>LR738713.1:522244731-522328994 GCA_902687465.1 Secale cereale | reverse complement strand
GGGGCGCCGCCAGGGCGCCTGGAGCCCTGGTGGCCCCCCCAGGCTGCCCTTCGGACGCAGTGTTGTTTCCGGAACGCTGATTTTTTATATAATTTTTCTGGATTTTTCTGGGCAGTTCTCGAAACGTGAAAACCTGAAATACAAAAACAGCCGAAAACAGAAACTGGCACTGGGGTGCACTGGATTAGTAAGTTAGTCCAAATATGATCAAAAGTGTATGGAAGTGTATGAATATCATAGCAATATCACCCAAAAGTGGCATGGAGCAAGCAGAAATTATAGATACGTTTTGGACGTATCAACATTCCCAAGCTTAATTCCTACTCGTCCCCGAGTAGGTAAATGATAACAAGAATAATTTCTGTGGTGACATGCTATTAACCATATAGGACTTTTTCATAGTCATAAGGCAAAAGCTTACTGAGACAATGAATCTATAGTAATTAAGTTGCCTCATGAGAAAATCACAAATGACTGAAAGTTTTACAACATGAAACTGAATCATCAAAAAGATTTGCAATGAACATGATGTGCAAAATATGATAAAGTAATATCTAGCTTGCCCCCTTTAGTGATGCAAAACATAAATGCAGGGGCACCTTCAAGGTTTAAGTGATGACTAGATACAATGATTTCAGAATAAACGATATCACAATCATGCAAAAGACAATGCTACTTTGGGACAATGCACATTACACTCAGAATGACAATCATGCTCTCAGTAGTTGGTGCTTTAACATAAAAGTAAAAGAAAGGTTAAGTGCTAGAGCTTTTTATTTTGAAAACATGGAAGCAATTTTGTCAACGGTAGTAGTACTTCATATGTGTCATGCATAAGACATCCTATAAGTTGGAAGCCTCATGCATCGAATACCAATAGTGCTCGTACCTTGTCCTAATTAGCTCAGATTTCCATGGGTTATCATTGCATTACATATGTTTCAACCAAGTGTCACAAAGGGGTACCTCTATGCCACCTGTACAAAGGTCCAAGGAGATAAATCGCATTTGATTTCTCGTTTTTGATAGATCTCAACTTGAGGACATCCATACCGGGACAACATAGAAAATAGATGATGGACTCCTCTTTAATGCATAAGCATATTCTCATAAGAGAGTGAGGATCAACATCCAAGCTAAAACTTCCACCATGATACATGGCTTTGGTTGGCGGCCCAATGTTCTTCTCTAACAATATGCATATTCATTCAACCCACTGCAAATCACCCTTACTTCAGACAAGACGAACATGCATAGCAACTCACATGATATTCAACAAAAGTGTGACAGTTGACGGCGTCCCCAGAACCATGGTTACCGCCCAGCAAGCAACTTATAAGAAATAAGATACATAGGCAACATATTCTTTACCACAATAGTTTTTAAGCTACTTTCCCATGAGCTATGTATTGCAAAGTTAGTTTGCTTAGTACAGGTGGAGGTTTGCAAAAAGACTGGGAGCGACCAACTAAGAGAGCAATGACGGTCATAATCATGCAGAGCGACAAAGCCACATTGAATCAGGCATAGTAGTTATATCGCTACTCAGAAATAAAAGATCATCAAGGCTTGACAGACTTTCTTTACAGTCTTAAATATGCGTGAGCATACGCCAAGTCAATCAAAATAAATTCTCGAAGGAAGATATTACTAAACCATACCATATCATAGGCAAACAAATCAAGTTGGTACTCCAATAACACATTGGGAACCCCCCCAGCTATTTGAGATTAACCATAAGAAAACCTGAACTACTAAGCACCATTATGAAAGTAGCATCTTTATCATAGACATATTAACCAATGCAACGGAAGGAAACTCTCTTAATAAGGTGAGCATGATAATTAAAGAGAGTTCAAGCAACCAACTAAACAAAAGCTCTTTGAAAAGATAAGCATGAATATTAAGAGCAGAGCATGATAGTAGCTATTAAAAGACAAAGAACACACACAACATAGATAGACATGAAAATTCTATGTTATGTTCTAGGTAGAGGTGGAGCGTGTTTCTCTCCCACATAAAGGAATGCTGGGTTCTGACTCGTTATGAAAAACTAAAAAGAAAACTAAAAGCAAGACGCTCCAAGCATAACATATAACACATGAAGTGATAAAAATATAGCGGAACGAAAGACGAACTGATAATGTTGATGGAGAAGGGGATGCACGGGGGCATCCCCAAGCTTAGACGCTTGAGTCTCCTTGAATATTTCTTGGGGGTGCACGGGGGCATCCCCAAGCTTGAGCGCTTGACACTCCTGAATCTTTTTTATCATCTTCCCTCGCACACTTGAAAACTCCCTTCATACACAACTCATCATAATCTGATTAGCGAGGTTAGTACCCTTAATAAAATAATTATACCTTGCTGGAAATAAAGATATTCTTGAAGTTCTACTATTTCTCAAGATTGCCAAAAGGTTTTTGCAAAGAAAAAGCAAGTTCTTGATTTGCAAAGTGAAGGAAAGGCAAAACAGGACAGAATCTGTGAAAAACAGAACAGCAGGTAGTAATTGATCTGTTCGGGATACTTCTGCAACTCAAATAAAAAAACTCAGAACAGACGCACGAAATACAATTATATAGAGAACGCTGTCGAAAAAATTCAGACCAAAAAGATGATCTGGTGATTTTATACGAATTTTTCTATCCAAGGACAGAATCTGTTTCCTGGACAGCACCTCACAACTTTTGAACTTTCTAGCAATCAGAGGCTATACTTGGCACAAATATGAAAAGAAAAGATACAATGATGATGCTACAGCAGTAAACAACATCAAGACACAACAAAAGCAAAAAATTTATTCATGTGGGCTGCCTCCCATAAGCGCTTTCTTTATAGCCATAAAGATAGGCTTAAGACTTTAATGATGCTCTCGTAGGAATAAGAGTTGAAGAACAAAAGAGAGCATCAAGAAGCAAATACCAAACACATTTAAGCCTAACATGCTTCCTATGCATAGGAATATTGCAATAGAATAATTCATTGAAGCACAAAGCAATAAGCATAGGAAGACAAAACAAGTGCAGCTTCAAAACCTTCAACATAAAGAGAGGGAACTTGATATTATTGAAATATCTATAAGCATATGTTCCCTTCTCATAATAATTTTCAGTGGGATCACGAATAAACTCAACAATATAAGCTTCACATAAAGCATTGTTACCATGATCCACATGCAAAAAGGTACTCTTACTCTCCACATAAGTATCATGAAGAGGATAAAACTTAGTATAAAAGAGAGACATAAGCTCTTGCCAATTAAGCAAGTGCGAGTTATCGAGAAGCTTATACCAATCTGAAGCCTTATCTATAAGTGATACGGCGAACAATTTCCTCATGACAAACTCCCTTGATACACCTGCAAGCTTAAATAATGAACATAGTTGTGACAGATATAGCAAGTGTTCACCGGGATGTCTGTCTCCTGCATAACGATTAGCCAAAACATAATCGATAATACCAGCTGGTATTTTATAGGGCACAATTTCAGTAGGGGGAGGAGCAACCACCACAGGTGTGGGGCGTCTTCCCGCGAGCAACGATCCAATAGCAAGGTTGTCCATAAGCATAACTAGTGAAATACATAAAGAAAACTAGAAGGTAAACTAACAAGACTAAAAGCAAAGGTAAAACATAGCGTGCAACTCCCCTATCCTGAAGAGTGGAGTCCCCGGCAACGGCGCCATAAAATACTCCTTGATGGGCCTCGAACCCCTCGTTGGTTACCCCAAGTGGAAGGTGTAAGATGATGTAAGTAGAAGTGTTTTCCCTTAGCAAAGAGGCCAAGGATCGAATCCCCAGAGACTCCTAGGTTCAACAAGTAGGTGTCAACTGCTAACGGCGCAATTAGCAATCAACGTGGACCTACACACAGATACAAATAACTTTGCTCCCAATGAGTACAGAGAGGTTGTCAATCCCTCCGGCCTTGTAGTTCACAAAGGGTTAAAAGCAATGATAGTAGTGATAGATAGTGTTTTGCAATAGTAAGTAATAACGAAAAGTAAATAGCGGGTGTGGTCAATGATGGTAATAAGGACCGGAGTCTCATGATGTTCACTAGTGATGTCTCTCTCCCAAAAGACGATAAAACAGCTATGTGAGGTAAACAAATTACAGCTGGGCAATTGACAGGACCACGAACGCAAACCAATGCTGACTACATTGCAAGAAAGGTTGAGGTTCAAAGCATGGGCGGTACGCCAAAGTAAGTAGACCGAAATCCATCAATGCCTACTACTAATCATCCACCTTGAGATATCTATCCAGAACATCTCGCTGGTATTAAGTTGCGAGTCCCACCCATAGTGTAAACTCAATGCAACAGACAACTGCATTAAAAGAACTTTGCGTAAAGTAAAAAATCCTTGCACCCGCGGGCACAAGCACCGTTGTTTTCCCCCTTGTGGCAACAGCACATCCCCTAGACTCATGTTTCTGTCACTCAAGCTAGTCATCGAGGGGCATGAACCCACAATCAAGCATAACGTTCCCTCTTGGAGTCACTACCTACTACTCGGCCAAAGCAATAAATAACAACGGAGAACATGCAAGAATTACTTATGAACATAAATATAAAAGAGGTGAATCAAATATATTACTCAAGATCAACCTGAACATAATCTCATAATCCAACGGATCCCAGCAAACTCAACATAGCAACAGCATAAGGATTACATAGGTGCCTCGATCATGTAGGGCAGCTCACGAGGACTAATTAGTGAAGCACAAGAACGGGAGGAGAACATCACATAGCTACTGGTCATGGACTCATGGTCCAAGGGAGACTACTGATGAGTCATCCGGGAGGCATCCATGGTGGTGGAGAAGCTCCCGGTGGTGATCCTCCCCTCCGGCAGGGTGCTGGGAAGAGTTCTCCTGGTGCTCCTGATCTTGGAAGCGGCGGCGGCGGCGGAACAGAGATGGGATCGCGAAAAGAGTTCCTCCTCTGAGGGTTTCGGAGGACCCTCTAAATATATGCCAAAGGGGGGCACCGGACGGGCTTCGGGGGGCCCAGGCGCCCCCCCGGCGCGGCCCAGGGGGGCGTGTCGCCAGGGCGCCTGGAGCCCTGGTGGCCCCCCCAGGCTGCCCTTCGGACGCAGTGTTGTTTCCGGAATGCTGATTTTTTATATAATTTTTCTGGATTTTTCTGGGCAGTTCTCGAAACGTGAAAACCTGAAATACAAAAACAGCCGAAAACAGAAACTGGCACTGGGGTGCACTGGATTAGTAAGTTAGTCCAAATATGATCAAAAGTGTATGGAAGTGTATGAATATCATAGCAATATCACCCAAAAGTGGCATGGAGCAAGCAGAAATTATAGATACGTTTTGGACGTATCAGCTGATGACATCACCGTACTCCTCCAGTTTGCGCGCCCAGGCTCCTCATTACCTGCCACCCTAATCGGCCTCCACGGTGAGAAAATCTTTCAAGCCCTGTTGGCCCTGCGATTGCCCGCCGACGCAATGAAGAATGTACACCTCGAGGTCGCGCTCGCCGCTAAGCGCCTCGCCGTGCAAGAATTCATCAACCTACACATCCACGTGTACGAGGAAGTCGTGTACATAGGCATCTACAAGGCCGCTGAGGATGCTACGATGTTGGCTTTCTTCAACTGGCTGGAATCTTGGACACCTTTGTTGAGAAGCACCTTGACCTCGCCACAAAAGTCGCTGCTCATCAGCCGCCGATCGGTGGCCCATCGCACTGAGTCGAGTAGGAGGAGGTCGTTGATGGATGCATCTTTCTTCTTGCCTCCTGTAATCACCACTGCGATCGCGTCGTCGTGGCCTTAATTCTTATTGTACTATTGCATTGCCATTCCTAGCTACTACTCCTACCCTGCTTCTTTGGCGAGAAAAGCCCCGCCCTAGCGTTTCCAATCGTTATTTCTATCTATCGATCGTGCCAAGGAGCAGAACCAAATGTTACAATTTATACATGTCTCTCTACTCCTAAAAAAGACTCAGTTAGTGATGATGGTGTGTCTGCCATCCGTCATTTCTGACCATTAGATCTGCATCTAACGGTTGTGAGGTAAGTTGTGGCATTTTTGCAATGCACGGGCTGACACATTGGTAGTAGAAAGAAACAAATTCCGGGGTTTGGCATGAGTTCGTACCGTGGGAGCACCACAAGGCCTGACGCAAGAGTTACATTTCCCTCTTGGGGCCCATGGGACCGAGCTTCAGCGGCAAGGGCACTGCCTTTGAGTCAATGACATGTGGACCCTAAATGTGGCTGGCCCACATGTCATTGTCATAAAAGCAGAGGGGCACTGGGACCGAGAGGGGCGAGGCACAGGTCGGCGGACGTGTGGGTGTCATGGGGTCGAGTGGCGTCGTGGGAATCGTGTGGGACGAGGCTTGACTGCTCCCCGCCCATGCTCCGATCCGTACTCCCACACCACTAATTTTCATCCAACGGTTATAATAGATTTCCTCGTGTGGGTCATCTATAGCTTAAAAAAGGTAAACAAAGGCCGTATTTCCAGGAAATAATTTCATGCATGAATCTGTACACGCATGCAAGACCCTTTCCTTTCCCGCTCATCCTCGGAGCGTGGCAACAGGTGCCTGCCTAACCCATGTAGCACGCTGCGCCGGCAGCAAGTAGCACCTCGTCCACCCTAATGCTGAACCTGGAGGCGTTCCTGCCGTCGTACATTGACGCGTGGTTCAATAGCATGCGGCCACGGGCCAGCGGCATCGGTGTGGTTCGAGATGCCCAGCTGGCTGTTCTCGTGGCAGCGTTCGCGACTCACTCGTTCGAGATGAACTGGCCGGTGGTGGCATGGCTGTGGTGAGGGCGCCACAACTGGACGTCGGGGTGTTACGAGGCGTAGATGGCCACACTGGCGGGTACTACCTGTATTACAGAAGTAGTGGAAGGCAAAGACCTACGAGCGCCAGCTTCTCTTTGTCCCCTTCAATGGATGCCCACAAAAGTATATGTCCTCCCGAGACAAGAAATAGTGGAACTCACCTGGTATGGAGGGCGCGTGTATGATGTGATACACCAAAACATCATCTCCGAGGCACAGCTGAAGGACATTGGCGCATTGGATCTTCCCAGTGGCACGCTCCGTGTACTCTGCGTCGAGACCGACAACCTTCATCTCCACCTTTTGGAGGGAGTTGGATACATTGTTGATCCGCTCCCGAACAACCCTTGGGTGGTCGGTGACGGTGGCAACTATGCTCAACGAGCCTTCAACGAAGACATGTTTGACGCTAAAAACCTGCATAGGGATCTCTTTCGCCATTTGGAACCGCTGGACCGGAGGGCTATGGTTTGGAGAATTAGGATTAAGATGGCTAGTCTAACTGAAGGAGATGATTATTTAAAGGGGCTTCGGAATTACTCATGGAGGATGTGAATCCAGCGCGGTTTGAATGCAAATGAAGGAGAGGTGAAGAAGCCGAGGAAAATTGGTTCCCGATGGAGAAGTTAATGGGAGAAGTGGCATGCAGGTAGTTGATTAGACGCCTAGGTAGACCAACCTGCAAAACGAAAAGGCTATGCGGGTAGCGTACTGAGGAGTGGTCCATGTCCGTGTACGTGTACGCGCCCATCCTTCGATCGCTACATGTGCCACTGGTAAGTTGAGGTCACTCTTTTGAATCACCATGGCGAAACATTTTATGACTCCTTTTTATTTCTACACCCCTCCTGACAGGTGGGACCTACGCAAAACCAACTTGGGTGGACGAACAGATATACAAATATATCCATCTCTTTGCACAAAAAATATGTCGTAGCTGGTTCGGATTGATATTGGCGTGTGCCTGGGAGACACAACCTTTTCTGGTTAAGGAATGTGCGGTTATCCTAAAAAAAGAAAAAAAGCCCTTCTTCGCGCTTCCGCATGTACGAGAATTTGCTTCTACTCGCAATATGGATGTTACCTGGAGGATGAAGTGAACCCAGAGGCATACAATACTACTAGTATGTTACTACTAGTAGTAGTACAACTGTGGTACTACACTTGATCGTATAAATATTATTCATCCGGTCCTCACTGTGAAGTGAAGACCATGCACCCGAGGTGACACTAGTCCAGGCGGCGTGTTTGGGTTACCAAAGTCAGCCTCACCTTGTGCACTGTGCAGTCACTGTCACCGCCGCTGTATACCATGCCTCGCCCAGTCCAACTCCCGCCTAGTACCACTCCATCTCCATCTCTGTCTCGCCGGAGATCCTAAGGTCACTCTTCATCATCTCACCATGCCCCCGCGTACCCTCGCCTCGCTCGCCTCCCCCAGTACCACTATTCCCTCGCTAGCTGCTCCAGCACCGAGAGCGTTCTCCCCAGTAAATCAAGCCCCCCAAAACCCCACCTTCCAAACTCCACCATGGCCGAACACGAACCGCGCAGCATCCATATGAGCCGTGATTGGAGCAATCTCCCCAGTGACATCCTCGACCTCTGTTGTTCGTGTATGGATATGTTGAGCATCGTGCGGCTGGCTGCATGCTCGAGGAACATGCACGCGACCATCGTCGAAGCGAGGCCTCAGCTTTTCAAGACACCCTGCTTGCTGCTATCTCATCTAGCGAGATTTGCTCACCATGATACAGAGGCGTACATGATGCCCCTCGACTTCAATCTGACCTCCATTAGCCAAAACTTCTTTGTAGGTATGTAGTGGGTCGCCATACATCATTTCCCTCGACTTCGATCCTATCACCATCGCCCGAATCTTCTTGGCAGGTATATACTGGGTCGGCATGAACTCTCACTGGATGGCTGCCGTCACAGAAGACGGGAAAAAGTTAGTGCTCGTGAACTTCCAGACCTCACATGAGATTATCCTTCCTCCGTTGGAATATGTAGGGTTTTACCATAGCGATCCAAGTCATCTAGATTACCACATCAGTTGGACGGACCTCGTTTTACAGAAGATTGTAATATGCCAAGTGCCCACACGATATGCGGATTGTGCAGACTTCAAGCTAATTGCCTTGTTCGACCGCGAACTCGCCTATCTTTCTGCCGGTGCCTTCTTTAGCTGGAGATGACTCACCTCCCAGTGGATCGTCAAAGATGATACACACTTCTGTGATGCTATTGAACACAATGGCATCATCTACGCGATCAACAAAGCAGATGGCACCACGTATTGCTGGGATGATGCGTGTAAGTTGTTTTCCATTGATTTTAATGATAACGCCATGACATAGTTTGAACTTTTTGTTATGATTGGCATATCCCTGTTTGAGGGGAATTTGAATAGAACTATGGCAATGTATTAGAGACGCCGTAAATCAGCTATATTTGGAATGAGTTTATTCATGCGATTGTGACCATGTCATTACAGCCAATTTGTACCCTTGAATAATCAAATGGTTAGGAAGATATGGATATTCTCCTTACTTTATAGTAATCTACATACTACTAAATATTCGAACCCAGTATACATTTCCCTGTATTTTCCTCTCAGTTCCAACATGGACAGATCAATGTTGTTTCTTGCATTATCCTACTCATGCTCTGAACAACACTGATTTTACATTAACAATGCCTGTCCTTTTTGATATGATGTAGTGTCCGTACAGTTACTGCCCTTTGTAATCACACCACCTTTGCCAAAAACAGGGAAGCACAACTGGTTCCTCGCTCGATGAGACTACGACAAAAGACTGATGATCATTCGCACACATGAGCCGGAAGAGTTATATTGAAAAAATCCCACTGTGTACAAGCATAGTGAAATACGTGAGTATCTGGACAATGGCAATTACGTCTATGAGCAGGATACCAGCCTGTTGGGGCCTTCAGGATTTTTGAGTTGGAGGCGGGTAAACAGCCTTGGTTCACACTCTTTGTTTCTCAGACTCAATTATCTGATTAACCAGGAGATCACCGTTGGCAAGGACCTTGATGATAGAGAGGCTCTGTTTTCTAGGGAAACTGTGTCTACATGATGAGCCCTAGAACTTCGGGAGCACACTTCCGTGATTGTCAACGATACAGCCTGTAGCCAAAAGAAGGTGGGAATGACAAAGGCATCTGGATTAACTTTGATCCTTGGATGTCTCAAGTCCGACAGGCAGTGATGTGGTTCAAGCCTTTAGGTTGATAGGTATTTGGGCTGTTGCGTCGAAAGGGTGGAGTTCTGGTGTCTCCGAATCACTGGTGGCTAAAGCAGGGCTGCAAATTATGATGATGTTGGATCATCCCTCTTCGAATGACTTGTTGTCTTTGCTGCTTGTTCTGGATGGGTAGTTCTCTCTTTTGTTATGCATACTCCTTGTCATTTGGTAATCCTCGTCTATGTCACTCTTACTATGTAATATTATTTGCCTCTATTTATAATGTCATTCTCGTCTGGATAATGAGAGTCTGAGCACTGCATATGGGTGCGTTTTGGTGGTGTAGTAAGACTGCTTATGAACTATCATGTCTTGTTGTTTATGTCAGTACTCAGTAGTAGTCACTAGTCAACGTTTGAATGTTGTACATACCGTTGTTTCGGACTGTTTATTGTCTCGAACTGCTGGTCGGTTAAATGAGGGCATCACCATTCTCCAGAGAGGATATCTCCTTTTTTAAAGTTAAACATTTTGAGCTCAGTGTCTTTTCGATGATGTACACTTGTTTGGGCCAGTGAGGTGTCGTTGAATATGGGTCGACTAGTAACGCAATGCCAAACAAGTCAATTATGACTCTCAGACCGGGCGCTCGAAAAAAGAAAGAAAAGGGTCTCTTAGGCCCACATGTGGGCGCCACCAGTGTTTTTGTGCAATTGCGCGCCGAGAGCATATTGGCGCGTGTTCGAAATTCATGCTACCTTTTTCATCCCCGATCCCCCGCCCCTCCCCCACCTCTGGAATCTTGATTCCTACTCCACTTCCCCCAAATCTCCCTCCTGTACTCCCTGTACTCAAGCGCACTATCATGTCGCTGGTCAACACGGATCTCCGAGCCAGAGATCCTGAGGTCCGTCCTGCCTTCGGGCGCTGCGTGCTATCGCTCAACTGTGGCATGGCGGCGCTTGACGATCAGTTTGCCGGCAAAGTGCTGATGGTAACCATCAACGGCGACCGGCCTCCCGTCTCGCCGGGCGACCTTGTCAAAGCTCCTGGCATTGCGCACGGCATCCAAGTAAGTGACTTGCTTGTCGAAGTATGTGAGCCACCGGCTGATTTCTTCGCCAGGTTCCAGACAACTTTCGACTGTAGTCGTGTGTTCGAATCGTCCCGACGTTTGTTCTGTGATGGCGCGCTAGTGAGCTTTGATCGGTGGCACCCAGGATGGGGATCAGTTCCCTATGAGCTTGAGTTTTCAAGAAAGCTTACCTTCCATGGCATGCCTCGACGTGCTTGGAACATCGAGTCCATGAATGAGCTTATCAACGACCTTGGAGGTGAGCTCGTAAGTATGTTTGTTCCTCTAGACAGCTGGGCTCTGACGGTTATGGCATGGATGAAGAAGCCGCCCACCATATCAAAGGTGTTTGGTGTTGAGATACCGGTGCAGGAACTGGGGTTGTACTATTCATCGCCACCAAGGCCGCCGTGGACCACATTAGGGATGTACTTGTATCGAGTGTTCGTGCATGTCGAAGAAGTGGGCAATCCATCAATCGAAGTCCTGCCGCTGCCGCTGGTGCCAGGGTCCGTTGATGACGTCCATTATAGGAGTTAACGTCAGACTTTCCCCGCGTTGCTCGGAACGATGGATGTCACAGGGCCTAATCCATCACGCGGCGGAGGCCACTGCTTCTCTGGGAGAAGAGGCAGGGTTGGCTTCCTTGATGTGATCTAATTTGAGGTAACAACTGAATGTTCTCACATACTAGTTAAATCCGAGCTATCAGTGTGAAGCACTAATGTGCCAGTACATTTGATTGTGACCTGTTCTATTTTTGTGCCTGAACTTTTTTTAGAAAGGGGTGTACGTCAACTTAATGTGCTAGCAGAACTTATTGTATTGTCTGTCTGTTTTCTTTGCGCAACAAAAAAGATATTTTCCCATCATTGATAAAGATGAGGAACCATTATGTTTGAGTTCGTTGGTTTTAACATAGCCCTACCCGTAGCGATCCATTGCTTCCACCCTGATTGTGCCACCTGCATGAAATTTTTGTATGCAAGTTCAGTGTGCTATGATGTTCCATATGATTGTGTCAACTATATAAGTTTTTACTGAGCATCAGCAATGCATATGGCTGAAAGATGTATTTACGAGCATCGACCGACGTCTCTCTCTCTCTCTCTCACACACACACACACAGACACACACACACACACACACACACACAAGTGGGACCCGGTGAATTATTTCTTCGCTCGTGACAGCTTTCAATTAGGTTCTATTGTACTCTAATTTTTTTCTTAAGTTATTAATTGAGCTCAGTAACTTCAAAAGGTTGTACAGAATCCTTGTTTGGGCCTTTTCAGGCGTCGTTGAATGTGGGCTGAGTAGCCATGTAAAGTTGTACTGTACTACACACACTACTGCAGGATGCTGCTAACGCGACACTACGATCAGAGACCCTTCGGCGAAACCGTGTGCGATGCCATAATCACAAATGGCGGTGTGAAAAAACTGTCAAAAAGGTGAAAAACGTTTGCGATGGAGGATGCATCAAACACGGTTCAGATTTTAGTAGCATGTGCGATGCAGGGCATAAGGTTCAGTTCAATTTTCTGTTTGCAATGAGGAGGAACAAAAGAAACGGGCAGCCAGATAAAGGTGTGTGTGATATAAAACATACGGTTCGCTCGGATGAACTGTTTGTGATTAGGTAACATAAAAGAAACGGTCAGCCAGATCAAGGTGTATGTGATATACGCCATGCGATTCACTCGGATGAACTGTTTGCGTTGAGACAAGAGAACAGAAACGGTTCAATATAAAGATGTGTGTGATACGCGGCAAACATGTCTGTAAACAGAAATGTGCACGAAGGTCGATAATAACACTTACGATTGCTTGTAATAAGACGTATGTGACATGCTCTGTCTACACACACTACTGCAGGATGCTGCTAACGCGACACTACGATCAGAGACCCTTTCACGAAACTATGTGCGATGCATTAATCACAAATGGGGATGTAAAAAAACCGTCAAAAAAGGTGCAAAGCATTTGCGATGGAGGATTGATACGTCTCCGTCGTATCTATAATTTTTGATTGTTCCATGCCAATATTCTACAACTTTCATATACTTTTGGCAACTTTTTATACTATTTTTGGGGACTAACATATTGATCCAGTGCCCAGTGCCAGTTCCTGTTTGTTGCATGTTTTTTGTTTTGCAGAATATCCATATCAAACGGAGTCCAAACGGAATAAAAACGGATGGAGATTTTTTTGGCATATATTGGAATTTTGGGAAGCGGAAGCAACACGATACGATGCCCGAGTGGGCCACGAGGCAGGGGGCGCGCCCTGGGAAGGGGGGCGCGCCCTGGGCCCTCGTGGCCACACCGTAAGGCGGTTGATGCCGTTCTTTCGCTGCAAGAAAGCTAATATCCGGATAAAAATCGTGTCAAAAAAATTAGCCCAATCGGAGTTACGGATCTCCGGGAATTTAAGAAACGGTGAAGGGCTAGAATCTGGGAACGCAGAAACAGAGAGAGATAGAGAGACATATCCAATATCGGAGGGGCTCTCGCCCCTCTGCCGCCATAGAGGCCATGGACCAGAGGGGAAACCCTTCTCCCACCTAGGGAGAAGGTCAAGTAAGAATACGAAGGAGGGGGGCTCTCTCCCCCTTGCTTCCGGTGGCACCGGAGTGCCACCGGGGCCATCATCGTGTGACGGCGATCTACATCAACACCTCCGTCATCTTCACCAACATCTCCATCACCTTCCCCCATCTATCTACAGCGGTCCACTCTCCCGCAACCCGCTGTACCCTCTACTTGAACATGGTACTTTATGCTTCATATTATTATCCAATGATGTGTTGCCATCCTATGATGTCTGAGTAGATTATCGTTGTCCTATCGGTGATTGGTGAATTGCTACGATTGATTTAATTTGCTTGTGGTTATGTTTCTATCCTTTGGTGCCCATCACATGAGCGCGCGCGTGGATCACACCATAGGGTTAGTTATATGTTGATAGGACTACGTATTGGAGGGTAAGAGTGACAGAAGCTTCAACCTAGCATAGAAATTGATGCATACGGGATTGAAGGGGGACCAATATATCTTAATGCTATGGTTGGGTTTTACCTGAATGAACGTTAGTAGTTGCGGATGCTTGCTAATAGTTCCAATCATAAGTGCATATAATTCCAAGTAAGGGATGAAATGCTAGCAGTGGCCTCTCCCACATAAAACTTGCTATCGGTCTAGTAACATAGTCAATTGCTTAGGGGCAATTTCACAACTCCTACCACCACTTTTCCACACTCGTTATGTCGGTGTATTTGGATCGACACCTATGGGATCACAAGAATCCCTACTACGGTTGCGGGGCGCGGGGTTGAGGAAAGAGCGGATCTAACGGTCAGGACACAGTTCCTTTACCCAGGTTTGGGCCGCAAAGATGCGTAAAACCCGTGGATTATATGTTGGTGTTCTTCAGCTAGTGAGGAGCTCCAAGAGAGTCGTGAGGAGTTCTAAAAAGCTGAATCCTCCTCTTGGTCGCCTCGGGCCTCCTTTTATAGGGAAAAGGGGTTGCCACAGTGTCACACAGGAGGTGGAAAGGGTACAGTGATGTGAGGTTATCCCTCGTATTACAAGACAAGGTGCATTTAATGCGCCCAGCTTAGGTGTCCTTGCTTTAGCGGGGACGAGGGGAGACGCCCGTCTTGTCCGTCGCCGCCCCTCCTCGCGTTGACACGCGCCCTGGCCAGCGGTGCCTGAGGTGCCATGTAGGTAGACAGGCAGCTGAGGTGGCGTAACGGCGAGTCTCCACGAGGATCTGTGGGTCGCCACGCAGGAGCCTGTCCAGCTGGTCGGGTCGGCAGCTGCGCGGGTTGGTGGAAACCCAGTTGGTGCGGGCCTGATGGTGGCCCCGTGGGTGTCCTCGGCAAGGGCCTTGCCGGGGGCCCCGGCAAGGGTCTCGCCGTGGCGCCTGCTGTCATCCCCGGCAAGGTGCTTGCCGGGGGCCTTCTAGTCTTCCTTGGCCGGGATCCCGCCAAGGGTCGTCGTCTTCTTAACTTGCATCTCATCTTGAATGTCTTCACAAAGATCTGCATGCCACCACGGGGATATCTCCCGAATCCTCGCCCCATGGGGGCGGTGGACTCAAAGGTGATTCGCTCCGTAGGCGCGGGGCGAGCTGCCGCGGCAAGGATCCTGCCGTGGCTGCCAGAGCTGGCCCCGGCAAGGATCTTGCCGGGGGAAGCTGCTTTGTCCCTTTGCTCTTTGTGGTCTTGTTCTTGGCGTTGCTCCAGTCTCCATTGAGCTTCAGTCTTGCCCCGGCTCGCCTCCCTCGCCATGCTTAATGTGGTGGCGCCGTGGCTCAGACTGCCCATGCACAGTCATGGGGGTACAAAAAGTGTACCCCTCTTTTTGTACCCCGACAGGAGCCCCCGGACCTGGGCCACACATAAGCGCGACACGTTGTTTGGCCAGGCCCAGAACGTTGCGCGGGCAGGTGGGGTGGTTTTCATCGTGGTAAAATTTTCGCGCGCTGTGCCTCCCACGACCCGCGCGTGCGGCACTGGGTGGAGGGGCGTGTGTGACGTGGGCGGCATGCGTGGGGCGGTTTCCGCACGCATGCGTCACGTCGCAGTAAATGCGAAAGGAGGCGGCCCGCTGACTGGATGGGGCCGAGGCGCGGTCTGCTAGGCGTCCACTCCCCACGATCACGGGGTGGGGTGAGGTCGCCTCACCCGTCCCTTCGGTCCTGCGGGTTCGCCACGTGCCTTCCATGCGTTCGAGGTGGCGAGCGGTGGAGGCGGGAAACCGATCCGTCGCTGGTTGGGGCGGCGGGTCGGTCCCAGCCGCCCTCCGCCTTCTGTGTCTTGATTGGCCGAGCGGGGCGGTCGAGCTCCAGCCCCGCCCCCTTTATAAAGGGCGGAGGGAGGGGACGGCGCCCTGCACTCCTCCATCTTCTTTCTCCTTCATCTTCTGCTCCTTTCTTCCGTCCGCCATGAAGAAGGAAAACTCCGGCTCCTCAACGGTGGCAGCGAGGGTCGCTGCTCGACAGCACATCCCCCCTTCTCCTGCACCCGCAGTGGCCGAACCAGCCATGAGGGGAAGAGGGAGGGGACGGGGCCGTGGGCGAGGCCGGGGTGCTCGGGGAAGAGGAAGACGGGGCGGATCGCCGGCCTCGCCCCCGCCAGCGGCTCCTCCTCTAGTGCAAGGTCATGTTGGAGACGACCCCTGTGAGTTCTTCATTAGGATGCGGGGGTCGCCACGCCGTCGCCTTCGTCTCCCGACTCCGTTTGCGCGGGAGATGGAGGTGAACCTGCCGGAGTCGCTGCAGCTGCACATGAGGGGTTGTGGGATCAGTGGCACGCGGGCCTGCGTCGACTTCCCTACCCCTAATGTGATGTATCTTCGCCAAGGATGGAAGAGGTTCGCTCGCATCCACAGCCTGACGGATGGGCTCACCCTCCACTTCAAGTTGATAGGGGATGGCCACCTCTCCGTCAAGGTCTTCGGGCACCTCGGGACTCGCGCGAGGTGCTGCATGGAGAGCTCCTCTGATGACGAAGACTCCTCCTCGAACGAGGGTGACGAGGAGGACAACGACAGCGACGACGAGGGCGGGGGACGGCAGGATGACGGGTCCGACTAGGTGTCGGGCGCCGCTCCTGGTGGCACCGGCGACCCCATCATCCGCGTCGCCGGCTCCTTGAACTTCTTGGGGCCGTCTCCTTGGCGGCTGGCGTAGGAAGGCCGCGGAAGAGGAAGAGGAAGAAGGCGGGCGGCAAGGTCATCATGTCGGAGTACGCGGGCACCGACGCTATTGTCTCCTATTGACGTCCTGCCGCCTCGTCTTCGAGCTTAGCCTCCGGCGCCGTCATCACCGTCCAGCCCTGGGGAGGCCACCGAGATGCCTTCTCGGTGTCTTCTGCCACCCGTAGCTCGCCTAGGCGCCCCTTTTGCCCTTCTCACCTCCTTGACCTACCTCCTGAGGAGAGGGACAAGAAAGGCATTACGGGCATCTTATCTCTTTTTAGTCTATAAGCCTTCGGGCATCTGTTAAGTTTAAAACTTGTAATGTCCTTATTCATGTTTTTCATTCCCTATGGACTGTACCTGAATGGAATGTTTTTAATGAAAAAGGAATGTTTGCCGGGTCATTTGTTCGTAGGTAAAAACCCACAACAGGGAATAAATCCCTGATATCCTTAAGATAAACATTTCCTCGCCCCGCAACAGGCCCTGCCGTTTCCCTACTTCGCTCGACCTTTCTCACGCCCTTGGCAGAGGCAGGGATGAAGCGGGCTCAGGCTTCTCGTTTTATCCTTCTGCTGCCGCGACTACGACCGAACCTAGCCCCAGGAACGAGTCTCAGGGCCTAGAGTTACGGGAGCACGGTAGCTTTAAGGAAAAGAATGAGGTTTCACATACCTCAGTCCATAATGGAATGCATGACAAGGATAAAGGACTTATCTGAAGCTGCAGCCCTTGGCAACCCTGGCCTGCCGTGGGCGAATTCTCGCCCTTGCAGCCTCCGACAATAATGGCTTGCCGGGGCCTAGGCACTGGTCTGTTCTTCTTTCCTTCCTCCAGGTGGCTTCGGCAAGGATGTCTGTGCGTCCTGTGAACCAAGGAAGACAGAGGAAAGATAAAGACCCGACCTCTAAGCTAGGGGTTAGCCACTGCTAAGCACTGTCAACCCTAACCAAGGACGAGACTCGACTCAGCATGCATGCTAAAACTTAGGGCGCCAGCGCTTCATTTATTTATGCTCAGGGTCTGCGCCTGGCTTTGTACAAAGGGTCACATGCCTTGCCGGCAAGGCTCGTACAAAAGGGTGGCTTGCCGGGGGGCCCGGCAAGCCGCGCCTTATGGGTAAAACTTGCGAAGATGCTCGATGTTCCAGGAATTACTCACCGGAACGACATCCTCGGTCTCCAGGCGGACAGCGCCAGGCCTGGTGACTCGTATTACCCGATAAGGGCCCTCCCACTTTGGCGTCAACTTGTTCGTATTCCTGGCCGATTGAACGCGCCGGAGAACAAGGTCACCTTCCTCAAAGCTTCGGGCATGAATCTTGCGGCTATGGTAGCGGCACAAGGCTTGCTGGTAGCGCGCTGCTCTCACAGCCGCCTGAAGACGAGCTTCCTCAAGGAGCATTGCGTTGTCTTGTCGCAATTGCTCTTGCTCAAGCTCATCATAAGCGAGCACTCGAGGCGACCCGTATATGAGTTTCGTGGGGAGAACTGCTTCTGCCCCGTATACCAGGGCAAAGGGCGTCTGGCCGGTGGCTCGATTTGGCGTCGTCCTGATCGACCAAAGAACCGCTGACAATTCATCAATCCAGCGCCTCCCGCTCTTGTGCAGCCTGTCAAAGGTCTTTGTCCTTAATCCTCGCAGCACTTCAGCATTTGCCCTCTCTGCTTGACCATTGCTTCGGGGGCGAGCAATGGAAGCTAAACAGACCTTGCTGCCGAGGTCTTGGGTATATTGCATGAAGGTGCGGCTCGTGAACTGTGTGCCGTTGTCGGTGATGATCCTGTTGGGTACACCAAAACGGCACACTAGTCCCTTGAAGAACTTGACGGCTGACTGAGCTGTGACCTTCCTCACTGCCTCCACTTCTGGCCACTTTGTGAACTTGTCGATTGCAACGTACAAGTACTCAAAGCCCCCGACGGCGCGGGGGAAAGGGCCCAGTATGTCGAGCCCCCAGACCGAGAAGGGCCAGGAGAGAGGAATGGTTTGAAGGGCTTGAGCTGGTTGATGAAGTTTCTTAGAATGGAATTGGCACGCTTCACACCTGGTGACCAGCGCCGCCGCATCCTGGAGGGCAGTGGGCCAGAAGAAGCCTTGCCAGAATGCCTTGCCGGCAAGGGCTCTTGACCCTACGTGGGATCCACATATGCCCCCATGTATCTCTACCAATAGCTCCAGTCCTTCCTCTCGAGGGATGCACTTCAATTTCACACCGTTCGGTCTCCTCCTATACAGGACGTCACCGACGAACTGGTACATGGCGGACCGACGGGCTACTTTCTTCGCTTCTTCCTGCTCCTCAGGAAGTTCCCCAGTCTGAAGGAACCGGACGGTATGCTGCGCCCACGCTGGAGCCTGGGGCTCGACGGCGAGGACTAAAGGCATTTCCTCCGCCAAGGGAGTGGCCATCTCGACGGCAAAAGCTTGACGCTCCGCCGGAGTTAGCCCTCCGGTGGCGGGCTCAGTGTCTCCGGCAACATCTTTGCCGGCGGCTCCGGGGAGCTCGGGGAAGTACTTGCCGGGCCCTGACTTCCTCCTCTTGTTCTGCTCTGTTGATGGATCAATGGATGGCTGAGAAAGTTGAAGCACAAAGGTACCTGGTTCCACAGGTAGTTTAAGGGCACAGCGCTTTGACAGGTAATCGGCGATGTCGTTCTCCGCTCGGGGAACGTGTTCTGCCTGTATACCGTCAAAGCGCTCTTCCAACTTTCTCACTTCATCGACGTAGGCCCTCATCAACGGGCTCTGGTAATCCTTGTTGACTTGTTTGACGACAAGCTACGAGTCGCCCCTGACAATGAGCTTCTTGATTCCGAGGTCCGCCACGATCCTAAGACCAGCAAGCAGCCCCTCGTACTCGGCAGTGTTGTTCGTTGATACCTCCCTAGGGAAGTGCATCTGGACCACGTACTTGAGGTGCTCTCCAGTGGGCGCGACCAGCAGTACGCCGGCCCCAGCGCCCTGCAAGGAGAAAGCCCCATCAAAGTACATGATCCAGTTGCAACTTGCCTCTTTGCCGGGGAGAGCAGTTTCTTGGACTTCTTCATCAGGTGTTGCGGTCCATTCTACGACGAACTCTGCCAGGACTCGGTTCTGAATTGTGGAGGTACTTTCAAACTTGAGGCCAAAGCTGGACAGCTCCAGTGCCCACTCCACAATTCTTCCTGTTGCATCTGGGTTGTGCAATATCCGTTGCAGAGGGAGGCGAGTGACGACAGTGATCTCGTGTGCCTGGAAGTAGTGACGCAGCTTCCTCGAGGCCATAAGAAGGCCGAAGAGCAATTTCTGCACACCGGAGTACCTTGACCTAGCCCCCTGCAAGAGGGAGCTAACAAAGTAGACCGGGTGATGCATCATCTTCTTCTTCGGCCGCACTCCAATCGGCTGTGTCGCTTCTGCGCCAGTGGCACTAGGCTCCGTTGCTGCTATCACCTCATCATCGATTTCTCTCTGCGCCACTAGTGCAGCGCTGACCACCCGGTTTGTTGCCGCTAAGTATAGCAGCAACGGTTCCTATGGTCGAGGCGCAACCAGTATTGGTGTGGAGGAAAGATACTTCTTCAGATCCTGTAACGCTGCTTCGGCTTCCGGCGTCCACTCCATTGGGCCTGCCTTTTTCAAAATCTTGAAAAAGGGGAGGGCGTGCTCAGCAGACTTGGAAATGAATCTGCTCATGGCGGCAACGCAGCCAGCAAGTCGACGCACATCCTTGACCCGTTTGGGTGCTTCAATCTGCTCTATGGCTTTGATCTTGTCCGGATTGGCTTCTATCCCACGCTGCGACACAAAGAACCCGAGAAGTTTGCCAGACGGAACGCCAAAGACGCACTTCTCAGGGTTCAGCTTGAGGTTGATCTTGCGCAGGTTCACACATGATTCTTGCAAATCTGGTACAAGGGTTGTCTTGTTCTTGGTTTTGACCACTATATCATCCATATAAGCCTCCATATTTCTATGGAGCTGGGGTTCAAAACCAATCTGGACTGCCCTTGCAAACGTCGAGCCGGCACTCTTCAACCCGAAAGGCATTCGTACGAAGCAGTACGTGCCACATGGGGTGATGAATGTTGTCTTCTCTTCGTCTTCTCTCGCCATGAAGATCTGGTGGTAGCCGGAGTAGGCATTGAGGAATGACAGCAGGTCACACCCTGCCGTGGAGTCGACAATCTGGTCTACGCGCGGCAACGGGAAGGGGTCCTTGGGACAAGCTTTATTGATATCTGTGTAATCAATACACAGCCTCCACTTCCCATTTGCCTTGCGCACTACCACTGGATTGGCCAACCACGTTGGGTGGAACACTCCTCTCACCAAACCCGCAGCTTCCAGTTTCCGGATCTCCTCGGTGATGAACTCTTGCCGTTCCAAAGCTTGCTTCCTGACCTTCTGCTTGACGGGCCGCGCATGAGGGCAGACAGCAAGGTGGTGCTCAATCACCTCCCTGGGAACGACGGGGATGTCGGATGCTTGCCATGCAAACACGTCGACATTCGTCCGCAGGAAGGTGACGAGCGCGTCTTCCTATTTTTTGTCAAGGGAGGAGCTTATGGTAAAAGCCCCTCCCGTGCCGTCCTCCTTGACAGAAACCTTCTTGGTCCCTGGCGGCGTAGCTCTGGATCTCTTGTTTCTACCGGTGGAGCTCTCTGGCACGTCCTCGACGAGAGCACGACACTCCGAAGAGGTGCGCTTGCCGGAGTGGGTGTCTGAGGTCTCGCCGGTCTTCTTCTTTCTGGTGGAGCTCTCAGGCACGTCCTCGACGGGAGCACAACACTCTGAAGAGGTGAGCTTGCCGGAGTGGGCGCCCGAGATCTCGCCGGTCTTCTTCTTCTTCCCTCCCGGGGCTCCAGTGGCAGGAGCAAGTGCCCCCGTAGCGGCAGTTGCTGCAACTGCTTGCTGGTACAATTGGTCGGCGCAAATCAGCGCATCTTTCTTGTCGGAGGGGATGGTGATGATCGTCACGGGCCCTGGCATCTTCAGGGTGTTGTAGGCATAGTGTGATGCTGCCATGAACTTGGCCAGCGCTGGGCGGCCAAGGATCCCGTTGTAAGGCAGGGGGGTCTCGGCAACATCAAACACGATCCTCTCTGTCCTGTAGTTCAGATCACTCCCAAAAGTCACGGGCAGTGTGACTTTCCCCTTTGGTTGACTCCTCCCTGGGCTGACCCCCTGAAACGTGCCCGTCTCCTCGAGGTCTCCATCAGGAACTTGCAGCTTCTTGATCACGATGGGCGAAAGTAGGTTCAGACCGGCCCCGCCATCTACTAGCATCTTCGTCACCTTGAGGTTGCGTATTGTCGGTGAAACCAACAATGGCAAGCACCCGACCGCAGTAGTGCGATCGGGGTGATCCTCGGCGTCAAAGATGATAGGTGTGCTGGACCATTTCAGCGGCTTTTGGGCACCGGACGATGGCTCTGCCGCAATAATCTCTCGTGCCCACTGTTTAAGCTGGCGGTGAGAAGCATGCAGCGAGGCGCCACCATCGACGCACATGGCGTCCGTAGCCTTCTGAAACTCTTGGCCGCCGGAATCGTCATCCTCTTCGTGATCGTCGTCTTCAGGTCTTCTATCGCGGCCCCGGGCAGGCCTTTCTTGCTGTTTCTCCTTGCCGCGACGGCCTGCTTGGCCGTCACGCTTCTTGCTGGATCCCTCAGCGCCGTCTTGGCCCTTCTCCTTGTCCCGCCTCTCGTATTCAGCTCTTTGCTTCTCTGCAAGGAGCTCAACCTGGTGGCAGTCCTGGAGATCATGACCCTTGGTGCGATGGATCTTGCAGTATCGTTTGCCGGAGTTTCCTGGCTTCTCGGCAGCCGCCAAGGCCCGGCAGGCGACACACCCAGCAATTTCTTTGCCAGGGTCACCCGCCTTGGTTTTCTTGGCGAAGCCGGTGTCATCAGATCCCTCGACGGCAAGCACGGCCTTCCCCTTGCGCTTCCTGTTACGGTTCCGGCCCTTCTTCGCTGGAGCGGCGGTATCCTCGTCTGAGGAGTCGGTTTCTGCACCGGCACTTTCGCCGGGGTACTTCCTCCCCTTTTCAGCCCGGGCACATCTGTCGGCAAGAACGTAGAGTTCCGCCACATCCTTCACCTTGGTCATTGCCAGTTCTTCGCGCATCTTGCGGTTGCGCATGTTCTGGTGGAACGCGCTGATGATGGCGGCAGGGTGAACATCGGGGATATTGTACTGTACCCGGCTGAATCTCTGTATGTACTTGCGCAGAGTCTCGCCTTCCTTCTGGGGTATGACATGCAGGTCACTTGCTTGGCCATGGGTTGATGGCCTCCGGTAAAGGCGCCAACAAACTCATGCACAAGTTGGACCAGGAGGAAATAGAGTCTACTGGCAAGTGCATCAACCACGACATGGCGTTAGGTTTAAGAGCTAACGGAAAGTAATTCGCAAGCACCTTATCGTCGCGGGCCCCGGCAGCTTGCATCGCGATGGTGTAGATGCTGAGGAACTCCGACAGGTGGGTCTTGCCGTTGTACTTCTCGCCAACATCAGGCTTGAAGGTGCGGTGAGAGGGCCACTGGAACTGCCGCAGCTCACGAGTGAAAGCTGGACAGCCTACCTCGTAGGGTAGACCTCCAGGGCTTTCCGGTGCTGGGCGGTTCGCAGCAGGCCCTGCTCGCATGTCTGACTGGTGGCACATTCCGTGCCGGCGCTCGATGGTGGTTTGAGCGCCCTCATGAGCTCGCTCCTGAAGAACTTGACGCTGGTCGCCGCGGGTCCGTGGGTCGGACGACGCTATGGAGATGGCATCGCCCGCGACGTCTCGACGGGTCGACGCACGCTGCACTAGACGAGGAGGAGGCAAATGCACCGTAGCCACGGCGCTGCCAGCTCTCCCACCGCCGGTGCGTGGGACCCCATAAGAGCGTCGGCGTGGGAGCTCCGCTGGATTTAGGTCATCCCTGTTGGCGACTGCGACAAGGCTGCGGACGGTGGCCCTCCATTCGTCGAGTTTCCCTGTAACGGGAGGAAAGTCGAGGAGCAACTGCGCGCACGCCAAAGCTTCGGCTGGTGTCAACAGTCGTGAAACCTGCGCGGACCGTGACGCGCTTCGACCCCTGACCGTGTCAGGGGGAGCTCCATCATGGTCTCGCGGTTGCCTAACGTCTCCACCAACGCTTCGGCAGGCGGGCAGGTCTTCTACGTCCCGGGAGTGGCGCTCGGGGCCCTTCCTGTGGCGACGCCCGGGATCTTCGGGGTGACGACGCCGTTCGTCGCGTGCTACTTGAGAAGAGCGCGCTGTTGGCGCCGGAGTGCGAGTTCTGGAGGCCCTTCGGGTGATGCGGCCGCGACCCTGGAAGGCCCCGCGCCACCCGTGGAGGGTCGGGCTCAATCTTTGGAACCGGCGGTATGTGGCCTGTTACCAGGCGCACAAACGTCGCCACCTCCCACACTCCGGCTGTCGGGATGGCGTTGGTGTTCGCAAGCAGCGCCCCGAGTCCTTTCCGCGACTGGTCCGCTGCTCGCCCGCATCGGGACGGGCTGTCCGGCTTCCAACTGGCCAACCACCACCGTCGTCTTCTTCTTGGGCGCCATGACGATCCAGGAACGCCGAACTAACCGCTAAAGCAGATTCTCACAACTGCGCCCCCTACCTGGCGCGCCAAAGATGTCAGTGTATTTGGATCGACACCTATGGGATCACAAGAATCCCAACTACGGTTGCGGGGCGCAGGGTTGAGAAACGAGCGGATCTAACGGTCAGGACACAGTTCCTTTACCCAGGTTCGGGCCGCAAAGATGCGTAAAACCCTACTCCTGCTTTGGTGGATTATATGTTGGTGTTCTTCAGCTAGTGAGGAGCTCCAAGAGAGTCGTGAGGAGTTCTAAAAAGCCGAATCCTCCTCCTAGTCGCCTCGAGCCTCCTTTTATAGGGAAAAGGGGTTGCCACAGTGGCACACAGGAGGTGGAAAGGGTACAGTGATGTGAGGTTATCCCTCGTATTACAGGACAAGGTGCATTTAATGAGCCCAGCTTAGGTGTCCTTGCTTTATCAGGGACGAGGGGAGACGCCCGTCTTATCTGTCGCCGCCCCTCCTCGCGTTGACACGCGCCCTGGCCAGCGGTGCCTGAGGTGCCATGTAGGTAGACAAGTAGCTGAGGTGGCGTAACATCGAGTCTCCACGAGGATCTGTGGGTCGCCACGCAGGAGCCTGTCCAGCTGGTCGGGTCGGCAGCTGCGCGGGTTGGTGGAAACCCAGTTGGTGCGGGCCTGATGGTGGCCCCATGGGTGTCCTCGGCAAGGGCCTTGCCGGGGGCCCCGGCAAGGGTCTCGCCGTGGCGCCTGTTGTCATCCCCGGCAAGGTGCTTGCCAGGGGCCTTCTAGTCTTCCTTGGCCGGGATCCCGCCAAGGGTCGTCGTCTTCTTAACTTGCATCTGATCTTGAATGTCTTCACAAAGATCTGCATGCCACCACGGGGATATCTCCCGAATCCTCGCCCCATGGGGCCGGTGGACTCAAAGGTGATTCGCTCCGTAGGCGCGGGGCGAGCTGCCGCGGCAAGGATCTTGCCGGGGCTGCCAGAGCTGGCCCCGGCAAGGATCTTGCCAGGGGTAGCTGCTTCGTCCCTTTGCTCTTTGTGGTCTTGTTCTTGGCGTTGCTCCAATCTCCATTGAGCTTCAGTCTTGCCCCGGCTCGCCTCCCTCGCCATGCTTAATGTGGTGGCGCCGTGGCTCAGACTGCCCGTGCACAGTCATAGGGGTACAAAAAGTGGACCCCTCTTTTTGTACACCGACACGCTATCATTAACTTTATTGATTCTTTTTCTTAACAGCCCCTAGTTTATATTTACGTGCTCTTTATATTCTTGCAAACCTATCCCACAAAAACTACAAAGTACTTCTAGTTTCATACTTGTTCTAGGTAAAGTAAACGTCAAGCGTGCGTAGAGTTGTATCGATGGTCGATAGAACTTGAGGGAATATTTGTTCTGCCTTTAGCTTCTCGTTGGGTTCGACACTCTTACTTATCGGAAGAGGCTACAACTGATCCCCTACACTTGTGGGTGATCAAGACCTTTTTCTGGCGCCGTTGCCGGGGAGCAATAGCGTGGGGTGAATATTCTCGTGTGTGCTTGTTTGCTTTATCACTAAGTAGATTTTATTTGCTGTTCTAAGTTGTTCTCTATCTTTAGTTATGGATATGGAACACGAAATACCAAAAAACTTAGGTGTACTTGCTATTCATGGAGATGGGGAACCTCCTAAAACCCTCGATGCTCATTACGTGAAAGATATTATGTACTACTTTGATAATCCTGAGAAAACCCCATTCAACTATGTAATGGGAGTAACGTTGGATCAACGTGAATACTTTAGGGATTATCGCTTGACACAAAAAGGGAAACTGTTATGGGATCAAATTCATTTGTTGCATTGGTATGCTCGGCAACTATGCTTGAGATATGATTATACTTGTTGCTCTAGGATCAAGGCTCCACACCTTCCCTTTTCATGCAAATTTAATGATAATAAAACCTTAGCTTCTTATGCTAATGGTATATATGATTATTATGATGTGGAACAAATAGAAGAATTCGTTTCTTCTAAGGGTGCTTATGAAATTGAACCCCTGTTTAGAAAGAATGATGCTTTTGATGATGATGTTTCTAGGCCTGAAAATCTTGCTATATTGAAATATTGCTATTTGAATTATGAATATAACTCCGATATTTATGCGTTTATTGAGAAGGTCTCCGATGTCCAAGAAGAGACTAATATTTTGCAGGAGTCTATGGAAGACATTGTGAACTCATTGGATGAAAAAGATGAGGAGGAGAGCGAACAACAAAAGGAGGAAGAGCGGATTAGCTACGCATGCCCACCTTCTAATGAGAGTAACTCTTCAACTCATACATTGCTTAATTTCCCTTCGTGCTTACCGAAGGATGCTTGCCATGATCCCGTTGATTCTTTTGAAATATCCCTTTTTGATGATGCTTGCTATGCTTGTGGCCAAGATGCCAATATGAATTATGCTTATGGAGATGAACTTGCTATAGTTCCATATGTTAAACATGAGATAGTTGCTATTGCACCCACACATGATAGTCCCATTATCTTTTTGAATTCTCCAAACTACACTATATCAGAGAAGTTTGCACTTATTAAGGATTATATTGATGGGTTGCCTTTTTTCCATTACACATGATGATTTTGATGAATATAATATGCATGTGCTTGCTGCTCCTACTTGCAATTATTATGAGAGAGGAACTACATCTCCGCCTCTCTATGTTTCCAACACGACAAAATTGCAAGAAACTGCGTATACTATGCATTGGCCTTTACTTGATGTGCATGAATTGTTCTTGTATGACATGCCTATGCATAGGAAGAGAGTTAGACTTCGTTGTTTCATGACACATATCACTCTGTGCTCACTACTAAATGCCAAATCATCGCTAATTAAAATTGGCTTTGATATACCTTGGGATCCGGGTGGATCCATTACTTGAGCACTATATGCCTAGCTTAATGGCTTTAAAGAAAGCGCTGCTAGGGAGACAACCCGGAAGTCTTAGAGAGTCAATTATTTCTGTTGTGTGCTTTTAAAAAGTTTGAAAACAAAAAAATAAAGAGGGAACCCATAAATTTTCAAAAAAAAGAAAAGTGAAAGTGATATAGACGAGCATTGTGAAAGTGGGGGACGTCCTTGAACTTAGTTCATGCCCATGGAAACTTTGTGAATCTTAATTACAGAAACTTTTCAACAAAAATAATTACCCCCTTGTTAAATTCCATTGTATTATAGAAATAATGTGCCAAGGTTTGCCTTTAGGATGTTTACAATGCTTGTTGGTTTGTGCGGTGCAGGAAAGAAACTTTGTCTGTAGTGCGCGATTTTACATTTTTCGATGGAAAGTCAAATGGTTCTGAAACTTTTTGCACTGTCTTTCTATACAAATTGTTTATTTTTCCTAATTTTGTCCGAATTTTTCAAGTATCATAAGTATGGTGAATGTTCAGATTGTTACAGACTGTTCTGTTTTAGACAGATTCTGTTTTTGATGCATAGTTTACTTGTTTTGATGAAACTATCAATTTCTATCAGTGGATTAAGCCATGGAAAATTTATATTACAGTAGCTACAATGCAAAAACAAAATATGAATTGGTTTGCAACATTACTTAGAGTAGTGATTTGCTTTATTATACTAACGGATCTTACCGAGTTTTCTGTTGAAGTTTTGTGTGGATGAAATGTTCGAAGATCGAGGAGGTCTCGATGTGAGGAGAAGAAGGAGAGGCAAGAGGTCAAGCTTGGGGATTCCCAAGGCACCCCAAGTAAATATTCAAGGAGACTCAAGCGTCTAAGCTTGGGGATGCCCCGGAAGGCATCCCCTCTTTCTTCAACAAGTATTAGTATGTTTTTGGATTCGTTTCATTCATGTGATATGTGCACATCTTGGAGCGTCTTTGCATTTAGTTTTCACCTTTTATTTTCTGCACCATGCTGGTATGAGATAGTCCTTGGTTGATTTATAGAATGCTCTTTGCACTTCACTTATATCTTTTGAGTATGGCTTTATAGAATGCTTCATGTGCTTCACTTATATCATTTGAAGTTTGGATTGCCTGTTTCTCTTCACGTAGAAAACCGCCATTTGTAGAATGCTCTTTTGCTTCACTTATAATTGTTAGAGCATGGGCATAACTTTTGTAGAAAGAATTAAAACTCTCTTGCTTCACTTATATCTATTTAGAGAGTTGACAGGAATTGGTCATTCACATGGTTAGTCATAAAATCCTACATAAACTTGTAGATCGCTGAATATGATATGTTTGATTCCTTGCAATAGTTTTGCGATATAAAGATGGTGATATTAGAGTCATGCTAGTGGGTAGTTGTAGATTGTAGAAATACTTGTGTTGAGGTTTGTGATTCCCGTAGCATGCACGTATGGTGAACCGTTATGTGACGAAGTTGGAGCATGATTTATTTATTGAGTGTCATCCTTTGTGTGGAGGTCGGGGGCGCGCAACGGTTAACTCCTACCAACCTCCCCCCTAGGAGCATGCATGTAGTACTTGGTTTCGATGGCTAATAAATTTTTGCAATAAGTATGTGAGTTCTTTATGACTAATGTTGAGTCCATGGATTATACGCACTCTCACCCTTCCACCATTGCTAGCCTCTCTTGTACCGCGCAACTTTCGCTGGTACCATACACCCACCATATACCTTCCTCAAAATAGCCACCATACCTACCTATTATGGTATTTCCATAGCTATTCCGAGATATATTGCCATGTAACTCCACCATTCCGTTTGTTATGACATGCATCATCATTGTCATATTGCCTTGCATGATCGTAAGATAGCTAGCATGATGTTTCCATGGCTTGTCAGTTTTTTGATGTCATTGCTACGCTAGATCATTGCACATCCCGGTACACCCCCGGAGGCATTCACATAGAGTCATATTTTGTTCTAGCTTCGAGTTGTAATCTTTGAGTTGTAAGTAAATAAAAGTGTGATGATCTTCATTATTAGAGCATTGTCCCATGTGAGGAAAGGCCAAAAAAAGATGGCCTAAAAGAAAGAGAGGGGCTAAAAAAAGAGAAAGCCCCTAAAAAACAAAAAAACAAAAAAATGAGAGAAAAGAGAGAAGAGACAATGCTACTATCCTTTTCCACACTTGTGCTTCAAAGTAGCACCATGATCTTCATAATAGAGAGTCTCTTGTTTTGCCACTTCCATATACTAGTGGGAATTTTCATAATAGAACTTGGCTTGTATATTCCAACGACGGGCTTCCTCAAATGCCATAGGTCTTCATGAGCAAGCAAGTTGATGCACACCCACTAGTTTTCTTTTTGAGCTTTCATACACTTATAGCTCTAGTGCATCCGTTACATGGCAATCCCTACTCACTCACATTGATATCGATCGATGGGCATCTCCATAGTCCATTGATTTGCCTAGTTGACGTGAGACTTTCTCCCTCCTTTGGTCTATCACCACCTTCTGTTCCACCCATAGTGCTATGTCCATGGCTCATGCTCATGTATTGCGTGAAAGTTGAAAAAGTTGGAGAATACTAAAGTATGAAACAATTGCTTGGCTAAAACCGGGGTTGTGCATGATTTAAATACTTTGTGTGGTGAAGATGGAGCATAGACAGACCATATGATTTTGTAGGGATAACTTTCTTTGGCCATGTTATTTTGAAGAGACATGATTGCTTTATTAGTATGCTTGAAGTATTATTGTCCTAATGTCAAATGATAGACTATTGCTTTGAATCATTCGTGTCTTAATATTCATGCCATGATTAGATTACATGATCAAGATTATGCTAGGTAGCATTCCACATCAAAAAATATCTTTTATCATTTACCTACTCGAGGACGAGCAGGAATTATGCTTTGGGATGCTGATACGTCTCCGTCGTATCTATAATTTTTGATTGTTCCATGCCAATATTCTACAACTTTCATATACTTTTGGCAACTTTTTATACTATTTTTTGGGACTAACATATTGATGCAGTGCCCAGTGCCAGTTCCTGTTTGTTGCATGTTTTTTGTTTTGCAGAATATACATATCAAACGGAGTCCAAACGGAATAAAAATGGCCGGAGATTTTTTTGGAATATATGTGAATTTTGGGAAGCGGAACCAACACGATACGATGCCCGAGTGGGCCACGAGGCAGGGGGGCACGCCCTGGGCCCTCGTGGCCACACCGTAAGGCGGTTTATGCCCTTCTTTCGCCACAATAAAGCTAATATCTGGATAAAAACCGTGTCAAAAAAATCAGCCCAATCGGAGTTACGGATCTCCGGGAATTTAAGAAATGGTGAAGGGCCAGAATCTGGGAACGCAGAAACAGAGAGAGACAGAAAGACAGATCCAATCTCGGAGGGGCTCTCGCCCCTCCGCTGCCATGGAGGCCATGGACCTTAGGGGAAACCCTTCTCCCACCTAGGGATAAGGTCAATGAAGAAGAAGAAGGAGGGGGGCTCTCTCCTCCTCGCTTCCGGTGGCACCGAAGTGCCACCGGGGCCATCATCGTGTGACAGCGATCTACACCAACACCTCCGTCATCTTCACCAACATCACCATCACCTTCCCCCATCTATCTACAGCGGTCCACTCTCCCGCAACCCGCTGTACCCTCTACTTGAACATGGTGCTTTATGCTTCATATTATTATCCAATGATGTGTTGCCATCCTATGATGTCTGAGTAGATTATCGTTGTCCTATCGGTGATTGGTGAATTGCTATGATTGATTTAATTTGTTTGTGGTTATGTTGTTGTCCTTTGGTGCCCATCATATGAGTGCGCGCGTGGATCACACCATAGGGTTAGTTCTATGTTGATAGGACTACGTATTGGAGGGCAAGAGTGACAGAAGCTTCAACCTAGCGTAGAAATTGATGCATACGGGATTGAAGGGGGACCAATATATCTTAATGCCATGGTTGGATTTTACCTTAATGAATGTTAGTAGTTGTGGATGCTTGCTAATAGTTGCAATCATAAGTGCATAGAATTCCAAGTAAGGGATGACATGCTAGCAGTGGCCTCTCCCACATAAAACTTGCTATCAGTCTAGTAACATAGTCAATTGCTTAGGGGAAATTTCACAACTCCTACCACCACTTTTCCACACTCGCTATCATTAACTTTATTGTTTCTTTGTCTTAACAGCCCCTAGTTTATATTTACGTGCTCTTTATATTCTTGAAAACCTATCCCACAAAAACTACAAAGTACTTCTAGTTTCATACTTGTTCTAGGTAAAGTAAACGTCAAGCGTGCGTAGAGTTGTATCGGTGGTCGATAGAACTTGAGGGAATATTTGTTCTGCCTTTAGCTCCTCGTTGGGTTCGACACTCTTACTTATCAAAAGAGGCTACAACTGATCCCCTACACCTGTGGGTTATCAAGGATGCATCAAACACGGTTCAGATTTTAGTTGCGTGTGCGATGCAGGGCACACGGTTAACCCGTTCGAACTATTTGCGATGAGGCAGAACAATAGAGAGCCATATCAATGTGTGTTTGTGCAATATACGGCATACAGTTCGCTCCGATGAACAGTTTGCTATTGGGGAGTGCAACATAATCGGTTAGCCAGATCAGGGTGTGTGTGATATAGGGCATACAATTCACTCGGACGAACTGTTTGCGATTAGCGAACGCAACAGAAACGGTTCAACTTAACAAGATGTGTGTGATACGTGGCAAACAGCCGACTCAGATTTACTGTTTGCGATGAAAATTTACAACACAGACGGGTAATACAGTTAGTTCTTGTGCGATTCTGTGTGTACAAAGCACTTTGAAAAATGCAAACTAGTTGCTTGTGGTGGCTAGGAGTATCGCACATGATGTGTCGGCGAATACTCGTGAGCGATGATTACTAAGTTACACATGCATTTCCTTATGTTAACACTTGTGTGATAAATAACACGTGGCACCGGATACGGTATTCAGGTTGTGTGTGTGCTCCACTTAGTCTTCCCGCGCTCCATCGAATGCTTCCCACGCTCCACATGGGTGAATTGTAAAATCCACGCCTATTCCCTTACTGGTTTCCCGCCACCAGCTAACGGCTTGCTACATATAACCCAGGCGACAACGCACCACCTTGACACTCTGCGAAGATATAGTCCTCACCCATCTACCATTAGTTATTCCAAGCATGCCAGGCAACGACCAAAGCTTTGACGTCGACGCCTACCTACGTTACATCTTTGGCAAGGAGAACGAGCCGGAGCAGGTCGGGTAGCAAGAGCTTCATCGGCCGGTGCAGGCACCATGGCCCATCGGCAGCGATAGCGGCGTCACAGTCCTTGGGAGCACAATCGACATATTGCAGAGGAGGTGTGATGAGCAGTTTGCCATCCACTGTGCAAAAGATCCAGAGCTGCTCGGTGGCATGATCGACGACCCATCGAAGAACCGCCCTCACCAGTGCTCATCGAGAGCCTGATGCCCTGCAAGGAATGGGCAGAGGACCTCTGCGATTTAGTCAAGACAAAGGCAGCCTGCGGCTTCATCATTGCCCGCGGAGGCCGTGTCAACCTCGATCCCGATGATGTGGTGGCCAGGCTCGAGCACATCCTTGGCGGAGTTGACGTCCCCGACGAAGTAGAACATCACCAACGTGATATCTTGAGGATGCAGGTGATCGACGGTATTTGCTACCAGGCCAGAGACATGGAAATGGAGCGGTTCTGCAGAGTTGTCATGTGCGTGATTGCACGTTGTCAAGCTCTTCTGGAAGAGGCCCAGCAGCCCCAAGAGCCTCCCAGCGCCAACAGCTCCGTAGGCAGAGGCGGGTCGAGACACTTGGAGTGAACGACCGCAAGGGTGCTATGCTGATCAAGGAGTCCGAGAAGACCATCGTCGGAAGGCCACCAGCTCAGCCTTTTAGCTTATATTTTATTATAATTGTATGCATATGTGGGTCGTGAGTGTTCTGGGCCTTGCTGCATTTGGCATTGTAAATTATCCTGAACATGTAAGACAATTATTAAGAATTATTAACTGTTGCCATTGTAACTTTGCCTTAACGGCGAGCAGAGCGCACGTAGGGACGCCAGAGCGGAGTGCGCTGCGGCCGCCTCAACGGCGAGTAACCACGTGGTCAACCTTCAGCCATCAATAAATTTTGACCTTGTTTCTCATCACATTGCAGATTACAATGCAATAAGTAATTGCAAATCTATTCACACCTATCAAACTAATATGTGTTCACACTTAGCACCGGGCTATAAAAACTACCCACTCGAGAATTACGTCACAGTTCCTCTCCTCATCACCCACAAAACTGATTTTTTCTGTCAAGTCGTTCCGCCATGACCGGTAGGAGTAGTTTAGGGTGGACATATAACCAGGCAGCAAAGACCAAGGCCGCGGAAGCACTAGAGAGATCCTGCCATGAAGTCGCAGCCGCAACAGAGATGTCCCGGCGCGCCGCGGAGCCCATGAACGAGCTCTCACGGGCGCGCGAGGGCTCTCACAAGCGCATTCGTGACGTCGGCCATCGCAACGAGTCGGCGTTCCTGAAGTCCTTCGCCGGCGACGATGACATTCTCGCTGGCGTCACTACGCAACAGGACCTGGTCGACGGCTTGATGAAGCTGCTCAAGATCAGCGATGCCTTGGTTGACAAGGCGACTTGCCTCATTGAGCAACTCATGGGTGACAATGCGAAGCTCCTCAAGTTGGTCGCCAATAAGGAGGAGGAGGCCGCTGGCTGGAAGATGCTGCATGAGCAGAGTAGTGCCTCGGAGATGACGCTGAAAGCGGTCGTCGAGGAACTGATGGGTGGCTTGAGGAAGCTCCGGATCGAGCATGAGCAGGAGGTGGTCAAATCCGTGGCTGCTTTCAAGCAAAGTCGTGAGGAATTGAAGAAGGAGATGGAGGATTTCGCCGCCCAGCGATCCATCAACGAGTAGAGACAGTAGCAACCCAGATCATTGTCTGCAATTTCCTTCTTCTCTTGCCCCGTGTCTTCCGGAATATGTAAGACAATTATTATCCGCGCCATTGTAAATTTTTCATCGTATTATCCGTTGCCATTTTATTTGTGGTCGTATTATCCGTTGCCATATGTGGCAATTTAAATTAGGGCAGAATACGAGTTGAAAACACGAACAAAGCAAATGCTGCCATGGGATCACAAGCAAACACCCTCCGTCCAGGTGCTTTAATTAACCCATTAATTGAGAAGTTGTGAGAGAGGCGGGTGGCGGTTGGTGCATGGAGGTCAAAGAGCTCGCTTCCCGGTGAGCATGGGCGGCCTTGCTGCTCGCACGTGTCCCATCGAGCCTGCGAGGTGGACATGATGCACGCGTCCTGTCGAGTCTGCGCGGCAGACTACTCGCACGTGTCCCGTCGAGCCTGCACGGCGGACTTTTCGCGCTCGTCCCGTCTAATCAAACAGCTGCACGCACACCACTAAGTATGGTTAAATTTTGACACGGTAAATATAGTACAATCGTTTGCAATATTAACGTGTCGGCTTTTTGTTTCAAAAAGGACTTCGTTGGCTACTAATGTGTGCGCCTCTTCTCAAACTAGACGATTTTTTACCACTACATATATGTGCCATGTCATGAAACCATACCAAGTTTCATGTTTTTTGGGTGACTTTTTGATTTACTGGGATTTAAAAACCAAGATTCTCATTGTTTCAGGACGACGACAAGTTTGTAATTCATTCTCAGTCCTTAAACGAGACCTAAACATGCACCCAATGACACATGTACGATTTCCCACCCATTTTGCTTCACTGGAGCATGTGGTTGTAGTTCAAATTTAAAATATGGACTACATTAAATGCATAGAAAACTTAGTAATTAGTAATATATATACAATGGCCAAACGAACCCTAAACAGTTTCAAATTTCAGCCCGACACTCCTGTTATTCTATGTTGCCTGTAGAAAACAAAGTTCAAGGCGAGAAGAGGTAGCGATTACCGTTTCGCCCACAAGGGGGGCATGTATCCCTACCGGAACAATGAGGGTTGCGACAGGCTCCGGTTTGTAAAAGGCGTGTAATATAGCTTCGCCCAAATTGGACAATTATATGTACCATGTAGTGACACCATGCCAAGTTTCATGATTTCCTGGTGAGTTTTCGATTTACAGACATTTAAAAACCGAGATTCGCAATGTTTGTGGCCAAGCCAGGACGACAAGACGGTTGAATTCGTTCCCATTCGTTCCATGGGACCTAAACATGCACCCCAAGGAAACATGTCTGTTTTTCTAGCCATTTTGGTGCACTGGAGCATGTATTCGTAGTTCAGATTTGAATGCTGGATATTAAATGCCTAGAAAACTCAATTAATGAATAAAAAAGGTCAAACGAACCCTGAATAATTTCAAAGTTTAGCACAAATCTCTAGTTGTTCCCTGTCGCGTGTAGAAGAAAATACGAGGCTAGAAGAGGGAGTGATTATCGTTTGGCCCACAAGGGGACCATTTCCCTATCGAAACCACGAGGGTTCTTGCGACAGGCTCCGGTTTGTAAGAGGTTTGTAATAAAGCTTGGCCCAAATTGGCAATGTTTTTACCATGACATATATGTGCCGTGACATGACACCATGCCACCTTTGATGACTTTCTGGTGAGTTTAGGATTTATGGGGACTTAAAAACCAAGATTCGAAATGTTTGAGGACGAGCCAGGACACCGGTACGGTTGTAATTCGTTCCCATTCTTGTCATGAGACCTAAACATGCACTCAAGGACACATGTATAATTTTTCTAGCCATTTTGGTGAACTAGAGCATGTATTTGTAGTTCAGATTTGAATTATAGACATTAAATGCCCAGGAAACTCAATTAACGTATAAAAAGGCCAAACAAACCCTGAATGATGAAGCACGGACTAGCGATACACTAATTCGTGCGTGTAGATGGCCCGATCTTCCACGGCGATGCTTGATGAACACCTCGTCTCCCTGTTCCTCCTCGAAACCTCCAAGAACAATTTTCACCTGTGTACGAAAATACACAGACGAAAATAATGATCCCCTCGGATCAGCACGTAGGCGTCGATGTGATGATCAACCCTCCGTCGCTAGTAAATTTCGATGATGGGAAAATCACAGATAATACACAAGATATGGCCGCCCGTAACTCGAACGTTTTCTGTATATCTCATACTCGAAATAAAACTCAAAACTGCCTTCGTACATGGCCGAAGCCAGCCTTTTATATGGCTCAAGTCTCGTACGCCTAAAGCAAAGAAATATCCGGACTCTGAAAAAATAAACTAACAAATAACTAAATCCTAACAAAAGTCATACTCACCTAGGTAACAAACTAGTGGACGCAAATCAAAGGAATAAAATACTACTAATTGATTTGGAAGGAAATGACTCCTATCATGACATATCTAGGAGGTGTCCGAAAATTTGGTAGCACCTTCTCACGTGCATGATCTTCTTTTATCTCATGTTTCCTCCTTTGATGCATATCTATTAGCTGACATGATTTTAACTGCTGTTTAAAATCAAAACATGCCTGATCTCTTGTCATACTGGCCCATGATGATCCTCCCCACGTCATGTTTTTCTTATAGTCCAATTCTGGTCGTACTATGCGTACATGACCATACACATCTCTTCTTGAATCTAATGCATGCAACACTTCACTGCTCTTTGGTCTACTAATTACAGAATTTATTCTCGGTCCACACAACTGACGTACATAACCATCGTTTCCTCGATGCAATCTAACCGCATGCATGACATTATTTTCTGTAATCTTTTCATGGCTTCTCTCCTTAACTGGCTTAGCTTCAGTAGCACTAACAATTGATGGTGCCATGCACGTATCATCCTCCCTCCCTTCAAATGAAACCGTCCTCGGTTTCGAGTCTATTTTGGATATCATCAAATTGTCCGAAGGTTGCAATTCTATTTTGATTATAGAATCAGACATTGGTTTCAGTACATGTCGTCTTCCATCATGCATGAACGTGTATGTGTTGGATTTTCCTGCATGCACTGCATCACGATCGAACTGCCATGGTCTCCCTAATAGCAACGGACAAGCGTCCATTGGCAAGACATCACAATCCACCTTATCAATATAATCTCCACAACAAATGGTACACGTACCTTATGTGTAATCTTTAATTTCCCGGAGTTGTATAGCCACTCCACGTGGTGCGGTCGAGGGTGCCGCCACATAGACAAACCCAATTGTTGCACAAGATCTTTGCTAATGGCATTAGTAAAACTACCACCATCAATAATCATCTTACATGCACGACCCTTGATCATGCACTGCGTTTTAAAAACACTCCAACGCTGCCCTTTAGGATCACCATCCTCCTGCACCTTCTTCACTAAAAGATTTAGACCCTTCATCGGTGCATCAACTTCTTCTTTTATTTCTTCTACCTCTTCTCTTCTTTTTTGCAAACGATCTTTCCAATCAGCAGCAAACACATCCGTTGGCATGGGAATAAAACAAATTTGTTTGCCCTTCCATGATAAAGAATAACTATTTTTCTTGACATCCCGGATAGCCCCAACACGGTTGCACCATGGGTCTCCAAGTAGCAGATGGCACGACACCATGGATACAGGACAAACATGAAAAAAATCCGCACAACAATATTTTCCTAGATAAAAAATTAGAAAAATCTGATGCCTAATTTTGATTTCACCTTTGAACCACTTCAGCGTGTACGGTCTTTCAAGAGGCGCCATCTTTAGCCCCAATTTTTCCACTACCTCGATGCTCACCATATTGAGTGCGGTACTCTCATCGATTGTTAGATTGACACGTCGTTCGTTCACGACGCAATGAGTGTGAAAAAGAGTGACCTCGCCAATGCCTTCCTCCTCCATCAATATGTTCCTGCTCAACATGTTGATGCTTGACTCCGCAGACGATATTACAAACTGAGTCGCCGTGACTAACCTTTGCTCTGAATACCACTTGATGAAGCACGAACTAGCGATACACTAATTCGTGCGTGTAGATGGCCCGATCTTTCACGGCGATGCTTGATGAACACCTCGTCTCCCTGTTCCTCCTCGAAACCTCCAAGAACAATTTTCACCTGTGTACGAAAATACACAGACAAAAATAATGATCCCCTCGGATCAGCACGTAGGCGTCGATGTGATGATCAACCCTCCGTCGCTAGTAAATTTCCACGATGGGAAAATCACAGATAATACACAAGATATGGCCGCCCGTAACTCGGACGTTTTTCTGTATATCTCATACTCGAAATAAAACTCAAAACTGCCTTCGTACATGGCCGAAGCCAGCCTTTTATATGGCTCAAGTCTCGTACGCCTAAAGCAAAGAAATATCCGGACTCTGAAAAAATAAACTAACAAATAACTAAATCCTAACAAAAGTCATACTCACCTAGGTAACAAACTAGTGGACGCAAATCAAAGGAATAAAATACTACTAATTGATTTGGAAGGAAAGGACTCCTATCGTGACATATCTAGGAGGTGTCCTAAAATTTGGTAGCACCTTCTCACGTGCATGATCTTCTTTTATCTCATGTTTCCTCCTTTGATGCATATCTATTAGCTGACATGATTTTAACTGCTGTTTAAAATCAAAACATGCCTGATCTCTTGTCATACTGGCCCATGATGATCCTCCCCACGTCATGTTTTTCTTATAGTCCAATTCTGGTCGTACTATGCGTACAGGACCATGCACATCTCTTCTTGAATCTAATGCATGCAACACTTCACTGCTCTTTGGTCTACTAATTACAGAATTTATTCTCGGTCCACACAACTGACGTACATAACCATCGTTTCCTCGATGCAATCTAACCGCATGCATGACATTATTTTCTGTAATCTTTTCATGGCTTCTCTCCTTAACTGGCTTAGCTTCAGTAGCGCTAACAATTGATGGTGCCATGCACGTATCACTGAATAAGTTTAAATTTCAGCACAGATATCCTGTTGTTCGATGTTGCCCGTGGAAGAAAATACAAGGCAAAAAAAGGCAGTGATTACGTTTCGCCCACAAGGGGAACACATTTCCCTATCAGAACCACGAGGCTTCTTTGAGAGAAGCTCTAGTTTTTGTAAGAGGTTTGTAATAAAGCTTGGCCCAAGTTGGACAATGTTTTTACCATGACATATACGTACCATGATGTGACACCATGCCACCTTTGATGACTTTCTGGTGAGTTTAGGATTTATGGGGACTTAAAAACCGAGATTCGAAATGTTTGAGGACGAGCCATGACACCGGTATGGTTGTAATTCATTCCCATTCCTAGCATGGGACCTAAACATGCACCCAAGGACATATGTATAATTTTTCTAGCCATTTTGGTGAACTAGAGCATGTATTTGTAGTTCAGATTTGAATTATGGACATTAAATGCCTAGGAAACTCAATCAGTGTATAAAAAGGCCAAACGAACCCTGAATAAGTTTAAATTTCAGCATGGATATCCTGTCGTTCCATGTTGCCTGTAGAAGAAAATACAAGGTGAAAAGAGGCAGTGATTACGTTTGGCCCACAAGGGGGTCACGTTTCCCTATCGAAACCACGAGGCTTCTTTGAGAGAAGCTCCGGTTTGTAAGAGGCTTGTAATAAAACTTGCGCCACAATGGACGAAAAAAATTCCTCGACATATAAGTGCCATGTCGTGACACCATAGGAGGTTTCACAATTTTCAGCATAGTTTTGGATTTACGGGGATTTAAAAACCAAGATTCTTCTCACGAAATGTTTTCAAATAGCACACGGTTCACTCACGAAAGCCGATATTCAATGAAAACTTCGTGGAAACCATATTTTAAAGTTTCAAAAAAATCTGAAAAATGTGGGATGTTAAGAAGGTGATGTTTTATTGCGACACAAAATTTCAAGTTGAAAAAACATTACGAGATGTGAGATATGAAAAAGACAAATTCCGCCCTGAATAGTGACATTACTATTCGGCACTATTCAACACTGATTTTGTCTTTTTCATAGCTCACATCTCGTAATGTGTTTCAACTTGAAATTTTGTGTGGCAATAAAACATCATCCTCTTAACATCCCACATTTTTTTAAATTTTTTGAAACTTCAAAACATCTTTTTCTCGTGGTTTTCACCGGTTTCCACCGAATGTTGGTTTCCGTATGATATTCCCCTCGCTGCGCGCGCGATCTGAGTCGTGCGTTTTGAATGGCCAGAACCCAAACCCCACGGATCATACGTGTGCACCGTTGGATGCTCCCAGATCGAGCGACAACCCTGAGCCCTTTCGACAACACATGCAGTACATGGGTAAGCACTCTGCGCATGCGTCGTGTAACTCACGCTTCCTTCTCTACTGGGTTTTCATTCAAAACAGGCTACCGTTTCTCGCCACTCCTCTCATCGGTTTCCCGCCTCTTCTCCCAGATATGCATGATGTAGATGTTCATTTAATTCTTATAGTTCATCTCATCCAAAATCAATTAGTTTTATAAAAAACATTTTAAGATTCATGGAATTGTGCATTGTAAAGGTAAAAACAAAAAGTGACAATTCATTTAGAAAAAAAGGTTTGGGTAATTAAGATATGGAAGATTCTAGAGAACAAAGGAGAAGTGCCTGTGTTTTGAGATTTGTGCATTATGCTTAAGTTCACCATGGAGTCTTCTAGATTGTACATGTGGCAGAATCTGGTGGAATGTAGATGATATCCAACGACCAGTAGTGCTCGAATTTGCCATCTCTGTACCGTCGGATTGGCTTCATCCAACGAGCAACATTCAAAGTTATTCACACACTATATTAGGTGAATAGATGTATATATATGTGTTGTGTGTGTGTCCCATGATAGACAAAATAAAGTTTGAGCGCATGTGTGGGACGACCCCCCCCCGTCGCCACCTCGAAGTTGGGTAACTGACATCATAGGTATTGAACCAGGCTTGGAGTCGGGTACGGTGTTCGGTTTGTAATGTAGTTGGCGTGACCCATCGAAGTTGTGCATTTGGGATTTAAACACATCGTACCCATACATATTTTCGGGTCGCATGCAGTGTATACGGGGTCTTCTGATCGACCACGTCTCCCTTGTGCGAGTTTTTGTAATGACACGGATATCCGTGGGCTCCCCGAGTGTATATATATCATCCCTTTGACCTATAATGAGGAGTATGTGTTGGCCATGAATGGATTTCTCCTAGTCGTGTTAGGGCCGGTCACCGTCAAATGTCGGTCAACCAAAGCTCGAGCTCATGCGTTGTCAGGATTCCCTCCCAGATGCTCGGATTGCTGGGTTCGACCTACATCAAACCTTGTGTATGTATCTCGTCCTTAACTACCTTGCCTTCATGGTTGTTGTCTGTATCGAGAGGTAGGCCCCACATCTAAATACATATTATTCTATATTGAAAACACACATCACCCCTTCCCAACGTATATCTTTTTGGGCAGCATGGAAGAGGTGCTGGTTTTGTGGTCCCTCTCGTGCGATTTTTATGATTGTTCAATCAATTGGCCCAGGCGGGTTATCGACAACAACAACTGTCATTTGACGAAACGAAAGATTCATTGGTCCATCTTATGGTAGGTCATGGCGACATGCATGTATGACCAAAGTATCAATCATTACGTGCATCCGCCCCGCTTACACGAAGTGGGAGGTGGTGGGCCAAGCATCCTAGCTAGGTAAGACATTATGTCATTATATATATCCTAGCTAGGTGGTTGTTAGGGTGCTTTCGGGTTTGCGGGGCAGATGCCACCAAAGTTATGCATTGTGTATTTAAAGTTTTAAACATCCCCAATATTCGTACATATATTTGTCCACTTCCAGGTGGTTCTTGACTTCTGGCCCCTCTCATCGATCTTCAACGACACACCCAACCATGGGTCCGTGGGGTCAAAGTTGTGCATTGGAATTTTGAACATCACAGACCACCCTTTTCACTCATATATATTTGGACCACATGCTGGTGTGGCTGTCTTTTGACCCTCTCTAACGTTATTTTTTGCTGCAAAGACTCCGATGACCCTCAACGGACACGGGGTATAATATCTTAACCATGTGCGATACAAGTGTGATGTGAATCACCACGACCGCGCAAGCGCGAGCAAATTAAAGTGGATGTACTGGCTCAACCGTGCGCTAAAATCACCATGACCGCGCAAGCGTGAGCAAATTAAGGTGTGATACGTCTCCAACGTATCTATAATTTTTGATTGTTCCATGCTATTATATATTCTGTTTTGGATGTTTAATGGGCTTTATTATACACTTTTATATTATTTTTGGGACTAACCTATTAACCCAAGGCCCAGTGCAAATTGCTGTTTTTTTAAAAGAATTTCAGTGTTTCGCAGAAAAGGGATATCAAACGGAGTCCAAACGGAATGAAACCTTCGGGAGAGTTATTTTTGGAACAATATCAACATGAAAGACTTGGAGTACACGCCAGGAAGCGAAGGAGGTGGCCACGAGGGCAGGGGCGCGCCCAGGGGGTAGGTGCGTCCCACAACCTCTTGGCCACCTGTTGCTCCCTCGACGTGCCTCTTCATCCTATATATATACTCCCATACCCTGAAAACATCAAGGAGACGCACGAAACCCTAATTCCACCGCCGCAACCTTCTGTACCCATGAGATCCCATCTTGGGGCCTGTTCCGGAGCTCCGTCGGAGGGGGCATCGATCACGGATGTCTTCTACATCAACACCATAGCCTCTCCGATGAGTTGTGAGTAGTTTACCATAGACCTTCGGGTCCATAGTTATTAGCTAGATGGCTTCTTCTCTCTCTTTGGATCTCAATACAAAGTTCTCCTCGATCGTCGAGTAGATCCAGTCGATGTAATCTTTTTGCGGTGTGTTTGTCGAGATCCGATGAATTGTGGGTTTATGATCAAGATTATCTATGAACAATATTGGGTTCTTTTCTGAAATCTTTTATGCATGATTTAAATATCCTTGCAAGTCTCTTTGAATTATTGGTTTGGTTTGGCCAACTAGATCTATTATTCTTGCAACGGGAGAAGTGCTTGGCTTTGGGTTCAATCTTGCGGTGTCCTTTCCTAGTGACAGCAGGGGCAGCAAGGCACGTATTGTATTGTTGCCATCGAGGATAAAAAGATGGGGTTTATATCATATTGCTTGAGTTTATCCCTCTACATCATGTCATCTTGCTTAAGGCGTTACTCTGTTCTTATGAACTTAATACTCTAGATGCATGCTGGATAGCGGTCGATGTGTGGAGTAACAGTAGTACATGCATAATCGTTTTGGTCTACTTGTCATGGACGTGATGCCTATATACAATGATCATGCCTAGATATTCTCATAACTATGTGCTCTTCTATCAATTGCCCGACAGTAATTTGTTCACCCACCGTAGAAATCTGCTACCATGAGAGAAGCCACTAGCGAAACCTATGGCCCCCGGGTCTATTCTCATCATATTAATCTTCCATCAACTATTTACTTTACTTTGCATTATTTACTTTTTCTCTATACCAAAATTACCAAAAATATTATCTTATCATATCTATCAGATCTCACTTTTGTAAGTGACCGAGAAGGGATTGATAACCCCTTTTATCGCGTTGGCTGCAAGGTTCTTATTTGTTTGTGCAGGTACGAGGGACTCACGCGTGGTCTCCTACTGGATTGATACCTTGGTTCTAAAAAACCGAGGGAAATACTTACGCTACTATGCTGCATCACCCTTTCCTCTTCGAGGGAATACAACACAAGCTCGAGAAGTAGCAAGAAGAATTTCTGGCGCCGTTGCCGGGGAGATCTTCGCAAAAGTCATATACCAAGTATCTATCACAAACCCTTATCCCTCGCATTACAATATTTGCCTCTCGTTTTCCTCTCCCCCACTTCACCTTTGTCGTTTTATTCGCCCTTTTCCCCGTTCGCTTGCCTCTTGTTTGCTTGTGTGTTGGATTGCTTTCTTGTCACTATGGCTCAAGACAATACCAAATTGTGTGAATTTTCCAATACCAACAATAATGATTTTATTAGCACTCCGATTGCTCCTATTACCGATGCTGAATCTTGTGAAATCAATGCTGCTCTGTTGAATCTCATCATGAAAGATCAATTTTCTGGCCTTCCTAGTGAAGATGCCGCTACCCATCTAAACAACTTTGTTGATTTGTGCGATATGCAAAAGAAGAGGGATACGGATAATGATATTGTTAAACTGAAGCTATTTCCGTTTACGCTTAGAGATCATGCTAAAACTTGGTTCTCTTCTTTGCCTAGAAATAGTATTGATTCATGGAATAGGTGCAAAGATGCCTTTATCTCTAAGTATTTTCCTCCCGCTAAGATTATCTCTCTTAGATACGATATTATGAATTTTAAGCAACTAGATCATGAGCATGTTGCACAAGCTTGGCAGAGAATGAAGTTAATGATACGTAATTGCCCTACACATGGTTTGAACTTATGGATGATTATACAAAAAAATTATGCCGGCTTGAATTTTGCTTCTAGAAATCTTTTAGATTCGGCCGCAGGGGGCACTTTCATGGAAATCACTTTAGGAGAAGCTACCAAACTCCTAGATAATATTATGGTTAACTACTCTCAATGGCACACCGAAAGATCTACTAGTAAAAAAGTACATGCTATTGAAGAGATTAGTATTTTGAGTGGAAAGATGGATGAACTTATGAAATTATTTGCTACTAAGAGTGCTTCTTCTGATCCTAATGATATGACTTTGTCCACATTGATTGAGAATAATAATGAATCTTTGGATGTGAACTTTGTTGGTAGGAATAATTTTGGCAACAATGCTTATAGAGGAAACTTTAATTCTAGGCCTTTTCCTAGTAATTCCTCTAACAATTATGGTAATTCCTACAACAACTCTTATGAAAATTTTAGTAATATGCCCTCTGATTTTGAAACTAGTGTTAAAGAGTTTATGAATTCGCAAAAGAATTTCAATGCTTTGCTTGAAGAAAAATTGCTTAAGATTGATGAGTTGGCTAGGAACATGAATAGAATTTCTCTTGATGTTGATTCTTTGAAACTTAGATCTATCCCACCTAAGCATGATATCAATGAGTCTCTCAAAGCCATGAGAATTTCCATTGATGAATGTAAGGAAAGAACCGCTAGGATGCATGCTAAAAGAGATTGCTTTATGAGAGCGTGTTCTTCTAGTTTACATGATAATAAAGATGACTATATTAAAGTGATTGACGTGTCTCCTATTAAATCTTTGTTTTCTAGTATTAATCTTGATAAAGATGGGACTGGAGATGAGTCTACTTTAGTTAAATGGCGTCCCAATGATTCGGAGTTTTTAGATCTTGATGCTAAAATTGTTAAAAGTGGGATTGAAGAGGTCAAAACTTTACATAGAAATGAACCCACTATCTTGGATTTCAAGGGATTTAATTATGATAATTGCTCTTTAATAGATTGTATCTCCTTGTTGCAATCCGTGCTAAATTCTCCGCATGCTTATAGTCAAAATAAGGCTTTTACCAAACATATAGTTGATGCTTTAATGCAATCTTTTGTAGAAAAACTTGAATTAGAAGTTCATATCCCTAGAAAGATTTATTGTGAGTGGGAACCTACTATTAAATTAAGATTAAAGATCATGAATGCTTTTGCTTTGTGTGATTTGGGTGCAAGTGTTTCCACTATTCCAAAAGCTTTGTGTGATATGTTAGGTTTCCATGAACTTGATGATTGTTCATTAAATTTGCATCTTGCGGATTCCACTATTAAGAAACGTATGGGAAGGATTATTGATGTTCTTATTGCTGCAAATAGGAATTATCTGCCCGTAGATTTCATCATTCTTGATATAGATTGCAATCCTACTTGTCCTGTTATTCTTGGTAGACCTTTCCTTAGAACGATTGGTGCAATTATTGATATGAAGGAAGGAAATATTAGATTCCAATTTCTGTTAAAGAAAGGCATGGAACACTTTCCTAGAAATAAGATCAAGTTACCTTATGAATCTATTATGAGAGCCACTTATGGATTGCCTACCAAAGATGGCAATACCTAGATCTATTCTTGTATCGTGCCTGGCTTGGGGCGTTAAACGATAGTGCTTGTTGGGAGGCAACCCAATTTTATTTTCTTTGCTTTTGCTTCTGTTTAGGAATAAATATTGCATCTAGCTTCTGTTTATATATCATTTTGTGTTTTTTAATTAGTGTTTGTGCCAAGTAGAACCTTTGGGAAGACTTGGGTGAAGTTTATGCGATCATGCTGTAAAAAACAGAAACTTTAGCGATCACGAGATTAGCTACCATTTTTTACTGGAGAGTGCTTTTTAGTTGATTCTTTTTGAAGATTATTAATAGACAAATTTCTCACGTCCACCAATTTATTTCAATTTTTTAGAGTTACAGAAGTATTCAAAAGTTACAGATTGCTACAGACTGTTCTGTTTTTGTCAGATTCTGTTTTTCGTGTGTTGTTTGCTTATTTCGATGAATCTATGAGTAGTATCAGGTGGGGTATGAATCATAGAGAAGTTGTAATACAGTAGGTTTAACACCAATATAAACAAAGAATGAGTTCATTACAATACCTTTGAGTGGTGGTTTGTTTTCTTATACTAACGGAGCTCACGAGATTTTTGGCTAAGTTTTGTGTTGTGAAGTTTTTAAGTTTTGAGTAAGGATTTGATGGACTATGGAACTAAGAGTGGCAAGAGCCTAAGCTTGGGGATTACCAAGGCACCCCAAGGTAAAATTCAAGGACAACCAAAAGCCTAAGCTTGGGTATGCCCCGGGAAGGCATCCCCTCTTTCGTCTTCATCTATCGGTAACTTTACTTGAGACTATATTTTTATTCACCACATGATATGTGTTTTCTTTGGAGCGTCATGTATGATTTGAGTATTTTCTTTTTAGTTTAACACAATCATCCTTGCTGGACACACCTTTTGAGAGAGATACACATGAATCAGAATTTATTAGAATACTCTATGTGCTTCACTTATATCTTTTGAGCTAGATAGTTTTGCTCTAGTGCTTTACTTATATATTTTAGAGCACGGTGGTGGTTTTATTTTATAGAAATTATTGGTCTCTCATGCTTCACTTATATTATTTTGAGAGTCTTTTAGAATATCATGGTAATGTGCTTTGGTTATTAATTTAGTCCTAATATGATAAGCATCCAAGATGAGTATAGTAAAAACTTTCATATAAAGTGCATTGAATATTATGAGAAGTTTGATACTTGATGATTGTTTTGAGATATGAGGATGGTGATATTAAAGTCATGATAGTAGAGTAGTTGTGAATTTGAGAAATACTTGTGTTGAGGTTTACAAGTCCCGTAGCATGCACGTATGGTAACCGTTGTGTGAAAAATTTGAAGCATGAGGTATTTCATTGAGTCAACCTTTGTGTGGAGGTCGGGATCGCGCGATGGTTAAGTCCTACCAACCCTTCCACTACGAGCATGTGTGTAGTACTTTGTTTTGATGACTTGTAGATTTTTGCAAAAAGTATGTGAGTTCTTTATGACTAATGTTGAGTCCATGGATTATACACACTCTCACCCTTCCACCATTGCTAGCCTCTCTTGTACCGCGCAACTCTCGCCGGTACCATACACCCACCATATACCTTCCTCAAAACTGCCACCATACCTACCTATCATGGCATTTCCATAGTCATTCTGAGATATATTGCCATGCAACTTTCCACCGTTCCGTTCATATGACACAGTTCATCATTATCATTCACATAGAGTCATATTTTGTTCTAGCTTCGAGTTGTAAGTAAATAAAAGTGTGATGATCTTCATCACTAGAGCATTGTCCCAGTGAGGAAAGGATGATGGAGACTATGATTCCCCCACAAGTCGGGATGAGACTCCGGACAAAAGAAAAAAAAAGGAGAGAGGCCATAAAATAAAAAAAATAGAAAAAAAAAATAAAAGGCCCAAAGAAAAAAATGAAAGAAAAGAAAAGAAAAAGGGACAATGCTACTATCTTTTTCCACACTTGTGCTTCAAAGTAGCACCATGATCTTCATGATAGAGAGTCTCTTGTTTAGTCACTTTCATATACTAGTGGGAAATTTTTCATTATAGAACTTGGCTTGTATATTCCAACGATGGGCTTCCTCAAATGCCGTAGGTCTTCGTGAGCAAGCAAGTTCTATGCACACCCACTTAGTTTCTTTTGTGGAGCTTTCATACATTTATAACTCTAGTGCATCCGTTGCATGGCAATCCACACTCACTCACATTGATATCTATTGATGGGCATCTCCATAGCCCGTTGATACGCCTAGTTGATGTGAGACCATCTTCCTTTTTTGTCTTCTCCACAACGACCACTCTATTCCACCTATAGTGCTATATCCATGGCTCACGCTCATGTATTGCGTGAAAGTTGAATTTTTTTGAATTTTTTTAAGTATGAAACAATTTCTTGGCTGAAACCGGGGTTGTGTATGATTAGAGTATTTTGTGTGGCGAAGATGGAGCATAGCCCAACTATATGATTTTGTAGGGATGAACTTTCTTTGGCCATGTTATTTTGAGAAGACATGATTGATTTGATAGTATGCTTGAAGTATTAATTATTTTTATGTCAATATAAACTTTTGTCTTGAATCTTTCGGATCTGAACATTCATGCCACAATAAATAAAATTACATTGAGAATTATGTTGGTCAGCATTCCACATCAAAGTTCTGTTTTTATCATTTACCTACTCGAGGACGAGCAGGAATTAAGCTTGGGGATGCTTGATATGTCTCCAACGTATCTATAATTTTTTATTGTTCCATGCTATTATATATTCTGTTTTGGATGTTTAATGGGCTTTATTATACACTCTTATATTATTTTTGGGACTAACCTACTAACCCAAGGCCGAGTGCAAATTGCTGTTTTTTTTTGCCTATTTCAGTGTTTCGCAGAAAAGGGATATCAAACGGAGTCCAAACGGAATGAAACCTTCGGGAGAGTTATTTTTGGAATAATATCAACACGAAAGACTTGGAGTACACGCAAGGAAGCAAAGGAGGTGGCCACGAGGGCAGGGGCGCGCCTAGGGGGTAGGCGCGCCCCCACCCTCGTGGGCCACATGTTGCTCCCCCGACGTGCCTCTTCAGCCTATATATACTCCCATACCCTAAAAACATCGGGGAGACACATGAAACCCTAATTCCACCGCCGCAACCTTCTGTACCCGTGAGATCCCATCTTGGGGCCTGTTCTGGAGCTCTGCCGGAGGGGGCATCGATCATGGAGGGCTTCTACATCAACACCATAGCTTCTCCGATGAGTTGTGAGTAGTTTACCACAGACCTTCGGGTCCATAGTTATTAGCTAGTGGCTTCCTCTCTCTCTTTGGATCTCAATACAAAGTTCTCCTCTATCTTCGAGGAGATCTATTCGATGTAATCTTTTTGCGGTGTGTTTGTCGAGATCCGATGAATTGTGGGTTTATGATCAAGATTATCTATGAACAATATTGGATTCTTTTCTGAAATCTTTCATGCATGATTTAAATATCCTTGCAAGGCTCTTCGAATTATTGGTTTGGTTTGGCCTACTAGATCTATAGTTCTTACAATGGGGGAAGTTCTTGGCTTTGGGTTCAATCTTGCGGTGTCCTTTCCCAGTGACAACAAGGGCATCTAGGCACGTATTGTATTGTTGCCATCGAGGATAAAAAGATGGGGTTTATATCATATTGTTTGAGTTTATCCCTCTACATCATGTCATCTTGCTTAAGGCGTTACTCCGTTCTTATGAACTTAATACTCTAGATGCATGCTGGATAGCGGTTGATGTTTGGAGTAATAGTAGTAGATGCAGAATCATTTCGGTCTACTTGTCATGGACGTGATGCCTATATACAATGATCATGCCTAGATATTATCATAACTATGCGCTCTTCTATGAATTGCTCGACATTAATTTGTTCACCAACCATAGAAATCTGCTATCATGAGCGAAGCCACTAGTGAAACCTATGGGCCCCGGGTCTATTCTCATCATATTAGTCTTCCATCAACTATTTACTTTACTTTGCATTATTTACTTTTTCTCTATACCAAAAATACCAAAATATTACCTTATCATATCTATCAGATCTCACTTTTGTAAGTGACCGAGAAGGGATTGACAACCCCTTTTATCGCCTTGGCTGCAAGATTCTTATTTGTTTGTGAAGGTATGAGGGACTCGCGCGTGGTCTCCTACTGGATTGATACCTTGTTTCTCAAAAACTGAGGGAAATACTTACGCTACTGTGCTGCATCACCCTTTCCTCTTTGAGGGAATACAAAGCAAGCTCGAGAAGTAGCAAGGTGGAAGTACTTTCTCAACCGTGTGCGATTCAAGTGCGCTGAAATCACCACTACCGCGCAAGTGCGAGCGAATTAAGGTGGAGGTACTGGCTCAACCGTGTGCGATGCAAGTGCACTGAAATCACCACGATCGTGCAAACGCGAGCAAAGGGTGGAGGTACTAGCTCAACCGTGTGCGATGCAAGTGCGCTGAAATCACCACGACCGCGCAAGCGCGAGCAACGGGTGGAGGTACTAGCTTAACCGTGTGCGATGCAAGTGCGCTGTAAAACCACCACCTGCGCAAGCTAAAGGCGGGTAAGTTTATTTGGAAATTAGGACGAACCGTGTGCGATAGACCAGCTAGCTAGAAATATAAAAAACAAACTACTCGCCTTGAGCGTTGCAAAAATCGGCAGATCCGCGCCACTTTTCCTTTTTTTTGACAAGCTGAAACAGCAGGAGAGCCTCCTACTGCTTTTTTTTCCATAAATTCCATGAGTGCCAGCCAAAAGTTGGCACTCAAGATAGTAATTACATGGGTAATTACACTTTTCCTTATTATCATACACGCATATTGTTATTGGACCGTGCAGGATCTTGGGCACTCCAACCCCGCATCAATTCCTTTACCCAAATTTTAGTAGCCGTCGTACTTCAACTGTCGCCCACACTCCTCCAGCACTGACCTTATAGTAAAATTGCAGTAGCCAAGGCATTTGAACCGTCGCCCTCCCTCGTCCACCACCATCTCCACCCACCATTACTAAAATTTTCAGTAGCCACGGCGTATCCTCAAACACCCCCTCCATAGTCCCCCACCTGCCCCCTCCCCCCTCGAACCTTAGCTCGCGGCCGCCGCCGGCGCTGCCGCCAACCCTGCCGGTCTGCCCGTTCCTCCTAGCTTAGATAATAAAGTTCAGGTTACCCAACGATGCCCATACCGTCGCCCCACTCCCCTGAGTTTTTAGATGAGGCCTGCGGTGTCCCTCCCCGCCAGATCCACATCCACTGCTCTAGAATGTCGCAACCTAAGCTCGACCACGTATCCCGGGGAGCCCGATGAGCGTTTGTCCAGTTATCAAGCAGATACCTTGTTTATCTGTATTTGGTTGTTAGGTTGCTTTTTTAGCATTTGTCCAGTTATCAAGCAGATGCCTTGTTTATCTGTATTTGGTTGTTAGGTTACTTTTTTAGCATTTGTCCAGTTATCAAGCAGATGCCTTGCTTATCTTTATCTGCTTATTAGGTTGGTTGAAGTGAGCATTTGTCCAGTTTTCAAGCATATGCCCTGTTTATCTGTATTTGCTTGCTAGGTTGGTTGCAGTGATACTCTGCCCAGTTTTCAATGGCTATATTTGGTTGTTATACTGGTCATTTATGCCTTGTTTATTTCAGTCATTCACAATGTGTTGTTCATTATGTGCAAGTCGGAACTGTGCCGCTCGACTACATCAATACCAGTTTGAACGACTATATTTGGTTCTAGTTATTCCTGGTGTAGTTAACACATGCCCTTTATTTCAGTTTTACACATTTATTCAGTGTGATGTTTAAGCATTACCTACGTTCTATTCATTTTCAACAATACCAGTTTGAATTGCAATATTTGATGGTTGTTAAGCATGCTGTCGGTAACATTGCCTTCCATTTTATATCTGCTTTAACAGCATGCTGAAACCAACACATTCAAGCTATCATTTGGAGATGATGTTGTTTACCTTTGCTATATTTGTTTGATGTTAAGATTCCTGTACTTATCATGCCTTTCCACCACTTATGCAGGACAACAACGGGAGTGGCCACCATTTTCCGTTGAGGTTAGCTTCATCCCTCGGCTTGTACTCCCCCCGTCGTTCCATAATGTAGTGCATATGGATCCAGGCCTGGACACTAGTTAGCTTCTAATATTGACTTGTTGCTTGTAGGTACATATGCCCTTGGCAAGGATCCACACATCGACCCTTTTTGTGTATGGGGCAATGAGATATTGATGAACAATCATCAAGTGAGGAAACTGATAAGGATTATTAGCAAAAATATACAAATGGTGGCAATCAAATTATTTGTTTATGCTCTCTCCAACACAACAGTGAGCTGTAGGATGGTAACTACAAACTCTGCAACCTTCTCTTTTTACCGCCCATAATGAGTTGTTAGACAACAATTTCTGAATCTTTTTCGTTCCCAGTGGTTCCCGAAGGAGTTCACTCAAGATTACCTCGCAAAGTATATGATTGGTGGACGCGCAATGAAGGTTAAAGTATTTCATCGAGAGTACAATGAGCATCGACAAGTCCTAATGAAGATAGTGAAGGATGGACGGGCAACCATCACAAGGGGTTGGCCTAGAGTCATGCGCGCACTACGCATGGAGGAGGGCACAATATGGGCATTCCGCTTCACCTTTTCCAGCAACCAGAATGTCTTTCGCCTCTCTCTTTACAGTCTTTAGTACAACTGTGGTTCATCATTCTTTACTTGGTGCTCCTGTAGTTCTTCAGTATATGTACCTGTGCGTCGAATTATGGATTCGTGGTTGAACCTATATTTGTAATAAACATGGTTGGATATGAAATAAGTGATTGCCTACTTTCAAATTCAAAACGTGTGATTTTCAAATTAGGGATTAATTAGGGATTACACTGCACACGGTTTGCGAAAGCGAAACGTCTGCAATATACGTGGAGATCAGAAACGTTTCTAGGATCCACCACGTGTGCGATCAATCTCCACTCCACACACGACTTTCTCTTGAAAATTGTTTGCGTTAGGCCACCTTGCGCAAACATGTACTACGTAAAAAGTGTGTGTGATGGACGGCCTTTGCCACACATTTTCTTCTACGCATCGTGTGTGATGCATTCAATAATGCAAACGATAAAATTATTAATATTGTGTGCAATGGCAACGCTATCACAAATGATTTAACATGAAAAATTGTGCGTGATGTACCTGTGAACGGAAACGTTTTGCTTGGAGTGACTGTGTGGGATGTACATACGAACGGAAACATTTAGCGGGGACTGACTGTGTGGGATGTACTTGCGACCGGAAACAATTTTGTCATATAATTGTATTTTTAGCTCTATTGTACGTATTTCCGTATTTGAGCGCTCGCCGGTCGCACATGACCTCATTTTGCCGAGCGTGTGTGCCAGGAGGGCATATCCCTAGCGGTTTGTGGGTCATGTGGGAAGGACCCCCTATCGCCCACACTCACTTGGCGATGGTTCCAAATGCCGTTGTGGAAAGGGGTTAAAAACCGTTTGTTTAGGACCGACGCATACCAGTGACAATATTATTGGCCATTGGGCGACGGGCGGTCATCCGGGTACACCATAAGGATGCGGAGAGGGCATCCTATATCAGCAAGGACTAGCTGTTCCACCAATAGCTCATCTAAGAGAACTCTCAAGTTAATTGTGCTCAGGCTGGAGCAACCATGGGATGGGTGACCGGATGGGAAGTTGTCAAAATTTGAAAACCCACTGATGGGATGGATCATGAAGGTCCTTAGATCATAAATTTCCATTAAGGACCTTCATGATACATCCCATTAGTGGGTTTTTTTGTTTTGTTTTTGTTTTTTAACACATGTTAAAGAAGGTCTACCGCATTACTTTTTGACAATGTGCGATACATGCCATACAGTAGATCCATCCGACCTGTTTGTGATGGAATAAGCCGTGTGTGTTGTGGGGTGGAATTAACTCAAGGTCCTTGTTTTTGTTTTTTTGTTTTTATACCATGTTAAAGAAGGTCTACCGCATTACTTTTTGACAATGTGCGATACGTGGCATACAGTTGATCCATTCGACCCGTTTGAGATGGAATAAGCCGTGTGTGTTGTGGGCAAACACTAGCTAGTATTCAACCGTTTGTGATTGATGAGTTCATCATCGACGGGTTCCCTAGTGTGGTCCGTGTTCATCTGATCATAATCTACTTCTTGTGTGCTACTTCTTGAGCTTGCGTTGTATTCCCACGAAGAGGAAAGGGAGATGCAGCACAGTAGCGTAAGTATTTCCCTCAGTTTTTGAGAACCAAGGTATCAATCAAGTAGGAGACCACGCGCGAGTCCCTCGCACCTGCACAAACAAATAAGAACTTCGCAGCCAACGCGATAAGGGGTTGTCAATCCCTTTACGGTCACTTACGAAAGTGAGATCTGATAGAGATGATAGTTTATATTTTTGGTATTTTTAGTTTATAAGAACAACAATAAAAGCAATAAAAGTAAAGTGGATGTAGATTGATATGTTGAGAATAGACCCGGGGGCCATAGTGTTCTCTAGTGGCTTCTCTCATGATAGCGATATTCTATGGCGGGTAAACAAATTACTGTCGAGCAATTGATAGAAAAGCGAATAATTATGAGACTATCTAGGCATGATCATTGTATATAGACATCACGTCCGAGACAAGTAGACCGAAATGATTCTGCATCTACTACTATTACTCCACACATCGACCGCTATCCAGGATGCATCTAGTGTATTGAGTTCATCAGAACAGAGTAACGCCTTAAGCAAGATGACATGATGTAGAGGGATAAACTCAAGCAATATGATATAAACCCCATCTTTTTATCCTCGATGGCAATAATACAACATGTGCCTTGCTGCCCCTACTGTCACTGGGAAAGGACACCGCAAGATTGAACCCAAATCCAAGCACTTCTCCCATTGCAAGAACTATAGATCTAGTAGGCCAAACCAAGCCAATAATTCGAAGAGACTTGCAAGGATATTATGAGCACACATAAAAAGTTCAGAGAAGAACCAAATATCTTTCATAGATAACCTTGATCATAAACTCACAATTCATCGGATCTCGACAAACACACCACAAAAAGAGATTACATCAAATAGATCTCCTCGAAGACCGAGGAGAAATTTGTATTGAGATCCAGAGAGAGAGAAGAAGCCATCTAGATACTAGCTATGGACCCGAAGGTCTGTAGTAAACTACTCACAACTCATGGTGAGGGCGATGATGATGATGATGATGAAGAACTCCGTGATGGATCCCCCTCCGGTGGAGCTTCGGAACAGGCTCCAAGATGGGATCTTCACGGGAACAGAAGGTACGACGGTGGAATTAGGGTTTTCTCTCTGTCCACGGTGTTTCTGGGGTACGTAGACTTATATAGGAAGAAGGAGGGCACCGGGGGACGCTCGAGGGGCCCACGAGGCAGGGGGCGCGCCCTATGAAGGGGGGCACGCCCCCCACCCTCGTGGGCCAGCCCTCGATCCCCTGACGTGGTTCTCAAGCTCCGCGTACGTGATTTTCTCCAAAAATATCTCTCGCGAAGGTTTCATTCCATTTGGACTCCGTTTGATATTCTTTTTCTGCAAAACCCTGAAACAGCCAAAAAACAACAATCTGGACTGGGCCTTTGGTTTAGTAGGTTACTCCCAAAAATGATATAAAAAGTGAATGATAAAGCCCATTAAACATCCAAGACTTCATAAATAATAGCATGGAACAATAAAAATTTATAGATACGTTGGAGACGTATCAAGCATCCCCAAGCTTAATTCCTGCTCGTCCTCGAGTAGGTAAATGATAAAGAAAGAACTTTTGATGTGGAATGCTAACCAATATAGTTTTTCAACGTAATTCTCTTAATTGTGGCATGAATGTTCAGATATGAAAGATTCAAGATAAAAGTCTATATTGACATAAGAAATAACAATACTTCAAGCATACTAACAAAGCAATCATGTCTTCTCAAAATACTATGGTTAAAGAAAGTTATCCCTACAAAATCATATAGTGTTGGGTATGCTCCCTCGTTATCACACAAAAATATTCATATCACGCACAACCCCGATTTCAGCCAAGCACTTGTTTTCATACTCTATCTTTTCAAACCTTTCAACTTTCATGCAATACATGAGCGTGAGCCATGGACATAGCAGTATGGGTTGAATAGAGGTGGTTGTGGAGAAGACAAAAAGGAGGGAGATAACCCGACATCAACTAGGCATATCAACGGGCTATGGAGATGCCCATCAATAGATATCAATGTGAGTGAGTAGGGATTGCCATGCAATGGATGCACTAGAGCTAAATATGAATGAAAGCTCAACAAAAGAAACTAGTGGGTGTGCATCCAACTTGCTTGCTCACGAACGTGTGGCAAGCTCGATCTAATGACTACTCGATAGTTCAGTGTGTCATGCTTTACGACCTAGAATTGGGACTTCAAAGACGTTTTGAACGTCATGGAGCATATGAGATGTTCCAAGAGTTGAAGTTAATATTTCAAGCAAAGAAACATGAAGTCTCCAATAGATTCTATAGCTGCAAGATGGAGGAGAACAGTTCCGTCAGTCAACACATACTCAGAATGTCTGGGTACCACAACCACATGACTTAACTTGGAGTCAAAGTTGATGATGATAGTGTTATTGACAGAGTTCTTCAATCACTGCCACCAAGCTGTAAAGGCTTTGTGATGAACTATAATATGCAAGGTTGCAAAAGACAATTCCCGAGCTCTTCGCTATGCTCAAATCTACGGAGGTAGAAATCAAGAAGGAGCATGAAGTGTTGATGGTGAACAAGACCACTAGTTTCAAGAAAAAGGGCAAGGGAAAGAAGGGGAACTTCAAGAAGAATAGAAAGCCAGTTTCTACTCCCGGGAAGAAACCCAAGTCTGGAGCCAAGCCTGAAACTGAGTGCTTCTACTACAAAGGGACTGGTCACTGGAAGCGGAACTGCCCCAAGTATTTGGCGGATAAGAAGGATCGCAAAGTGAACAAAGGTATATTTGATATACATGTTATTGATGTGTACCTTACTAATGCTCGTAGTAGCGCCTGGGTATTTGATACTGGTTCGGTTGCTCATATTTTTAACTCGAAATAGGGGCTACGGATTAAACAAAGATTGGCTAAGGACGAGGTGACCATGAGCGTGGGAAATGGTTCCAAAGTCGATGTGATCGCCCTCGGCACGCTACCTCTACATCTACCTTCGGGATTAGTTTTAGACCTAAATAATTGTTATTTGGTGCCAGCATTGAGCATGAACATTATATCTGGATCTTGTTTGTTGCGAGACGGTTATTCATTTAAATCATAGAATAATGGTTGTTCTATTTATATGAGTAATATCTTTTATGGTCATGCACCCTTGACGAGTGGTCTATTTTTATTGAATCTCGATCGTAGTGATACACATATTCATAATATTGAAGCCAAAAGATGCAAAGTTGATAATGATAGTGCAACTTATTTGTGGCACTGCCGTTTAGGTCATATTGGTGTAAAGCGCATGAAGAAACTTCATGCTGATGGGCTTTTGGAATCACTTGATTATAAATCACTTGGTGCTTGCGAACCATGCCTCATGGGCAAGATGACTAAAACTCCGTTCTCCGGAACAATGGAGCGAGCAATTGACTTGTTGGAAATCATATATACTGATGTATGCGGTCCAATGAGTGTTGAGGCTCGCGGCGGGTATAATTATTTTCTGACCTTCACAGATGATTTGAGCAGATATGTGTATATTGATATGTCTCCAACGTATCTATAATTTATGAAGTATTCATGCCATGTTTATAACAATTTTATATGGTTTCGGTATGATTTGCATGGAACTAACCCGGACTGACGCTGTTTTTAGCAGAACTACTGTGGTGTTGTTTTTTGTGCAGAAATGAAAGTTCTCCAAATGAGCTGAAACTTTTTGACGATTTTTTTGGAACAAAAGAGGCCCCCAAAGCTACGTGGAAGGACCAGAAGGTGAAGGAGTAGGGCACAAGACACCGGGGCGCACCTGGCCCCTTGCCCGTGGCCCGGTGGGTTGTGCTCACCTCGAGGCACATCCGAACATGAGACTGACGCCAAAAAATCCTATAAATAAAGAAACCAGCAGAAATAACCCTAGATTAGAAGTTCCGCTGCCGCAGGCCTCTGTAGCCACCGAAAACCAATCTAGACCCTTTCCTGTACTCTGCCGCAGGGGAAAATCATCACCGGTGGCCATCTTCATCATCCCAGCGGCCACCATGATGAGGAGGGAGTAGTCCACCCTCAGGGCTGTGGGTTTGTACCAGTAGCTATGTGTTTAATCTCTCTCTCTCTCTCTCGTGTTCTTGATGGCACGATCTTGATGTATCAGGGGCTTTGTTAATATAGTCGGATCATATGGTGTTTTCCCTTCTTTATCTTGTGATGAATTGAGTTTTCCCTTTGAGATTTCTTTGGATTGAATACTTTTATGGATTTGAGAACACTTGACATATGTCTTGCAGTTGAATACTCATGGTGACAATGGGGTATCATATTGATCCACTTGACATATGTTTTGGCACTCAACTTGCAGATTCCCGCGGTGATATTGGGGTAATCTATGCGTAGGGGTTGATGCACGTTCTGGTCCTTGTTTCTCCGGTAGAAATCTTGGGGCACTCTTTGAGGTTCTTTGTGTCGGATTGAGTATTACAAATATGAATATGTTTTGGTGTTATCTTAGTACGAACTCTTGATAGATCGATCGGGAAGGATACCTTTGTGTTATCTTAGTACGAACTCTTGAAAGATCGATCGGAAAAAGATAACCTTGTGTTATCCTAGTACGAACTCTTGGATAGATCGATCGGAAAGGGTAACTTTGTGTTACTTTAGTACGAACTCTTGGAAAGATTGATTGGAAAGAATAACTTTGAGGTGGTTTCGTACCCCACCAAAAACTTCCTCTTATGTTCTCTGCTAGATAGGAACTTTGGAGTGATTCTTCATCGCACGTTGAGGGGTGGTTATATGATCCAATTATATTAGCATTGTTGAGAGACTGCACTAGAGAAAGTACGGACCCTAAGCCTTGTTTTCCATCATTGCAATACCGTTTGTGCTCACTTTTGTTACTTGCTACCTTGCTGTTTTTTATTGTTCGCACTACAAAAACTCATATCTACTATCCATATTACACTTGTATCACCATGTCTTCGCCGAACTAGTGCACCTATACAATTTCCCGTTGTATTTGGTGTGTTGGGGACACAATAGACTTTTTATTATTCGGTTGGAGGGTTGTTTGAGAGAGACCATCTTCATCCTACACCTCCTACTGATTGATAAACCTTAGGTCATCCACTTGAGGGAAAATTGCTACCGTCCTACAAAACTCTACGCTTGGAGGCCCAACACGTGTCTACAATAATAAAGTTGCATAGTAGACATCAAGCTCTTTTCTGGCGCCGTTGCCGGGGAGGTGAGTGCTTGAAGGTATATCTTTAGATCTTGCAATTGAATCTTTTAGTTTCTTGTCTTATCACCAGTTTGGTTTATAAAAGAAAACAAAAAAATAGAATTGAGGTTGCATCATATTATTTATCATCTTTATAATATGTTTCTTGAAAATGATGCATCGGAAAATTGTGCACAATTGTTAGAAGAAGAAGTCAATAAAATGTTTGGCACAAAATATTTGAATGATGAGCATGATTGCAATGTTGTTAGTATGAATTCTTTGAATATCCATGATGCTAATGATATGCAAAGCCATAAGCTTGGGGATGCTATATTTTATGAGTATGATATCTTTAGTCCCCCAAGTTTTGATGAGAAAATTTATTATGATGAAAGCATACCTCCTATTTATGATGATTATATTGATAAAAGTGGATTTGGGGAGGTCATGACTATATTTAATGATGAATCCACTACTTTGGAGGATGTTTGATAACCCGCAAGTGTAGGGGATCGCAACAGTTTTCGAGGGTAAAGTATTCAACCCAAATTTATTGATTCAACACAAGGGGAGCTAAAGAATACTCTTAAGTATTAGCAGCTGAGTTGTCAATTCAACCACACCTGGAAACTTAGTATCTGTAGCAAGGTAGTTTAGTAGCAAAGTAATATGATAGTGGCGGTAGCGGCAATAAAAGTCACGATAGTGTTTTTGTAGTTTTTGTAATAGTAGCAGCGGAAAAGTAAATAAGCAACAAGCAATAGGTGAAAAGCTCGTAGGCATTGGATCGGTGATGGGGAATTATGTCGGATGCAATTCATCATGTAGAAGCTATAACCTAGGGTGACACAGAACTAGCTCCAGTTCATCAATGCAATGTAGGCATGTATTCCGAATATAGTCATATGTCCTTATGGAAAAGAACTTGCATGACATCTTTTGTCCTACCCTCCCTTGGTAGCGGGGTCCTATTGGAAACTAAGGGATATTAAGGCCTCCTTTTAATAGAGTACCAGACCAAAGCTTTAAAACATAGTGAATACATGAACTCCTCAAACTAAGGTCATCATCGGGAGTGGTCCCGATTATTGTCACTTCGGGGTTGCCGGATCATAACACATAGTAGGTAACTATAGACTTGCAAGATAGGATCAGGAACACACATATATTCATGAAAACATAATAGGTTCAGATCTGAAATCATGGCACTCGGCCCCTAGTGACAAGCATTAAGCATAGCAAAGTCATAGCAACATCAATCTCAGAACATAGTGGATACTAGGGATCAAACCCTAACAAAACTAACTCGATTACATGATAGATCCCATCCAACCCATCACCATCCAGCAAGCCTACGATGGAATTACTCACGCACGGCGGTGAGCATCATGGAATTGGTGATGGAGGAAGGTTGATGATGACGATGGCGACGATCTCCACTCTCCGGAGCCTCGAACGGACTCTAGATCAGCCCTCCCGAGAGAGATTAGGGCTTGGCGGCGGCTCCGTATCGTAAAACGCGATAATTCTTCCTCTTGGATTATTTTCTCCCCGAAAGTGAATATATTGGATCTGGGGATACGTCGGTGGAGCACCAGGGGGCCCATGAGGCAGGGCGGCACACCCTAGGGGGGGGGGGCCCACCCTCGTGGACAGGGTGTGGGCCCCTGATCTGGATCTTCTTGTAGGTATTTTTTATATTTTCCAAAATAATTCTCCGTGGATTTTCAGGTCATTCAGAGAACTTTTTATTTCTACACAAAAACAACACCATGGCAATTCTGCTGAAAACAACGTCAGCCCGGGTTATTTCCATTCAAATCAAGCAAGTTAGAGTCCAAAACAAGGGCAAAAGTGTTTGGAAAAGTAGATACGTTGGAGACGTATCAACTCTCCCAAGCTTAAACCTTTGCTTGTCCTCAAGCAATTCAGTTGATAAACTGAAAGTGATAAAGAAAAACTTTGACAAACTCTGTTTTCTCTTGTTGTTGTAAATATGTAAGCCAACATTCAGGTTTTCAGCAATGATCATGAACTAACCACATTCACAATAACTTTCAGGTCTCAAGTCTACTCACATCAATGGCATAATCAACTAGCGAGCAATAATAATAAACCTCGGATGACAACACTTTCTCAAAACAATCATGATATGATATAACAAGATGGTATCTCGCTAGCCCTTTCTGAGACCGCAAAACATAAATGCAGAGCACCTTTAAAGATCAAGGACTGACTAGACATTGTAATTCATGGTAAAAGAGATCCAGTCATGATCATACTTAATGCAAATTAATAGTAATACATGCAAATGACAGAGGTGCTCTCCTACTGGTGCTCTTTTATAAGAGGATGATGACTCTGCGTAAAAGTAAATAAACATGCCCTTCTCAGAGGGAAGCAGGGATTTGTAGAGGTGCCAGAGCTCGATTTTTAAATAGAGATGAATAACATTTTGAGGGGTATACTTTCATTGTCAACATAATAACCAAGAATCTCGATATCTCCCATGCTACGCACATTATAGGAGGTTCCCAAACAGAATGGTAAAGTTTATACTCCCCCAACCACCAATAAGCACACTCCATGGCTAGCCCGGAACAACGGGTACCGTCCAAACCAGCAACAACCCTGGGGGAGTTTTGTTTAATTATTATGATTTTGAGCATGGGACTGGGCATCCCGGTTACCAGCCATTTTCTCGTGAATGATGAGCGGAGTCCACTCATCGTGAGAATAACCCACCTAGCATGGAAGATATAGACAACCCTAGTTGATACATGAGCTGTTCGAGCATACAAAACATAATTTCATTTGAAGGTTTAGAGTTTGGCACATACAAATTTACTTGGAACGGCAGTTAAATACCGCATATAGGAAGGTATGGTGGACTCATGTGGAATAACTTTGGGGTTTATGGAAGTGGATGCACAAGCAGTATTCCCGCTTAGTACAGGTGAAGGCTAGAAAGAGTCTGGGAAGCGACCAGCTAGAGAGCAACAATGGTCATGAACATGCATTAAAATTAATCAACAATGAATGCAAGCATGAGTAGGATATAAATCACCATGAACATAAATATCGTGGAGTCTATGTTGATTTGTTTCAACTACATGCGTGAACATGTGCCAAGTCAGACCACTTGAATCGTTCAAAGGAGGATACCACCCCATCATATCACATCACAACCATTTTAATATCATGTTGGCACGCAAGATAGACCATTATAAACTCTCAGCTAATTAAGCATGGCATGATCAGCTATGATCTCTAATTATCATTGCAAGCATGTTTCATTCATAACAAGCTGAATCAGGAACGATGAACTATCATATTTACAAAAACAAGAGAGGTCGAGTTCATACCAGCTTTTCTCATCTCAATTAGTTCATCATATATCATCCTTATTGCCTTTCACTCGCACGACCGAATAGTGTGGATAATAACAATAGTGCTCGTGCATTGGACTAAGCTGGAATCTGCGAGCATTTAATACAAGAGAGAAGACAAGGTAATATGGCTCAAGGTTAAATCAACAATAAAGTATGTGAGAGCCACTAAGCAATTTAATCATGGTCTTCTACTCTTAACCCCCAAAGAAAAGAAAAGAAACTATTTACACGGGAAAGCTCCCAACAAGCAAAAGAAGAACGGGAAATCTTTTTGGGTTTTCTTTTTAATTATTACTACTACAAGGAAAGTAAACTAGCTAGAAGCTACAACTAATATTTTTTGTTTTTCTTAAGGTTTTTTCTAGCACACGAGAAAAAGACTTAGAAAAAGAAATGAAACTAAACATGGATGGTACAATGAAAGAGTGTGAGCACCGACAACTAGAATAAGTGTGAACATGAATGTAAAGTCGGTGAGAAACACGTACTCCCCCAAGCTTAGGCTTTGGCCTAAGTTGGTCTATGGCCACGGATCAAAGCTACTCCCTCCAGTGTATTGAGATGTGTCCTCTGGGTGCCACTGGTTGGCAAGCTCATCCAGATCCCACCCATAAACAGACTGATGGTAAGGATCAAGTGGTGGCTCCGGCTCAGGCTCTGAAGCTTGTGCCTGGCCCTGGTACTTGTAGAAGGCATCTGATGTAACGAGATATATTCCTGAAGACGGATCAAATAGAGATGGTGCACGCAAGGTAACAATCTCACAATATTTTTCATCAAACCTTAATTTATAATTAAGCAACCTATCCTTGTCTTTAAGAATAAAATCATGTGCTACCATGCTCTTGTAGTCTAGATAAACAGGGGCAAGCAATTTTTCTTCCTTCTCATGATGCCTAATAGGTATTCTAAAATGTTCAGCAAGGCGAGAAGCAAAGATGCCTCCAAAGACGGGCCCCTTTGAGCGGTTCAGACTCAGTCGTTTAGCAACGACGACGCCCAAGCTAAAAGTTGTGTCTTGAAACAAAGCATGGAGTAAGATGGCAATATGAGGGGCACTGAGATTCCCACTATTCTCGCGACCAATTAAACATCTACTAGCAAATAAGGCAAAGTAGCGCAGAATAGGGAAATGTATACTAGTAATTATTGCCCCTGAGACTTGTCTAGTCTCCCCTACAGCTATCATGTCAATAAAACCTTCAACGTCTTCACGACGTGGTTCATCAAGTCTACCTTCAAAGGGTATCTTGCATACTTCACAAAATTCTAAGAGTGATATCTCATTAACCTCCTCATATAAACGAAACTCCACTGTAGGTGGTGTTTTCTTAGCATGAAAATGAAAAGTTTGCTTGAAAATATTGGTGAGTAAGAGATACTGTTCACGCTGGTCGTGGAGGAAGTCGGTGAGGCCTGCATTATTTGCCAACCAATAAAAATCATCATAAATCCCGGCGGACATCATGAAATCATTACAAGGCCATTCGCACGGTCGAACTTCCGCCATGCGAGGAAGATTATATTTGGGCTTCTTATTTTCTTCTTTCTTCTTCTCCTATGAGCTCTTACTGGAGGAGCCCCTCAACAATCTCTTTAACATTTTCCTTCTCTGAAAATATCTGAATTTTTTAGCAACTCAAAATAAAAGTTAACCAAACTCAACAAGATTGATAGCAACAACTCCTACAAGTGCCTAGGGACTATATCATGCATTAGAACTACTTGGGACCAAAGAAATTTGACATGTAAGCTCAAGAACAAGGTCACCACAGCAGCAAACATTTGCAATAAATAAAGCACTAGAACAAAAACTAATTGGACCAATGGAGGAGTCACATACCAAGGAACAATCTCCCCAAACAGTTTGGTGAATGGTGCTTTGAGCAAGGAGATCGAAAATGACAGCAAGATGAGCTAGAACTCGGGTTTGAGCTGGTTGGTGATTTTTTTGGGAGGAAGAAGGAGAGTGTGGGTGCAAGAATAAGTGGAGGGGGCCACATGGGGCCCACGAGGCAGGGGGCGCGATCTGGACCCTCGTGGCCAGGTGCTAGCTCCCCTCGCTGTGTGTTCTGTGCCATATATTCTAGAAAAAATCATATTTCATTTTCAGGGCATTTGGAGAACTTTTATTTTTGGGGTATTTTTTATTGCACGGATAAGTCTGGAAACAGACAGAAAATACTATTTTTGCTTTATTTATCCTAATTAACAGAAAGTAAAAGGAGGGTACAGAAGGTTGTGCTATCTAGATTCACCTATCTCATGCTCATCAACAGGAATCCATTAACAAGGTTGATCAGGTCTTGTTAATAAACTCTTTCTGAGTAATATGAAACCGGAGAATTTTCGAATAACACTAGGTTACCTCAATGGGGATATGTATATCCCCAACAATAAGAATATCATATGTCTTCTTGACAGTAGGAAGAGGAAATTCAAAACCTCCAATAGTAATAGTTGAAAATTTTCCAATATAATTGATACTGTGGACCTGAGGTTGTTTCCTCAGAAAGTGTACCGTATGCTAATTACCATTGACATGAAAAGTGACATTGCCTTTGTTGCAATCAATAACAGCCCCTGCAGTATTCAAAAATGGTCTACCTAGGATAATAGACTACTACCTCTTGAGCTTGCGTTGTATTCGCTCGAAGAGGAAAGGGAGATGCAACACAGTAGCGTAAGCATTTCCCTCAGTTTTTGAGAACCAAGGTATCAATCCAGTAGGAGACCACGCGCGAGTCCCTCGCACCTCCGCAAACAAATAAGAACTTCGCAGCCAACGCGATAAGGGGTTGTCAATCCCTTTACGGTCACTTACGAGAGTGAGATCTTATAGAGATGATAGTTTATATTTTTGGTATTTTTGGTTTAATAAAACAACAAATAAAAGCGGTAAAAGTAAAGTAGATGTATATTGATATGTTGAGAATAGACCCGGGGGCCATAATTTTCTCTACTGGCTTCTCTCATGATAGTGATATTCTACGGCGGGTAAACAAATTACGGTCGAGCAATTGATAGAAAAGCAAATAATTATGAGACTATCTTGGCATGATCATTGTATATAGGCATCATGTCCGAGACAAGTACACTGACTCCTGCCTGCATCTACTACTATTACTCCACACATCGACCGCTATCCAGCATGCATCTAGTGTATTGAGTTCATAAGAACAGAGTAACACCTTAAGCAAGATGACATGATGTAGATGGATAAACTCAAGCAATATGATGAAAACCTCATCTTTTTATCCTCGATGGCAACAATACAATACATGCCTTGCTGCCCCTACTGTCACTGGGAAAGGACACCGCAAGATTGAACCCAAAGCCAAGCACTTCTCCCATTGCAGGAACTATAGATCTAGTAGGCCAAACCAAACCAATAATTCGAAGAGACTTGCAAGGATATTATGAGCACACATAAAAAGTTCAGAGAAGAACCAAATATCTTTCATAGATAACCTTGATCATAAACTCACAATTCATCGGATCTCGACAAACACACCGCAAAAAGAGATTACATCGAATAGATCTCCTCGAAGACCGATGAGAACTTTGTATTGAGATCCAGAGAGAGAGAAGAAGCCATCTAGATACTAGCTATGGACCCGAAGGTCCGAGGTAAACTACTCACAACTCATGGTGAGGGCGATGATGATGATGATGAAGGCCTCCGTGATGGATCTCCCTCCGGTGGAGCTCCGGAACAGGCTCCAAGATGGGATCTCCACGGGAACAGAAGCTACAACGATGGAATTAGGGTTTTCTCTCTGCGTATGGAGTTTCTGGGGTACGTGGATATATATAGGAAGAAGGAGGACACCGGGGGCCACACGAGGGAGACTCGAGGCAGGGGGGTGCCCTGGGAAGGAGGGCGCGCCCCCACACTCGAGGGCAGCCCCTCTGTCCCCTAACTTGGTCCTGAAGTTTCCCGTGCGTGATTTTCTCCAAAAATATCTCTCGTGAAGGTTTCATTCCGTTTGGACTCTGTTTGATATTCTTTTTCTGCAAAACCCTGAAATAGGCAAAAAAACAACAATCTGGACTGGGCCTTTGGGTTAGTAGGTTAGTCCCAAAAATGATATAAAAGTGAATGATAAAGCCCATTAAACATCCAAGACATCATAAATAATGTCATGGAACTATCAAAAATTATAGATACGTTGGAGACGTATCAAGCATCCCCAAGCTTAATTCCTGCTCGTCCTCGAGTAGGTAAATGATAAAGAAAGAATCTTTGATGTGGAATGCTAACCAATATAGTTTTTCAATGTAATTCTCTTAATTGTGGCATGAATCAGATCTGAAAGATTCAAGATAAAAGTCTATATTGACATAAGAAATAACAATACTTCAAGCAATACTAACAAAGCAATCATGTCTTCTCAAGATACTATGGCTAAAGAAAGTTATCCCTACAAAATCATATAGTCTGGCTATGCTCCCTCTTCATCACACAAAATATTCATATCATGCACAACCCCGATTTCAGCCAAGCATTTGTTTTCATACTCTATCTTTTCAAACCTTTCAACTTTCACGCAATACATGAGCGTGAGCCATGGATATAGCACTATGGGTGGAATAGAGGTGGTTGTGGAGAAGACAAAAAGGAGGGAGATAGTCTCACATCGACTAGGCGTATCAACGGGCTATGGAGATGCCCATCAATAGATATCAATGTGAGTGAGTAGGGATTGCCATGCAACGGGTGCACTAGAGCTAAATATGAATGAGAGCTCAACAAAAGAAACTAGTGGGTGTGCATCCAACTTGCTTGCTCACGAAGACCTAGGGTATTTGAGGAAGCCCATCATTGGAATATACAAGCCAAGTTCTATAATGAAAAATTCCCACTAGCGTATGAAAGTGACTAAACATGAGACTCTCTACAATGAAGAACATGGTGCTACTTTGAAGCACAAGTGTGGAAAAAGATAGTAGCAATTGTCCCTTTTTTTTCTTTTTTTTGGGCCTTTCTCTTTTTCTTTGGCCTTTCTTTTTTTCTTTTTTTTTGCGGAGGGGCTTTATAGATTTAGCCTTTCCTCCCGTGGGACAATGCTCTAATAATGATGATCATCACACTTTCATTACAACTTGATATTACAAGTCGATACTACAACAACAAAGTATGACTCTATATGAATGCCTCCGGCGGTGTACTGGTATGTGCAATGAAATAGAGTGACATGTATGAGAAGTTATGCATGGTGGCTTTGCCACAAATACGATGTCAACTACATGATCATGCATGGAAATATGACAATATGATGCGTGTCATATAAACGGAACGGTGGAAAGTTGCATGGCAATATATCTCGGAATGGCTATGGAAATGCCATGATAGGTAGGTATGGTGGCTGTTTTGAGGAAGGATATATAGTGGGTTTATGGCACCGGCGAAAGTTGCGCGGTACAAGAGAGGCTAGCAATGGTGGAAGGGTGAGAGTGCGTATACTTCATGGAATCAACATTAGTCATAAGAACTCATATACTTATTGCAAAAAATCTATGAGTCATCAAAACAAAGCAATCAACGCATGCTCCTAGGGGGGACGTTGGTAGGAGTTAACCATCGCGCGCCCCCGACCTCCACACAAAGGTTGGCACTCTACAAATACCTCATGCTCTAACTTCGTCACATAGCGGTTCACCATATGTGCATGATACGGGAATCACTAACCTTAACACAAGTATTTCTCAATTTCATAATAACTCCACTTGCATGACTCTAATATCACTATCCTCAAGTCTCAAAACAATTATCAAGCATGCAACATCTCTTTCTATTCAATGCACTTGGTGTGAATATTTTACTACATTGACATTGGATGTTTATCATGTGAAGACTAGTTTCTTTAGCCTAAACACTTTACCATGCTGTTCTAATAGACTCTCAAATAGATATAAGTGAAGCATGAGAGTTCAACAATTTCTACAAAATATTACCACCACCGTGCTCTAAAAGATATAAGTGAAGCGCTAGAGCAAAAACTATTCAACTCAAAAGATATAAGTGAAGCACATAGAGTGTTCTAATAATTTCTAGGCCATATTTAACTCTCTCAAATAGGTGTGTCCAGCAAGGATGATTGTGGCAAACTAACAAGCAAAGACTCAAATTATACAAGACGCTCCAATCAAAACACATATCATGTTGCGAATAAAAATATAGCTCCAAGTATAGTTACCGATGGATGAAGACGAAAGAGGGGATGCTTTCCCGGGGCATCCCCAAGCTTAGGCTTTTGATTATCTTGAATTCACTTGGGGTGCCATGGGCATCCCCAAGCTTAGGCCTTTGCTACACCTTGTTCCATAGTCCATCAAAGCAATACTCAAAACTTGAAAACTTCACAACACAAAACTTAGACAAAAATTCTCGTGAGCTCCGTTAGTATGAGAAAGCAAACCACTACTCAAAGGTACAGCACTGAATTCATTCTTTGTTTATAATAATGTTAAACCTACTGTACTCCAAGTTCTCTATGGTTCATATCCTCCAATATTACTCATAGATGCATCGGAATAAGCAAACAACACACGAAAAAACAGAATCTGTCAAAGACAGAGCAGTCTGTAGTAATCTGCAGGGTTCGCCTACTTATGGAACTCCAAAAAAATCAAACTAAATTGGTAAATTTGTGCAATTTTTCTAACAGTCCTCAGCATAAATAATCAACTAAACAGCACTCACCAGTAAAATCCCACGACCACTTTAGCCAGCGCTAACGATTCTGTTTTTCACAGCAAGATCATATAAACTTCACACAAGTCTTCCCAAAGGTTCTACTTGGCACACACACTAAACAAAACATGAAACCACATCTAATCAGAGGCGAGATGCAATATTTATTCCCTAACAGCAACAAAAACAAAAAATGTAAAATTGGGTTGCCTCCCAACAAGCGCTATCATTTTACGCCCCTAGCTAGGCACGATACAAGATGGATCTAGGTATTGCCATCCTTGGAAGGCAATTCTTTAGTTAAGCACTTGTGATTCTTGGGCACTTCTTTGTCCCTATGAATAATCAAACTCTTGGGCAAGAAATGAAGAAATTCTTAAGTGTCAAAAGGGTTTCTTGCAAAAGTAAGAAAATTAGGGTGAACACTTATGGATTTGAGATCCGCAAGTCTAGAAGTTTCACCCTTGTCTTTAGGGACATACATGAATTTAGATAATTTAGTGGAGGTATTTGGAGTAGTTTTTATAGCGGAAAGAGCGGAACACACATTAGCGATAACATCCTCAAGCTTATTGATTCTAGTAGAATCCTGATCTAGCTTTTCTTTAACTATGGGCTCTTTTTCCTTAAGATTTTTCAAAACAACTCCTCCCTTGGATCCATATTGGGTGATTTCATTATGAATTTTTCTCTCCAAGTTTTCTAACAATTCTACCATAGCAACTTTGTTTTCAATGATTTCCAACCTTTGCATAACATGCTCCAAAGTTAAAACGGTCCCATTAACCATAAGAGGTGGTGAGCCAAATAATTCAGTCATAGCCTTATAAGAATCAACGGTGTGGCTACCCAAGAAATTCCCTACGGTAATGGTATCTAAGATAAATCTATTCCACGGAGTCACGCCAACATAGAAATTGTGAATAAGCACGGAAGTGGAAAGCTTCCTATTAGATCTATCTTGAGTATTGCAAATTCTATACCAGGCATCTTTTAAGTTTTCTCCCTCTATTTGTTTAAAGTTGAGGACCTCACTCTCGGGAGTGGTGATAATGATAGGTGTGCTAGACATGATGACAAGCAAGCAAGCAACACACAACCAAACAAGAAGCAAGCGAACAATAAACACACGACGGAAGAAGGGCGAATAAAACAACAAGGGTGAAGTGGGGGAGAGGAAAATGAGAGGCAAATAAATGTAATGCGAAGGATAAGGGTTTGTGATAGGTACTTGGTATATGACTTTTGCGTAAGCCTCCCCGACAACGGCGCTAGAAATTCTTCTTGCTACCTCTTGAGCTTGCGTTGTATTCCCTCGAAGAGGAAAGGGAGATGCAGCACAATAGCGTAAGTATTTCCCTCAGTTTTTGAGAGCCAAGGTATCAATCCAGTAGGAGACCACGCGCGAGTCCCTCGCACCTGCACAAACAAATAAGAACTTTGCAGCCAACACGATAAGGGGTTGTCAATCCCTTTACGGTCACTTACGAGAGTGACATCTGATAGAGATGATAGTTTATATTTTTGGTTTAATAAAACAGCAAATAAAAGCGGTAAAAGTAAAGTAGATGTAGATTGATATGTTGAGAATAGACCCGAGGGCCATAATTTTCTCTAGTGGCTTCTCTCATGATAGCAATATTCTACGGCGGGTAAACAAATTACTATCGAGCAATTGATAGAAAAGCGAATAATTATGAGACTATCTAGGCATGATCATTGTATATAGGCATCACGTCCGAGAGAAGTATACCGAAACGATTCTACATCTACTACTATTACTCCACACATCGACCGCTATCCAGCATGCATCTAGTGTATTGAGTTCATACGAACAGAGTAACGCCTTAAGCAAGATGACATGATGTAGATGGATAAACTCAAGCAATATGATGAAAACCTCATCTTTTTATCCTCGCTGGTAACAATACAATACGTGCCTTGCTGCCCCTACTGTCACTGGGAAAGGACACCGCAAGATTGAACCCAAAGCCAAGCAGTTCTCCCATTGCAAGAAATATAGATCTAGTAGGCCAAACCAAACCAATAATTCGAAGAGACTTGCAAGGATATTTTGAGCACACATAAAAAGTTAAGAGAAGAACCAAATATCTTTCATAGATAACCTTGATCATAAACTCACAATTCATCGGATCTCGACAAACACACCGCAAAAAGAGATTACATCGAATAGATCTCCTCGAAGACCGAGGAGAACTTTGTATTGAGATCTAGAGAGAGAGAGAAGAAGCCATCTAGATACTAGCTATGGACCCGAAGGTCTGAGGTAAACTACTCACAACTCATGGTGAGGGCGATGATGATGATGATGATGAAGGCCTCCGTGATTGATCCCCCTTCGGTGGAGCTCCAGAATAGGCTCCAAGATGGGATCTCCACGGGAACAGAAGCCACAGTGGTGGAATTAGGGTTTTCTCTCCACGTATGGAGTTTCTGGGATACGTGGATATATATAGGAAGAAGGAGGGCACCGGGGGCCACACGAGGGAGCCTCGAGGCAGGGGGCGCGCCCCCACCCTCGAGGGTAGCCCCTCTGTCCCCTGACTTGGTCCTGAAGTTTCCCGTGCGTGATTTTCTCCAAAAATATCTGTCGCGAAGGTTTCATTCTGTTTGGACTCCGTTTGATATTCTTTTTCTACAAAACCCCGGAATAGGCAAAAAACAGCAATCTGGACTAGGCCTTTGGGTTAGTAGGTTAGTCCCAAAAATGATATAGAAGTGAATGATAAAGCCCATTAAACATCCAAGACTTCATAAATAATAGCATGGAACAATCAAAAATTATAGATACGTTGGAGACGCATCATAGACATGACATCGTCCTCGGGAATATCAAGTGTAACAAAGTCCGTTAGAATAGTAACATTTGCAACTACAACAGGCACATCCTCACAAATACCGACATGTATAACAGTTGATTTATCAGCCATTTGCAAGGATATTTCAGTAGGTGTCAACTTACTCAAGTCAAGTCTACGATATAAAGAGAGAGACATAACACTAACACCGGCTCCAAGATCACATAAAATAGTTTTAACATAGTTTCCTTTAATGGAGCAAGGTATAGTAGGTACTCCTGGATCTCCTAGTTTCTTAGGTATTCCACCTTTAAAAGTGTAATTGGCAAGCATGGTGGAAATGTCTACTTCAGGTATCTTTCTTTTATTAGTAATAATATCCTTCATATACTTAGCATATGGATTTGTTTTAAGCACATCAGTCAAACGCATATGCAAAAAGATAGGACTAATCATTTCAGCAAAGCGCTCAAAATCCTCATCATCCTTTTTCTTGGATGGTTTCGGAGGAAAATGCATGGGTTTATGAACCCATGGTTCTCTTTCCCTACCGTGCTTCCTAGCAACAAAGTCTCTCTTATCATAACGTTGATTCTTTGATTGTGGGTTATCAAGATCAACAACAGGTTCAATCTCTACATCATTATCATTGCTAGGTTGAGCATCATCATGAACATCATCATTAACATTATCACTAGGTTCATGTTCATTACCAGATTGTGTCTCAGCATCAGAAACAGATATATCATTTGGATTCTCAGGTGTGTCAGCTACAGGTTCACTAGAAGCATGCAAAGTCCTATCATTTTTCTTTTTCTTCTTCTTAGAAGAACTAGGTGCATCTAAATTAGCTCTCTGAGAATCTTGCTCAATTCTCCTAGGGTGGCCTTCAGGATACAAAGGTTCCTGAGTCACTTTACAACCTCTAGTAGCAACTCTAACAACATAGTCATTATTCTTACTATTTAATTCATTGAGCAAATCATTTTGAGCCTTAAGTACTTGTTCTACTTGAGTGGTAACCATGGAAGCATATATACTAATGAGTTTCAGTTCACCTTTAGCTCTAGACAGGTAATCACTCAAGCGTTCAATCATATAAGCATTATGTTGTAATTGTCTACCAACATAAGCATTGAAGTTTTCTTGTTTCAGAATAAAATTGTCAAACTCATCTAAGCATTGGCTAGCAGACTTATAACGAGGAATATCACCTTCATCAAATCTATAAAGAGAATTTACCTTTACTACCTATGTCGGGTTATCAAGACCATGTATTTCTTCAATAGGTAGTAAATTCTTAACATCTTCAGCTTTAATACCTTTCTCTTTTATAGATTTCTTTTCCTCTTGCATATCTTCAGGACCGAGAAATATAACACCTCTTTTCTTTGGAGTTGGCTTAGGGTCTGGTTTAGGAAGTGTCCAATTATTTTCATTGGCCAACATATTATTCAATAGTAATTCAGCTTGATCAACTGTTCTTTCCCTGAAAACACAACCAACACAACTATCCAGGTGGTCTCTGGAAGCATCAGTTAGTCCATTATAAAAGACATCAAGTATATCATTCATCTCAAGAGGATGATCAGGCAAAGCATTCAGTAATTGGAGAAGCCTCCCCCAAGCTTGTGGGAGACTCTCTTCTTCAATTTGCACAAAGTTATATATTTCCTGTAAGGCAGCTTGTATCTTATGAGCGGGAAAATATTTAGCAGAGAAGTAATACATCATATCCTGGGGCCTACGCACACAACCAGGATCAAGAGAATTAAACCAAGTATTAGCATCACCCTTTAACGAGAATGGAAACAATTTAAGGATATAGTAGTAACGAATCTTTTCATCGTTGGTAAACAGGGTGGCTATATCATTCAATTTAGTAAGATGTGCCACAACAGTTTTAGATCATAGCCATGGAAAGGATCAGATTCAACCAAAGTAATTAACTCAGGATCAACAGAGAATTCATAATCCTTATCAGTAACACAGATAGGTGAAGTAGCAGAAGCAGTGTCATGTTTCATTCTAGCATTCAAGGACTTTTCTTTCAGCTTATCTAATAATTTCTTAAGATCATATATATCATTGCAAGCAAGAAAGTCTCTAGCAGTTTCTTCATCCATAACATAACCTTTAGGAACAACATGCAATTCATATCTATTGGGAGAAGCTTCATCATCACTTTCATAAATATTATCAGTTTCAATATTTGCATTCCCCCTAACCTTAGCAATTTGTTCATCTAGAAATTCACCTAGTGGCACATTATTATCAAGCATAGAAGTAGTTTCATCATACATAGCAGAAGTGGCATCATCAAGAACATACGACATATCAGATTCAATAGCATGAGTAGGTGTCACAAATTTACCCATAACAGAAGGAGAATCAAGTGCATAGCTAGATGGCAGTTCCTTACCTCCCCTCATAGTTGAGGGCAAGATCTTGGTTTTTTGAGTCCTTCAAATTCTTCATAGTCATCAACAGATATAAATCCCAAGTGACTTAAATAATAGAGCTATGCTCCCCGGCAACGGCGCCATAAAATAGTCTTGATAACCCACAAGTGTAGGGGATCGCAACAGTTTTTGAGGGTAAAGTATTCAACCCAAATTTATTGATTCGACACATGGGGAGCCAAAGAATACTCTTAAGTATTAGCAGCTGAGTTGTCAATTCAACCACACCTGGAAACTTAGTATCTGCAGCAAGGTAGTTTAGTAGCAAAGTAATATGATAGTGGCGGTAGCGGCAATAAAAGTAACGATTTTTTGTAATAGTAGCAGTGGAAAAGTAAATAAGCAACAAGCAATAGGTGAAAAGCTCGTAGGCATTGGATCAGTGATGGGGAATTTTGTCGGATGTAATTCATCATGTAGAAGTTATAACCTAGGATGACACAGAACTAGCTCCAGTTCATCAATGCAATGTAGGCATGTATTCCGAATATAGTCATACATGCTTATGGAAAAGAACTTGCATGACATCTTTTGTCCTACCCTCCCGTGGCAGCGGGGTCCTATTGGAAACTAAGGGATATCAAGGCCTCCTTTTAATAGAGTACCGACCAAAGCATTAACACATAGTGAATACATGAACTCCTCAAACTAAGGTCATCACCGGGAGTGGTCTCGATTATTGTCACTTTCGGGTTGCCGGATCATAACACATAGTAGGTAACTATAGACTTGCAAGATAGGATCAATAACACACACATATTCATGAAAACATAATAGGTTCAGATCTGAAATCATGGCACTCGGGCCCTAGTGACAAGCATTAAGCATAGAAAAGTCATAGCAACATCAATCTCACAACATAGTGGATACTAGGGATCAAACCCTAACAAAACTAACTTGATTACATGATAGATCCCATCCAACCCATCATCGTCCAGCAAGCCTACGATGGAATTACTCACGAACGGCGGTGATCATCATGGAATTGGTGATGGAGGAAGGTTGATGATGACGATGGCAACGATCTCCATTCTCTGGAGCCCCGAACGGACTCCAGATCAGCCCTCCCGAGAGAGATTAGGGCTTGGCGGCGGCTCCGTATCGTAAAACACGATAATTCTTCCTCTCTATTTTTTCTCTCCCTGAAACTGAATATATAGGATCTGGGGATACGTCGGTGGAGCACCAGGGGGCCCACGAGGCAGGGGGGCGCGCCCTAGGGGGGCCACCCCCACCCTCGTGGACAGGGTTTGGGCCCCCTAGTCTGGATCTTCTTGCAGGTATTTTTTATATTTTCCAAAGTAATTCTCCGTGGATTTTCAGGTCATTACGAGAACTTCTTATTTCTGCACAAAAACAACACCATGGCAATTTTGCTGAAAATAGCGTCAGTCCGGGTTAGTTCCATTCAAATCATGCAAGTTAGAGTCCAAAACAAGGGCAAAAGTGTTTGGAACAGTAGATACATTGGAGACGTATCAATGTTTCAATTGACTATGATAACAAAGTTGCTATCTATGATGATTATGGTGATGACATGTATGCTATATTGAATAATGATAACCATGAAACTTGTCATGATGACTTTAATTTTCAATCTCATGATAGTTATTTTGTTGAGTTTGCTCCCACCACTATCCATGAGAATAAATTTGCTTATGTGGAGAGTAGCAAAATTTCTATGCTTTTGCATCATGAAAATAATGCTGTATGTGATGGATATATTGTTGAATAATTCATGATGCTACTGAAAATTATTATGAGGGAGGAACATATGCTTGTAGGAATTAAAATAATATCAAGTTTCCTCTCTATGTGTTGACAATCTTGAAGTTTTGCTTGTTCTGCCTTCCTATGCTAGTTGATTCTTGCTCCCATAATTTGTTTGCTCACAAAATCCCTATGCATAGGAAGTGGGTTAGACTTAAATGTGCTTGCCATGTGATTCATGATGCTCTCTTGCATGTTTCAACTCATATCTTTTATGTGAGCATCATTGAAATCATCATGCCTGGCTAAAAGCCATTAAAGAAAAGCGCTTGTTGGAACACAACCCAACACTTATACCTACTGTTTTTGTGTGTTCACATGATTATGCTACTGTAGTAATGATGTTTTATAGCTTTTGTTTCAATAAAGTGCCAAGCAAAGCCTTAGGATCATGTTGGGTGATAATAGATTCGATCTTGCTGAAAAACAGAAACTTTTGCGTTCACGAGACAAATTCTCATTTTTAACAAAAGAGTGCTTTTAAGTTGATTCCTTCTGCAGAAGTTTAATATACAAATTGCCCACGTGTTCATATTTTTTAAAGATTTTTAGCGTTGGAGAAGTATGGTGAATGTTCAGATCATTACAGACTGTTCTGTTTTTGACAGATTATGTTTTCAATGCATACTTTGCTTCTTTTCTAGTTTCTATGGCTTATATTATTCAATATAAATTGTATAAATGATATGCTACAGTAGGCATTGTGTGAGAATAATTATTAATCTTGTCTTTGATATTAACCAAAGTGAATGATTTGTTTTATCATACTAACCCATCTCACGAAGTTTTGTTAAGTTTTGTGCGATTGAAGTTTTCAAGTTTTGGGTGAGATGTCTATATGAGGAGAACAAAGAGTGACAAGATCCTAAGATTGGGGATGCCCAAGGCACCCCAAGGTAATATTCAAGGAAGATCCAAGCAACTAAGCTTGGGGATGCCCCGGAAGGCATCCCCTCTTTTGTCTCCAACATTATCGGTAACCTCACTTGAAGCTATATTTTTATTCGTCACATGATATGTGTTTTGCTTGGAGCGTCATTTTATTTTGTTAGAATTTGCTTTTTGGTATTTATAATAATGTTTTGCATCTTTTATTTCAATAAAAGTGTTAAGGATAGCCTTTACCATGCTTATTTTGCAAGTCTATATGCTGCTGTTTGAAAACAGAAAGTTTTCTATCATTGTATGATTTCTTCTGGATAGCCAGAACGTGATAAAATCTTGAAAGTTTTACAAAGTTAGCATGAATAAGTTCTCTGTAATGCGGTAATTTTTTCAGAATTTTTAGAGCTAGGGAAGTATGACAACTATTCCATTCTTTACAGACTGTATTGTTTTGAAGGATTGCTGTCATGTTAGCATTGTTTGCATATGTTTGGTTGTTTAATGATTCTATTTGAGTAAAGGAGTATTAAATATGCAGAGGAATTTAGTATGCAATGCTGAATAATAATTTTAGTGATTGCTACAGTAGAGGATGATAAGGTTTTGCATTGATTCATACTAACTTATCTCACGAGTTCTTGTTGAGTTTTGTGTGGATGAAGCTTTTGAGATTTAGGGAAACCGTGCTATGAGAAGAATTAAGGAGACACAAAAGCTCAAGCTTGGAGATGCCCAAGGCACCCCAAGATAATATTTCTAGAAGTCTCAAGCATCTAAGCTTGGGGATGCCCCGATAGTCATCCCACCTTTCTTAGTCAATGATTATCGGTTAGTATTGGTTGACTCTAAGGTTTTGCTTCTTCACATGAGATGTGCTATTCTTGAAATGTCATTTTATTTTGTTTGCTTGCTGTTTTAATAAAATACTTAAATCAGAAAGTTTTTAAATAAAATAGAGCCCCCAAATAGTTGCTGGGAAAGCTAGATAAGCGGCATTCACATCCCGTCAAAGAAGCTCTTTTCTAACACCGTTGCTCTAGTGCTTCACTTATATCTTTTTGAGCACGGTGTGCTTTAGTATTTTTGAAGAAAATCTCTCATGCTTCACTTAGATTAATTTGAGAGAAAGAAATATTATGCTCATGATCATCATTTATATCTTTTTTGGTGTAGCTTGTCATTTACTCTTGTGCTTCACTTATATCCTATGAGTAAATTCTTGAATAAATTGAATGTCATGAAGTTGAAATCATATCAAGCCTAGTGGTAGCTTCACATTGGGTTTAGATAGTGAAATCTTTTGAGGCTTGACAATCACAATATTGGTCATACAAGCAATTCACGAATAATTAGTATAAGGAAGAGAACTTTCACATGCAAATACACTATCCTGGAAATCTTTTGTGATTGTGAGCCCCCATCAAAATATTATATGCCAAAATTATTGACGTTGGACAAGGAAGACAATGTAATGGTTTATGTTTGTTCATATTCACATAGAAGTTATATTGTCATAGATCCTTCAACATGTGGTGCTTGCCCCCCATCTTTGCTAGCCAAAAATTCCGCACCAAGTAGAGATACTACTTGTGCATCCAAAAACCCTTAAACCCAAATCTTATCTTCAAGAGTCCACCATACCTACCTAAGGATTGAGCAAGATCCTTCAAGTAAGTTATCATCGATGCAAAAAGGCTGAAAGGATCGATATGGTTGACTAGAGGGGGTGGGTGAATAGGCAGCTAACAATTTTTAGCTTTTCTTCACCAAATTAAACTTAGCAATAATATAGGTTGTCTAGATATGCAACTAGGTGGGCAACCTATATGATGCAACAATAATAAGCACACAAGCAAGCAAGCTATAAGACACAACAAAAGCTTGCACAAGTAAAGGTAAGAGATAACCACAAGTGGAGCCGGTGGAGACGAGAATGTGTTACTGATGTTCCTTCCCTTTGGGAGGAAGTACGTCTCCGTTGGAGCGGTGTGGAGGCGCAATGCTCCCCAAGAAGCCACTAGGGCCACCGTATTCTCCTCATGCCCTTACACAATGCGAGGTGCCGTGATTCCACCAGTGGTGCCCTTGAAGGCGACGACCGAACCTTTACAAACAAGGTTGGGGCAATCTCCACAACTGAATTGGAGGCTCCCAATGACACCACGGAGGTTCACCAACATGGACTATGGCTCCGCGGTGACCTCAACCGTCTAGGTTGCTCAAACACCCAAGAGTAACAAGATCTGCAAGGGATTAGTGGGGGAAATCAAATTTCTCTTGGTGGAAGTGCAGATCGATACCTTCTCAACCAATCCCTAGGAGATCAACAAGTTTGATTGGCTAGGGAGAGAGATAGGGCGAAAATGGAGCTTTGAGCAACAATGGAGCTTGGGGAGGAATAGGTACGTCTTCTTGGAGAAGAAGACTTCCCTTATATAGTGGAAGAACAAACCAACCGTTATCCACCAACTCTGCCCGCGACATGCGGTACTACCGCAAGGCCTTGCGGTACTACCGCTGGCGCGGTAGGAGCCAGACCTAGCCCTGTTGCGCATAGCAACGGGCGGTAGTGCTGCCGGAGCGGTACTACCGCAACGTAGGGTATAGACTGATCGGTGAAGAGCACGGACTAATAAAATTACATCCATGGCTACTTTCGCAGAGTTTCGATCGAAGCAAAAACCCGGCACGGTACTACCGCACGCCCGGAGCGGTACTTCCACATAGGACGCGGAAGTAAAACATTACTTCCGCTCCTACTTCCGCACTAGCCAAGACGCTAGGTAGAGCACATGGTACTACCGCGATGTGTGGTACTACCGTAGCCACGGGGCAGTACTATCATGGGCCCCTGCGGTACTACCGCTTCCTTGAGCGGTACTACCGCATGCCATAGAGTAGTAGTAGTAGAAAGCCTCTGTTTTTGCAATGACAAGGAAAACAGCCGATGATCCAATGAAGCGAAGGAAAGGTGGTGCAAATGAATAGATGTGTACGTGTTGATTCCAGCCTAACCTTTCCGAAGCGGACCTGCTCTTAATAGTACGGCTTTCCTTTGACTCAATTCCACCGAAAAGAAATAAAAGTAAACGCCATCTTCGATAGTTTCTGAGGGGTACTTAATCGTCTTGTGCCTAGACATGAGATATCTGAAAAGCTTAATGCACACGATTAGTCCGCAAAAGGATTATCATCAATCACCAAAACCACTTAGGGAGAAATATGCCCTTACAATCTCCCCCTTTTTGGTGGATTGATGACAATACGGGATTTGCACATAGATACGAATAAGATCATAAGCAAACCCAACATGTATATAAAATATAGGCAAGCTCCCCCTAGATGTGTGCATTCTTAGAAAGATGCTTTGGACTCCACAACGCACATACTAGGATCAATACCCCCCTATATTTTATAGACAACACAATCCTTGCAACTAATATTATGGCGCTACGCATGGTTGCAAGGAGAAGATCGTGACCATAAAATAACAAGGAAAAATAATGCATAAGCTCACAACCTACTAAATAGCTTAGACATATTGAAAATAGGAAGGAGTAGAGTGCATATGTCTCACACCATACGATAGTTGTTAGGTCTCACACACACGACGCAAACCAACACAAAGCAAACGAGGTTCAACAGAACGATAGCAAAGCAAACTAAGCAAATAACATGACACAAGACACGCAAATCCAACACTCTCCCCCCTTTGGCATCGAGACACCAAAAGGGCAGAGAGGACACCTACGACATAAGTGGTAGCTCAGGCTGAAGCGATCAGTCGTCACACACCTCGCCAGTCTCCTCCTGATCCTCCTCAGAATCAGTCCACTTGTACCCCTGATTTGCTATCCATTTAGCCTCTGGAGTGATGACCTTCTCAGATCCACTAGACACGTCCTTGCCGAAATGTCCTAAAGATCTTCTTATCGCACCGGCGAACCTGCTTCTGAGCAACATGTGACTTGTACTGCCCCTTGGCCTGCATGCAGAATAGAGCCTTCATCTTGTTCTTCAGCTTCTTAGCCCATGATGGCTCAGAAGAGGAGTGAGTATATCCACCAGAACTATCCTCATCAGCTGCCTCCTCCTCAATCTCATCCTCATCCACATCCATCTGAGAAGTTGCAACCTCAGCACGGGTAGTGGTGTTAGCCCACTGGCTCTTGATGCAGAGCTTGATGGGCTCATGATGAATCCAGTTGGGGGACTCGACCTCATCATCGGGATAAAGCTTCTCCCAAGTCTTGGCAATCAGATGAAACAGGTAAGGTCCATAGATAGGCACCTTATGGTTGAACACCGCAAACCGAAGCTCACACCACATGATGTGTGAGAAATCAAGTGGTTGTGTTTGAGCACGACGGGCCTCCTCACAAATGAGCATCATATCCACGAGATAGGCATGTACCTTATCCTTGTCACCAATGTGAGGAAACAAGGTGTTGCGGAAGATTCGATGCATAATGTCCAGGAAAGAGTTCAGTACCCATGTCTTCTTTCCACTTGCAAGCGTCTTCTCAACATAGTAGGGCTGAAGCTTGTTCTTGTTGGATGACTCGGGATTGGCATGAGGGCGAACACCAACTGGCGTGTTGAGCCCTCATCAGCAACCTGAAGCAAATCCATGAAGTCCTTCCAAGTAGCAATCAACTGATGTCCATTGGTCATCCAGGTCATGTTGCGTTCCTCTTTAGGATGGAAGTGGACCGAAGCAAAGAACTGGGCCACAATCTGAGGGTCAAAGTCCATGTGAAAAGACATCAAGTGTTCAATGCCAAACTGCTCCACCATGTCTAGAGCCTCAGCAAAATAGGCCCGGTGCTGCTCCTTCCTCATATGAGCCATGTCAATCCAGTCAACATCCACGTATATGTTGTGCTTGCCCTTGATTACCTCCGTGGAGTTAAGATGCTGCTGCTTGGTCCATAACAGATCATCACCTCTGAAGTGTGCACGGGGATTCACATAGGGGTTGATCTTCCTCCTAGAGACAAACTCATCCAAAGGAATCTCGTCCATACCCATTATTGGCTCCTTGTGCTTGGTGGAGGTGGTCTTGGTTCTGTGTTGTGGGGCATTGGAGCCCTCAGGAGCATCCTCTTGGCTGCGCAGAAGCTTCGACCCTGTGTCACGGCTGGGATTCGAGCGACGGACATTGGAACCGGAGCCACCACCTATGGCACAAACACAAGAAAAATGCAAGAGAGGCAAGAATGATCAATGCAAAGACCACAGAGAAACAAGAGAAACAAGCAGAAATGACATTGAGAAGTTGCCATGAAGAAGGTGAGGACACAACGGTAGTACTACTCCTTGTTGCGGTAGTAAAACTTTACTGCCGCACTAGTCGTGGTAGTACCGCGTCAGGATGGCACGGTAGTACCGCGCCTAGGGCGGTAGTAAAATTTTACTACCGCACCGCACGCGGTAGTACCGCGTGTGGCGAACGCGCCAGAACAGTAGTACCACACGCAAGGTGTGCTAGTACCGCGCGGGGTCAGATCTGACAGCGGATCCAATCTGAGAACGTGTGAGACAAAAGGAGCGGTATTACGGTTGATCACAACTCCTAAGCTGCAACATATCAACTAGCATCTCTACATCACAACTACTCTCCTACACCCTAATCTTGCACGGAATTGGCCTAAAGAACTCAAGAGCAACATGCATCTCCCCAAAAACCTAGAGAAAAACAATGATGCAAAAGAAGAGGGATTTGGGGAGAAACCTTGTTCCATGGCGAGAGGGCGAGGTGGGGAACGATCCCACCGGTCGGAATGCAAGGAGAGTGGCCAGAGACGGAGATCCGGCGAGGTCCTCCGGCGCTGTTCTTAGGCGAGAGAGAGAGAGTGACGACGTGGGGAAAGAGAGTTGAATGGGTATGGGGGAGTTAGAACTCCCCCTTCCCGCTTTTGATCCCCACACGCTCATAACGATGCGGTAGTACCACGTGTCATCGTGGTAGTACCGCCCGGGCGGTAGTACCGCACACGGGACGGTAGTACTGCTCTCCAGCGGCAGTAAAAAAATATTGTTGTGCTGGTTGCGGTAGTACCATGTGGATCTCTTGCGGTAGTACCATGGCAAGCCGCGGTAGTACCGTTCCCCCAAGAAAGTGCAAGTTTCGGAAAAAGGCTTATGCAAAGCAACCTCCGAGCGAAAGAACAAACAAACAATCAAACAGACACAAGGCACCCTACACACCGACTCGGCGTCAAGAACGGAAGACAAAAGACAACAAAACAAAAACAAACACGAGACACCCTTCTTGAAAGGAGGGCGGTGGCCGAAGCCACCTATGTTTGAGTTACTTGGTATGGCACCGCGAAGAATTATCCTTGGGCCCATGACCAAGACTCATCTTGAAGCACTAGTACCATATAAAATGGCAAACATGAAAGACTTGATCGATTTATGCATAATGGGGGGGGGGGGGGGGG
>LR738713.1:522215101-522244701 GCA_902687465.1 Secale cereale | reverse complement strand
GGGGGGGAGGAAGAGTTCATCGAGAGAACACTACCCCCCTATGTCCATGCCTACACCTAAACAAGATAATCATGATGAGTGGGAGGAGGTGTGCATGGTTTCAATCCACATTGCTCAAATCTATGATATTTAGGTTATGCCTTAACTCGTGAAATCTTGCTTCATCGAAAGGCTTCGTGAAGATATCTGCAAGGTTATCATGAGTGTTAACATAATGAAGATCAATTTCTCCTCGTCGAATATGCTCCCGGATGAAGTGATACCGAATCTCAATATGCTTCGTCTTGAAGTGTTGCACCGGGTTGAGAGAAATCTTGATGGCACTTTCATTGTCACACCAAAGAAGCACTTTGTCACAAGTGACACCGTAATCCTTTAAAGTTTGCCTCATCCATAGAAGTTGAGCACAACAACTACCGACCGCCACATACTCGGCTTCGGTGGAAGAGAGAGATACACAACTTTGCTTCTTGGAAGATGATGGGCCTCGAACCCCTCGTTGGTTACCCCAAGTGGAAGGTGTAAGATGCAGTAAGTAGAAGTGTTTTCCCCAAGCAAAGATGCCAAGGATCGATTCCCCAGAGGCTCCTAGGTTCAACAAGTAGGTGTCAATTGCTACGGCGCCAGATTAGTAGCAATCAACGTGGACCTGCACACAGATACAAATAACTTTGCTCCCAACGAGTACAAAGAGGTTGTCAATCTCTCCGGCCTTGTAGTTCACAAAGGGTTAAAAGCAATGATAGTAGTGATAGATAGTTTTTGCAATAGTAAATAGTAACGGAAAATAAATAGTGGATGTGATCAATGATGGTAATATGGACCGGAGTCTCATGATGTTCACTAGTGATGTCTCTCTCCCAAAAGACGATAAAACAGCTATGTGAGGTAAACAAATTACAGCTGGGCAATTGACAGGACCACGAACGCAAACCAATGCTGACTACATTGCAAGAAAGGTTGAGGTTCAAAGCATGGGTGGTACACCAAAGTAAGTAGACCGAAATCCATCAATATCTACTACTAATCATCCACCTTGAGATATCTATCCAGAACATCTCACTGGTATTAAGTTGCAAGTCCCACCCATAGTGTAAACTCAATGCAACAGACAACTGCATTAAAAGAACTTTGCGTAAAGTAAACAATCCTTGCACCCGAGGGCACAAGCACCGTTGTTTTCCCCCTTGTGGCAACAACACATCCCCTAGACTCATGTTTCTGTCACTCAAGCTAGTCATCGAGCGGCATGAACCCACAATCAAGCATAACGTTCCCTCTTGGAGTCACTACCTACTACTCGGCCAAAGCAATAAATAACAACGGAGAACATGCAAGAATTACTTATGAACTAAAATATAAAAGAGGTGAATCAAATATATTACTCAAGATCAATCTGAACATAATCTCATAATCCATCGGATCCCAGCAAACTCAACATAGCAACAGCATAAGGATTACATAGGTGCCTCGATCATGTAGGGCAGCTCACGAGGACTAATTAGTGAAGCACAAGAACGGGAGGAAAACATCACATAGCTACTCATCATGGACTCATGGTCCAAGGGAGACTACTCACGAGTCATCCGGGAGGCGTCCATGGTGGTGGAGAAGCTCCCGGTGGTGATCCTCCCCTCCGGCAGGGTGCCGGGAAGAGTTCTCCTGGTGCTCCCGATCTTGGAAGCGGCGGCGGCGGTGGAACAGAGATGGGATCGCGAAAAGAAGTCCTAGTCTGAGGGTTTCGGAGAGTCCTTTAAATATATGCCAAAGTAGGGCACCGGGGGATCCTCGGGGGGCCGAGGCGCCCCCCGGCGCGGCCCAGGGAGGGGGGGGGGGCGCCCACAGGGCGCCTGGAGCCCCTGTGCCCCCCCCAGGCTGCCCTTCGGACGCAGTGTTGTTTCCGTATCACTGATTTTTTTATATAATTTTTCTGGATTTTTCTGGGCAGTTCTCGAAACGTGAAAACCTGAAATACAAAAACAACCGAAAACAGAAACTGGCACTGGGGTGCACTGGATTAGTAAGTTAGTCCAAATATGATCAAAAGTGTATGGAAGTGTATGAATATCATAGCAATATCACCCAAAAGTGGCATGGATCAAGCAGAAATTATAGATACGTTTTGGACGTATCAACATCCCCAAGCTTAATTCCTGCTCGTCCTCGAGTAGGTAAATGATAACAAGAATAATTTCTGTGATGACATGCTATTAACCATATAGGACTTTCTCGTAGTCATATGACAAAAGCTTACTGAGACAATGATTCTAAAGTAATTAAGTTGTCTCAAGAGAAAATCACAAATGACTGAAAGTTTTACAACATGAAATTGAAACATCAAAAAGATTTGCAATGAACATGATGTGCAAATATGAAAAAGTGATATCTAGCTTGCCCCCTTTAGTGATGCAAAACATAAGTGCAGGGGCACCTTCAAGGTTTAAGTGATGACTAGATACAATCATTTCAGAATAAACGATATCACAATCATGCAAAAGACAATGCTACTTTGGGACAATGCACATTACACTCAGAATGACAATCATGCTCTCAGTAGTTGGTGCTTCAATCACAAAGGTAAAAAGAAAGGTTATGTGCTAGAGCTTTTTGTTTGAAAACATGGAAGCAATTGTGTCAACGGTAGTAGTACTTCATATGTGTCATGTATAAAACATCTTATGAGTTGCAAGCCTCATGCATCGAATACCAATAGTGCTCACTCCTTGTCCTAATTAGCTCGGATCCCCATGGGTTATCATTGCATTGCATATGTTTTAACCAAGTGTCACAAAGGGGTACCTCTATGCCACCTGTACAAAGGTCCAAGGAGATAGATCGCATTTGATTTCTCGTTTTTGATAGATCTCAACTTGAGGACATCCATACCGGGACAACATAGAAAATAGATGATGGACTCCTCTTTAATGCATAAGCATATTCTCATGAGAGATTGAGGATTAAGGTCCAAGCTAAAACTTCCACCATGATGCATGGCTTTGGTTGGCGGCCCAATGTTCTTCTCTAACAATATGCATAGTTATTCAACCCACGGTAAATCACCCTTACTTCAGACAAGACGAACATGCATAGCAACTCACATGATATTCAACAAAAGTGTGACAGTTGATGGCATCCCCAGAAACATGGTTACCGCTCAGCAAGCAACTCATAAGAAATAAGATACATAAGCAACATATTCTTTACCACAATAGTTTTTAGGCTACTTTCCCATGAGCTATGTATTGCATGGTTAGTTTGCTTAGTACAGGTGGAGGTTAGCAAAAGACTGGGAGCGACCAACTAAGAGAGCAATGACGGTCATAATCATGCAGAGCGACAAAGCAATATTGAATCAGGCATGGTAGTTATATCGCTACTTAGAAATAAAAGATCATCAAGGCTTGACAGACTTTCTTTACAGTCTTGAATATGCATGAGCATACGCCAAGTCAATCAAAATAAATTCTCGAAGGAAGATATTACTAAACCATACCACATCATAGGCAAACAAACCAAGTTGGTACTCCAATAACACATTGGGAACCCCCCAGCTATTTGAGATTAACCAAAAGAAAACCTGAACTACTAAGCACCATCATGAAAGTAGCATCTTTATCATAGACACATTAACCCATGCAACGGAAGCAAACTCTCTTAATAAGGTGAGCATGGTAATTAAAGAGAGTTCAAGCAACCAACTAAATAAAAGCTCTTGAAAAGATAAGCATGAATACTAAGAGCAGAGCACGATAGTAGCTATTAAAAGACAAAGAACACACACAACATAGATAGACATGAAAATTCTATGTTATGTTCTAGGTAGAGGTGGAGTGTGTTTCTCTCCCACATAAAGGAATACTGGGTTCCGACTCGTTATGAAAAACTAAAAGGAAAACTAAAAGCAAGACGCTCCAAGCATAGCACATAACACATGAAGTGATAAAAATATAGCGGAACGAAAGACGAACTGATAATGTTGATGGAGAAGGGGATGCAAGGGGGCATCCCCAAGCTTAGACGCTTGAGTCTCCTTGAATATTTCTTGGGGGTGCACGGGGGCATCCCCAAGCTTGAGCGCTTGACACTCCTGAATCTTTTTATCATCTTCCCTCACACACTTGAAAACTCCCTTCATACATAACTCATCATAATCTGATTAGCGAGGTTAGTACCCTTAATAAAATAATTATACCTTACTGGAAATAATGATATTCTTGAAGTTCTACTGTTTCTCAAGATTGCCAAAAGGTTTTTGCAAAGAAAAAGCAAGTTCTTAATTTGCAAAGTGAAGGTAAGGCAAAACAGGACCGAATCTGTGAAAAACAGAACAGCAGGAAGTAATTGACCTGTTCGGGATACTTCTGCAACTCAAATCAAAAAACTCAGAACTGAAGCACGAAAGACAATTATATAGAGAACACTGTCGAAAAAATTCAGACCAACAAGATGATCTGGTGATTTTATACGAATTTTTCTATCCAATGACATAATCTGTTTCCTGGACAGCACCTCACAACTTTTGAACTTTCTAGCAATCAGAGGCTATACTTGGCACAAATATGAAAAGAAAAGATACAATGATGATGCTACAGCAGTAAACAACATCAAGACACAACAAAAGCAAAATTTTTATTCATGTGGGCTGCCTCCCAAAAGCGCTTTCTTTTATGCCTTTAAGCTAGGCATAAAACTTTAATGATGCTCTCGTAGGAATAAGAGTTGAAGAACAAAAGAGAGCATCAAGAAGAAAATACCAAACACATTTAAGCCTAACATGCTTCCTATGCATAGGAATATTGCAATAGAATAATTCATTGAAGCACAAAGCAATAAGCATAGGAAGACAAAACAAGTGCAGCTTCAAAACCTTCAACATAAAGAAAGGGAACTTGATATTATTGAAATATCTATAAGCATATGTTCCCTTCTCATAATAATTTCAGTGGGATCACGAATAAACTCAACAATATAAGCATCACATAAAGCATTGTTACCATGATCCACATGCAAAAAGGTACTCTTACTCTCCACATAAGTATCATGAAGAGGATAAAACTTAGTATAAAAGAGAGACATAAGCTCTTGCCAATCAAGCAAGTGCGAGTTATCGAGAAGCTTATACCAATCTGAAGCCTTATCTATAAGTGATACGGCGGACAATTTCCTCATGACAAACTCCCTTGATACACCTGCAAGCTTAAATAATGAACATAGTTGTGACAGATATAGCAAGTGTTCACCTGGATGTCTATCTCCTGCATAACGATTAGCCAAAACATAATCGATAATACCAGCTGGTATTTTATAGGGCACAATTTCAGTAGGGAGAGGAGCAACCACCACAGGTGTGGGGCGTCTTCCCGCAAGCAACGATCCAATAGCAAGGTTGTCCATAAGCATAACTTAGTGAAATACATAAAGAAAACTGAAAGGTAAACTAACAAGACTAAAAAGCAAAGGTAAAAGATAGCGTGCAACTCCCCTATCCTGAAGAGTGGAGTCCCCGGCAACGGCGCCAGAAAATACTCCTTGATGGGCCTCGAACACCTCGTTGGTTACCCCAAGTGGAAGGTGTAAGATGCAGTAAGTAGAAGTGTTTTCCCCTAGCAAAGATGCCAAGGATCGATTCCCCAGAGACTCCTAGGTTCAACAAGTAGGTGTCAATTGCTACGGCGCCAGATTAGTAGCAATCAACGTGGACCTGCACACAGATACAAATAACTTTGCTCCCAACGAGTACAGAGAGGTTGTCAATCTCTCCGGCCTTGTAGTTCACAAAGGGTTAAAAGCAATGATAGTAGCGATACATAGTTTTTGCAATAGTAAATAGTAACGGAAAATAAATAGTGGATGTGATCAATGATGGTAATATGGACCGGAGTCTCATGATGTTCACTAGTTATGTCTCTCTCCCAAAAGACGATAAAACATATATGTGAGGTAAACAAATTACAGCTGGGCAATTGACAGGACCACGAACACAAACCAATGCTGACTACATTGCAAGAAAGGTTGAGGTTCAAAGCATGGGCGGTACGCCAAAGTAAGTAGACCGAAATCCATCAATATCTACTACTAATCATCCACCTTGAGATATCTATCCAGAACATCTCGCTGGTATTAAGTTGCAAGTCCCACCCATAGTGTAAACTCAATGCAACAGACAACTGCATTAAAAGAACTTTGCGTAAAGTAAACAATCCTTGCACCCGCGGGCACAAGCACCGTTGTTTTCCCCCTTGTGGCAACAGCACATCCCCTAGACTCATGTTTCTGTCACTCAAGCTAGTCATCGAGGGGCATGAACCCACAATCAAGCATAACGTTCCCTCTTGGAGTAACTACCTACTACTCGGCCAAAGCAATAAATAACAACGGAGAACATGCAAGAATTACTTATGAACTAAAATATAAAAGAGGTGAATCAAATATATTACTCAAGATAAATCTGAACATAATCTCATAATCCATCGGATCCCAGCAAACTCAACATAGCAACAACATAAGGATTACATAGGTGCCTCGATCATGTAGGGCAGCTCACGAGGACTAATTAGTGAAGCACAAGAACGGGAGGAGAACATCACATAGCTACTGGTCATGGACTCATGGTCCAAGGGAGACTACTCACGAGTCATCCGGGAGGCGTCCATGGTGGTGGAGAAGCTCCCGGTGGTGATCCTCCCCTCCAGCAGGGTGCTGGGAAGAGTTCTCCTGGTGCTCCCGATCTTGGAAGCGACGGCAGCGGCGAAACAGAGATGGGATCGCGAAAAGAAGTCCTAGTCTGAGGGTTTCGGAGAGTCCTTTAAATATATGCCAAAGTAGGGCACCGGGGGATCCTCGGGGGGCCGAGGCGCCCCCCCCGGCGCGGCCCAGGGGGGGAGGGGCGCCCACAGGGCGCCTGGAGCCCCTGTGGCCCCCCCAGGCTGCTCTTCGGACGCAGTGTTGTTTCCGTATCTCTGATTTTTTTATATAATTTTTCTGGATTTTTCTGGGCAGTTCTCGAAACGTGAAAACCTGAAATACAAAAACAGCCGAAAACAGAAACTGGCACTGGGGTGCACTGGATTAGTAAGTTAGTCCAAATATGATCAAAAGTGTATGGAAGTGTATGAATATCATAGCAATATCACCCAAAAGTGGCATGGAGCAAGCAAAAATTATAGATACGTTTTGGACGTATCAGAAGACCAACTCACCAAAGAGCAACCAAGAAATTGGCAACCTCCGGAAGTTGACTTCCTATCCACTTTGTCTCCCGCCCAATTTGAATCCGAGAACCATACACGGTTGAAGTTTGCTCCTCTTGGGTACCATAAACCAAAGTTTGGGGTATGAGACAAATATCAAAAGATCTGCTTGACTGCCACAAAGTGACTTTCCTTAGGTGAGGCTTGAAACTGTGCACAAATTCCCAACATGATATCCAGTCTAGATGCACAAAGGTAAAGCAAGGAACAAATCATAGAACGATATACCTTTTGATCCACCGCTTTACCATTGGGATCAATGTCAAGTTGGCACTTGGTAGGCATTGGAGTAGTAGCCGGCTTGACATCACTTAGATTGAACCTCTTGAGCATGTCTTGAGTGTATTTGGCTTGTTTGATGAAGATTACTTCTCTTCTTTGTTTGATCTCGAACCCAAGGAGGAACTTCAACTCTCCCATCATGGACATCTATAATTCCGCGGTCATGAGTGCGGCAAACTCATCATTGAAAGCTTTGTTAGTAGAACCAATGATAATATCATCAACATATAGTTGGCATACAAACAACTCCCCTTTGACCTTCTTTGTAAAAAGAGTGGGGTCGATTTTCCCAATTTCAAACCCACGGTCGTGCAACAACTCGTTAAGATGCTCATACCACTCACGTGGGGCTTGTTTAAGGCCATAGAGCGCCTTATCAAGTTGATACATGTGATTGGGAAACTTAGGATCCTCAAACCCCGGGGGTTGTTTGACATACACCAACTCATTAAGAGGACCATTTAGAAAAGCACTTTTCACATCCATTTGTTGCAATTTAAAGTTATGGTGAGAAGCAAAGGCAAGCAACAAACAAATAGATTCAAGGCGAGCAATGGGGGAAATGTTTTACCGTAGTCGATACCATCTACTTGGGAGTAGCCTTGAGCCACCAAACGAACCTTGTTGCGAATGAAAAACCCATGAGCATCTTGCTTGTTCTTGAAGATCCATTTGGTTCCAATGACATTATGGTTCTCCTTCGGCCTTGGCACCAAACGCCACACCTTGTTGCGCTCGAAGTTATGGAGTTCTTCATGCATGGCATTGAGCCAATCGGGGTCTTCGAGCGCCTCATAGACCTTTTGAGGTTCAGCACACGAGATAAACGCTTGATGAGCACAATAGTTTTCTAATTGTCTACGAGTTCTTACCCCCTTTGTGATGCTTCCAAGTATATTCTCCATGTGATGCTCTCTAGAAGCGAGCCTAGAAGCAACTTCGGCAACACGACGGTCCAATTGCTCTTCAAGTGATAGTTGATGAGCTTTGACTTGATCATCTTGAGTGTCTTCATGAGCTTGATCTTGATCTTGAGCTTGCTCTTGATCTTGGACATGCTCGGGAGAGGGAACTTGGCCTTGTGCATCACTTGGTGGATCACCACCATCTTGTGGTTGATCTTGCACTTGGCCTTGTTCATCAGGTTGAGGGCCTTCACTTTGTTCTTCGGAAGCGTGTGTGTCTCGGGTTGGTGATGGTTCCACTTGAGTGGAACATTGTCCTTCTCCTTCGGCCACAAGGGGTTCCTCAATGGGTAGGAAATGACCAACACCCATTCTTCTTATGGCTTGAGGTGGAATTTCATCACCTACATCACAAGTACCACTTTTCTCCACTTGGGAGCCGTTATTCTCATCAAACTCTACGTTACACGTCTCCTCAATGAGTCCATTGGACTTATTGAGGACATAGTAAGCATGAGAGTTTGTAGCATAACCAACAAATATGCCCTCATGAGCTCTAGCTTCAAATTTAGACAAACGGACACCTTTCTTGAGTATGAAACACTTACAACCGAATACCCGGAAGTACTTGAGATTGGGCTTGTTACCGGTAAGTATCTCATATGGAGTCTTGTTCAAGCCTTTTCGGAGATAGAGCCGATTAGATGCATGAGAAGCAGTGTTGATGGCTTCGGCCTAAAAGTTGTACGGAGACTTGAACTCCGCCATCATGGTCCTTGCCGCGTCCATGAATGTCCGGTTCTTTCTCTCCGCCACACCATTTTGGTGAGGGGTATACAGTGCGGCATATTGATGCTTGATCCCTTCATCACTAAGAAACTCATCCAAGGTGTAATTCTTGAACTCGGTGCCATTATCACTTCGAATCATCAAGATCTTTGCATCATGTTGTCGTTGAGCTTCATTTGGAAAGTTGATGACGGTTTGTTGGGTCTCACCCTTCCTCTTGAAGAAGTATACCCAAGTGTATCTTGAATAATCATCTACAGTCACCAAGAAATACTTTCTACCCCCAAGACTATAAAAGGATGGAGGCCCAAAGAGATCCATGTGAGGAGCTCTAACGGTCTTTTTGAGTAGATGCTAGTCGTGGGAGGGTGAGCCTTCTCATGTAACTTTCCTTCAATACAAGCACTGCAAGCACGATCTTTGGTGAACCTAACATTTGTTAGTCCATGGACATGGTCCCCCTTGAGAAGACTTCGCAAAGATCTCATATTTACATGGGCTAAACGGCGATGCCAAAGCCATCCCACATCAACTTTAGCCATTAGGCAAGTCTCGGTCTTAGTGGGTCGCTCCGAGAAGTTAACCACATAGAGACCGTTCTCAACATGCCCAACAAAGGCTACTTTAAGAGTCGTGCTCCACAAGAGGGCCACGGTATCAATATCAAAGAATGTGGCAAGGCCACGAGTGCAAGTTGACGAACAGAAAGTAAGTTGTATGCAAGGGACTCAACAAGCATGACTTTCTGGATCGTGAGATCATGAGAGACAACAACCTTGCCAAGCCCCAATACCTTAGAAGATGAAGCATCGCCCCATTCGACATTGGTGGCCATAGATGAACCTTGGTGCACGTCCACCACCAAGTCTTTGCTTCCGGCAGATGATTTGTGGCTCCACTACCGAGCAACCATGATCCCCCATCGAAAGAAAATTCCTACAAGAGATCAATGCTTGGATTTAGGTACCCATTTTGTAATGGATCCTTTGAGGTTAGTAACAAGGGTCTTAGGAACCCAAATATACCATTCAATGTACTCATAAGAAGAAACAACAAATTTAGCAAGAACGTGTCCATCACTAGCACGGCATAAAACATAAGAAGGGTTAAAGTCGCCGGCTTTGTTGGAAGGAGTGGCATTGTTTATCTTGACTCCACCACTCTTCACAATGTTCTTCTTCTTCTTAGGAGTACCCTCTCCCTCCTTTTACAAAGGTCTGCTTGAGAGGAGGGGGTTGCTTGGTCCTATCGTTCTTCTTCTTCTTGGGCTTGGGAGAAAACCCAATTCCTCCCTTCGCCACAACTTCCTTTTGATTGCTCAAAAGATCGTTGAGGTTCTTCTCACCTTGGATGCAAGACACAAGGCCTTTCTCAAGTTGCTTCTTCAACTTGACATTCTATTCAACAAGATGCACATGCTTGCAACATGGGTTAGTAGCATTTGCATTATGAATTAAAACCATGTGAGGAAAGGTAGCTTTCTCCTTGGTTAGCGAAACTTGAAGTTGATCATGAGACTCTTTGAGGCTAGCATGTACACTCTTCAAGACCTTGTGAGCCTTGTCAAGTGTACCAAATTCCTCCTTGAGTCTAGCATGGTCAACCACAAGCTTTGCCTTCTCGGAATTGAGCACACAAGAGACAACTAAAGCATGATCGAGATATTTCTTTAATTTAGCATGATCATCGCTGTGTGACTCCTCAAGAGCCAAACGAAGACCACGCTCTTCCTCAAGAGCATTAGAGAGATCTGATATCTCATTGGCATAGTCTCGACTATGACCCTCCATTTTAGAAATGGTCTCCTCGTGAGCCTCGATCATCTCATTGGCTTCACCGAGTTGTTCCAAGAGAGCAACGAAGTGCTTCTTGGGTTTCCCTTTGAGTTTACTCATAAACAACTCAAATTCATTTTCCTCGTCCTACGCCCCTCACTCTCATCAATACAATCCATCAATGAAGGATTCGAAGTGATGGTAGAATTGATGTTGGGGGTTACCTTGTTGGTGGCCTTAGCCATGAGGCATTTGGCGGTGATGTTATCATTAGGTGAGTCGAAGAGGGATGATCGTGGAGTTGTTGCAATAGCAATGGTGGCCATAGTAACCATCTCATCATCTTCTTCTTCATCACCATCATCCTCAACATATTCTTCTTGGGCCACCAATCCTTTGGGAGGAGTCTTCTTGTTGAAGTTGTTCTTGTTGGGATAAGACTTGGCCTTGTCCTTTCGGATAAGCTTGCCTCCATTGTCTTCTCTTTTCTCATATGGGCAATCTACAACAAAGTGACTCACATAGCCACAATTGTAGCACGTCCTCACTCGTTGCTTGCCCTTGAAGCCACTTGAATTGTTCTTGTTGAAGTTGGGCCTTGAATGCTTGTTGTTGCCCCAAAATTTCCGTGATGCTAGAGCCATGTGCTCATGATAGGCATATTTGGTGTCTTCGGGGCAACACTCATCTTCATACTCTTCATACTCTTCTTCCTCACAAAACTTGGCCTTCAAAGCAAGGTTGGGCTTCTTTGATCGTTGAGTTCGCAGCATCGCATTGTCGGCGGTCTTATCCAATATCCTAATGGCAATGAACTCATCCAACACTTCACTTGAGGACAAAGTGTGGAAGTCCGATCTTTGGCGGATGATGGAGGACATGGCCTTGTGATAAGGCATCATGGCCTTGAGAAACTTGCGCTTGATCCAATTGTCATCCGTATCCTTGCTCCCATGATCTCGAAGTGACACCGCAAGAGTGGTTAATCTCAGATAAAGTTCACGGGGATCTTCATCTTCGATCATGGCAAACTCGTCGGCTCCATCTTGCACAACTTCATAGTTTGAGCGTTGAATGCTTGCGCTTCCCCTATACAAGGAACCAACATGCTCCCATGCTTCCTTGGACACGGAGAAGGGTCGAAGGTGTGCAATGTCTTCGGGAGGGATAGCTTCTTGAAGAATGCAAAGAATGGACTCGTTGAATTGATGATCCGCAGGTTCTCTTGGAGTTAAGTTGTATGGATCATGCGGGTAGAAACCTTGCTCAATGATTCTCCAAAGATTAGTATAACAATGATTTAAATGACGTTTAAAACGAAACGTCCAAGTAGCAAAATCAGCATTTTTCACAAACTTAGGAGGAGGACCAGCCGAATTTAAATGCGGTGTAGGAATGGGTCCTCCATAATTTATGGGAGGTGCGGAGTGAGCAAAGATGCCATTCCCATTCTTAGTCACCGGGACTTGCTCACTACTAGTTTCTCCCTTGTTGGGAGTAGCATCCGACACGTTGTTAGTGGGACAAACCACTTCCAACGGTGCGGTGGGCAATTTAAGTCACTCAAGAAATTCTTAGAACATGACTTTGACCTCGGTTGTCAATGAGTCTTTCAATGTGTCCAAAGCCACATTGAACTCCTCACGAGAGACCGAGGGTCCCCCATCGGACGTAGGCAAGGACGGAGTTCCACCGGAGTGTCCCTCCGTCTCGACTATGTTGTCACCCATACTCTTTGGACGGTAAAGTCCTTAATAAACAGATGAGGCTCTGATACCAATTGAAAGGATCGATATGGTTGACTAGAGGGGGGTGAACAGGAAACTAACATTTTTTAGCTTTTCTTCACCAAATTAAACTTAGCAACAATATAGGTTGTCTAGATATGCAACTAGGTGGGCAACCTATATGATGCAACAATAATAAGCACACAAGCAAGCAAGCTATAAGACATAACAAAAGCTTGCACAAGTAAAGGTAAGAGATAACCACAAGTGGAGCCGGTGGAGACAAGGATGTGTTACCGAAGTTCCTTCCCTTTGAGAGGAAGGACGTCTCCGTTGGAGCGGTGCGGAGGCACAATGCTCCCCAAGAAGACACTAGGGCCACCGTATTCTCCTCACGCCCTCACACAATGTGAGGTGCCGTGATTCCACTAGTGGTGCCCTTGAAGGCGGCGACCGAACCTTTACAAACAAGTTTGGGGAATTGGAGGCTCCCAACGACACCGCGGAGCTTCACCACAATGGACTATGGCTCCGCGGTGACCTCAACCGTCTAGCGTGCTCAAACACCCAAGAATAACAAGATCCGCAAGGGATTAGTGGGGGGAATCAAATTTCTCTTGGTGGAAGTGTAGATCGATGCCTTCTCAACCAATCCCTAGGAAATCAACAAGTTTGATTGGCTAGGGAGAGAGATAGGGAGGAAATGGAGCTTGGGGAGGAAGAGGTAAGTCTTCTTGGAGAAGAAGACTTCCCTTATATAGTGGAAGAACAAATCCAACCGTTATCCACTAACTCTGCCCGCGACATGCAGTACTACCCCACCAGACTTGTGGTACTACTGCAAGGCCTTGCGGTACTACCGCTGGCGCGTCAGGAGCTAGACCTAGCCCTGTTGCGCATAGCAACGGGTGGTAGTACTGCCAGAGCAGTACTACTGCACACCCTTGCGGTACTACCGCAAGGCAGGGTACAGACTGACCGGGGAAGAGAACGGACTAATAAAATTACATCTGTGGCTACTTCCACAGAGTTTATCTCGAAGCAAAAACCTGGCATGGTACTGCCGCACGCCCGGAGCGGTACTATCGCATAGGACAGGGAAGTAAAAAGTTACTTCCGCTCCTACTTCCGCACTAGCCAAGACGCTGAGGTAGAGCACACAGTACTACCGCGACCCTGGTACGGTACTACCATGATGTGCGGTACTACCGTAGCCACGGGGCGGTACTACCATGGCCCCTGCGGTACTACCGCTTCCTTGAGCGGTACTACCGCATGCCACAGAGTTGTAGTAGAAAGCCTATGTTTTTGCAATGACAAGGAAAACAACCGATGCGCCAATGAAGCGAAGGAAAGGTGGTGCAAATGAATAGATGTGTATGTGTTGATTCCACCCTAACCTTTCTGAAGCGGACCCCCTCTTAATAGTACTGCTTTCCTATGACTCGATTCCACCGAAAAGAAACAAAAGGAAACGTGTCGTGGAATTAGCATGACAGATGTCCGGTTTAGCGGACTTAGGTGTGAGGCCATCGCTCGGGTTAGCTTGAAGGGGTTAAAGCGGACGAAGGACACAAGGAGTTTTATACTAGTTCGGCCCCTTCGATGAGGGTAAAAGCCTACGTCTAGTTTGGTGTGGTATTGCTTGGGCTTCGATGACCAGGGAGCGAATCCGCTTGCCTGTGTCTTGAGCTGTTGTTTCTCGTCCTCGAACCATCGCCGGGTCGTCCCTTTATATAGGAGGCAACGCCCAGTCCGGTTTACAGAGTCCCGAGGCCGGCTCATAAATGTGTCCGCCTCGGTCTTTACTCTTTCTATCTTACATCCCAAGTTACATGGTACGAGGGTTTACAGACCGTGGGCCTTATAACCATGGGCCCTAAACCTTTATGGGCTGTAACCTCTTGTACATATTCTACTGGGCTTGTAATAATACAACCATATCAGTGTAATCCGGACCCTCCTGGCCGGTTTATACCTGCTAGTAATATCCCTGACATTAGGCCCCAGATTGATTTGAACTTGTTCATGTCAGTCTTCCAAGTCTTGTACAAATTTCCTTTCTGCAACTTATTTGCTTCATAAACCGGCCATGACGTCATCTCCTGCAATCGTGTCAATCCGTCGTGACATCATGTCCGCATTTAATACCTGCATCTGCTTGTTACCTTTCTTTATTGCCGCACCGAAGATCGAGGTGATAGCTCAATCTTTATCCGATTTCTGGCCTCCTCGATTCCCGCGCTTACCATTTTTACCTCTTCGGCTTATAAATACCGCCCAGGCACATCTCTTTTCCCATTCTGCTTTCTTCTTCCTTCATCTCCAGCGCTCGAAGCTCCGCCGCTGTTCTTCGAGCTTGCCGTCGTCCTCGAGCCCGGCCGCTGCATCGACCTGAACACTTCGAGAGAACTTCGCCGCCGTCCTCTGTTTCCTCAGGTACTCCATCTTCTTCCCCGTAGATCTTACTCTTGGGTTTCTTCTGTAGCTCGCCATGAACCCTCATTTTCTTGTAGTTCATCTCCGTAGGTCAGTCTTAGCTGTAGATATAAACTCGTTTAGGCTTGATCTCCATCCGTGCGCCTCTATTCCATCGTTATATCCTTAGTTCCTCTAGCTTTGCTAGTTTAGATTGAATCTATAGAAAACCTCCGCGGCCTTTACTGACTATAACTTGCATTATTCTGTCTTTTTCTTGTAGCTCAGATCCATATTTACCTCAGATTCATATGAAAACTGTTTTTCACACTTTTAGATCTGCAACTCACTTATCTTACCGGTTTAGCCATATCCTGCGTGTCATATGCTTGTCTTGACGGTTTTAGATTTAAACCCGTATTCCATAATTGCCGGTTTAACTCTCTCCATCAATCATCATGAACCGGTAGCTGTCTCACTCATACCTGCTTCCGGATTAGTAGATACCATTAGCCCCTTGCTTAAACCGCTAATTAAGTCCATAACTTCATAGAATACGCCGGTTTATATCTAGTAGTTGGTAAACCGGGTCTTGCACTGTATTTTTCAGCACTCCCTCATCAGAAACGATGGCCAAACAATTTGTTGCTTGCAATTGGGTTCCTTCCCGGATCACGGAGAATGATTTAGTTGAAGCGGCCTCAATTGGTGTTCTGGGCCCTAAGGAAGTTCTGCACTGGCGGGCCCTTGGGAAGGAGTGCCCTCCTGAGCCTAAGGTAGGAGAAATTATAGTTTTTTATGATCATCTGGCCCGGGGTTTCAGTCCTCCCGGTTCAAAATTCTTCCGGGATGTGTTAGCCGCTTTTCAATTCCACCCACAAGATGTAGGCCCGAATTCTGTGTCGAACATCTGTAACTTCCAAGTTTTCTCGGAGGCATACCTTCAAGAAGAACCGTCAGTGGATCTGTTCCGGGATTTCTTCCATCTGAACCGGCGGACGGAGTTTACTGATGGGCCTCATCAGGAGCTGGGTGGTGTCAGCATCCAAAAAAGAAAGGATATGAGCTTCCCCCACACCGCTCTTCACAGCCACCCCAAAGACTGGAACCAGACTTGGTTCTATTGTAAGGATACTTCACCTGAAGGAGAGAATACGCTACCGGGTTACCGCGCCTATCGCCTGGCAACAACCCATTCTTTGCCACAGCGTCTGAGCGCCCAAGATCGGGCTCGATTTGCCCCTCAGCTTTCCAAGCTCAGGGCTTTCGTGGCAAACGGTTTAACCGGTGTTGACTTCGTTCGCTGCTGGCTTTCCTGGAGCATCCTTCCACTAAGCCGGCGCTCAAGTTTGATGTGCAAATACACCGGCAAACCGAAAGATCCTCAACGCCACACCAAAATAGTACTTCCTGACAATGAAGTTACTGAGTCTGTGAAGAAAATGTTGAACATCCCTCTGGAGGATTGCAGCCGGACCGGTTTGGCTCCATTCTGTTTAACCAACAAAGCACCATCGATAAAGCTCTTCCGACCCTTTCTTTTCATCTTAATCCGTTCATATTAATTGTCTTTAACTTGTTATTGTTCCTTTGCACAGGCCAACGATCCCTTCTGGAAGAGGAAATCACAGGATAAACCGGCCAAGCAAACGCGCAAGAAAACCTATGCTGTCAAGAAGAAAAAAGCTGTTGCCGCTTCTGGTTTCTGAGGTATCAATTAACCCTTATATCTTTTGATCTCCCCTTGTATGAATTTATGTTAATAATGCCTTTTCGCAGGACCTGGCAGAGGGAAGTAAATCAGAGGGAGTTGAGGTAATTTCTCTCTCTTCTGATTCAGAACCGTCGCCACCCAAGATCCATCGGGTGTCCCGGAAATATCCATTTTCTCACCCTTATGCTCAATTAGATCCCAACTTTCTTTTGAAGAAACAGCAGCACGAAGCTCGCCGGACCACGTGCCATAGCGGCCATGTGGTTGAGTCGTCCAGCATACCTCTTACACCGGCTCGCAGACGCCGCTCCGAGGTTTTACTCACTCCAACCCTCCTTCATCCAAAAGCAGGCCTTATACGTAAACCACTTAAACCATCTGATCCCAACTATCAGGTGGCTCCACTATCTTCTTCCGGCGAGTCGACCGCTACGCAACTCCCAGTGCTCAAAACCGTTCCTGGGTAAGTCCTTCTTTCAAATGTCCGGTTTATCTTCCTGTGTTAACTTTGTGATTCTTACGACTGCTCTGACCCTTTATCAGAATGCCCAAGCCTAGTAAAAAGGCCAAAGCAAATAAACCGGCTGCTGAAACCACCACCGCTGAACCGGCCGAGGACCCTGAGGTGGCTATCCCTCCAGAGGACAATGTTGACATTCAGTTTGATGATCCTGCTCCTATGGACCATGAAGATGTGGCTGCGCTGGGAGGTGATGACATGGAGAGCACAGCTGAATCGGCGAGCCCTATCCGGGTTAGTCCTCCCCGGGCTAGCCCGGCTACTGTTAGCCCGGTGCATACTGCTGATCCTCTCCAACCAACTGCTGCCTCGACAACAGATGTCGAGATAACCGGGTTGGGTTTCACTGCTCCCACCGAGCCTGTTGCCTTGGCCAAGCATACCGCCAAGGAAGAAAAATTTCAACAAGATAAAGGCAAGTGGAGCACATAGTTGTCAAGCTATGCTCAGCTGAGTGCCCAGGAACTTCATTCTGGATATCTGAACTGGCTCTTCACCAGCCGCGACTATGAAGCCGGCTTAGCTAACATGATGAAGGACAAATATGAGGGGACTTTCCTTCCTTTTGCTTTCTGTTTCTGCTTTGTACTTTGCGATCATACCTTTATACCATAGTAGCCCCCAAGTGCCGGTTTAGCTTCATCGTAGGTGAACCGGTACTTTATATATGTATGACAATGAATGTACATTAGCCCCCAAGTGCCAAGGGCATAACTTGTTTATGTGTTTGGGACTTGTCTGAACACTTTGCTTTCTTTACTTCAATTGTACATTAGCCCCCAAGGGTCGAGTGCATAACTTGTTATGTGCTTGAGATTTTATTGATCTGTCCTTTTAATCCGTTTGATTTCCTTGCAGGCTGACTTGACCCGAAGGGCTTCGGAGGCAATTGAGCTCCGGAATAGCTTGGCTTTCCATGAGACTGCTTCAGCCAAAGCGAAGGACGAACTTGTCCTTGCTTTGACTAACATGGAAAAATTGAAAAAAGATTTTGAAGCGGAGCGGTCCACATGGGAGGTGCAGAGGGACACTCTAGAAAGAAGAGCAAAGGACGCTGAAGCCGCTCTCAATCCGGTTACGCAAGAGCTATCTGGGTTGAAACAACAAATAGAGCTTATGACTTCTCCTATCTTCGGTGAGTACCTATCTCTGTATGTTTGACATCTTTGCAATCTTTGTTCCGCTCCGATTTAACTCGCCAATTGCATATAGGGAGGCGCATAACTCATCTTGGAGACGATGTCCGGAAGAAGCTCAAGGCAGCTTATACCCTGGTGGAGCAGCTCTACTCCGGCGCTCAAAGGGCCATCAGTGCCATGTCTCATAATAAACCGGCGCCGACTACCATCCAAGCCACCTCGGAGAAGCTATCTGTCCTACCTGTGCGTCTGGTTGAGGTGAAAAAGTCTGCTGCGCGGGCCGGCTCTCTTATGGCGCTGACCCGGGCCAAAGCATGGGTCCCTGATTTTGACCCGGCTGAAGCCATGAACGGCTATCCCAGCAATAAAGAGGACGGGTCAGCCTTATCTGCTGAAGATCTCCGTGCTCTGACTAAGGATATGCGCCCTCTCGCCAGTAAGCTTGCCGATGAAGCAGATTTGACAAGGTATCATCCGGCCTATGATCTAGAAAATTCGCGGGTGGAGCGGCCGGTTTACGACACTGAAAATCTGATCCCACCAGTTCGTAACCACACTTTTGTTGGGGAACGTAGTATTTTAAAATTTTCCTACGATCACGCAAGATCTATCTACCAGATGCATAGCAACGAGAGGGGAGAGTGTGTCTACGTACCCTCGTAGACCGGGAGCGGAAGCGTCAAGTGACGTGGTTGATGTTGTCGAACTTCTTCGCGATCTAACCGATCAAGCACCGAACGTACGGCACCTCCGCGTTCAGCACACGTTCAGCTTGATGACGTCCCACGAGCTCTTGATCCAGTTGAGCTTCACGGGAGAGTTTCGTCAGGACGACGACGTGGTGACGGATATGATGTGTTCACCGGCGCAGGGCTTCGCCTAAGCTCCGCGACGGTACGACCGAGGTGTGATTCTGTGGAGAGGGGCACCGCACACGGCTAAACAATTCAACTTGTGTGTGTTTGGGTGCCCCCCTGCCCCCGTATATAAAGGAGCAAGGGAGGAGGGCCGGCCAACTCTCTATGGTGCGGCTAGGGAAGGGACTCCTACTAGGAATAGGATTGCAATCCTATTCCTAGTAGGATTCACCGAAAGGAAGAAGGGGGAAAGGAATAGGAGAGGTGGCGCCCCCCCAATCCTAGTCCAACTAGGATTCCTAGGTGGGGGCGCCGGCCAGCCCTATGGGCTGCCTCTCTCTCACCCTTTAGGCCCACTATGGACCATCCCCTCTCGTAGGGGGTTCCGGTAACCCCCTCCGGCATTCCCGATAAATCCGAAACTTTTCCGGTATACTTCCGGTGTCCGAATATAGCCGTCCAATATATCATCTTTATGTCTCGGACATTCCGAGACTCCTCGTCATGTCCGTGATCTTATCCGGGACTCCGAACTACCTTCGGTACATCAATACTCAAAAACTCATAATATCGATCGTCATCAAACGTTAAGCGTGCGGACCCTACGGGTTCGAGAACTATGTAGACATGACCGAGACTCATCTCCGGTCAATAACCAATAGCGGAACCTGGATGTTCATATTGGCTCCTACATATTCTACGAAGATCTTTTATCGGTCAGAACCGCATAACAACATACGTTGTTCCTTTTGTCAAACGGTATGTTACTTGCCCGAGATTCGATCGTCCGTATCTTTATACCTAGTTCAATCTCGTTACCGGCAAGTCTCTTTACTCGTTCCGTAACACATCATCTCGTGACTAACTCATTAGTCTTTTGCTTGCAAGGCTTATTATGATGTGTGTTACCGAGAGGGCCCAGAGATACCTCCCCGACACTCGGAGTGACAAATCCTAATCTTGATCTATGCCAACACCACGAATACTTTCGGAGACACCTATAGAGCATCTTTATGATCACCCAGTTACGTTGTGACGTTTGATAGCACACAAGGTGTTCCTACGGTATTCGGGAGTTGCATAATCTCATAGTCATAGGAACATGTATAAGTCATGAAGAAAGCAATAGCAGTTAAACTAAACGATCATAGTGCTATGCTAACGGATGGGTCTTGTCCATCACATCATTCTCCTAATGATGTGATCCCGTTGATCAAATGACAACTCATGTCTATGGCTAGGAAACATAACCATCTTTGATCAATGAGCTAGTCTAGTAGAGGCATACCAGGGACATACTGTTTTGTCTATGTATTCACACATGTACTAAGTTTCCGGTTAATACAATTCTAGCATGAATAAAAGACATTTATCATGATATAAGGAAATATAAATAACAACTTTATTATTGCCTCTAAGGCATATCTCCTTTCAGTCTCCCACTTGCACTAGAGTCAATAATCTAGCTCACATCGCCATGTGATTTAATACCGATAGTTCACATCGTTATGTGACCAACACCCAAAGGGTTTACTAGAGTCAATAATCTAGTTCACATCGCTATGTGATTAATACCCAAGAGTAATGAGGTGTGATCATGTTTTTCTTGTGAGAGAAGTTTAGTCAACGGGTCTGTCATATACAGATCCCTATGTATTTCGCAAATTTCTATGTCTACAATGCTCTGCATGGAGCTACTCTAGCTAATTGCTCCCACTTTCAATACGCATCCAGATTGATACTTAGAGTCATCTGGATTTAGTGTCAAAGTTTGCATCGGCGTAACCCTTTACGACGAACTCTTTATCACCTCCATAATCGAGAAATATTTCCTTAGTCATCCAATTACTAAGGATAATTTTGACCGATGTACAGTGATCTACTCCTGGATCACTATTGTACCTCCCTGTCAAACTCTTGGCAAGGTACACAACGTGTTTTGTACACAGCATGGCATACTTTATAGAACCTATGGTTGAGGCATAGGGAATGACTTTCATTCTCTCTATATTTTTCTGCCGTGGTCTGGCTTTGAGTCTTACTCAACTTCACACCTTACAAATCAGGCAAGAACTTCTTCTTTGACTGATCCATTTTGAACTACTTCAAAATCTTATCAAGGTATGTACTCATTGAAAGTCTTATCAAGCGTCTTGATCTATCTATATAGATCTTGATGCTCAATATGTAAGCAGCTTCACCGAGGTCTTTCTTTGAAAAACTCCTTTATGCTTTCCAGAAAATTCTACATCATTTCCGATCGACAATATGTCATTCACATATACTTATCAGAAAGGTTGTAGTGCTCCCACTCACTTTTTGTAAATACAGGCTTCTCCAAAAGTCTGTATAAAACCATATGCTTTGATCACCTCATCAAAGCGTATATTCCAACTCCGAGATGCTTGCACCAGTCCATAGATGGATCGCTGGAGCTTGCATACTTTGTTAGCACCTTTCGGATCGACAAAACCTTCTGGTTGCATCATATACAACTCTTCTTTGAGATATCCATTTAGGAAAGCAGTTTTGACATCCATTTGCCAGATTTCATAATCATAAAATGCGGCAATTGCTAACATGATTCGGACAGACTTAAGCATCGCTACAGGTGAGAAAGTCTCATCGTAGTCAACTCCTTGAACTTGTCGAAAACCTTTTGCAACAAGTCGAGCTTTGTAAACAGTAATATTACCGTCTGCGTCGGTCTTCCTCTTGAAGATCCATTTATTTTCGATGGCTTGCCGATCATCGGGCAAGTCAACCAAAGTCCACACTTTGTTCTCATACATGGATCCCATCTCAGATTTCATGGCTTCAAGCCATTTTACGGAATTTGGGCTCATCATCGCTTCCTCATAGTTCGTAGGTTCATCATGGTCTAGTAACATGATTTCCAGAACTGGGTTGCCGTACCACTCTGGTGCGGAACGTACTCTGGTTGATCTACGACGTTCAGCAGAAACTTGATCCGAAGTTTCATGATCATTATCATCAACTTCCTCACTAATTGGTGTAGGAATCACTGGAACAATTTCCTGTGATGTACTACTTTCCAATATGGGAGAAGGTACAATTACCTCATCAAGTTCTACTTTCCTCCCACTCACTTCTTTCGAGAGAAACTCTTTTTCTAGAAAGGATCCGTTCTTAGCAATAAAGACATTGCCTTCGGATCTGTGATAGAAGGTGTACCCAACAGTTTCTTTTGGGTATCCTATGAAGATTTACTTTTCCGATTTGGGTTCGAGCTTATCATGTTGAAACTTTTTTCACATAAGCATCGCAGTCCCAAACTTAAAGAAACGACAACTTTGGTTTCTTGCCAAACCATAGTTCATAAGGTGTCGTATCAACGGATTTAGATGGTGCCCTATTTAACGTGAATGCAGCTGTCTCTAATGCATAACCCCAAAAGCGATAGTGGTAAATTGGTAAGAGACATCATAGATCGTACCATATCCAATAAAGTACGGTTACGACATTCAGACACACCATTACGCTGTGGTGTTCCAGGTGGCGTGAGTTGTGAAACTATTCCATATTGTTTCAAATGAAGACCAAACTCGTAACTCAAATATTCTCCTTTATGATCAAATCGTAGAAACTTTATTTTCTTGTTACGATGATTCTCTACTTCACTCTGAAATTCTTTGAACTTTTCAAATGTTTCAGACTTGTGTTTCATTAAGTAGATATACCCATATCTGCTCAAATCATCAGTGAAGGTCAGAAAATAACGATACCCGCCGCGAGCTTCAACACTCATTGGTCCGCATACATCAGTATGTATGATTTCCAACAAATATGTTGCTCGCTCCATAGTTCCGGAGAACGGAGTTTTAGTCATCTTGCCCATGAGGCATGGTTCGCAAGCACCAAGTGATTCATAATCAAGTGATTCCAAAAGTCCATCATTATGGAGTTTCTTCATGCGTTTTACACCAATATGACTTAAACGGCAGTGCCACAAATAAGTTGCACTATCATTATTAACCTTGCATCTTTTGGCTTCAATATTATGAATATGTGTATCACACGATCGAGATCCAACAAACTATTTTCATTGGGTGTATGACCATAGAAGGTTTTATTCATGTAAACAGAACAACAATTATTCTCTAACTTACATGAATAACCGTATTGCAATAAACATGATCAAATCACATTCATGCTCAACACAAACACCAAATAACAGTTATTTAGGTTCAACACTAATCCCAAAAGTATAGGGAGTGTGCGATGATGATCATATCAATCTTGGAACTGCTTCCAATACACATCGTCACTTCATCCTTTAACTAGTTTATGTTCATTATGCAACTCCCACTTCGAGTTACTACTTTTTAGCAACTGAACTAATATCAAATACTGAGGGGTTGCTATGAACACTAGTAAAATACACATTAATAATCTGTATATCAAATATACCTTTGTTCACTTTGCCATCCTCCTTATCCGCCAAGTATCTAGGGTAGTTCCACTTTTAGTGACCATTTCCTTTGCAGTATAAGCACTTGTTTCAGGCTTGAGTTTTGGGTTTCTTCACGGGAGTGACAACTTGCTTGTCATTCTTCTTGAAGTTCCCCTTCCATCCCTTTACTTGAAACAAGTGGTCTTGTTAACCATCAACACTTGATGCTTTTTCATGATTTCTACCTTCGCCTACTTCAGTATCGCGAAGAGCTGGGAATTCCTTTCGTCATCCCTTGCATATTATAGTTCATCACGAAGTTCTACTAACTTGGTGATAGTGACTAGAGAACTTTGTCAATTACTATCTTATATGGAAGATTAACTCCCACTTGATTAAAGTAATTGTAGTACCCAGACAATCTGAGCACATGCTCACTGGTTGAGCTATTCTCCTCCATCTTGTAGGCAAAGTACTGTCAGAGGTCTTATACCTCTCGACACGGGCATGAGTATGAAATACTAATTTCAACTCTTGGAACATCTTATATGCTCCATGGCTTTCAAAACGTTTTTGAAGTCCCGGTTCTAAGCCGTAAAGCATGGTGCACTTAAACTATCAAGTAGTCATCATACCGATCTTTTGCCAAAACGTTCATAACGTTTGCATCTGCTCCTGCAATAGGTTTGTCACATAGCGGTGCATCAAGGACATAATTTTTCTGTGCGTCAATGAGGATAATCCTCAGATCACGGAACAATTCCGCATCATTGCTACTAACATCTTTCAACTTGGTTTTCTCTAGGAACATATGAAAAATAAACGGGGAGCAACCTCGCGAGCTATTGATCTACAACATAGATATGCTAATACTACCAGGACTAAGTTCATGATAAATTAAAGTTCAATTAATCATATTACTTAAGAACTCCCACTTAGATAGACATCCCTCTGGTTATCTAAATGATCACGTGATCCAAATCAACTAAACCATGTCCGATCATCACGTGAGATGGAGTAGTTTCAATGGTGAACATCTTATGTTGATCATATCTACTATATGATTCACGCTCGACCTTTCGGTCTCCAGTGTTCCGAGGCCATATCTGTATATGCTAGGCTCGTCAAGTTTAACCCGAGTATTCTGCGTGTGTAAAACTGGCTTACACCCATTGTATTTGAACGTAGAGCTTATCACACCCGATCATCACGTGGTGTCTCGGCACGACGAACTTTCGCAACGGTGCATACTCAGGGAGAACACTTATACCTTGAAATTTAGTAAGGGATCATCTTATAATGCTACCGTCGTTCTAAGCAAAATAAGAAGCATAATAAGATAAACATCACATGCAATAAAAATATGTGACATGATATGGCCATCATCATCTTGTGCTTTTGATCTCCATCTCCAAAGCACCGTCATGACCACCTTCGTCACCGGCTTGACACCTTGATCTTCATCGTAGCATCGTTGTCGTCTCGCCAACTATTGCTTCTACGACTATCGCTACCGCTTAGTGATAAAGTAAAGCAATTACATGGCGATTGCATTTCATACAATAAAGCGACAACCATATGGCTCCTGCCAGTTGCCGATAACTTTACAAAACATGATCATCTCATACAAAACCGTATAACTCATCATGTCTTGACCATATCACATCACAACATGCCCTGCAAAAACAAGTTAGACGTCCTCTACTTTGTTTGTTGCAAGTTTTACGTGGCTGCTACGGGCTTAACAAGAACCGTTCTTACCTACGCATACAACACCACAACGATGTTTCGTCAAGTATGTGCTGTTTTAACCTTCACAAGGACCGGGCGTAGCCACACTTGATTCAGCTAAAGTGAGAGAGACAGACACCCGCCAGTCACCTTTAAGCAACGAGTGCTTGTAACGGTGAAACCAGTCTCGCGTAAGCGTACGCGTAATGTCGGTCCGGGCCGCTTCATCTCACAATACCGCCGAAGCAAAGTATGACATGCTGGTAAGCAGTATGACTAGTATCGTCCACAATCTCATTGTGTTCTACTCGTGCATATCATCTACGCATAGACCTGGCTCTGATACCACTGTTGGGGAACGTAGTATTTTAAAATTTTCCTACGATCACGCAAGATCTATCTACCAGATGCATAGCAACGAGAGGGGAGACTGTGTCTACGTACCCTCGTAGACCGGGAGCGGAAGCGTCAAGTGACGTGGTTGATGTTGTCGAACTTCTTCGCGATCCAACCGATCAAGCACCGAACGTACGGCACCTCCGCGTTCAGCACACGTTCAGCTTGATGACGTCCCACGAGCTCTTGATCCAGTTGAGCTTCACGGGAGAGTTTCGTCATCACGACGGCGTGGTGACGGATATGATGTGTTCACCGGCGCAGGGCTTCGCCTAAGCTCCGCGACGGTACGACCGAGGTGTGATTCTGTGGAGAGGGGCACCGCACACGGCTAAACAATTCAACTTGTGTGTGTTTGGGTGCCCCCCTGACCCCGTATATAAAGGAGCAAGGGAGGAGGGCCGGCCAACTCTCTATGGTGCGGCTAGGGAAGGGACTCCTACTAGGAATAGGATTGCAATCCTATTCCTAGTAGGATTCACCGAAAGGAAGAAGGGGGAAAGGAAGAGGAGAGGTGGCGCCCCCCCAATCCTAGCCCAACTAGGATTCCTAGGTGGGGGCGCCGGCCAGCCCTATGGGCTGCCTCTCTCTCACCCTTTAGGCCCACTATGGACCATCCCCTCTCGTAGGGGGTTCCGGTAACCCCCTCCGGCATTCCCGATAAATCCGAAACTTTTCCGGTATACTTCCGGTGTCCGAATGTAGCCGTCCAATATATCAATCTTTATGTCTCGGACATTCCGAGACTCCTCGTAATGTCCGTGATCTCATCCGGGACTCCGAACTACCTTCGGTACATCAATACTCAAAAACTCATAATACCGATCGTCATCAAACGTTAAGCGTGCGGACCCTACGGGTTCGAGAACTATGTAGACATGACCGAGACTCATCTCCGGTCAATAACCAATAGCGGAACCTGGATGTTCATATTGGCTCCTACATATTCTACGAAGATCTTTTATCGGTCAGAACCGCATAACAACATACGTTGTTCCTTTTGTCAAACGGTATGTTACTTGCCCGAGATTCGATCGCCGGTATCTTTATACCTAGTTCAATCTCGTTACCGGCAAGTCTCTTTACTCGTTCCGTAACACATCATCTCGTGACTAACTCATTAGTCTTTTGCTTGCAAGGCTTATTATGATGTGTGTTACCGAGAGGGCCCAGAGATACCTCCCCGACACTCGGAGTGACAAATCCTAATCTTGATCTATGCCAACACCACGAATACTTTCGGAGACACCTGTAGAGCATCTTTATGATCACCTAGTTACGTTGTGACGTTTGATAGCACACAAGGTGTTCCTACGGTATTCGGGAGTTGCATAATCTCATAGTCATAGGAACATGTATAAGTCATGAAGAAAGCAATAGCAGTTAAACTAAACGATCATAGTGCTATGCTAACGGATGGGTCTTGTCCATTACATCATTCTCCTAATGATGTGATCCCGTTGATCAAATGACAACTCATGTCTATGGCTAGGAAACATAACCATCTTTGATCAATGAGCTAGTCTAGTAGAGGCATACCAGGGACATACTGTTTTGTCTATGTATTCACACATGTACTAAGTTTCCGGTTAATACAATTCTAGCATGAATAAAAGACATTTATCATGATATAAGGAAATATAAATAACAACTTTATTATTGCCTCTAGGGCATATCTCCTTTCAGTCTCCCACTTGCACTAGAGTCAATAATCTAGCTCACATTGCCATGTGATTTAATACCGATAGTTCACATCGTTATGTGACCAACACCCAAAGGGTTTACTAGAGTCAATAATCTAGTTCACATCGCTATGTGATTAATACCCAAGAGTAATGAAGTGTGATCATGTTTTGCTTGTGAGAGAAGTTTAGTCAACGGGTCTGTCATATACAGATCCCTATGTATTTCGCAAATTTCTATGTCTACAATGCTCTGCATGGAGCTACTCTAGCTAATTGCTCCCACTTTCAATACGCATCCAGATTGATACTTAGAGTCATCTGGATTTAGTGTCAAAGTTTGCATCGGCGTAACCCTTTACGACGAACTCTTTATCACCTCCATAATCGAGAAATATTTCCTTAGTCATCCAATTACTAAGGATAATTTTGACCGCTGTACAGTGATCTACTCCTGGATCACTATTGTACCTCCCTGTCAAACTCTTGGCAAGGTACACAACGTGTTTTGTACACAGCATGGCATACTTTATAGAACCTATGGTTGAGGCATAGGGAATGACTTTCATTCTCTCTATATTTTTCTGCCGTGGTCTGGCTTTGAGTCTTACTCAACTTCACACCTTACAAATCAGGCAAGAACTTCTTCTTTGACTGATCCATTTTGAACTACTTCAAAATCTTATCAAGGTATGTACTCATTGAAAGTCTTATCAAGCGTCTTGATCTATCTATATAGATCTTGATGCTCAATATGTAAGCAGCTTCACCGAGGTCTTTCTTTGAAAAACTCCTTTATGCTTTCCAGAAAATTCTACATCATTTCCGATCGACAATATGTCATTCACATATACTTATCAGAAAGGTTGTAGTGCTCCCACTCACTTTTTGTAAATACAGGCTTCTCCAAAAGTCTGTATAAAACCATATGCTTTGATCACCTCATCAAAGCGTATATTCCAACTCCGAGATGCTTGCACCAGTCCATAGATGGATCGCTGGAGCTTGCATACTTTGTTAGCACCTTTCGGATCGACAAAACCTTCTGGTTGCATCATATACAACTCTTCTTTGAGATATCCATTTAGGAAAGCAGTTTTGACATCCATTTGCCAGATTTCATAATCATAAAATGCGGCAATTGCTGACATGATTCGGACAGACTTAAGCATCGCTACAGGTGAGAAAGTCTCATCGTAGTCAACTCCTTGAACTTGTCGAAAACCTTTTGCAACAAGTCGAGCTTTGTAAACAGTAATATTACAGTCTGCGTCGGTCTTCCTCTTGAAGATCCATTTATTTTCGATGGCTTGCCGATCATCGGGCAAGTCAACCAAAGTCCACACTTTGTTCTCATACATGGATCCCATCTCAGATTTCATGGCTTCAAGCCATTTTACGGAATCTGGGCTCATCATCGCTTCCTCATAGTTCGTAGGTTCATCATGGTCTAGTAACATGATTTCCAGAACTGGGTTGCCATACCACTCTGGTGCAGAACGTACTCTGGTTGATCTACGACGTTCAGCAGAAACTTGATCCGAAGTTTCATGATCATTATCATCAACTTCCTCACTAATTGGTGTAGGAATCACTGGAACAATTTCCTGTGATGTACTACTTTCCAATATGGGAGAAGGTACAATTACCTCATCAAGTTCTACTTTCCTCCCACTCACTTCTTTCGAGAGAAACTCTTTTTCTAGAAAGGATCCGTTCTTAGCAATAAAGACATTGCCTTCGGATCTGTGATAGAAGGTGTACCCAACAGTTTCTTTTGGGTATCCTATGAAGATTTACTTTTCCGATTTGGGTTCGAGCTTATCATGTTGAAACTTTTTTCACATAAGCATCGCAGTCCCAAACTTAAAGAAACGACAACTTTGGTTTCTTGCCAAACCATAGTTCATAAGGTGTCGTATCAACGGATTTAGATGGTGCCCTATTTAACGTGAATGCAGCTGTCTCTAATGCATAACCCCAAAAGCGATAGTGGTAAAT
>LR738713.1:522093676-522208694 GCA_902687465.1 Secale cereale | reverse complement strand
GTAGAAAACTCCCATGTGATACTCCTTTGAAAAACACGGCTGATTCCTTGATGCATCAAGGGCGCCGGTTTAGGAGGCCATGGTGAGCTTCCGTAGAAAACTCCCATGTGATACTCCTTTGAAAAACACGGCTGATTCCTTGATGCATCAAGGGCACCGGTTTAGGAGGCCATGGTGAGCTTCCGTAGAAAACTCCCATGTGATACTCCTTTGGAGAACACAGCTGATTCCTTGATGCTATCAGGGGCGCTGGTTTAAGAGGCCATGGTAAGCTTCTTTCGAAGCCCCCATGTGATACTCTTGTGTATAAAAGACACGACTCATTCCCTAATGCTATCAGGGGCGCCGGTTTAAGAGGCCATGGTAAGCTTCTTTCGAAGCCCCCATGTGATACTCTTGTGTATAAAAGACACGGTTGATTCCCTAATGCTATCAGGGGTGCCAGTTTAAGAGGCCATGGTAAGCTTCTTTCGAAGCCCCCATGTGATACTCTTTTGCGAAGAAGATGGCTGATTCCCCGGTGTTCCGTGGGTGCCAGTTTATTGTATTAATTATAATATATACATTGTACATAAAGCGGAGCCAATAGCTCAAGTGTAATAAGGCTGCAGAAGAGCGATGTTCCACGGCCGCTTCGTCTCCTCCTCTGCTGTACGTGAGTCCTTATGTTCTCGAACATCGACAAGGTAGTATGATCCGTTGTGCAGATTTTTGCTGACCACAAAGGGTCCTTCCCAAGGTGGGGATAGCTTGTGCATATCTGTCTGGTCTTGGATGAGCCGGAGCACCAGATCTCCCTCCTGGAACGTTCTGGTCTTAACCCGGCGGCTGTGGTACCGGTGCAGGTCTTGTTGATAAATCGCCGATCGCGCTGCTACCGTGTCCCGTTCCTCATCTAGCCGGTCCAAGCTGTCTTGCCTTGCTTGCTCATTATCCGCTTCAACGTAAGCTGCCACCCGTGGTGAGTCATGCCGGATGTCACTAGGGAGAACCACTTCAGCACCATACACCATGAAGAAAGGCGTATATCCTGTAGATCTGTTAGGCGTAGTGTTGATGCTCCATAAGACAGAAGGCAACTCCTCTACCCAGCAACCCGGCGTTCTTTGCAAAGGAACCATAAGCCGGGGCTTGATGCGTCTCAGGATCTCTTGGTTGGCTCTCTCGGCTTGGCCATTGGACTGAGGGTGAGCTACTGATGACACATCAAGGTGAATATGTTCTCTTTGATAGAACTCTTCCATCTCTCCTTTAGATAGGTTGGTGCCATTATCAGTTATAATGCTGTGTGGAAAGCCAAACCTGAAAATTACTTTTTTGATGAACTTAACCGCTGTTGCCGCATCATACTTACTGACATGCTCCACTTCAACCCACTTTGTAAATTTGTCTACTGCTACTAACAGGTGAGTTTTCTGGTCTTGGGATCTTTTAAAGGGTCCAACCATGTCAAGCCCCCAAGTCGCAAATGGCCAAGTAATTGGAATCATCCATAGCTCCTGCGCCGGAACATGAGCACGCCGTGAAAATTTCTGGCAAGCGTCACATTTTCTGACCAAGTCCTCTGCATCGGCGTGAGCCGTTAACCAGTAGAACCCATGACGAAAAGCTTTAGCTACCAAGGACTTTGAACCGGCGTGATGACCACAATCTCGTTCATGAATCTCTCGAAGAATATCACAGCCTTCCTCTGATGATATGCACCACTGAAACGCCCCGGAAACACTGCGGTGATGAAGTTCTCCATTGACGATAGTCATAGACTTAAACCGCCGGATTATCTGTCGGGCCTCAGTTTCATCCTCTGGCAACTCACCTCGGCTTAGGTACGCCAAGTAAGGGAGTGTCCAATCCATAATAACGTGAAGTGCTGCAACTAGCTGTGCTTCCAGATCAGGAACAGCTAAATCCTCCTCTGAAGGTATCTGTACTGACGGACAATGCAATTCATCCAAGAAGGTATTAGGTGGAACCAGCTTACGCTGAGAGCCCAGTCGGCTTAATGCATCGGCCACTTCATTTTTCCGCCGGTCTACGTGGTCCACCTGATAACCCTTGAAGCATCCTGCTATTGCATCTACCTCTCGCCGATAAGCCGCCATGAGCGGGTCCTTAGAGTCCCACTTACCGGATACTTGTTGTGCCACCAGATCTGAGTCACCAAAACACTTAACCGGGCTCAAGTTCATCTCCTTGGCCATCCGCAAACCATGGAGGAGAGCTTCATACTCAGCAGCATTGTTAGTACAAGGGAACATTAATCGAAGGACGTAACATAACTTATCACCTCGTGGGGAAGTTAACACAACTCCAGCCCCCGAGCCCTCCAATTGCCTTGAACCGTCAAAGTGAATAGTCAAGTACGTATGATCCGGCTTCTCCTCAGGTGCTTGCAGCTCCGTCCAATCATTGATGAAATCCACCAGTGCTTGGGATTTTATAGCAGTACGGGGCACATATTTTAATCCGTGTGGGCTAAGCTCAATGGCCCACTTCGCCACTCTGCCAGTGGCTTCTCTGTTCTGGATTATATCCCCCAACGGAGCTGAGCTGACAACAGTGATTGGGTGGCCCTGGAAATAGTGCTTCAACTTCCGGTTTGCCATGAACACACCATATACTAACTTCTACCAATGTGGATATCTTTGCTTCGACTCAATGAGGACCTCACTGATGTAATAAACCGGACGTTGAACCGGATATTCCTTGCCTGCTTCCTTGCACTCTACCACAATGGCCACGCTAACTGCACGGGCATTGGCGGCCACGTATAACAACAGCGGCTCCTTGTCGACCGGGGCAGCAAGGACTGGTGGTTCTACCAATTGCCGCTTCAGATCCTCGAACGCAACGTTTGCAGGATCGCTCCAGACAAAACAGTCCGTCTTCTTCATCATCTGGTAAAGCGAGATCGCCTTTTCTCCTAAACGGCTGATGAACCGGCTTAATGCTGCAATACGGCCTGCCGCGCGCTGGACATCATTGATACAAGCCGGTTTAGCCAAGGATGTGATCGCCTTGATCTTCTCCGGATTAGCCTCAATTCCCCTGTTTGATACTAAGAATCCAAGGAGTTTGCCTGCTGGAACACCAAAAACACACTTCTCCGGATTGAGCATCATCTTGTAAGCCCGGAGGTTGTGAAAGGTTTCTTTTAAGTCCTCTATTAGTGTCTCCTCCTTCCTGGATTTCACCACAATGTCATCAACATAGGCATGGACATTTCTTCCAATCTGCCCTTTGAAGCAGTTCTGCACACAACGCTGATATGTTGCTTGGGCGCTCTTGAGCCCAAAAGGCATGGATACATAGCAGAAGGATCCAAAGGGAGTTATGAAAGCTGTCTTCTCCTGGTCCTTAACTGCCATCTTGATCTGATGATAACCTGAATATGCGTCCAAAAAACTTAGCCGCATACATCCCGCCGTAGCATCGATAATCTGATCAATACGGGGGAGAGCAAAAGGATCAGTTGGGCAAGCCTTGTTCAAGTCTGTGTAATCAACACACATCCTCCAAGTTCCGTGTTTCTTTAACACCAACACTGCATTGGCCAACCACTCTGGATGAAACACTTCAACTATGAAACCTGCGGCCAAGAGCCTAGCCACTTCTTCACCTATAGCCTTGCGCCTCTCCTCATTGAAGCGGCGCAAATACTGCTTGACTGGTTTGAACTTCCGATCAATATTAAGACTGTGCTCAGCGAGTTCCCTCGGTATACCTGGCATGTCAGAAGGCTTCCATGCAAAGATATCCCGGTTCTCACGGATGAACTCGATGAGTGCGCTTTCCTATTTGGGGTCTAGGTTAGCGCTAATAGTGAACTGCGTAGACGAATCGCCCGGAACAAAGTCAACCTGCTTGGTTTCCTCTGCCGATTTAAACTTCAACGCCGGATCATGCTCTGTAGTTGGCTTTTTCAACGGGGACATGTCTGCCGGATTAACATTGTCTTTGTAGAACTTCAGCTCCTCCGTAGGACAAACTGCCTCAGCATATGCTGCGTCTCCTTCCTCGCATTCCAATGCGATCTTGCGGCTCTCGTGAACCGTGATGGTTCCCTTGTGAACCTACATCTTGAGCTGCAGATAAACACAACATGGTCTAGCCATGAACTTGGCATAAACCGGCCTCCCAAACAAAGCATGATATGGGCTCCTGATCTTTACAACCTCAAAGGTCACCGTCTCCGATCTAGAGTCCTGCTCATCCCCAAAGGTTACTTCCAGATCGACTTTCCAACTGGGTAAGCCGATTTACCTGGCACCACTCCATGGAACACTGTGTTGGACTGCCAGAGCTTCTTATCTATCAACCCCATGCGTCGAAACGTCTCATAGTATAGGATATTGATGCTACTGCCTCCATCCATGAGCACCTTTGTGAACTTATAGCCACCCACCTGTGGAGCCACCACCAAGGCTAGCTGGCCCGGATAATCAACCCGTGGTGGGTGATCCTCTCTGATCCACACAATGGGCTCCTCCGACAAACGTAAAAAACGTGGTATCGCCGGTTCAACAGCATGCACTGCTTTCTTCAGAACCTTTTGATCCCGTTTGCACAAACTTGTGGCGAAGACATGATATTGGCCATTGCTTAGCTCCTTCGGATTATTCTGATATCTGGATTGTTGTTGCTGCTGACGCTGTTGATTGCCTTGGTTGTTGTATCCACCCTGACCATGCTGCTGGTTATGTTGATGCTGATTGTTGCCATTGTGGTTATTGTTACCGCCATGATATCCTGATCCGGATCCGCTACCCTGGTAACCCGGACCCTGAAAGCCGGGACCTGATCCTCCGCCGGGGGGCCCGTGGTTATACTTGGCCTGTTTCATAACCTCCTGCATGATACGGCAGTCCTTCCAGAGATACGTAGCCGGGTTTTCCTCTGTACCGTGTCTTGGGCAAGGCACATTTAGCTGGTGATCTAGATTGATGGGTGGCCTCCCGTTGCGCGGGGGTGGTCTACCCTTGCGGCGCTGCCCGTTGTCTTGAACGTTGGTATTGGCCACAAAGTCTGAGCCGCCCTCCGCTTTACGCTTGCCATTGTAACCTGTACCTGCCGGATTAGCTTGCGCCGGTTTACCGTTTTTTCTCACCTTCCCGGATTTGTCTCCGTCTGCATCTGGATACTTGGTGTTATCAGATTCCCCATACTTTACCAAAGCGCTCATGAGCATTCCCATGTCGTTGCAATCGCGCTTGAGCCGTCCCAGCTTCAACCTCAGAGACTCGAACCGGCAATTGTTCTCCAAGGTCACTATCGCCGTACTAGGGTTGATGCTATTGGAAGAGTGCAGGATTTCTGATACTCGCCGCACCCAACTGCTTGTGGTCTCTTGCTCTCCTTGAACACATGCTGCTAAGTCAACCACAGACATCGGCTGTTTGCACATGTCTTTGAAATTGCTGATAAACCGGCGACACAATTCACCCCATGATCCGATGGAGTTAGGTGGTAAACCCTTTAACCATGTCCGGGCCGTGCCCTCAAGCATCATTGTGAAGTATTTAGCACACACAGCTTCATCCACATCAAGCATCTCCATAGCCATCTCATAACTTTCAACCCATGCCTCCGGAGCCAGATCTGCCGTGTAGTTGGGTACCTTGCGCGGGCCTTTGAAGTCTTTGGGTAATTTCACGTTTCGTAAAGCGGGGATGAGACACTGCACCCCAAAGGAACTGGACATGCTTCCTGTTTCCGTGGTAGTGGGGTGAACCGGCATTGCTTGACGGGTATCGTCGCGAGCAGTATGTCTAGCCTGGTCCACCGCCTCCTGGGCATGTGCTCCTGCTCCTGCCAGATTATCCTGCCTCCATCTGTGCCGTCTCCGCGCGCTGCTCGATACAGCCGGTTCATCCAGGTGCCTCGTGTAACTCTGGCTCGGGCGGGGGGTTGAATGAATCCTCTCCCGGCTATAAGAATACGCATGTTGTTGTGTTAACGCCGTGTCCAGCAACTCCTTAGCCCGTCGTGCCTCCATTGCTGTGGGGGACATCCCCTCAATGGGAAGAGCGGCCAGCCGTGAAGCGGCGGCGACAATGTTGTCCAACGGGTTAGAATAATGACCGGGAGGGGTGAGTACGTGCGGCGTTGGGACAACTTGGCGGTTCCGCTCTGAGGCTGGTGGTTGAACTGACGCGCCTGTCCCCGGGGCTCCTCCCCGGTTTACCTCTGGGCGGTTACTGGCTCCCGCTCCTGGTGTGCCAAAGAGATTCATTGCCTCATAAACCGGCGGTAGACGAGTTTGTTGCCTTCTGTACATTACTTCCTGTGAAGCATTCTGATCCAGCCTGAGCCGGAAAGCTTGGGAGTCTAGCTCTGCCTGCCTTGTAGCCATCCTGGCTTTCTCCGCATCCAGATCCAACCTAGCTTGCTCAATCCGGCTCTTCAGCTGAGCGATCTCCACATCATGCTGCGCCTTGTCGGCCTGGGCTACTTCTGCTGTTGCGAGCGCCGTCAAGGTGCCGACCAAGGTGGATAGGACGTTAGAGGGCGAGTAGGAAAGGTCTCCAACTCTGGCTCCCGCTGCCTCTGAGGTTATCGCCCCAGTCATCGAGGGCTGCTGCATAGATTGTGATCCGGCCATGAAAACAACAACCCTGTTTGGCGGATCAAAGGGGTACGGAATACTATCGCCATCGGACACACCCTCGGACCGGCCATCCTGCAACAGATACAAAGATTCGGTCTCCCCGGATGAAGATTCATCGTCGGAATAGACAACCGTCTCGCCACCAGAATCCGATCCGTCCTCGGCTTGTACTCAATGCACTGCTCCAACGAAAACACGCTTCATGGCGGGCGAAATCCGGGCCGATCTCGCACGCTGAGCCGGCTCGACGATGTTGGGGAAGACGTCCGGCTCAAGCCCCGGTTCGCCGATTTTGCCGATGAAGACGTGGATGCTGCCGAAGGGGACCCGGTACCCGTATTCGATTGAATCGGTCTCGGGGCCCCAACCGGCATCGTCGATGTAGATCCGGCCGCGGCGACTCTTGGTCATCTGGCCGACTGTGTAACCCTTGTGCCTTTCAAAGCTGCCCTTCAAGAACTCGAAACCATCGTGCAATAGCCCCACGGTGGGCGCCAACTGTCGTGGAATTAGCACGGCAGATGTCCGGTTTAGCGGACTTAGGTGTGAGGCCATCGCTCGGGTTAGCTTGAAGGGGTTAAAGCGGACGAAAGACACATGGAGTTTTATACTAGTTCGGCCCCTTCGATGAAGGTAAAAGCCTACGTCTAGTTTGGTGTGGTATTGCTTGGGCTTCGATGACCAGGGAGCGAATCCGCTTGCGTGTGTCTCGAGCTGTTGTTTCTCGTCCTCGAACCGTCGCTGGGTCGCCCCTTTATATAGGAGGCAACGCCTGGTCCGGTTTACAGAGTCCCGAGGCCGGCTCATAAACGTGTCCGCCTCGGTCTCTACTCTTTCTATCTTACACCCCAAGTTACATGGTACGAGAGTTTACAGACCGTGGGCCTTATAACCATGGGCCCTAAACCTTTATGGGCTGTAACCTCTTGTACATATTCTACTGGGCTTGTAATAATATAACCCTATCAGTGTAATCCGGACCCTCCTGGCCGGTTTATACCTGCTAGTAATATCCCTGACAAAACGCCATCTTCGATAGTTTTCGAGGGGTACTTAATCGTCTTGTGCCTAGACATGAGATATCTGAAAAGCTTAATGCACACGATTAGTCTGCAAATGCATTGTCATCAATCACCAAAACCACTTAGGGAGAAATATGCCCTTACAAAGGCAATAAAAATTGCTTCTAAAAGTGTTAGATCATTTAGTGCAAGGGAAAATTGAGCGTTGTACGAACTTGTGATGGCAAAGTAATAAAAGCGACGAACTACATAATAAAGGTTGCTATCATAAGGGGCAATATAACGCGACGTTCCTTTGCATTAAGGGATTGAGCATACAAACAAATAAGTGCATGGCAACCTCTGGTTCCCTCTGCGAAGGGCCTATCTTTTACTTCTATGTATTTACTTTTATGCAAAGAGTCAAAGTTTTTCTCTCTATTCCTTTTTTTTTGTTCTCCTTTGGCAAGCATCTTGTGGTGAGGAAAGATCTAGGCACATATGTCCAGCTGAATATGGGTAGCATGAGTTATTATTGTTGACATCACCCAAAGGTGAATAAGTTGGGAGGTGAAATTACAAGCCCCTATCTTTCTATGTGTCTGGTTGAAACGTTTTGCTCATGTGCATGCGGTGAGTGTTAGCAATCATAGAAGACTATATGATGGTTGAGTATGTGGAGCTCTTACTTAAACTCTGTTGAATAAGTTGGATTACGATTGCTTGGTGACTGATAACATAGGTTATTAAGTTTCAAGAGAATTCATTGTTTGAACCTGAACAAGTGAATTGGCTACTACTTTAAACATGAGAAATTTTATAAGAAATATTTGTCGTTATGATGCTAGGAAAAGTGATTGAAATTGTCATTGATCAAACTTGTGCACTTTGCTAGCATTCACACTTCATAAATTATTTCTTTTATCATTTACCTACTCGAGGATGAGTAGGAATTAAGCTTGGGGATGCTGATACGTCTCCAACGTATCTATAATTTATGAAGTATTCATGCTATGTTTATAACAATTTTATATGGTTTTGGTATGAATTGCATGGAACTAACCCGGACTGACGCTGTTTTCAGCAGAACTACCGTGGTGCTGTTTTTTGTGCAGAAATGAAAGTTCTCCAAATGAGCTGAAACTTTTTGACCATTTTCTTTGGAACAAAAGAGGGCCCCGAAGCTTCGTGGAAGGACTAGAAGGTGAAGGAGTAGGGCACAAGACACCGGGGCGCGCCTGGGCCCTTGCCTGTGCCCTGGTGGGTTGTGCTCACCTCGAGGCCCATCCAGACGTGAGACCGAAGCCAAAAATTCCTATAAATAGAGAAACCATCAGAAATAACCCTAGATCAGAAGTTCCGCCGCCGCAGGCCTCTATAGCCACTGAAAACCAATCTAGACCCTTTTCGGTACTCTGCCAGAGGGGGAAATCATCACTGGTGGCCATCTTCATCATCCCGGTGGCCACCATGATGAGGAGGGAGTAGTCCACCCTCTGGGCTGAGGGTTTGTACTAGTAGCTATGTGTTTAATCTCTCTTTCTTTCTCGTGTTCTTGATGGCACAATCTTGATGTATCGGGGGCTTTGTTAATATAGTTGGATCATATGGTGTTTTCCCTTCAATATCTTTTGATGAATTGAGTTTTCTCTTTGAGATTTCTTTGGATTGAATACTTTTATGGATTTGAGAACACTTGACATATGTGTTGCAATTTAATACTCATGGTGACAATGGGGTATCATATTGATCCACTTGACATATGTTTTGGCACTCAACTTGCGGATCCCCGCGGTGATATTGGGGTAATCTATGCATAGGGGTTGATGCACGTTCTTGTCTTTGTTTCTCCAGTAGAAATCTTGGGGCACTCTTCGAGGTTCTTTATGTTGGATTGAATATTACAAATATGAATATATTTTGGTGTTATCTTAGTACGAACTCTTGATAGATCGATCGGGAAGGATAACTTTGTGTTATCTTAGTACGAACTCTTGAAAGATCGATCGGAAAAGATAACCTTGTGTTATTCTAGTACGAAATCTTGGATAGATTGATCAAAAAGGGTGACTTTGTGTTACTTTAGTATGAACTCTTGGAAAGATTGATCGGAAATAATAACTTTGAGGTGGTTTCGTACCCCACCAACAACTTCTTCTTATGTTCTCCGCTAGATAGGAACTTTGGAGTGATTCTTCATCGCACGTTGAGGGGTGGTTATATGATCCAGTTATATTAGTATTGTTGAGAGATTGCACTAGCAAAAGTATACCCTAGGCCTTGTTTTCCATCATTGCAAAACCATTTGTGCTCATTTTTCTTACTTGCTACCTTGCTGTTTTTTATTGTTCACACTACAAAAACTCATATCTACTATCCCTATCACACTTGTATCACCATGTCTTCGCTGAACTAGTGCACCTATACAATTTCCCATTGTATTTGGTGTGTTGGGGACACAAGAGACTTTTTATTATTCGGTTGCATGGTTGTTTGACAGATACCATCTTCATCCTACACCTCCTACGGATTGATAAACCTTAGGTCATCCACTTGAGGGAAAATTGCTACTGTCCTACAAAACTATGCGCTTGGAGGCCCAACACATGTCTACTAGAATAAAGTTGCGTAGTAGACATCATATATCTACTTGATTAAACACAAGTCTGAAACATTTGAAAAGTTCCAAGAATTTCAGAGTGAAGTAGAGAATCATCGTAACAAGAAAATAAAGTTTCTATGATATGATCGTGGAGGCGAATATTTGAGTTACGAGTTTGGTCTTCATTTGAAACAATGTGGAACAATTTCGCAACTCACGCCACCTGGAACACCACAGCGTAATGGTGTGTCCGAACGTCGTAACCGTACCTTATTAGATATGGTGCGATCTATGATGTCTCTTACCGATTTACCACTATCATTTTGGGGTTATTCTTTAGAGACAACTGCATTCACGTTAAATAGGGCACCATCTAAATCCGTTGAGAGGACACCTTATGAACTGTTGTTTGGCAAGAAACCCAAGTTTCCGTTTCTTAAAGTTTGGGGCTGTGATGCTTATGTGAAAAAGCTTCAACCTGATAAGCTCGAACCCAAGTCGGAGAAATGTGTCTTCATAGGATAGCCAAAAGAAAATGTTGGGTACACCTTCTATCACAGATCCAAAGGCAAGATATTCATTGCTAAGAATGGATCCTTTCTAGAGAAGGAGTTTCTCTCGAAAGAAGTGAGTGGGAGGAAAGTAGAACTTGATGAGGTAATTGTACCTTCTCCCGAACTGGAAAGTATTTCATCATAGAAATTAGTTTCAAGTGATTCCTACACCAATTAGCGAGGAAGCTAATGATGATAATCATGAAACTTCAGATCAAATTGCTACTGAACCTCGTTGGTCAACCAAAGTGCGTTCTGCACCTGAGTGGTAAGGTAACCCTGTTCTGGAAGTCATGTTGCTAGACCATGACGAACCTACAAACTATGAGGAAGCGATGACGAGCCCAGATTCCGCAAAATGGCTTGAAGCCATGAAATCTAAGATGGGATCCATGTATGAGAACAAAGTGTGCACTTTGGTTTACTTGCCCGATGATCGGCAAGACATTGGAAATAAATGGATCTTTAAGAGGAAGACTGACGCCGATGGTAATGTTATTGTCTAAAAATCTCGACTTGTTGTGAAAGGTTTTCGACAAGTTCAATGAGTTGACTACGATGATACTTTCTCACCGGTAGCGATGCTTAAGTATGTCCGAATCATGTTAGCAATTACCGCATTTTATGATTGTGAAATCTGGCAAATGGATGTCAAAACTGCATTCCTTAATGGATACCTTAAAGAAGAGTTGTATATGATGCAACCAGAAGGTTTTGTCGATCCGAAAGGTGCTAACAAACCGTGCAAGCTCCAGCAATCCATTTATGGACTGGTGCAAGCATCTCGGAGTTGGAATATATGCTTTGATGATGTGATCAAAACATATGGTTTTATACAAACTTTTGGAGAAGCCTGTATTTACAAGAAAGTGAGTGGGAGCTCTATAGCATTTCTGATATTATATGTGGATGACATATTGTTGATTGGAAATGATGTAGAATTTCTGGATGGCATAAAAGGATACTTGAATAAGAATTTTTCAATGAAAGACCTCGGTGAAGCTGCTTATATATTGGGCATCAAGATCTATAGAGATAGATCAAGACGTTTAATTGGACTTTCACAAAGCACATACCTTGATAAAGTTTTGAAGAAGTTCAAAATGGATCTATCAAAGAAAGGGTTCTTGCCTGTGTTACAAGGTGTGAAGTTGAGTCAGACTCAATGCCCGACCACTGCAGAAGATAGAGAGAAAATGAAAGTCATTCCCTATGCTTCAGCCGTAGGTTCTATCATGTATGCAATGCTGTGTACCAGACCTGATGTGTGCCTTTCTATAAGTTTAGCAGGGAGGTACCAAAGTAATCCAGGAGTGGATCACTGGACATCGGTCAAGAACATCCTGAAGTACATGAAAAGGACGAAGGATATGTTTTTCGTTTATGGAGGTGACAAAGAGCTCGCCGTAAACGGTTACATCGATTAAAGCTTTGACACTAATCCATATGAATCAAAGTCACAAACCGGATACATATTTTTTTTGAACGGTGGAGCTATCAGTTGGTGCAGTTCGAAGCAGAGCGTCGTGGCGGGATCTACGTGTGAAGTGGAGTACATAGCTGCTTTGGAAGCAACAAATGAAGGGGTCTGGATCAAGGTTGTCAGGATCGCGATTTTCAATCGGATTGGAGCTCTGATGGTAGGATCGCAAATCGTAAAATCTTCACTATCAGGATCGTAACAACGTAGATTCTATGAACTAAAATCGTAGAATCAGAGGGGTTAGTTTGGATCGTAAAGTCGTAGAATCGTATAACAGAGTCGCGATTCTGACAACCTTGGTCTGGATGAAGGAGTTCATATCCGATCTAGGTGTAATACCTAGTGCATCGGGTCGAGTGAAAATCTTTTGTGACAACACTGGAGCAATAGCCTTGGCAAAGGAATCCAGGTTTCACAAGAGAACCAAGCACATCAAGAGACACTTCAACTCCAGCCGCAATCAAGTCAAGGGGAGAGACATAGAGATTTGCAAAATACATACGGATCTGAATGTCGCAGACCCGTTGACTAAGCCTCTTCCACGAGCAAAACATGATCAGCACCAAGACTCCATGGGTGTTAGAATCATTACTATGTAATCTAGATTATTAACTCTAGTGCAAGTGGGAGACTGAAGGAAATATGCCCTAGAGGCAATAATAAAGTTGTTATTTATATTTCCTTGTTTCATGATAAATGTCTTTTATTCATGCTAGAATTGTATTAACCAGAAACGTGATACATGTGTAAATACATAGACAACACAGAGTGTCCCTAGTATGCCTCTACTAGACTAGCTCATTAATCAAAGATTGTTGTGTTTCCTAACCATAGACATGTGTTGTCATTTGATCAATGGGATCACATAATTTGGAGAATGATGTGATGGACAATACCCATCCGTTAGCTTAGCACTATGATCATTTAATTTTATTGCTATTGTTTTCTTCATGACTTATACATGTTCCTCTGACTATGAGATTATGCAACTCCCGAATACCGGAGGGACACCTTGTGTGCTATCAAACGTCACAACGTAACTGGGTGCTCATAAAGATGCTCTACAGGTGTTTCAGAAGGTGTTTGTGGTGTTGGCATAGATCGAGAATATGATTTGTCACTCCGAGCGTCGGACAGGTATCTCTGGGCCCTCTCGGTAATACTCGTCATAATAAACCTTGCAATAAAATGACTAATGAGTTGGTCACGAGATGATGTATTATAGAACGAGTAAAGATACTTGCCGGTAACGAGCTTGAACTAGGTATGATGATACCGACGATCGAATCTCGGACAAGTAACATACCGATGACAAAGGGAACAACGTATATTGTTATGCGGTTTGACTGATAAAGATCTTCGTATAATATGTAGGAGCCAATATGAGCATCCAGGTTCTGCTATTGGTTATTGACTGGAGATGTGTCTCGGTCATGTCTACATAGTTCTCGAACCCGTAGGGTCCGCACGCTTAACGTTCGATGACGATTCATATTATGAGTTATGTGTTTTTGATGACCGAAGATTGTTCGGAGTCCTAGATGATATAACAGACATGACGAGGAGTCTCAAAATGGTCGAGACATAAAGAATGATATATTGGACGATGTTATTCGGACACCGGATGATTTCCGGGGGTTATCGGATAAATATTGGAGTGCCGGCGGTTATCCGAACCCCCGCGGAACTAATGGGCCTTAGTGGGCTTTAGGGGAGAGAGAGGAGAGGCCACAAGGGCTGGCCGCATGCCCCCATGGGCCTAGTCCGAATTGGACTAGGGGGGAGGGGCGACGCCCCCTCTTTCCTTCTCCTCTCCCTCTCCTTCCTTCCCCTCTCTTCCTTTTGGTGGAAACCTACTAGGACTAGGAGTCCTAGTAGGAATCCCCACTTGGGGTGCGCCCTAGGGGCCGAACGGCCCTCCTCTCCTCCCTCCTTTATATACGTGGGGAGGGGGCACGCTAGGACACACAAGCCAATCTTTTAGGCGTGTGCGTTGCCCCCTCCATAGTTACACTCCTCGGTCATATCGTTGCAGTGCTTAGGCGAAGCACTGCACCGGTAACTTCATCATCACCGTCACCAGGCCGTTGTGCTGATGAAACTCTCCCTCGTCCTCAACTGGATCAAGAGGTCGAGGGATGTCATCGTGATGAACGTGTGCTGAACATAGAGGTGCTGTACGTTCGGTACTTGGATCGGTTGGATCGTGAAGACGTTCGACTACATCAACCGCGTTACTAAACGCTTCCGCTTTTAGTCTATGAGGGTACGTGGACACACTCTCCCCGCTCGTTGCTATTCTTCTCCTAGATAGATCTTGCGTGATCATATGATTTTTTTTTTAAATACTACGTTTCCCAATAGTCCAGCGCAACCTCATCCGGCGGCGCGTAGGGGTCCTCCTCGTCGCTGCTCATCGAATGAGCGTCATCTGGGGGCGGCGACTCCTCGTCGACGCATGGGCAGATTGGCAGCGCCATGGCATAGCTTTGAGAGAGAGGGGGGCGAGCGAGGGGATGATGTAGATGAGAATCTAGGTGGATGACGTGAGCAAGGTAGTATTTATTGGCGGTCGGAATCTAGATCGACGGGAACAGTACATACGCCTGTCGCCGGAATTTACGAGTACTGTAGATTGAATTACACACGATTGCCGCATTAGAATCTGTGTGTGAACATAATAGCTGACGGTTTCCAATACAGAATCGTGTCTGATTAATAACCCCCGCCATTCACCTTCCAATCCTCGAGGCGCGAAATAGAGTGTCAATCATGTGGGGGCCGGTTGTCTTGCGAGATCTTTACATTTTCTATTTTGAACACCATATATTTACATGTTCTGAAGATTTTTTAACTCGCACACAAGTACACAAAAATATGATTTTTCGAACCGTTATGGTTAGACGTTGCATGTAGATGTAGTTCAAATTTGAATTACGGTCATTAAATGGCAAGAAAATCACTTAAATGTCTTTATAAGGTCAAACGAAGTCAGAAAGGGTTGAAAATTGATGATGTCTCTTTGAATGGTGCATTTTAAACACACAAAAAGTCTAGAGTTCAAATAAGTTCAAATAAATGAAATCCCTTTGTAACTGATGAGTTTTTTCGTCCGAAACCCTCATACTTCGAAAGAGATTGTCCATTTTGTACACGAAGTGCATCTAGTTTTTGCCGTAACCCTATCAACTTTTTAGCATAGGCTATGTGGGTGAAATGATGATACCATGCCAACTTTCAACCTTTTCAAAGTTCATTTGTAGTGCTTTTCAATTTCTGGGCCATTTAGCTTAAAAATCAGGAAATGCATGAAAAATACCAAATGAAGTCAGAAAGGGTTGAAAATTGATGATGTGGCTCTGAATGGTGCATTTTGAACACAAAAAGTCTGCAATTCAAATAAGTTAAAAAAAGAAATATCTTTGTAACAGATGAGTTTTTGTCCGAAACCCTGATACTTCGAAAGAGATTGTCCATTTTGTACATGAAGTGCATCCAGTTTCTGTCGTAACCCTCTCATCTTCTTAGCACATGCTATGTGGGTAAAATGATGATACCATGCCAACTCTCAACCTTTTCAGAGTTCATTTGTAATGCTTTTCAATTTCAGTGTCATTTAGCTTAAAAAATCAATAAATGCATGAAAAATACCAAATGAAGTCAGGAAGGGTTGAAAATTGATGATGTGGATTTGAATGGTGCATTTTGAACACACAGAAAGTCTGGAGTTCAAATAAATTCAAAAAAATGAAATCCCTTCGTAACAGATGAGTTTTTGTCCGAAACCCTGATACTTCGAATGAGATTGTCCATTTTGTACACGAAGTGCGTCCAATTTTTGCGTAACCCTCTCAACTTTTTGGCATGTGCTATGTGGGTGAAATGATGACACCATGCCAACTTTCAACCTTTTCAGAGTTCATTTGTAGTGATTTTCAATTTCAAGGTCATTTAGCTTAACAAAATCAGTAAATGCATGAAAAATACCAAACGAAGTCAGAAATGGTTGAAAATTGATGATGTGGCTCTGAATGGTGCATTTTGACCACACAAAATGTTTAGAGTTCAAATAAGTTCAAAAAAATGAAATACCATTGTAACAGATGAGTTTTCGAATGAAACCCTAATACTTCGAAAGAGATTGTCCATTTTGTACACGAAGTGCATCCAGTTTTTGCCGTAACCCTCTCATCTTTTTAGCACATGCTATGTAGGAGAAATGCTGATACCATGCCAACTTTCAACCATTTCGGAGTCCATTTGTAATGCTTTTCAATTTCGGGGCCATTTAGCTCAAAAAATTAGTAAATGCATGTAAAATACTAAATGAAGTCAGAAAGGGTTGAAAATTGATGATGCGGCTCTAAATGGTGCATTTTGAACACAAAAAATTCTAGAGTTCAAATAAGTTCCAAAAAATGAAATACCTTTGTAACAGATGAGTTTTCGTATGAAACCTTGATACTCCGAAAGAGATTGTCCATTTTGTACACGAAGTGCATCTAGTTTTTGCCGTAACCCTCTCATCTTTTTAGCACATGCTATGTGGGTAAAATTATGATACCATGCCAACTTTCAAATTTTTCGGAGTTCATTTGTAATGCTTTTCAATTTCGGGGCCATTTAGCTCAATTTTTTTAGTAAATGCATGAAAAACACCAAATGAAGTCAGAAAGGGTTAAAAATTGACGATGTGGCTTTGAATGGTGCATTTTGAACACAAAAAAAGTCTAGAGTTCAAATAAGTTCAAAAAAATGAAATCCCTTTGTAACACACGAGTTTTCGTCCGAAACCCTGATACTTCGAAAGAGATTGTCCATTTCGTACATGAAGTGCATCCAGTTTTTGCCGTAACCCTCTCAACTTTTTATCACATGCTATGTGGGTGAAATAATGATACCATGCCAACTTTCAACCTTTTCAGAGTTCATTTGTCATGCTTTTCAATTTCAGGAAAGGTCGGATTTTGATAAAAAAATATCTACAACATCACACAGTGTTGTTTTCTAGGAACCGTTTGTGATAAAAATATCTAGGTCTATTTAAGTCTCCCTTCTTGAGCTTCGCCGTCTCGTCTGCTCCAGTGCCGGCAACCCCCGAATCCACGAATCCCGTTCCCCATTCCCGCACCCCTTCTTGCAAAGATGACGCCGTGGAAATGCTTCGTGAAGGCCCGTACAATGGCCTCGTCCCCCCGAGCGCCACCGCCTGCGCCGAGAGCGCGGCCACTTCCGTCGAGAAGGTGTCTGCAGCAGCCGACAGGGTAGCTGCTGCTGCGACGGCGGCTGCAAACGCCGAGAGCGCTCGAGCTGTCGTCCGTGCTGCTAATGTGTGACACCCCGAGTCCGATGCGCCAGGTGTCAGCCAGTTATTTGTCGCCGTTGCCATGTCATCTGCTTGTGTGTTGCATCTTTGACTTGTCATTGTGTGCATTGCATCAGCATGTTTTCAAAACTTGCAACCGTCCGAGTTCGCTCGTCCTCTCCGTTGTCTGTTCTGAGCCCAGACACACTCGCACGTGCCCACGGCACCTCCGTTTATTTATTTTATGATTGGCCAGAAAATGTTCTCGGAATTGGGTGAAAATTGGTGTGTGGTCTTATTATAGTGTAGACAGGCCGCCTGCCAAATTTCATCGCATTCGGAGCTCGTTTGATAGCCCAGCCGTTAAACTATAGCGGCAGTATAGCTGGTTAAACAACGGACGTTTCGGTCTCCGAAATGCGTGCCGGGTCGCACTTCATCTCTCTCTTCTCATCCCAAGGCCTCCAACACAGCCCATCTAGCCCACCTACACTACCGCTTCGTTGCGGACCGTCCGATCGGGATCTAACGGTCCGAAAACGGATTAAAACCCTCATCCCTAGCCTTCCCTGCTATATATGGACACCCTCCCCTCCAAATTTGGAAACCTAGCCCTAGCCTCCTCAATTTCCGTGACCTTCCAACATCCAGCCGCCACCTAGCCTCCATATCCCGAGATCAACTCCTCCCTCTCAATTTTCATCCCTCGGATCCGAAATCAGGGGCCCAGATTTCGTCTCCAAGCCCCATCGAACATTGTCCGCCGCCACCCGGACAATGTCCGCATGACCGTGCACCGCGTGCCCGCGCGCCCGAGCTACTTCATCCCCGCCGCTGTTGGGAACGCCGCCACCGCCAGCCCGCAGGTCGCCGCCGCCCCGCTCGCCTCCAGCACACGCCACCGCCGGCTCCGCCCTCGCCGCCCGGAGTACCTCGTTGCCGCCGCCCCGAGCCCAGGCTTTCGCCGCCGCCGGCCTGGAAGCTTGCCGGAGCCGCCCTGTCCTCGCGCCCGCTCCGTCGTTGGGACTCCACCGCCTGTGGAGCTGCGCCGCCGGCCACATTTATCACCCGATCCGGCCGGGACCCGCTGGATCCGGGGTCCCGCATCTCGTTCCCGGCCTTGCCATCCTCCCCCTCGCGCTCTGCCGCTTCGCCGTCGATCGCCGGCCGCCGTCTGGTCGAACGCCGCCGGTAGCTCGAGCAGGAGGGCTCGAGCAAGGCGTTGACCCCGCGCCTGGGCCTGGCTCGCCCCGCGTGGGCCTCCTCCTCGTCCTCCTAGGCCCAGCAGCGCCTGCCTCTCCTTCCTTTCGGGTCGAGGCCCACTAGGTGAGTGCCCCTATAGCCCGCCCGTGCACGCTTTAGTAATATGACGCTCGCTTGTGTTTTTTTTCCTAAGTCAAAATTCTGCTAAGTCCCTGGAATATGTAATTTTGTTGCATACTTTGTCTGCTTGTATCTTTTTCTGGGATGGTCCGATTTGAGTGAATAATATATCAAAATGATCGTTGTGATATGCTCTTCATTTTGTTCCACTATGTCATGCTTGTTTGAGTTCATCTTGATGCCTTAATCATCATTGCAAGAGTGCTATATGTTTACAACTGCTGATAACTGTAATTTTGTTGCATGCTTGTGGTGATGATAACTTTGTGCATGTTGGTCCAAATGGAGTATGTGATATGTCAAAATGTTCATTGTGAAGTGCTCTACATGATGGTTGCTGTAGCATTCATGTTAGTTTCCATCTTGCCATGTTAATCTCTGTTGCAAAAGTGCATGTGACTGTTAAGTGCTGAAACTTGTTATGAGATGCTGATTTGACTTGTTCATAGCTATTGATGTGTTTGTCTTTTATGCCACATGTCAATATGTTTTAGAAGCACAATCATGCCATCTTTGCTGTGGTGCAATCCACTTTCCATGATATGCCTTGTGGTGTTTGCAACAAGCTTGTAAAGTAGCCTACTCGCTGTTGTTGTTTCCTGAGACTTGTTGAAAAACTACTAAGTCTGAAACTATTAAACCTGATGCTATGTTTGCTTGATGCCCCACTCAAATCGATGCATGTTTTAGTATGTCAAATGATTATGTCTTGTTGTCCATGTTATGCTCTATCCATTCATGCCTTTGCTTGCATATATGCCCTGCTGTAACTTATTTATTTCTTGCTCTCAAGTTGCTATAAATGTACCTGTCAGACTTTTATCAACATGATCAATTTGGTGAAGCTTGTTGTTATTGATCCATACCTCCTATGGAGTTGTTCCAATGGAGTTGTTTGATGTATGCTATGTCTATTACATGTCCATGATCTTTATATACTTAGTAGAGTTGATATGCTTGTTATTTTGTGCCTCCGAAGGCAGCATCATGATGATGTTTTTGCCTTCCCAGATTTTGACCAAGTCTGGATAAATTTATTGCAACTTGCCATGCTTGTTTAATTGTGTTCCAGCAAGTTTTTGAGTGTGCTCTAAGTTCATGCTTATTAAGTACATGTCTATTTCACATCCATGCCTCTTCTTATCATGTTTGGGTGTTGTAGCATATATATACCTTGCTCCAAAGTTGCTATGTGGCCGTTAACTTCAGCTTTGCATTGTAACTTGTTTTGCTCATATCTTCTAGCCCGTTGCTCCGTTTTGAGCGTGTCCTATATGAAACTTATGTGATTTTGCATGTAGAAGCTTAATATCATGTTTTCTTTTCATGTTTAGAGTGTGTTTGCTTGATGTTTGGATGCATCTTGCTTATTTGCCATGCTTGACTTGTTTTGCTCATATCTTCTAGGCCGTAGCTCCGAATTAAACAAACTTTATATGAAACTTGACTAGAATTTTGAGTAGATCATCATGGTGCATGTTAAATTGATGTTTGACAACTTTAACTTAAGGTTTGTTCAGTTCTGGACCAATTTCGAAATGTGCATATGAGGACTTACCGGAATTGTTATATGTTGTTTCCGGCCTCATTTAAACTTGTTGGTTTGTGTTGTTCTTGTGTGCTTCATCCCTTGCCATGTTTTGCATTATTTAGACTTGTCTTGCATCATACTTGGTTGAGCATTATGTCATGTCTTGTGTGGTGTGTTTACCATGTTGTGTGCTTTCTTCTCTCTAGTTCTTTTCTGTTGCGATCGTGAGGATTCGTTTGTCTACGCTTGGTTCGTCTTCAAGGCTTCTTCTTTGTCTTCTTCATGGATTCGTTCTTCTTCCTTGCGGGATCTCAGGCAAGATGACCATCACCTTGGATACCTTTACTATCATTGCCATGCTAGTTGTCTCGATGCTATCGTTATATATCGCGCTACCCATCATTTTGTAAGCCTCTCCTTGTTGCCATGAAACCTCTAACCTTTGACACCATCCCATCAAACCGTTGTTTGCCTATGTTACCCGCTTGCTCAGCCCCTCTTATAGCGTTGCTAGTTGCAGGTGAAGATGAAGATTGCTCCATGTTGGAGCTGGATGTTGTTGGTATATCACAATATATCTTATATGTTTTAACACACCTATATACTTGGCAATGGGTGGAAGGCTTGGCCTTTTGCTCGGTGTTTTGTTCCACTCATGCCGCCTTAGGAGCCGATAAAACGATGTTATGTTCCTTGATTTTGCGTTCCTAACACGGTTGGGTATATGGGGACACCTTGACAGTTCGTCTTTGAATAAAACTCCTCCAGCAAGGCCCAGCATTGGTTTTAATTTGCCTCATAATAATAACTTAATTAATTAATTAATTTGCATAGGGGGTCGCGTCCCCGAGGATTCTTTTCTACATAACAGGGGGGCAGTGCTGATGGTGTTGGTCCCAAACGAGGGTTCTGCGGGGCCGCCACAGGGAAACTCGAGGTATCTGGCATAACTTGTAAAATTGCACATCCGGACGTGGCCTGAGAAGAGATACGCGCGGCTACTATCAGGGTGTCGGCACGTCGGGAGGTCTTGCTGGACTTGTTTTACCATTGTCGAAATGTCTTGTGCACCGGGATTTCCGAGTCTGATCGGTCCTTCCCTAAGATAAGGGGTAATATTATTATTACTTCTGCTGATCGTGAGAGCTTGTGATGGGCTAAGTTGGGACACCCCTGTAGGGTTATCATCTTTCGAAAGCCGTGCCCGCGGTTATGTGGCAGATTGGAATTTGTTAATGTCCGGTTGTAGAAAACTTGACAGAGGATCCGATATAAAACACACGAACCGCGTGAGTAACCGTGACTGTCTCTTTTCACTTTGAGAAGAGAACGCGGTGGGGGTTATGTTTGACTCATAGGTAGTTTAGGATCTTTAGCGATCACTACTAGTTTGCGACCGTTTGCGTAGATTCTCATCTTATTCTTGTACTCGTAAGTTAGTCACCATACTTTTGCTTAGCCGCTGCTGCAACCTCACCACTTAACATCTTCCTACCCCTTTAAGCTTTGCTAGTCTTGATACCCATGGTTATCGGATTGCTGAGTCCTCATGGCTCACAGATACTACAACAACAGTTGCAGGTGCAGGTTTCCGATGACTTGATGAGAGAGCGATGTCCTTTGTGTTGGAGTTCTTTCTTCTTCTTCGTCAGTCTTGGGTTAGGTTCCTGGTCGGCAACCTGGGATAGCATATGGATGTCGTTGTGCTTTTCATGTTTGCCTCCGTAGTCGGATGCTTTGTATTGATGTTGTTGTATTCATGTGACTTGTATAAATTGTATGTATCCCCATGTATTTATGTAATGGTACGATGTAATGATATCCATCTTGCTAAGCACCTGAGATGCGGTTGTGCCCCAATCATGTATGAGTCACATGATCGGGATAAAATCGCATCTTGGGCCTGACATAAGCTTGCCCTAGCCCGGGTTGAGTCCATCCACGCCAAGATCGAGGATGCACACGCTAAGATATTCCAGGCCACCTCATACTCCAGCATGCAACCCACGTCCGAAAAGGCGGCGGTGGCCATGGAGCACCTGCTTCCTCATGAGGTCGCCGAGCGGGAGCTGGAGATGCAGGAGGTGGCAGAGATCAAGGAGCGCCGGGAGGAGGAGTTGCGCGTGGCCGAAGTCGAGGTAGAGAAGAGTCTGTTCATCGACGAATCGGCGGTGGAGTACCAACGCGAGCTTTGGCGCAGTCACTATTACGAGTACTACAACCTAGAGGGCGGCGCCGAGGACGAGAACAAGGACACGGTCGACTTCAGCAGGGGGGGCGCGGAGTCCACCAAAGGCAGCATGTCGCCAGAACAAGTCATCGACATCTCATCTCACACCAGCGATGCATAGGCGGCGCGGTGACAGATTTGTTAAAATTAGTAGATCATCGAAGGCACACGTTGCCGCGCCCGTCTATTTTTTATTAGAATGATAGGAAATGTAGTAAGTACACATAAACATGGGGGTTAAGTTTGCATAAAATTACACACATATTTGTTGGTTACCAAAGAGCAAAATTTAATGAGTCCGCGGGGAAATAATGTGGTGCTAGGTGACCGTAATACCTGCAAACACAAAATATTGAGAATAATTCCCTAAAATAATCCTACAGACACAAAAGACATGTGCTGAAACTTTAAGGACAAAAGAAGGAAATAGCCACCTGATTCTTAGAAATTACAAATTTCATACATTAGAAAGTTGATATCAGCTGTATGTGTTATACTCTAGCAACAATTGATTGACAACGTTACTAAAATGATTTTTGCCGTGATGTAGGAGTGTTAAGATGCAGTACAAAGACATGTTGGCAACCTCGACAGGATCTTATCGGACCCTACCAACAGCACAATGCTTCCTCTCCCTTACAGATGCCATCAGAAGAGACGAGGGGCAGTGTAAATAGATGCGACCATGGGAAGTTGAGATCCTGTCATGGCTAATTAATCACTGAAAGAAAACAACTAATGCTCTACCTGAGTTCTACATCAAATAGTCTTGTACTTGTATCATAGCTAGGTCATGTACCATCAACCCCATCAAATATAAGGCAAATAAATCATAATTTTCTGGATCAAACTCCGCTTCCTTCCAAGGCTGAATGAAAGTTTAGCAAAATAAAGCCTCACTTCACAAAGTACATTGCAAACTTAATTGAGTTAAAGGCTGAAAGAAACTGTGTAAATTAATGATATAACGGCGACAACTTGCGTAAATTAATGATACGATTACAACAACTTGCGGATTGTTGTTATTTTCAGTTGACTAATTGGATGTATAACAATCACCACCAGTAACAGCCACATCATCAACCTGATGAACAAAAATCGGAATAGATGTGCAGACTGAACTAAATTTGGGAAAAGAACCAGGTATAATATGTCCATTGCTTATAAGAAATAATACCACATATCCGAACGGATGTTTGGTTCGCTATACATTTATCTGACATTATGCAGACACTCTATTTCTAGTCAACAGTCATTGACATCGTGTACTATAGTCTACAAGCATCATGGATACAGTCAATATTAGATAAGGTTGTGCAAGTATGTCAATAATAAGAGCTTGTATTTGTTCTCATTCAAGACTTAAGTACATGCAAAGTTGTTTGTAGAAATACTATAACCTGCAGTAGTAGAAGAATGCCTAACCTGTGAACTATGGAACAATAGGTTGACTCTCATCCCATCAAAAGTATATGCATTGTAAAGTCACACTGTATAAGCTATATTCCATGCAAAATATAAATTTACAACATTAAAAATTAACAACCTCTTCATTTGGATGGCAATCTAAGTACAATGCTCTGGAACACTGTTTATGTCCGATACATTGCAAATATTCATGGAGTCAATCAAATAGGAAAGTAATAAGCTTCTAGAAATAAACGGTCCAATTAATTATGGAACAGATATTGGTAGAATCAAGTGGTTAACACACTGTGAACCATTGCAAAGGATATCCATAATAGAATTAACTTTCTTCAGTAGTTTACCCTCTCTAAATTTATATTTTCTGAGAACTGTGTATTCTATCCATTCAGAAATTTGTAAAAAAAATGGCGACTTATATTGTCTAAGTCTTGATTTAGAATACATATCACCTAAGAACTGTTTATTACATCCATTGAGAAATTTTTGAAGAATGGTGACTTCAACAAACTACAGTAGAGAAACTCTATCACTCACCAGAGCTCTTTCAATTTGATTCGACTTAATATTCAATTTCCTTCATACCAGCAGGAGAATAGCAATCAACACAAGGATCAGACATTATCCAAGGTATCATAATTAAGGTCGCCAAATTAACTCTAACATGAATAACGGCAAATGCTGTTGAGCACACGTGTAATTCTGCAACTTTTCTGTTCCTATATTTTGAAGGCTTGCCTCATACCTTTATTCTCATGAAGAATGCCAAGTATGAGCAGCAGTCACTGCAAGGATTCAAAACAGCGACATCAAATTAACACCTGCCTTCACCTTTTTCAAGTGGCATAAGGGTATGATTGTAAAAGTATATATATCCTGTAAATTACATTTCTTACTTATGCGAGCAATCAATTTTGTCATGCATTATAAACCCTAACTTACAACTATACCATCGTACAGCCATAGTGACAATGGGATGCATTGTGTTCCGTCACCTTGATCCAACACGCGGTAGACATTCTTAATCTGCCCATAAAAACAACTTGGTGCATCAACAATGATATAAGAGCATCTCCAACAGCCGCGCTATGCGCGACGCGCTAAAAAAGCGTTTCCGGCGCGCTGTTAGCGAGTATTTGCGTGCCGCAGAGCGCTTGCTCCAGCAGCCGCTGCGAAGTTAGCGTGCGCGTGCTGCTCTAGTAGACGCGCTATATTTCTTCTTTTTTGTACCACATATTTGGCTTCGATAGTACGCAGTTCGATACATAGATAGTCCTCCTCCTACGATACATAGATAGTTCCATAGCGTCGTCTACGATACATAGATAGTTCAAAGCCTCATCCTACTACTCGGACTCCGCCCACCGATGATACATAACTATACTACTCGTCATCATCCGACTCGGACTCCGCCTCGATGATGTCCTCCTCCGACGTCTGAATGTAGGCGTCAAGGAACCGGTTGTCGTTGGAGCCCCAGGACGACGCATCTTCTAGCGCGACATTGAATTTAGCATCCGCCTTCCACGCTCGCTTATCCTCGCGATAGCCGGCTCGCTCTGCCCTCCTCTCCTCCCTCTTCGCCCACCTCTTAGCGAAGAACTGTTGCTCGTTGATGATGTCTTGCGGGAAGTGTTGGGGCTTCCTCGTCCATCTCGGCCAAGCTGAGACGGCGCTCCTGCCTCCGGTTCTCGCGATGATCCTCGTCGGTGATAAGCCGCGAGGGAGGTGCCAACTCCTGCACCCGCTCCTGCGTCGCCACGTCTGGGAAGTTCATCTCCCAACGGGAGCGCCACAGGCGCCACGCCACAGCGTCGTACGCGGGCGCCCTCGTGGGTGGTGTCGAAGGTGACGAGGCGGAGGCGCACGTCGCTGAACCGAATCTCGACAGAGTAGGTGCCGAACGGGCGTACGCTGACGCCGTGGTAGCCCGAAGCTCCTTGGCGGCACGATGGCTTGGTGGCGCGGTGGTGGCACGTCGGCGGCGAGGCGAGAAAGCAGTAGAGGGAGCGAGGAGATAGCGACAGAGGGCACATGTAGATGTGGATAGCGATGGAATGGTCTGCGGCGGGCGCTGCATTTTATAGGCGCGTCCGAAGCTGAGCGCCAAATCTAGCGCGCGACTACCTGCTTTCACGCCGCGCGCGCAATTGTTTCCTGCGCGCGCTAGTTTTCCGCCTCCGCTGGAGCGCACGAAAATATCCCGCACGTGCTAAAATTGCAGTTTACCGCGTGCACACGTCTTTTGACGCCGCTGTTGGAGATGCTCTAAAGAATCCGATGTGGATCACATGACTAACATTGTAATCTCCATAAGCATTTCTAAACTGTAAACCATTGTTTCTCGTGATGAACAAAGAGACCATTTCCCTATTGCATACAAAGGGCAGTACTGAAGCATCTTTTTTACACAAGAACAAAATAGAGATTCAACTACCGATATGATTAGAAATTTAGCAATGAATATTAAGTTGGAAAACTACAGTACAAAGCTTGAGTTTCATATTGTGGCTTCCCAATACAACAAACTATATAACATCAGGTGGTGAGAAATTTTCTTATGATAATGAAAGCTCGAGAAGAGGTGTCTAGAGGGGGGTGAATAGACTCCTAGCAAAGAAAAGTGGCAGCTTTTAAATTACTTTAAGTTGGAGTGGAGTTTTGGCACATGTTTAAACATTCTCAATACCTAACAAGCATGCATAACAAGAGTATATAGGTATTGGAAAGTAAAGCATGCAACTTTGACAACTAGACCAGAACAAAATCTAGCCTTTTCCCAATTTTAATTCTTCGCGGATTTTAGCAACTTAGCACAAGTCAAGTAATCAACCTACACATGCAATTCTAAGAGTATAGCAGCAGAAAGTAAAACAATTGCATATGAAGGTAAAGGGAGGAGTTTGGAGAATGCAAACGCAAGTGAAGACACAGATATTTTTGTCGTGGTTCCGATAGGTGGTGCTATCGTACATCCACGTTGATGGAGACTTCAACCCACGAAGGGTAACGACTGCGCGAGTCCACGGAGGGCTACACCCACGAAGAAGCAACCTTGTCTATCCCACCATGGCCATCGCCCATGAAGGACTTGCCTTACTAGGGTAGATCTTCACGAAGTAGGCGATCTCCTTGCCCGTACAAACTCCTTGGTTCAACTCCACAATCTCGTCGGAGGCTCTCAAGTGACACCTAACCAATCTAGGAGACACCACTCTCCGAAAGGTAATAGACGGTGTGTTGATGATGAACTCCTTGCTCAAATGCTTCAAATGATAGTCTCCCAAACACTCAAACAGCTCCTCACAGATTTGGATATGGTGGAAGAAATATTTGAGTGGAAAGAAACTTGGGGAAGGCTAGAGAACAACATTCATATGGTAGGAATGGAATATCTTGATCTCAACACTTGAGTAGGTGGTTCTCTTCTGAGAACATGTATGATGGAAGTATAGGTATGTTCTGATGGCTCTCTCCACGAATGAAGAGTGGGTGGAAGGGCATATATAGCCTCCACACAAAATCCAACCATTACACATAATTTACCAAACTCGATGGGACCGATTCAAAGAACTCGGTCAGACCGATTTAGTTCATAATGTGACCGTTAGGCATTTCGGTGGGACCGATATGATCAACTCGACGCGACCAATTTCATTTGGGTTAGGGCATAACGTAATCTCGGTGAGACCGATTACACAAACTCGGTGAGACCGATTTTGGTAAGAAGCACATCAGAGAGTTGGCCAGGCAAACTCAGTGGGACCAATTCACTCGTTTTGGTGGGACCGAAACATTACGAAGAGGCGACAAAGAGTTTGCAATGTTAACTTGGTGAGACCGATTCTCACATCTCGGTTAGACCGAAATGTTTGAAATAGGAAACAGAGAGTTTATATTCCCATCTCGGTGAGACTGAGATCCTTTTCGGTGAGACCGAAATGATTAGGGTTTCTGGCAGTGGCTATGTCAAATGGAGTCGGTGGCGCCGGATAGAACTTTTCGGTGGGGCCGAGTTTGACTTTTGGTTTGGGACATATGTGGATGTAAGAAGGTGGTTGAGGGTTTTGGAGCATATCACTAGGCACTTTGAGCAAGCAAGCCATTAAGCAACACCACATCCCCTTTTAATAATATTGGCTTTCCTATGGACTCAATGTGATCTTGGATCACTGAAATAGAAAATGTAGAGTCCTGAGCTTTGAGCTTGAGCCAATCCTTTGTCCTTATCATCTTGAAGGGGTTCCACATCCTCTAGTCCATGCCACTCCATTTGTTGAACTTTTCTGAAATATACTTGATGAAAACATTAGTCCAACAAGAGATATGTTGACATTAATTACCAAAATCACCCAGGGAGCACTTGTGCTTTCAATCTCCCCCTTTTTGGTAATTGATGAGAACATACATCAAAGCTTTAGATAAATATATGAAGGATAGCAAGTAAAGCTTTGGAAGGACATGTAACATGCATAGGCTCCCCCTACATGTATGCAGTCATGTAAATATGGAATATAAGAGCATGTAAAAGCATAGACGTGGCATATCAAGCAATGAGTTACATGTATCTTGGCTATATGCATCAGAGCAAATGATATGAATATACGAAGTGTATCCTCATGTTCATGATTCCTTCTTGCAAACAATATGTACATTAGCAAGAAATCTTCATGCACATGAGTGTGATGCATATACTTACCTTGTGATCTTGAGCTGGTTTATGAAGGGATGAACCTGAGTAAACAAGGTTAGATAACACATGTACATCTACTAGACAGAGCAACAAAAGAGCCACAAGAGTACCAAGATTGGGATAACATGTAGTTAGTGAGTATTGGGTAATCTTGAATACATACATGTTCCCAAAGGTAAAAGATATGCAATGTATTCAAGGACTTTCTTCCTTAGCAGTCTCCCCCCCTGAATCATATATTGGATAATGGAAGAAAGTAGGGAAACAGAATTAGAGCAAAACAGATCAGAGCAACAACATAGACATGTATCTCCCGTCTTAAAGACATGTGACTTCTCTCCTCTTGAACACCAGGCATCTGGGGCATGCGATTCGATGTAAACTCTTTCTCCCCCTTAAACTCCCCCCCTTAAGATTTGATGTGAACTCTCTCCCCCTTTGACATCAATTTCCAAGAAGGGATCTTCTGGAGTGTGAGTCAAAATAGGTTTGGTCCTTGAGTCACAGAGCAGAGCTGTATAAAAAATGTGATGCTGGTAGAGGACAAGTATCATTCAGTGGAGCTGGAATAAATATGCAGGATGCAAATGACAAATTGTCTCCACAGTATTGAAATCGGTTACACCGAGTTATTTGCTTCGGTGGCACCGAGATGGTTCGGTTTGACCGAGAGAGGCAAATCGGTGTGTCCGAGTTCAACACGGAGAGAACAATTTTTCATCTCAGCTCACTAGGCAAATTAGATCTCACAAAGATTTGCAAGGAATTAACTAAAGAATGTGCAATGAATTTGATTCATAAAATGTAGAATAAAAATAGAGAAAAGAAAATCTAGATGAAGTTTTGTGTGTGTGTGTGTGTGTGTGTTTTAAACGAAGAGGAACAAAATGCAAGGAACAAATGCACAAACTCAGAGAAACACTAGAGAACTTCATCTAGAATTGGTCGGCGACAAAGTCACCTATGTTAGAGTATATTGACTTAGGAGTCAAGTGAAGACACTTGATCATAGGTCATACTCATCATTTAAGCTCAAAATGGGGTTACCATTTTTTGTTTAAGCACTTGATGTATTCTCATCTTGTTGAGTTGCTTTGACCCATGACTTGGGGTAAAGCTTCTCTAAGATGGAATGACATACCTTGAGTGGTAGTGTTGATCTTGATCATGTAGTTGAACTTGTGTGGGTTGCTCAAGGTTGATGTAGCTCATCAATAATTGGGAGCGCCACTTGTAGTTTGAGTTCATCTACCTACATGGGTTAGATTTGCAAGGAAGATCACTTGTGTATCCAAAATGACAATCATGAAAGCTTGATACCAAATGAAATTTGATATATAGAAATTGTCAAAGGATATGTTGAAGGGTTTCATGCTTCCTTGTCTTCAACCACCACTGTGTAGGGACTTGGTGGTGTAGAGATTGCTCAAGATGTGAGTGAGTTGCAATCCCATGGATTTAGATTCATCCAAGTGCCTACAAGGATTAGATAGCATGCAAGGGTACAAATATCCAATACATATGATCAACATCAAAAGAGAAGAAGTCAAGGATTAAGTCAAAGTCTTATGCCTTGCATGTATCCAAGTGGAGTTCCTACTCCAAGTTTGAGGCATCAATAATGTTCAATTCGCCTCTCAACCTGCAAAACACTTTCTCATCAAGTGGTTTAGTAAATATATCCGCTAATTGCTTATCGGTGCGAACATGTTTAAGATTGATATCACCCTTAGCAACATGATCTCGAATAAAATGATGACGAACTTCAATATGCTGAGTTCGAGAAAGTTGCATAGGATTATGAGCAATCTTAATAGCACTTTCATTGTCACAAAGTAATGGAACATGTTTCACATAGATCCCATAATCTTTAAGAGTTTGGGTCATCCAAAGTAATTGAGCATAGCATGAACCAGCGACAATGTATTCCGCTTCGGTGGTGAATACGGATATTGAGTTTTGTTTCTTGGAGGACCAGGACACAAGAGATCTACCAAGAAATTGACAAGTACCCTAAGTGGACTTTCTATCAACCTTGTGACCGGAATAGTCCGAGTCGGAGTAGCCAACAAGATCGAAATAAGACCTCTTAGTATACCAAATACCAAAATTTGGTGTATGAATTAAGTATCTCACTATCCTTTTCACAGCCTTAAGATGACATTCTTTTGGGGACGCTTGATATTGTGCACACATGCACACACTTAGCATAATATCGGGACGGGAGGCACATATATATAGCAATGAACCAATCATAGAGCGGTAAACTTTTTGATCAACCGGTTCGCCATCCTTAGTCAAGTCAAGATGTCCATCAGTAGGCATGGGAGTAGTCATACCTTTGCATTCTTGCATGTTGAACTTCTTGAACAAGTCCTTGGTATACTTTGTTTGAGAAACAATGGTACCCTCCTTAGTTAGCTTGATTTGCAAACCAAGGAAGAAGTTGAGTTCACTCATCATAGAGATCTCAAACTTTTCCGACATTTGCTTTCCAAACCTTTCGCTAAAATGAGGGTTAGTGGAACCAAATATGATATCATCAACATAAATTTGGCACACAAATAATTCACCATTAACCCTTTTAGTAAAAAGAGTGTAATCTATTTTTCCAATTTCAAAGCCTTTTTCAATAAGGAACTTGGTCAAACATTTATACCGCGTTCTAGGAGCTTGTTTAAGACCATAAAGAGCTTTGTGAAGTTTGTAAACATGATCGGGTTTCTTAGGATTGACAAAACCGGTAGGTTGTTTAACATAAACTTCCTCCTCAATTTCACTGTTGAGAAAAGCACTTTATTGTCCATTTGGTACAAGAGGATATCATGATGATTAGCATAGGCAAGTAAGATGCGGATGGACTCAAGTCTAGCAACGGGGGCATATGTCTCACCGTAGTCCATACCTTCGACTTGAGTGTAGCCTTGGGCGACGAGACGTGCTTTGTTGCGGATGACTTGACCATCTTTTTCTTGCTTGTTGTAAAACACCCATTTGGTACCAATGATGTTGTGGTTGTTGTCGGGCTTCTCGACCAATGTCCACACTTGATTTCGCTCAAAGTTGCGTAGCTCTTCGTGCATTGCGTTTACCCAATCCGGATCATCAAGAGCATCTTCAACCTTCATAGGTTCAAGGTTAGATATGAAAGAGTAATGTTCACAAAATTTAGCTAGACGAGATTTAGAGCGAGTGATTCTCCCGGTTTGGATATCATTGAAGATTTGCTCTACGGGATGATCTCTAGCAATTCTTGCTCTAACTCGTGAAAGCTTTTGCTTGGGTCGGGGTGGAGCATCCTCTTCATCATCTTCTTCTTCTTGTCCTTCTTCATTATTGTTGGTGTTGTTGTCCCCTTGTGGAGGTGGAGAAGGAGGTCGATGAGGTTCATCTTGATGTATCTCTTCGTTTCCTTCATCATGGCGTGTCCCACTTGTGGATGCCTCCAAGTCAACTTGTGGTTCACCTTGTCGTGAGCTAGAAGCTTCCACATGGACGGATGACATACTCTCTTTCACTTCCGTTGGACGGATCTTACCAATAGACAAGTCTTGAATTGCTTCCAAAGGATCTTTATATCCTACATCAATTGGCAATTGCTCTATTTGCGAGCCGTTAGATTCATCAAACTTCACATCTACTGTCTCTTCAACCTTTCGGGTGAAATTGTTGTAGACACGGTAAGTGTGAGAGTTTGAGCCGTAACAAAGTAGGAAACCCTCATGATATTTAGGAGCAAATTTAAAATGATGATGCTTATCAAGAATGTAGCACTTTGAGCCGAATACTCGAAAGTATCCAACTTGGGGTTTGTTACCGGTGAGAAGCTCGTATGCCGTCTTGCTGAGAAGCTTGTGAAGATACAAACGATTGGTTGTGACACGTCTCCAACGTATCTACTTTTCCAAACACTTTTGCCCTTGTTTTGGACTCTAACTTACATGAATTGAATGGAACTAACCCGGACTGACGATGTTTTTTAGCACAACTTCCATGGTGTTATTTTTGTGCAGAAATAAAAGTTCTCGGAATGACCTGAAATTCAACGGAGAACTATTTTGGAATATATAAAAAATATCTGCGGAAAGAACCAGACTAGGGGGCCCACACCCTATCCACGAGGGGGGGGGGCTGCCTCGTGGGCCCCCTGTTGCTCCACCAACGTATCCCCCGACTCCATATATTCACTTTCGGGGAGAAAAAAAATCAAGGAGAAGGAATTATCACATTTTACGATACGGAGCCACCGCCAAGCCCTAATCTCTCTCGGGAGGGCTGATCTGGAGTCCGTTCGGGGCTCCGGAGAGGGGAGATCGTCGCCATCATCATCATCAACCTTCCTCCATCACCAATTCCATGATGCTTACCGCCGTGCGTGACTAATCCCATCATAGGCTTGCTGGACGGTGATGGGTTGGATGAGATTTACCATGTAATCGAGTTAGTTTTGTTAGGGTTGATCCCTAGTATCCACTATGTTCTAAGATTGATGTTGCTATGACTTTGCCATGCTTAATGCTTGTCACTAGGGCCCGAGTTCCATGATTTCAGATCCGAACTTATTATGTTTTCATGAATATATGTGTGTTCTTGATCCTATCTTGCAAGTCAATAGTCACCTACTATGTGTTATGATCCGTCAACCCCGAAGTGACAATAGTCGGGAACACTCCTGATGATGACCGTAGTTTCAGGAGTTTATGTATTCACTATGTGTTAATGCTTTGGTCCGGTACTCTATTAAAAGGAGGCCTTAATATCCCTTAGTTTCCACTAGGACCCCGCTGCCATGGGAGGGTAGGACAAAACATGTCATGCAAGTTCTTTTCCATAAGCACGTATGACTATATTCGGAATAGATGCCTACATTACATTGATGAACTGGAGCTAGTTCTGTGTCACCCTATATTATAACTATTACATGAGGAATCGCATCCGACATAATTATCCATCACTGATCCAATGCCTACGAGCTTTTCACATATTGCTTGTTGCTTATTTACTTTTCCGTTGCTACTGTTACAATCACTACAAAAACACTATCGCTACTTTTGCTACCGTTACCATTACTTCCATATTATCTTGCTACTAAACTACCCTGTTGCAGATACCAAGTTTCTAGGTGTGGTTGAATTGACAACTCGGCTGCTAATACTTAAAAGTATTCTTTGGCTCCCCTTGTGTCGAATCAATAAATTTGGGTTGAATACTTTACCCTCGAAAACTGTTGCGATCCCCTACACTTGTGGGTTATCAAGACTATTTTCTGGCGCCATTGCCGGGGAGCATAGCTATTTTTTTAAGTCACTTGGGATTTATATCTGTTGAGCACTATGAAGAACTTGAAAGACTCAAAAACCAAGATCTATCCCTCAACTACGAGGGGAGGTAAGGAACTGCCATCTAGCTCTGCACTTGATTCACCCTCTGTTATGAGTAAACTTGCGACACCTACTCCTGTCATTGAATCTGATATGTCGCATGTTCTTGATGATGCCACTTCTGCTATGTATGATGAAACTACTTCTATGCTTGATAATACTGTGCCACTAGGTGAATTTCTAGATGAACAAATGGCTAAGGTTAGGGAGAATGCAAATATTGAAACTGATAATATTGATGAAAGTGATGATGAAGATTCTCCCCCTAGATATGAATTGCATGTTATTCCCGAGGGTTATGTTATGGATGAAGAAACTTCTAGAGACTTTCTTGCTTGCAACGATAGATATGATCTTAAGACATTATTAGTTAAGCTGAAAGAAAAGTCTTTGAATGCTACAATGAAATATGACCCTTTTTTGCTACTTCACCTATCTTTGTTACTGATAAGGATTATGATTGTCGATCCTGAGTTAATTAATTTGGTTGAATCTGATCCTTTCCATGGTTATGAATCTAAAACTGTTGTGGCACATCTTACTAAGTTGAATGATATAGGCACCCTGTTTACCAATGAGGAAAAGATTCGTTATTACTATATCCTTAAGTTATTTTCGTTCTCGTTAAAGGCTGATGCTAAGACTTGGTTTAATTTTCTTGATCCTGGTTGTGTGCGTAATCCTCAGGATATGATTTATTACTTCTCTGCTAAATTTTTTCCCGCTCATAAGAATCAAGCTGCCTTGTGGGAAATATATAATTTTGTGCAAATTGAAGAAGAGAGTCTCCCACAAGCTTGGGGAGGCTTCTCCAATTACTTAATGCTTTTCCTGATCATCCTCTTCAGAGGAATGAAATACTTGATGTCTTTTATAATGGACTAACCGATGCTTCCAGAGACCACCTGGATAGTTGTGCTGGTTGTGTTTTCAGGGAAAGAACAATTGATCAAGCTGAATTACTATTGAATAATATGTTGACCAATGAAAATAATTGGACACTTCGTGAACCAACCCCTAAGCCAACTCCAAAAAAAGGGGTGTTCTATATCTCAGTCCTGAAGATATGCAAGAATCGAAGAAATCTATGAAAGAAAAAGGTATTAAAGCTGAAGATGTTAAGAATTTACCACCTATTGAAGAAATACATGGTCTTGATAACCCGACATAGGTAGTAAAGGTAAATTCTCTTTATAGATTTGATGAAGGTGATATTCCTTGTTATAAGTCTGCTAGCCAATGCTTAGATGAGTTTGACAATTTTATTGTGAAGCAAGAAAACTTCAATGCTTGTGTTGGTAGACAATTGCAACGTAATGCTTATATGATTGAACGCTTGAGTGATTATATGTCTAGAGTTAAAGGTGAATTGAAACTCATTAGTAAACATGCTTCTATGGTTACCATTCAAGTAGAACAAGTACTTAAGGCACAAAATGATTTGCTCCATGAATTAAATAGTAAGAAAAATGATAATGATGTTAGAGTTATGACTAGAGGTGGAAAAATGATTCAGGAACCTCTGTATCCTGAAGGCCACCCTAAGAGAATTGAGCAAGATTCTCAGAGAGCTAATTTAGATGCACCTAGTTCTTCTAAGAAGAAGAAGAAGAAGAAGAAGAAGAAAAATGATATGACTTTGCATGCTTCTAGTGAACCTGTAGCTGACATACTTGAGAATCCCAATGATATCTCTATCTCTGATGCTGAGACACAATCTGGTAATGAACATGAACCTAGTGATAATGTAATGATGATGCTCAACCTAGCAATGATAATGATATAGCGATTGAACCTGCTGTTGATCTTGATAACCCACAAACAAAGAATCAACGTTATGATAAGAGAGACTTTCTTGCTAGGAAGCACGGCAAGGAAAGAGAACCATGGGTTTAGAAACCCATGCCTTTTCCTCCTAAACCATCCAAGAAAAAGGATGATGAGGATTTTGAGCGCTTTGCTGAAATGATTAGACCTATCTTTTTGCGTATGCGTTTGACTGATATGCTTAAAACAAATCCTTATGCTAAGTATATGAAAGATATTATCACCAATAAAAGAAAGATACCTGAAGTTGAAATTTCCACGATGCTTGCCAATTACACTTTTAAGGGTGGAATACCTAAGAAACTAGGAGATCCAGGAGTACCTGATAACCCTCAACCGTAAGGGATCGAGATAGTCTTCGCGGGTAAGAATAACCCAATTTATTGATTCGACACACGGGGAGCCAAAGAGTATTTATAAGCTTTAACAGTTGAGTTGTCAATTCAACCGCACCTGAAATATACTAACTTGCAACAAAAGATAAGTGGTAACAGTGATATGATAGTGATGATAGTGATAGTAAAAGTAAACAGTAAAAGTAGATAGCAGTAGTAAATGACAAAAGTAGCAACTAGTGACAAGCAAGGTTTAAAATACTGTAGGCTAGGGAGATGGATGGTTGGGCGTTGCATGGATGAGATAGATTCTAACTTGGGGCACGGCGCACGAAAAAGTAACGATCATCTAGGCAAATATCAAACATTAGGCATGTATCCCGTAGGTAGTTGTACGTGCTTGCAATAAGAACTTGCACAACATCTTTTGTCCTACCATCCCGCTACGAACGGGCCAAAAGGAACTAATGGATATTAAGGTGCTCCTATCAAAGAGCACCGGAACAAAGCAATGAACTCAATGGATACATGTAATCCTCAAACTACGGACCATCCCCTTTGGTGTCCCAAGCTGTCACTTTTGGGATCGCCGGTTCCGAACCGTAACAGGTGCATACAACTCATAGATAGGATCAAGAACACAAATATATTCATGCAAACACATATGGTTCAGATCTGAAATCATGCCACTCGGGCCCTAAGTGTCAAGCATTAAGAATAACAAGTTGTAGCAAAGATGATAAACACCATACTAGATGATAGGCAACATGCCCCCAACAATCTGACGAACTATTACATGATCTAACTCATCCAATCCCTACCATCCCCTTCGCCTACAGCAACGGAATTACTCACACATGAAGGGGGAAGTCATGGAGGGATGATGGAGTGGTGATGATGATGACGATGGCGATGATCTCCCCTCTTCGGAGGCCAAATCAGCCTCCAGATTAGCCCTCCCGAAGAAGAACAGAGGGTGGCGGCGGCTCCGCGACGAAAAACAGCGAAAGGACTTCCGATCTGGGATTTCTGCGTCGGGAGGAAAAATACGGGCTAAAGTAGGGCACCAGGGGGTGTGGGGCCCACCCAGGCGCCCCCCGGCGTGACCCAGGGGGGGCGCCCACAGGGCGCCTGGGCACCCCCTGGACCCCCTCTGGCCCCACTTCTGGCATTTTGTTTCTTCGGGTGCGTGGATTTTTCGTGATTTTTCGTGGATTTTTCTGAGATGCTTAAAAATCCGTTTTCCTGCACACAAATAAACCATACAGGCAGCTCTGCTGAAAACAGCGTCAGTCCGGGTTAGTTTAGTCCAAATCATGCAAGAATGAGGTCAAAACAATATCAAAAGTGTTTGGAAAAGTAGATACGTTTGAGACGTATCAACTCCCCCAAGCTTAGCATATTGCTTGTCCTCAAGCAATTCAGTTGAACGAACTGGACACGACAAAGAAAACTTTGACAAACTCTTTTGCTTCATTAGATGTATATAAACATGTACTACGAAAAGAGTTCAGCAAGTATTAAAACAGTACTTATGAGAACAATGCAAGGAGCAATCCTTCTTTCAAGTGACCAGTCACAAATAATTAAGAGTAAACAATATATTACCGAAAATCAAGACAAGATCACATTGCACATAGCTTGAGCATATTAAGGTGGTATCTCGCTAGCCTCCATGAGTGAAGCAAAACATAAATGCAGAGACTCCTCCAGAGTTTTAAAGGAGACTAGAACTAAGAATTTCAGAATAAATCATATCACAAGTATGCAGAAGACAATGTAATACTTTGGGACAATGCACATTACACTCAGAATGACAATTATGCTCTCCTAGTCAGTGCTTTGAAGAAAGAAGATGAGACTCTCGAACCGTGGCTTTTATTGGCAAAGTTGAAAACCCGTGATTGGAAACAAAAACTAAACATGTACCAGAGCTCTTGGTTTTTAAAAAAAAAAACAGAAGTAAATATGTTTTTGAGAGGTGCATATTTCGTCAACGAATGCTAGCAGATAACTCAATCACTTTTTAAGCTAGACAAGTCTCGAGGAACGGCTCCCGCATGAGGACGATCACATCCTCTTAATCTCCTTTGTTTATCACTGCCAAAGTTTTCTGATTTCTCATGAACAAAGCGTGAAGGAAGGTTTGTTTGTTATATTATCTTTTTGAGCCGGGCGCACTCAATGCCAGTTCCTTTTCATATTAGGGGTTCGCACATTATACATGCAATCCAGGGGTGAAACTTGTCCAACTTAAAGAGATCATGAATTAACTACTACTTCCTCATGAGCTAAAACATAGGCACAAAAAAAAAGAAATGCTTTTGATTAATTTCGAGATGGTACACGAAAGTCTTCGTTAGGAATGGTAGGTAAATACCATGTATAGGAAGGTATAGTGGACTCATATGGCATAACAGGTTTAAAGGTTTTGGATGCACAAGCAGTCATTCCGCTTAGTACGGGTGGAGGTTTAGCAAAAGACTGGGAAGCGACCAACTAGAGAGCAATAACGGTCATAATCATGCAGAGCGACAAAGCAACATTGAATCGGGCATGAAAGTGATATAACTATTCTAAAACTCAAAGATCATCAAGGCAAAGTAGACTTTTTAGTCTTAAACATGTGTAAGCATGTGCCAAGTCAATCCAAAAATTCTCTAAAGGGAAATACCACCCTAGTATGCCAGACTATGAACAGTGCGATGCATGTAGATCATTTCAATAACACATTATATACTCTAGCTATTGGAGACTAGCCACAAGGAAAGCATGAACCACTGGAAGAGCATTGTAAACATAGCACTATGTCGCTACAAGCTGGTCTCTAGATCATAAGTACAGGCATATGTACAAAAGTAGAAACAATAAGAGTTCATACCGGTCTTCCTTGTTGCTTCCTTTCAGTCGATCTTCATCATTACTGCTTGTCACTTGCACGATCGAACGTAGGAAATATAATCAAATGCCATCACGGACTCGAGCTGATCTCTGAAAACAAAGCAAACTAAAGAGAGAAAGGAAATATTTTTGAGTTTTTTTTTCAAAAGTTGAATAAAAAGCAAAAGAAAGAGAAAATCTTTTTGTTGTTTTTGCAAATAGAGGAATAAAGAAGAATGGGCAAAAACTTCGAAAAGATCAAAGCGAATAAAACGGATAATACAATGAAAAAGTGAGAAGGGCACGTACTCCCCCAAGCTTAGGCTTTTGGCCTAAGTTGGTAGCAGCTACTGCCCCCAGGAGCCTCCTGCTCCAGGGGTATGGTGGTGAGACCAAGGGTCGTATAAGGATGATGGCGCGTACACTGAACTCCTCGGAGTCTCCCATGAGGAAGGTTCCGAGCGCCAAACAGAGGAAGACCCTTCACCAAACTCGGTGGCGGTCTCATCCTGAAAATGTGGTATCTCACCGTGCCTCTCCTCGTCGGGCACAACCCCCTCCATGGGGTTATGGAACTGATGCTGGACCATGAACTCATCGAACTGGACAACATCAAAGGACCATCCGTTCCTGCGAGAAAAATCAAACAAAAGAGGTGCAGGTAGACGGATCTCGCGTTCCGCGGTAGTTCCGAAACGCAAGATATAAACAAGGTTATCAAGCTCAGAACCCATGGTAACAAACTTATGCCTTTTCATAGCAGCAAGATCAAAGCTTAAATAAGTAAAAGGAGTATCATCAGGGTGTGGGGTGCCTCCAAGATGCTCTAAGATAAGCGTGGCATAAATGCCACCATATACGTCCCCCTTGTTACCGTTCATAGCAAGGCGTCGAGCAATTAAGGACCAATATTTTAATCAGACCTCCCTGAGAGGGCTGCTGCCAGGATAGCAATATCCGGAGCAGAAATGTTGCTCGTGTTGTCACGAGCTAACACCCCTCTAGCAATATAATATGCAAAATACCTGAGGTGAGGAAACAAGATACTGGAGATCTTCGACCGATGAATATCCCTCGTACCCATGCTGCAGAGAGAGTTGATGACGGTTTTCAGCTCGGAGGGCTGAGCGGCCATCCTTGCCGTTCTCCCAACGTTCGGCACACCTATTACTTCACAAAAATTTCCCAGAGTCATGGTGATAAGATCATTATAAATTTTAAACTCAATAGCACCTGAATCAGGATTATATCTAAAACTGTTAATGAAACCGGAGGTGAGTTTCTGATACTGAGTAACACGGCTCGTGACGAGTCGTGTCAAACCTGCATTAGCACAAAGATTATAAAACTCATCCTTGATTCCCGTAGCTTCCATGAATTCATCACATGGAAATGTCATCGCACGTGCTGGACTTGTGTCTTCCAACAACTCTGGGGGCACATGATCTTCATTATAGCTCACCCTAGCAGTCGATGGTGAAGCTGCGGCTCTAGTGACTCGATCGGAGTGTGCGGGCCTCCTCTTCTCAAGCCATCCTTTTGCCCTTCCTAACAAACTCATTTCTGAATTTTTTTACAATTTACAAAAAACGAGGATTAAAACAAAGTGAGCTAAGGCAAACTACTCAACTCACTTGCCCAAGGCATAAACTTGCATCAAAACTTGGAAAACAACCTTCTACACATGCATGCAAGCTCATCTCTACAGCACCAAGAACTACTAAATACTCACAAATGAGGCCACCAATCAAAAATCTAATTGGAGGGGTGGAGGAGTCACATACCAGGGAGTATTTGCTCAAAATTTCAGCTCAAATGATGGGATGTAGAGAGAGATCGAAGAATCGCCCCCAAGAACAGCAAGAACAGCAAGAACAAGACCAGAACTCGGGTTTCTGGAAAAAGAGAGAGAGAGGGGAAGAAGAAGTACCTGGAGGGGGGTCCCGTGGGCCCCAGGCGCCATGTGGGCGCGGCCAGGGGCTGGGCCGCGCCAGCTGGCCGCCTGGGCCACTGGGCCCCCCCTGGCTGGCCCCAGGACTTTCCGGGTCTCTCCCGTTGTGGAAATTTTTAATATAATTTTTCTGGAATTTTTCTGAAAACTTCACTGTTGAAATTTTTTCGAAGTTCAAAAAGCTGCGAAACTCTCTGAAAACTTGAAGCAGTTAGTAGTATTGTGAAGCTTCAAAAACATAGATACTTGGTACAACAAGTATGACAACACTAAAAACAAATAAAAACATAGAAAGCTCAACTTTTTATCCGTATATAACACGTTCACTAGTAAGGTTGATCAAGTCTTACCAACAAACAAGCGGTATATAGAACAAAAAGTCTCACCTCCTACGAAGTAATCACTGAACTTTTACCTTGATGGACATTGTCCCTACCATGATAGTTTTGTATTTGTGAGGCACATGTAGTGGACAGTCCCATTCTCCAATTTTCACGGTCTCGATATTCTCTATAGAGTTGAGGGCATGCCTCCTGTCGGTCTTCTTCGGAAAATATACCGTGTGTTCTTTATCATTCACATGAAAGGTAACCTTCCCTTTGTTGCAATCAATAATAGCACCTGCGGTGTTAAGGAAAGGTCTACCAACAATAATGGACATGCTCCCATCCTTGGGCATGTCAAGCACAACAAAATCAGTAAGAATTAAACAATTAGCAACTTCAACTGGAACATCCTCACAAATACCTATCGGAACAGTGGTTGACTTGTCAGCCATCTGAAGGGAGATATCTGTAGGAATTAGTTTCTCTAAACAAAGCCTCTCGTAAAGAGAGAGAGGCATAACACTCACTCCCGCTTCAAGATCACATAAAGCAGTTTTGACATAATTATTCTTTATGGAGCAAGGGATGGTGGGTATACCTGGATCACCGAGCTTCTCAGGAATCTTTCCACTGAAAGAATAGTTAGCAAGCATAGTAGATATTGCATCATTAGGAACTTTTCTTTTGTTAGTGACAATATCTTTCATATATTTTGAGTAAGGGAGTAACTTAATAGCATCAGTCAAAGGAATTTGAAGAAAAAGAGGTTTTATCCATTCACAAAACTTATTGTAGTGCTCTTCTTCTTTAGATTTGATGGACTTACCTGGAAAGGGCATGGGTTTCTGTACCCATGGTTCTTTCTCCTTCCCATGTTTTCTTGCGATGAAGTCTTCTTTAGTGTACCTCTTACGTTTGTCAGGTGCTTCTTCTTCTCGAACTTCAGGCGGATCATTCTTTTCATTATCATTACCTTCAGGTTCAACACCGTCTTCAGTCTCAGCATCAGAGATAGATACACTGTTGGGATCAATAGCTGGCTCTTCATTTGCAATATGATCATTAGAATTGTCAGTCTCTTTATGTTTCTTCTTGTTATTTGGAGAGACAACAATTTCTTCTTCCTGCATTTGAGAATCTTGCTCGATTCTCTTCGGATGTCCCTCTGGATAAAGAGGATCTTGAGTACTAGTTCCTCCTCGGGTCTTAATCCCAAAAGCCTGCAATTTATCTTGTTTTGCATTGTTAGCAAGCAAATCTCTTTGCACATTAGAAATTTGATCAAGCTAAGTTTGAACCGTATGAAAATGCTTCACAAGACATTGAACATCATTAACTGTTCTATCTAAAACACCAAGCAACTTTTTGATAGCAAGGGAATTATCATGCAACTGACTTTCTATCCTCTCATTAAAATGATTCTGTTTCATAATAAAATTATCAAACTCATCTAAACATTGATCAGGAGGCTTACCATGAGGGATGTCACTTGCGTTGAAATCTAAAAGAGAGTGTACCTCTACCATAGGAGGGTGAGTGGTAGGCTCACACAGCTTCTCAATAGGGGGTAGATTCTTCACATCTTCAGCTTTAATACCTTTCTCTTTAATAGACTTCTTTGCTTCTCGCATATCTTCGGGGCTTAGAACAAACATGCCCCTCTTCTTTGTTGGTGGAGGTGGTTCAGGGACGGACCAATCTTCATGGTTTTTGGCAATCCTGCCCATTAAATCTTCCGCGTCGTCCGGTGTTCTTTTCCTAAAAACACAACCAGCACAACTGTCCAAATAGGACCTAGATTCATCAGTTAGACCAGCATAGAATATATCAATTAATTCATTCTTAGGAACTCCATGTCCTGGTCTAGCCTGAATCAAACCGCAGTACCTCCCCCAATCTTTAGGGAGGGACTCATCCTGCAACTGTTTAAAATTATAAATTCTTTGTAAAGCAGCATGTTGCATATGGGCAGGAAAGTACTTATCAACAAAAGAGTGAGCTAAGTCCTGAGGACTCTTAATAGAACCGCATGGGAGTGAATCATACCATGCTTTAGCACCTTCCTTCAAGGAGAAAGGAAGAAGCTTGGTCACATAGAAGTAGCGTATCTTCTCATCTGTGGTAAACAGGCTACCTAGTTCACCAAGTTTAGTTAGCTGTGCAATAGCATCATCATTTTCTCTGCCATAAAAGGGGTCAGCTTCAACCATAGGTATAAGTGAAAGATCAACAGAGAAATCAAAATCAGGATCATCAATGCATATAGGAGATGTAGCAAACTCAGGATTAGGAACGGTTTTGCTTTTCAAAGAGTGTTTTTCAAATATTTTCTTAATAGTTTCAGGGTCAGAGCCGGCAAACTCCGTCAGTTCCCTGCATAAATCTTCATCAAGTATATAGTAATCATCATTAAGGAGCCTCTCCTGGAGTTTACTCAAATCAGGATAATCATAAGTTTCACCAATAGGGTAGCGAGTAACAGGAAGTTCAATTCCATATTTTTCAGCAGCAGCAGTAATTTGTTTCTCAAGAGCATAACCAAGCGAACTAATATCATCATCAAAAGTAGTAGAAGCATCATCAAGAGTATCAGACATAGTAACAAATTCAGTAGGAGCATCATGTGGTGGTGGTGAGGCAAACTTACTCATAACAGAAGGTGAATCAAGCGTAGCACTAGTGCTCAGAGCAATACCTCTTCTTGTAGTGGATCGTAAGATCGGAACCTTGGGGTCACCTTTCTTGCCCATAGTGAATAAAGTGCAGCAGGTAGGATACCTCAAGTAGACTTGTAAATATTGCTATGCTCCCCGGCAACGGCGCCAGAAAACGGTACTTGATAACCCTCAACCGTAAGGGATCGAGATAGTCTTCGCGGGTAAGAATAACCCAATTTATTGATTCGACACACGGGGAGCCAAAGAGTATTTATAAGCTTTAACAGTTGAGTTGTCAATTCAACCGCACCTGAAATATACTAACTTGCAACAAAAGATAAGTGGTAACAGTGATATGATAGTGACGATAGTGATAGTAAAAGTAAACAGTAAAAGTAGATAGCAGTAGTAAATGACAAAAGTAGCAACTAGTGACAAGCAAGGTTTAAAATACTGTAGGCTAGGGAGATGGATGGTTGGGCGTTGCATGGATGAGATAGATTCTAACTTGGGGCACGGCACACGGAAAAGTAACGATCATCTAGGCAAATATCAAACATTAGGCATGTATCCCGTAGGTAGTTGTACGTGCTTGCAATAAGAACTTGCACAACATCTTTTGTCCTACCATCCCGCTATGAACGGGGCCAAAAGGAACTAATGGATATTAAGGTGCTCCTGTCAAAGAGCACCGGAACAAAGCAATGAACTCAATGGATACATGTAATCCTCAAACTACGGACCATCCCCTTTGGTGTCCCAAGCTGTCACTTTTGGGATCACCGGTTCCGAACCGTAACAGGTGCATACAACTCATAGATAGGATCAAGAACACAAATATATTCATGCAAACACATATGGTTCAGATCTGAAATCATGGCACTCGGGCCCTAAGTGTCAAGCATTAAGAATAACAAGTTGTAGCAAAGATGATAAACACCATACTAGATGATAGGCAACATGCCCCCAACAATCTGACGAACTATTACATGATCTAACTCATCCAATCCCTACCATCCCCTTCGCCTACAACAAGGGAATTACTCACACATGAAGGGGGAAGTCATGGAGGGATGATGGAGTGGTGATGATGATGACGATGGCGACGATCTCCCCTCTCCGGAGGCAAAATCAGCCTCCAGATTAGCCCTCCCGAAGAAGAAGAGAGGGTGGCGGCGGCTCCGCGACGAAAAACAGCGAAAGGACTTCCGATCTGGGATTTCTACGTCGGGAGGAAAAATACGGGCTAAAGTAGGGCACTAGGGGGTGTGGGGCCCACCCAGCCCCCCCCCCCCGGCGCGGCCCAGGGGGGCGCCCACAGGGCGCCTGGGCACCCCCTGGCCCCCCTCTGGCCCCACTTCTGGCATTTTGTTTCTTCGGGTGCGTGGATTTTTCGTGATTTTTCGTGGATTTTTCTGAGATGCTTAAAAATCTGTTTTCCTGCACACAAATAAACCATACAGGCAGCTCTGCTGAAAACAGCGTTAGTCCGGGTTAGTTTAGTCCAAATCATGCAAGAATGAGGTCAAAACAATATCAAAAGTGTTTGGAAAAGTAGATACGTTTGAGACGTATCAGTACCTACTATACCTTGCTCCATTAAAAGAAACTATGTTAAAACTGCCTTATGTGATCTTGGAGCCGGTGTTAGTGTTATGCCTCTCTCTTTATATTGTAGACTTGACTTGAGTAAGTTGACACCTACTGAAATATCTTTGCAAATGTGAAAGTGCAACTAATCCCCGGGTGGTTTTGGTAATTAATAACAACATATATATCATTGAACTAATATTCTCTTGAGAATCATTTCAGAAAAGTTCGATGATATGGGTATGGAAATGTCTGAAGAAGTGGACCCCTCAAAATGCTAAGACAAGCATTGGCAAAAGCTCAAGACTCCATTTTTGGTTTAGTGATCAAAGATCACATTGAGTCCATAGGAAAAGCCAATACTATTAAAAGGGGATGAGGTTGTGTTAATGTTCTTGTTGCTCAAGTGCTTGGTGATCTAGCTCCCTCAACTATCAGCACTCTTCACTTTACAACACACTCATAAGTAATCTCGGACAAACCGATTCTGCAAACTCAGTCCCACCGAGATGAACCACTTCAGTTATTTCCCCAAACCCTAACTTCTCGGTCCATCCGATTCTGAGTCTCGGTCTCACCGAAAATGTTCTGCCAACCTTCTGTAACCAAATGACAGCATTTCGGAATATCCGAGTTGTTGTTTTCGGTCACACCGAGATGGCAAACCCTAACCTTTGAGTCACTTCGGTCCCACCGAGATGGTATTTTCGGTCCCACCGAAAATCCCAACGTTCACTATATTTGAACTTTCGGTCTGACCGAGTTTTCACTTCGGTCTCACCGAGATTGGTCAAATGTGTGTGTAACGGTTGGATTTTGTGTGGAGGCTATATATACCCCTCCACCCCCTCTTCATTCGTGAGGAGAGCCATCAGAAAGTATCACCACTTCTACCACACACTTTCTGAGAAGTGAACCACCTACCCTTGTGTTGAGATCAAGCCATTCCATTCCTACCATATGAAACTTGATCTCTAGCCTTCCCAAGTTGCTTTCCACTCAAATCTTTCTTCCACCACAGCCATATCAGTGAGGAGAGTTGAGTGTTGGGGAGATTATCATTTGAAGCACAAGAGCAAGGAGTTCATCATCATCAACACCGTCTATTACCTTTTGGGGGGGTGGTGCCTCCTAGATTGGTTAGGTGTCGCTTGGGAGCCTCCGTCTTTGAGATGTGGAGTTGAACCAAGAAGTTTGTAAGGGCAAGGAGATCGCCTACTTCGTGAAGATCTACCCCGAGTAAGGCTAGTCCTCCGTGGGCGTAGGCCGTGATGGAATAGACAAGGTTGCTTCTTCGTGGACCCTTCGTGGGTGGAGCCCTCCGTGGACTCGCGCAGCCGTTACCCTCCGTGGGTTGAAGTCTCCATCAACGTGGATGTACGATAGCACCACCTATCGGAACCACGACAAAAATCTCCGTGTCACCAAACTGCGTTTGATCTTCTCCACCTCCTCTTTACATGTGCAATTTACTTTCCGCTGCATATACTCTAGAATTGCATGTGTAGGGTGTTACTTGAATTGGTCTTAATTGTGAAACTGCCAAAAACATTGCATGATCTAAAGGCAGATTTTTTATATTGTCAAGTAGTCTAATCACCCCCCCTCTAGACCTACTTTCGATCCTACAAGTGGTATCAGAGCTTTGGTCTCCATTGCCTTGGTTTCCATTGCATTGGACTCCATAAGCTTGGTTTCACAACCTAGGAGAGTATGGCGTCTAGTGAGGGTAATTATCGTAGAGGTCCTTACTTTGATGGTACAAATTTTGCTAGTTGGAAGCATAAAATGAAAATGCATATTCTTGGTCATAACCCAGCCGCATGGGGCATTATTTGTGTTGGCATGCAAGGTGATTTCTTTGAAGAAGGAAAAGTTCCGGATCGCGAAGCTACACCCGAAGAGTTAAAGATGTTGCAAAACAATGCTCAAGCTTGTGACATTCTCTTCAATGCTTTGTGTCCCGAAGAGTTCAACAAAATCAGTCGTCTTGAGAATGCTAAGGAGATTTGGGATACTTTGGTTGAAATGCACGAAGGTACTGAATCTGTGAAGGAATCAAAGCTAGATATTCTTCAAGGTCAACTTGACAAGTTCAAGATGAAGGATGGTGAAGGAGTCGCTGAAATGTACTCTAGGCTTGCTCTCATCACAAATGAGATTGCAGGCTTAGGAAGCGAAGAAATGACCGACCGATTCATCATTAAGAAGATTCTCAGAGCTTTGGATGGAAAGTATGACACCGTGTGCACTTTGATCCAAATGATGCCAAACTACAAGACTCTCAAGCCAACTGAAGTCATTGGAAGAATTGTTGCTCATGAAATGACACTTAAGGATAAGGAAGAGCTTCACAACAAGTCAAGTGGTGCTTACAAAGCTACATGTGATGCTCCTACTTCCTCAAGTGACAAGCTAATTTCCAATGAAGAGATAAGCCTAATGGTCAAGAACTTCAACAAGTTCTACAAGAATAGAGGCAAAGAAAGAAGCTCAAAGTCTAGATCATATGATGAAAAGAGATCTTCTAGTCGTGATCGAAACTGCTACAATTGTGGAAGACCCGGACACTTCTCAAATGAGTGTACGGCTCCCCACAAGAGAAGAGAAGAATCTCCAAGAAGAAAAGCAAGAGATGAGTCACCTCGGAGAGAGAGAAGGAGTAGAGATGATCGTTATGAACGAAGACCCTCTCGGAGAAGCAAGGATTCGGAGAGGAAAGACAAGTCATCAAGGAGCTACACAAGAAGAAGACATCAAGCTCATGTTGGTGAATGGGTCTCCGGCTCCGACTCTGACAATCAATCCGATGGAAGCTATCACTCCGACTCCGACTATAGTCAAGATGAAGGTGTTGCTGGACTTGCACTCGTATCCTCCAACTCCAACTCCTACGACTTATTTGATTCACCAAATGAGGGAATTGGAAGATGCTTCATGGCTAAAGGTTCCAAGGTAACACACCCTGAATTCATTGACTTTGATAGTGATGAGGATGACTTGCTTGGTGAAGATGAGCTCTTGCATGATAAATCTAGTGAGCTTAGTAATGATGAAAATGCTAGTAGTCTTTATAGTCGAGAAGAGTCGAATGACAATGCTATGAAGGAGATTGAGCGTCTAACTAAAGAACTAAACACTCTTAAGTTAGCTCATGAAACAACTCAAGAAGATCATAGAGAGCTCCTAAGATCTCATGAGAAGCTACGCTTCGAGAAGCTCACTCTAGAGCAAGAACATGAGTTTCTAAAAGCGATCAATGATGATCTTCGAAAGAAGAGTTCTTCATATCTTGCCAAACGACTTCTCTTGTCTAATTACTTGCCACCTATTAAGACTAAGCATGACAAGCATAAGAAAAATTCTTCCTCTAGTAGTAACAATAACAATGTTAAATCAAATGTTGTTACTTCTAGTAGTTCTCTTGATTCCACTAACAATGTTTCAAGCCAAGTTACACTTGAGCAAGAAAATAGCTTATTGAAGGAAATCATAGAGAAAGGTGTCTACAAGAGTCTTGCCGGAAGCAAGAACTTTGAGGAGATTGTTCGCAAACAAGGAAGACACCGGAAGAATCAAGGGATTGGTTTTGAGCGAAAGTTCAACGCCGAAGGTGTTGAGTGGGAAGAAGGTCAATACCCTACTCCACAGTTTGTCTCACAAAAGGAGAAGTATGATCCTACTTCTTCCAATGTGGAACAAGCTCAAGATGACCTTCCACCACAAGACCACAAGCTAAAGGCCAAGGACAAGCTTCAAGAAGAGATTGATGCATTCATTGAAGCACCTCAAGCCATGGTCAAGTGGGTTCCCAAGGACACATCAAGTTCTACTTCGTCAAGCTCAACTACAACACCAAGGATTCCCATCAAGATGATGTGGATCCCAAAGAAGAAGAACTAGTAGGTTCTTGAGGGTGACTCCGCCAACAAACTTCACTCATATTCTTTTTTTTGGCAAGAACTTGTGCAATCAACTTCCACATCATGCACTTGTTCATGGAGTCACAAACCCTCTTGTTGGTAAGTCAAGGGACAAGGTAATCATTGCTTTCATGGACATCATCTTTTGTGTACTTCACTCTATGTCTATGGAAATTCTTGTTTGTTCCTTGTGGGACTAACCCATGTAGGTATTGAAAGTGCCCTAATCCAAAGGATTGCTCCTAACTCTTGATGATCCACATCAACATTGAGCATCCACATCCTCAACATCTACATGAAGTCTTCTACGACAACCCAAGGTTAGTTTGACCCTTTAAAAGGGGTTCTCACATCTAGGGGGAGCTTTACTCAAAAAATTGAGCAAAAGCATCTTCAAATGATGTGAACACATAAATGCTTTATGTAAAAGTGGTAACCCCACTTGTGCTTAAACGATGAGTATGACCTATGATCAAATGTTCTCATTTGGCTCCTAAGTCAATATACTCATATATAGATGACCTAGTCATCGACAAATTGTGTGCTAGTAGCTAGAGTGATTGGTTGTGCATGTTTGACACATATTTCAGTTGCTATCTTATTGTGTGAGCATGTTGAATGCATGATTTTATTCATTCAAGGACATCCATTTGTTGTTTTGATTGTTGGTTTCTCTTTCTGGCCAAATGGATGGACAAGAATGCCTAAGCACCTTTCCCTAGCTATCTATGCTTTCTTGTCTCGAAACTCTATTCATGCTCATATCACAACTTTGAACAAGTCTTTTTCGGACAGTCCGAGTGAGGAGCACTCGGAACCACCGATTCGTCTAAGGCTGACTTCCAAAACCTTCTAAGTCCATTTCGGTCTGACCGGTTTCTCAATATCGGTCCAACCGAAACGCTTAGACTGATCTAGGTTTCATCTCGGTGAAACCGAGTTCAAACTCTCGGTCTGACCGATATGTGTAACTGCTAGCAGATATACATCTCGGTGACACCGAGTTTTTCAACTCGGTCCCACCGACAGCACGGGGTTATATATACCTGAGGGGCTGCGCGCGATTTCTTTCTTCAAACCGTTCGCCCCCAAGACCCCTGCTGCCGCCGCCCTGGTCTACGGATCGTCGCCTTCGTCACCTGTGCACCCTCGCCGCAGGTCTCCGCCGCCGTCAACGGTAATCATCTCCACCGTTGCCGCCGTAGAGGGACACCACCAAGTTAGGGTGTGTCCCGATCCCTTTTCGTGCTCCACTGCTGATTCTTGCACGATAGGTTGCCATGATTCAATCCATGTTTGATATGTTCCCCACACAATAGTTCAGATCGTCTAGTTTCGAGGAAAATTCTTAGGTTTAGGTTTCCACGGAATGCATCTCGGTGAAGCCGATTTTGAAAATCGGAATGACCGATTTGGCCTCTGGCCATTGCACTGCATAGTGCGGTTTAACCGAGTTGTGCCAATCGGAACGACCGAAAAGAAGTTTCAGTGAAACCCTAAGTTTTCGGCAGGACCGAAACCCATTTCGGTCTGACCGAAAGTGGTGTGTAGGTTTCTGTTGAGCACTTCGGTTGCACCGAAACCTGAAATCGGTTTGACCGAAATACATTCTGTGAAAACTCAAAACTAAGTCTTTAACTCATTTTTTTTCAAAAACTTCTGCAGTTGTGATAACTCTTCCATTCTGCCTATACCCTATCTTTTCACAGGTTTTTCAGCCATGTCAGATGTCAGTGACAGCCAGAACAGGTCTGAATCACCGTTTGCTGAAATTCCAGAGGCAGATACAAGTCCTGCAAGCAGCTCTAGTGATGATGGTGAGAGGAGCACCCCTAGTGGTCTGCCTCCTGCAGCTACGAGAACCAGGAAGAAGAGAACTTCTGATGATGAGGACTCCGACTTTGTTGCTGAGGAAGTTACCTCCAAGCCCAAGAGGAATGTGGTTGCCAAAGAGCACCAAGGGCAGCAGCCAAAGAAAGGCACAAGCAAAGTGAAGCAGTCAGCAGTTGCTAAGAAGCTCAACTTGGAAGAGCCTGCTCCAAGCAAGGTGAAGAAGACTTCCAAAAGGAAGAGGGTTGTTTATGCTGAACCTCAAGTTGATGCTGAAGAAGAAGAAGAAGAAGCACCCCAGCCTCCTCCTCAGAAAGCTAAGTTCATGGGTGATGCTATTCGGGCTCAAGCCTCCTCTAAGCCCAAGAAGCCTGCTCCTTCCAAAGCAGCTCCAGCCAAGCCCAAGAGAACAACCAGAAGCATTCCAGCTTCTGAGAAGAACAAAGGAGAGATGCCACCGTCTGAATCAGATGAAGAGCATGTGTTGCTTAAGCTCCGTCCCAAGTTGCCACTCCACAATGATGCTCATCCTCAAGCTGAGGACATGAAGGCAAGGAAGGACAAAGGTCTCAGGCTATGGAGACAGTCTGATCCATATGCCGTAAGGAGAAGGACTGCTGTGGACCCCAGATTCCACACCAGAGAGCAGCAGGATTTCTATGAGACCGTGCTAATGGATAAGAAGCCCATTGTTGCTGACACCAGGTATGTTGACTGGAAGTACATTGACAGTGAAGAGCACCGGGACTTCTTTCCCCATGTGCATGAGAGCTTTACTGCATGTGGAGTTGCTGACTTTGTGGGTCAAGAGCTGACAGCATGGAATGACGAGATGATCATGCAGTTCTATGCCACTGCCCACTTCTATCCTGATGGCAAGATCACCTGGATGACTGAAGGTCAACGGTTTTCTTCGTCTGTTGAAGAATGGGCAGAACTTCTGAACGCTCCAGTGCAGAGAGAGGACGACATTGATGTCTATGGGATTCCTAAGAAGAGTCATGATTCCATGAAGAATATGTACAAGGAGATCCCGGCTACTGATTTGGAGGGATGGAAGCTTGGCTCAGTGTATTATCTCCAGGCAGGTCTGACCACCACTAACACTATTCTGAGGCATACTTTGATGCCTAAGTCAGGTGACCACCGGATGATACGAGGCTATTCTATCAACATGCTGCACATTCTCGATGAGAAGGCACCTTTTAAGGTGATGGACTTGATGGTAGAGACCATTAAGAGGACTGCAGCTGACCAGAAGAGGTCATGTGGGTTTGCACCGCAGATACAGATGCTCATCAACGCCAAGTTTGGCACGGGCAAATTCATGTTGGATAGGAAGCACTTGCCACTGCAGCCAGAGCATGAGGACAACGTAGTTGTGATGGATGAAGAGGATCCCACCTCAGTTGAAGGGCAAGCCAAAATTGAAGCTGCGAAGAAAGCTAAAGCTGACAAAGAGGCAGCAGCAGCAGCAGCTAAGCCAAAGAGCTTTGGAGAACCAATTCTTGAAGCTACCCAAAGGATTGAACAACGCCTGGCCAGCATTGAGAAATCTCAGGAGAGCCTTGAGAGGATTGTCGAGGACAAGATCCACACTCTAGACGTGAAGCTGACTGAGATTCAGGTGTCTGTCAACAAGCTTGAGGCAGACATGGAGGAGACTAGGCAGGAGAGAGCAGAGCTTATGCAGGATGATCTAGTCCAGGACTCTCATCGCCAGACTGCTCAGATTCCCAGAGGATCCAGATCTGCAGCTATCCCAGTGACAGACTCCAGGGCTACCACTTCAGCACCAGCTACAGCTCCAGCAGTTCCTACAGCTCCAGCATCCACTCCTCCACCGCAGACATCAGCAGAGGTCTTCGCAGATGCAGCTATCTCTACACCGACATCTACCCAGACGGGAGCCGCCAGCAGAGCCCGCAGTGACGTTTAGCTCTATACCTTTTCGAACTTTTTGGTAACTTGTTGCCAAAGGGGGAGAAATTGTTATAGATCATAGGGCTTCGAGAGAGAGAGTGCTCTTTCGTCTTTTCGTTCTTTTGCCGTTTTTCCTTGAGATACATTGGTTTCTTTTGGTTCCAGATACTTTATGTATGCTTGCTACTACGTTTGATGCTACCTTAATGAGTGCTTAGTCATACTATGCCTTAATGTGTGCTTATTGCTTATCATATGCTATTTCTTATTGTATGGCTATTTACTCTTGTCTTGGTGATTGAGTGCATGTTACTCATTCTTATCATTTTGTGCGCTCCACCAAGATGTATGTGACATGGAAGAGTGACCCATAATCCTAATCGATTGTGCATTTGCATTCAAACGCAAATTTCAAATAATGCACAAATTTAGGGGGAGCTCTTGTTTATCACATACTTCTCAAAGCGACGATATTATTCTTTGATTATATCCTTTGTCGAAGCTTTGATCTATATGTTGTCATCAATTACCAAAAAGGGGGAGATTGAAAGTGCAACTAATCCCCGGGTGGTTTTGGTAATTAATAACAACATATATATCATTGAACTAATATTCTCTTGAGAATCATTTCAGAAAAGTTCGATGATATGGGTATGGAAATGTCTGAAGAAGTGGACCCCTCAAAATGCTAAGACAAGCATTGGCAAAAGCTCAAGACTCCATTTTTGGTTTAGTGATCAAAGATCACATTGAGTCCATAGGAAAAGCCAATACTATTAAAAGGGGATGAGGTTGTGTTAATGTTCTTGTTGCTCAAGTGCTTGGTGATCTAGCTACCTCAACTATCAGCACTCTTCACTTTACAACACACTCATAAGTAATCTCGGACAAACCGATTCTGCAAACTCAGTCCCACCGAGATGAACCACTTCAGTTATTTCCCCAAACCCTAACTTCTCGGTCCATCCGATTCTGAGTCTCGGACTCACCGAAAATGTTCTGCCAACCTTCTGTAACCAAATGACAGCATTTCGGAATATCCGAGTTGTTGTTTTCGGTCACACCGAGATGGCAAACCCTAACCTTTGACTCACTTCGGTCCCACCGAGATGGTATTTTCGGTCCCACCGAAAATCCCAACGTTCACTATATTTGAACTTTCGGTCTGACCGAGTTTTCACTTCGGTCTCACCGAGATTGGTCAAATGTGTGTGTAACGGTTGGATTTTGTGTGGAGGCTATATATACCCCTCCACCCCCTCTTCATTCGTGAGGAGAGCCATCAGAAAGTATCACCACTTCTACCACACACTTTCTGAGAAGTGAACCACCTACCCTTGTGTTGAGATCAAGTCATTCCATTCCTACCATATGAAACTTGATCTCTAGCCTTCCCAAGTTGCTTTCCACTCAAATCTTTCTTCCACCACAGCCATATCAGTGAGGAGAGTTGAGTGTTGGGGAGATTATCATTTGAAGCACAAGAGCAAGGAGTTCATCATCATCAACACCGTCTATTACCTTTTGGGGGGTGGTGCCTCCTAGATTGGTTAGGTGTCGCTTGGGAGCCTCCGTCTTTGAGATGTGGAGTTGAACCAAGAAGTTTGTAAGGGCAAGGAGATCTCCTACTTCGTGAAGATCTACCCCGAGTAAGGCTAGTCCTCCGTGGGCGTAGGCCGTGATGGAATAGACAAGGTTGCTTCTTCGTGGACCCTTCGTGGGTGGAGCCCTCCGTGGACTCGCGCAGCCGTTACCCTCCGTGGGTTGAAGTCTCCATCAACGTGGATGTACGATAGCACCACCTATCGGAACCACGACAAAAATCTCCGTGTCACCAAACTGCGTTTGATCTTCTCCACCTCCTTTTTACATGTGCAATTTACTTTCCGCTGCATATACTCTAGAATTGCATGTGTAGGGTGTTACTTGAATTGGTCTTAATTGTGAAACTGCCAAAAACATTGCATGATCTAAAGGCAGATTTTTTATATTGTCAAGTAGTCTAATCACCCCCCCTCTAGACCTACTTTCGATCCTACAAAATGGCCGATAAATACTCTGCTATACCTGTCAGTATTTGTGAGGATGTGCCTGTTGTGGTTGCAAATGTTACTATTCTAACGGACTTTGTTATCCTTGATATCCCCGAGGAAGATAGTATGTCTATTATCCTTGGTAGACCCTTTTTGAATATTGCAGGGTCTGTTATTGATTGCAACAAAGGCAATGTCACTTTTCATGTCAATGGTAATGAGCATACGGTACACTTCCCGAGGAAACAACCTCAGGTCCACAGTATCAATTCTATTGGAAAAATTTCAACGATTACTATTGGAGGTTTTGAATTTCCTCTTCCTACTGTCAAGAAGAAATATGATATTCTTATTGTTGGGGACATGCATATCCCCATTGAGGTAACCTAGTGTTATTCGAAAATTCTTTGATTTCATGTTATTCGGAAAGAGTTTATTAACAAGACCTGATCAACCTTGTTAATGGATTCCTTTTGATGAGCATGAGATGGGTGAATCTAGATAGCACAAATTTTAGTACCCTCCTTTTACTTTCTATTAATTAGATTAAATGAAACAAAAATAATATTTTCTGTCTGTCTCCGGAGTTATCTGTGCAATGAAAAATACCCCGAAAATAAAAGATCTCCAAATGCCCCGAAAATGAAATATGATTTTTTTCTAGAATATTTTTGAGTATTTGGCACTCAGAACACACCAGGGGGAGCCAGCACCTGGCCACGAGAGTCCAAGGCGCGCCCCCTGCCTCGTGAGCCCCACGTGGCCCCCTCCACTTATTCCTGCACCCACACACTCCTTCTTCCTCCCAAAAAATCACTATCCAGCTCAAGCACGAGTTCTAGCTCATCTTGCTGCCATTTTGGATCTCCTTGCTCAAAGCTCCATTCACAAAACTGTTCAGGGAGATTATTCCTTGGTATGTGACTCCTCCATTGGTCCAATTAGTTTTTTTCTAGTTCTTTATTTATTGCAAATTTTTGCTACTTAGGTGATCCTGTTATTGAGCTTGCATGTCAAATTTATGTGGTTCCAAGTAGTTCTAATGCATGATATAGTCTCTAGGCACTTGTAGGAGTAGTTGCTATCAATCTTATTGAGTTTGGTTCAATTTTATCTTGAGTCTCTAAAAATTTGAGAAATTTTCAGAGGAGTAAAATGATGAGGAGATTGTTGAGAGGCTCTTCTAGTCAAAGTTCAAAGGATAAGCAGAAGGAAGAGAATAAGAAGCCCAAATATAATCTTCCTCGCACCGCGGAAGTTTGGCCGTGTGAATGGCCTTGCAATGAGTTCTTGGAAGCCGCCGGTATTTATAAAGACTTCTATTATTTGGGGGATAATGCAGGCCTCACCAACTTCCTCCACGACCAGCGTGAACAGCACGTACCTTGTTTTGCCAGATGCCGTCTATAAATATGGAAGCCAGGAACAAGCTTCAGAGCCAGAGCCGGAACCACCACTTGACCCTTACTGGCAGTCGGTTTATCGGTGGGATCCAGATGAGATTGCCAACCAGTGGCACCCATAGGATGCCTCTCCGTACACCGGATAAAGTAGCTTCGATCAGTGGCCATAGACCAACTTAGGCCTAAAGCCTAAGCTTGGGGGAGTACATATTTCTCACCGACACTACATTCATGTTCACACACTTATTCCAGTAGTCGGTGCTCACGAAGGACTTGCCTCACTAGGGTAGAACTTCAGGAAGTATGCGATCTCCTTGCCCGTAAAAACTCCTTGATTCAACTCCACAATCTCGTCGGAGGCTCCCAAGTGACACCTAACCAATCTAGGATACACCACTCTCCAAAAGGTAATAGACGGTGTGTTGATGATGAACTCCTTGCTCAAATGCTTCAAATGATAGTCTCCCCAACACTCAAACAACTCCTCACAGATTTGGATATGGTGGAAGAAATATTTGAGTGGAAAGCAACTTGGGGAAGGCTAGAGAACAATATTCATATGGTAGGAATGGAATATCTTGATCTCAACACTTGAGTAGGTGATTCTCTTCTCAGAACATGTATGATGGAAGTGTAGGTATGTTTTGATGGCTCTCTCCACGAATGAAGAGTGGGTGGAGGGATATATATAGCCTCCACACAAAATCCAACCGTTACACACAATTTACCAAACTCGGTGGGACCGATTCAAAGAACTCGGTCAGACCGATTTAGTTCATAATGTGACCGTTAGGCATTTCGGTGGGACCGATATGATCAACTCGGCGGGACCGATTTCATTAGGGTTAGGGCATAACGTAATCTCGGTGAGACCGATTACACAAACTCGATGGGACCGATTTTGGTAAGAAGCACACCAGAGAGTTGGTTAGGCAAACTCGGTGGGACCGATTCGCTCCTTTCGATGGGACCGAAACGTTACGATGAGGCGACAGAGGGTTTGCTATGTTAACTTGGTGAGACCGATTCTCACATCTCGGTTAGACTGAAATGTTTGAAATAGGAAACTGAGAGTTTACATTCCCATCTCGGTGAGACCGAGATCCTTTTTGGTGAGACCGAAATGATTAGGGTTTCTGGCAGTGGCTATGTAAAATGGACTCGGTGGCGCCGGATAGAACTTTTAGGTGGGGCCGAGTTTGACTTTTGGTTTGGGACATATGTGGATGTGAGAAGGTGGTTGAGGGTTTTGGAGAATATCACTAAGCACTTTGAGCAAGCAAGCTATTAAGCAACACCTCATCCCCTTTTAATAGTATTGGCTTTCCTATGGATAACTGAAATAGAAAATGTAGAGTCCTGAGCTTTGAGCTTGAGCCAATCCTTTGTCCTTATCATATTGAAGGGGTTCCACATCCTCTAGTCCATGCCACTCCTTTTGTTGAACTTGTCTGAAATATACTAGATGAAAACATTGGTCCAACAAGAGATATGTTGACATTAATTACCAAAATCACCCAAGGAGCACTTGTGCTTTCAGATAATTCTGTCCGTACAAAACATAACCCAACAACGAAATAATGTACTCCCTACGATCCATATTACTTGTCGCTAAAACGGATGTATCTAGAACTGAAATACATCTAAATACATCCATTTCAGCGACAAGTAATTTGGATCGGAGGGAGTACAAATCAGTACCTCACCTTCCAAATCCATCAAGCTAGAAAATATAGAATAGGTAAAAATATCAACCACCCAAATTTTGGTTAGCTTCGGATATAAAAGTAGGATAATGAGCAATAGAATGTTAAATAGAAAAAGTTCTTGTCTTGTTCTAGTGCCTCTACATACTGCTAAAGATGGATGTCATGCTAGTTTAAGTGCTGGAGCTTGTTTGTTCAGATTTATCATTCAGATAGTTGTAGTTCGGAATGGGCATTGAAATTACTAATATTGTCGTATACTTTCGAACACACCAAAGCAATTATGTTTCAATTTTTTATAAAGCTTTGAACTTTTTGTTATTAAAAAACGAATGTCACATTGTAGTCATTAGCACTTTCAACAAGGATGATGTGGGCATTCAAACGTAATACTCCCAGGCAAAAAACATTAATGTAGAAATCAGTGACTCACCTTCCAACCTAGCAGAACCAGGCCAATCCATCACAACCGAGCTTGAATTCCTCAAGCTGGAGAGCTGTCGATGTACTAAGATAGGGGTACCTTAGTACCCCAACTTGTGCACGGGCAGTAGCAGCTTCCCGTGGCAGGGCTCACCACGTGCTCGCCGGGAACCTTTCTGGTCCCTGTGAAGCCATTCAAGAACAAAGTATATAAGTCAGAAGATCAAGGCCCCAGCAAGAGGAGCTTGCCGGGAAGGCCGCACCAGGCTCAAGGTTATCACTTTAGCACAAGACCCTGGCAAGAGGAGCTTGCCAGGAAGGCCAAGGAACACATACCTCTACATATGCCTCGGCGCATCATGCGCCCCGGCAGGACCCGGAGAGCGACAAGCTTCCGGGCCCGGCAAGACCACGACCCCGGCAAGGTGCTTGCCGGGGAAACATACTCTGTGTGCCCGTGCTCCAGCTCGTCTGCCCACGCGTCGCCCTGGGGCCCTTCCAGGGACGCGTGGCGGACGAATGTGCAGCCTGGGGCACACGGTGGCAAGCCACGGTGACGAGGCTACCGCCGTGGCGAACGGAGAAGCATGGACGGACGCTTTTGGGGGCGACGGCGACGGGCATTTAATGCCCTTGTCCCCCACTGTCAAAGTTAGGTGAAGACCACTATTCATACACTGTTCATGCACTGTTGCAACTACCACCAGATTTACACTTTTACCCTCCTCTACGTTGACACCTGTCGGTGACCCCTTTGAGCTATAAAAGGAGGCCCATGCACAACGTAGAGGGGGTTCGGATTCGAAACCTAGACAACTCTCTCGCTCGGTCTAGCTAGCACTGTAGATCTTCAAGCTCCCGAGCTAAAGAACTCAATACAACCTAAGCAGGAGTAGGGTTTTACGCGTCCGCGCGACCCGAACCTGGGTAAAACTGCCCGCGTGTGCTCTTCGATCTGCTCTCCGTGCTCCCTCCGCTCCCTTACCGCAACGTAGAAGGAGCTCCAGTCCCATAGGTGCTCGTGGGAGGACAGTTTCCCCCGACAAGAGCCTACATCCATTTTTTAGTAGAGAGAACATCATGAATAAAAATAGTTTAAATATGGTGTCAATCCATGATGTGGGCTTGGACAAAATTTCAATCGATATACATAAAAGACCTAACAGCAAGCACATACCACTCATTTAATAGTATCCCAAGAACAACCACAAGGACAATGTTAGAATGGGAGTCGATCTAATCTCGAGAATAGACACTTGACAGCAAGCCATCAAAATTAGATCAAGGCAAGACAAATCTTAGCACATGCATACATCGAGGAAACAAATTGTCAGGGAGGCGTGGACCTTGTAGTACCCACAATTGATTATCCCGGTACTCCTCGAGCAGCATGTCACGGTGTGCCTGCAACTGGTAAGCGAGGCTGACTAAAGAACACTGTGACGTGCGTCGGATCCGCTCCCTCCATTGCTCTTCGGAACACCTTCAGCGCACACCCCGTGTTGTGCACCGAGTAGCATCGTGTCCGCCTAACCGGTGCCCCAAAAATCAGATGTCACACATCCACACATCAGGTAGTGGTGGCGCGTAACGGAGGGGGTGCAAACATACCTGCGGCAAACTGATCGCTGCTCCAATTGATCTTGCCGGCGACGGTGTCGGGAGGATTCGCCTAGGTCGCGAGAGATGTGGGGGAGGGGAGGATCCGTCGTCAAGGACGAGAGAATCGGTGCTGGTGGCCACGAGGCAGGCGAGGGACGCATTGGCCTGTAGGGAAGCGAGAGAGAGGAGAAGTCGTCATGTGCGATGGCTGGGAGAGGAGGCGGCAGCCTGAGCAACGAAGGAAGGAAAGGAGGGAGATGTCGTCGTGTAAGGCTGTACCGGGCTTCGCTACCTTGGGCCGAGCAGGAAAAGTGCCCCAATTAACTATAGGGATGCAAAATAGCTATGGGAATAGCTGCCCTTGCGACTTCAGGCCCAGTTTGCGGTGAACTTAGTGTTTACTTTAGATCTGACGACCATTAACATTTAGCAAACGAAATCAAATGGCCAGAAATGCCTAATTCATGAGAGAGCAGGGATTAGGCTTAGTTTTATTGTTCTTAATGCGTACTTAGGCTTTGTTTTTAATGATGGTCTTTTGTTAGAGCAATGTTTAGGTCATCTGGCTCTGTTTAATTACTAAAATTGCTCGATTCAGTAAGTGTGGTACGTCTCTTGTACGCTCTTTTGTGTGCCCAAATTAGCAAGCGATGTTAAATTATGCAATGACGTACCTGATACGTCTCCAACGTATCTATAATTTATGAAGTATTCATGCCATGTTTACAACAATTTTATATGATTTTGGTATGATTTGCATGGAACTAACCCGGACTGACCCTGTTTTCAGCAGAACTACCGTGGTGTTTTTTGTGTGCATAAATGAAAGTTCTCCAAATGAGCTGAAACTTTTTGACGCTTTCTTGGAACAAAAGAGACCCCCGAAGCTTCATGGGAGGGCCAGAAGAGCCACGAGGAGGGTACAGCCCACCAGGGCGCGCCTGGTGGGCCTAGCTTGCCCCGGTGGGTTGTGCTCACCTCGAGGCCCATCCGGACGTGAGACCGACGCCAAAATTCCTATAAATAGAGAAACCATCAGAAATAACTCTTGATCGGAATTTCCACCGTCGCAGGCCTCTGTAGCCACCGAAAACCAATCTACAGCCTTTCCGGTACTCTGCCGGAGGGGGAAATCATCACCGGTGGCAATCTTCATCATCCCGACGGCCATCATGATGAGGAGGGAGTAGCCCACCCTCGGGGCTGAGGGTTTGTACCAGTAGCTATGTGTTTAATCTCTCTCTCTCTCTCGTGCTCTTGAGATGCACAATCTTGATATATCGCGGGCTTTGTTAATATAGTCGGATCATATGGTGTTTCCCCCTCTCTTGTTGTGATGAATTGAGTTTTCCCTTTGAGATTTCTTTGGATTTAATACTTTTATGGATTTGAGAACACTTGCTATATATCACTCTTGTCGTCTCGCATCCTACCGACGGGGTCGCCATGGTCTTCTTCAAAGACCTCTCCAGTGGTTTTTCCTCCAGCGATGACTCCTTCACCACCCGGGTATGCCTCTCTTCTCTATCTCGGGTTATGACTTGGAATGAAGGATTTTTACCAGGCGGTCGATTTGAGTCATTTCTTCCTCTTGTAGCTCCCTAGGACCATCAGTGGCAACGAATGGAGCGGGGTGGCTTAAGATCTATTGTCACACCCTGCATTTTGTAACATGTTATTTGTAACTTTGAAGCATGAAAATTTGGACCAGCAAAATTTTTTTAGCATCATTTGGCTTTTATTTGGAATTGAGTTTCTCTGCATTTGTTTTTCTTCTGCTCATTAAAGTCAACTATGACCTCTTGTAGATTTCATCTCCTTATCCAAAACTTCTGCCCAATGATCATGCCAAGTGTTATATAGCAGTATAGTATTTTCTTATAAAATTAATTTGGCCAAAAAGTATTTTATAAATATAGTTTTCCAAAAAACCCTGAATTGAGATTTGCACTGCAAGTACTTGATTAAGGGTGTGAAAACTTTTTCTAAAGGTTTATTTGAGACCTAGTAGTCATAGGACTCCCATAAGCCACAAAGGTATAATTTTAAAAGTTATTTTCCTATTTTATTTAAAAGCTTTTTCTTAAGGCCAGAAATGATCTTTAATAGGGGAAAATTATTTAACTGTTTCAAAAATATTTGCCAAAATTCAGAGAGACTCATAGGACATATATTGTCCATATATAAGAGTTTCAACACTTGGTCATGTTCAAAATATTGGGCTAAACCCTCTAAAACCCTTTTTGGATATTTCAAGCTTTTGAAATATTTACAAAGGAATTTTTCTCCAAAAATTCCAGGGAAATTCTATCATGTCATATATGACATGTTTGATGATCTTGCAAAGCCTCATGCATTGGAGATCAAGGAAACCACCTCAAACCCCTTCATAACCAATCTGTCCATATTTGAAGTTTGAGCAACTCTACATTGCCAAGCTTGTCCAAATGCTCTCAAACTTGGTGCACATGCTAGGATAGCCTAATAAGGCACCTAGACCAAATGGCACAAGATTTGGAATAGAGCAACTTGATCAGATCACCTCAAAACCCTTTCTGCTCAAATACAAATTTGAACAACTTTACATTACCAACTTTTTATCTGGAGCCTCAAACTTTGTGAGCATGATCAATACCCCAAATGAGGATGCTACACCAAGTGGTGCATCAAGGGGAGATGATTAGCTTGACTCAATCAACATGAAACTGTTTCTGTTGATTTCTAGGGTTCACCAAAGTTACATTGGCTAGTTTCTCCAAATGAGCTCAAATTTGGTGAAGCACCCTATTTTCTCATGCCTTTCAACCCTGTCAAGTGCCATGCCAATTGAACTTCATTTGCTTGATCAAACCATGATCAAACACCTTCTGCAGAAATCTTAAAACCTTTACTTTTACCACTTTCACTTTTCTCCAATGCCTCAGCTTCTTACCACAGGTGCACTGGGCTACTAGCAAACCCCAGTAACTTCCCCAGCACCTCAGCTCTATGATTGAGGGGTGAAACCTCCACTTTACCTTGCTGGACAACAGTTTTCACCAAGTCCCCTAGCCCTCCTCCCTCTCTCTCTGCACCCCAGAGCATCCAAGGCCTTGGGGCAATTCTATACTACTCCCTCAACACCCCAGACACTGTTGGACACGCTGGGACGAGCCAAGCCAACGAGAGCGCGACGATGCCGGTCACACGCGCGCTCTGGAGCGCGTGAACAGTGCTCCCGCACGCTGGCTCGGGCCAATCATCGCCCCCCGACCACCTCGAGCCTCCCCCTCGCGCCTCCCAACGCGCCTCGACGTCCGCAGCCCCCTCCGGTGCTGTCCCCCTCCTCCTGCGCCCTCCAGTGGCCGTCGCCGCACGCGCGCTGGCCGCCCGCGGCGGCCACTCCTCGGGCTCACACGCGCGCACGCCCCTGCTGCTTCCCCGCTCTTCTTATCCCCTCGGCTGGACGTGGAGCAAGTCCACGAACCTCCCCGGCATGTTCCCAGACCCCAGAACCCTCCACAGCCTCGCCTGCAACCTCGCCGGCGCACGGGTCCACGGTGAACCACGGGCGCGCCTATTTAAGACCTCCCCGAGCTCTCCCAACTCCATCACCAGCTCCACCACACCTCACTAGCCCCTCCTGCACCCTCAGATCAGCCCCGGAGCGCCCCAGTGCTCGGGATCGACCGGAGCTCCGCCGCGTCGGGCCGCCGGCGATCTCGAGGTACAGGCCTCCCCTGCTCCTCCCTCCGCCTGTTTTGGAACCACAGCACACCCCTGACCATTTCCCCTCTCTTTCCCCTTCTGTTTGCAGTCGAAAACAACCCCGACCACCGACCTCCGACGAGCTTCCGCCGTCGCACCTCGTCGCCGGCGAACCAGAGCTCCCCGCCGTGCCGCGATACCACCACCGCATCCGCCACTCGACGCTGAACCTGACCCTGCCCTCCGTTGCCGTCGCCGTGGCCGGAGTCGTCGCCGGTGAGCTCGCCGTCGCCGTGGCCATAGGGTTGAAGATGACAGGCGGGCCCCGCCTGTCATCCACCCGCCTCTCTCCTCTCCTCTGTGCCACTGACCCACGGGCCCCGCCCGTCAGGTTTGAAACCTGACGTGCGCGCGCGCTGGCCCGTGCGGCTGGGCTAGTCAGCCCTGGGCCGTGCACTGTGGCCCTTTGGCCCAGTTGCACAGGGACCCTTTTTCTTTTTCTTTTCTGTTAATGTTTCAAACATTTTTACAGAAAAGAATATTGATCCAAATTAATTATTTCCAACTCATAAAATCTTGTAATATTCCAACCTATTTAATGGTACTACTCTCATTCAAATCCATGAAACTTTTCTGTACTGTTTAAATTTAAATTCAAATTTAAGCAGTATAACTCCTGTTCAAAAATCCATATATCCTATTCTGTGACTCCAAAACTCCAACTAAGATTTTTCCCCATCTTAGAAAACTCTCTAGCATTTTACAAAAATAAGTTGACATTTTTTGGTTTTTCTGTCTTATTTGTATTCTTATTTTTCCGTTATTATTATGCGACGTATAGATCCCGTATTCGAAGAAGTTGCTGTGGAAGAAGAAGGGGAAGGACTAGAAGACTTTGAAGACCAGGCCAATCCAGGCAAGCAGCCCTTTGACCATGATACACTTGTTCCTCGGAACCCGTTGGTTTCCGATGCATGATGAATAGGGTTACGATGGTAACCTAGATGAACCACCACATGATGCATGCTTTATTGTTGATCTTGCTACATGCTAGATGACATGCAATAGTTGGTCTTGATGCTCATATGATGCATGTGTGATATAAACCCCCGTAGTGGAAACTTTGCATGAACCCATCGGGTGCCCCTAATGCCCGAGGGTGATGAAGTGTTAGGTCATCACTTGAGAAAGAAGTGATGTGCCGGTAATATCATGTGCATGGTGGAATGATGGATTAGATTTATGTGTGTCTACCGTCCCAACCGAACATGTGCAACCACACTACCCCTTATGGGACGGGGCTTTATTGATTACTTAGGTCGATACTAGCATAGTGCCCGCATTACTAGTGACGGGAAGACTTGAGGACTTTCCCGGGACGGGGTCGTGCTTGGATAGGCGGCCATGACTGTTTTTACAGGGCACCGGACACACCGTTGGTCCCTTCGGGTACGCGTAAACATTGAATTAGGGCATGTCCCGTGATCTATTGTTTGTACCCCAAGGCCGTGTGCCAACGAGTGGACTCTATGTTAGTGTCGTCTAAGGAAAGGTAATGACCGGGTGCTTACCCCGGGTACTTGAGGTACCGCGGGTCGTGGATGACACGGAAGTTCCCCGGATCTTGTGGGTAAAGTGCGCAACCTCTGCAGAGTGTAAAACTATTCGAATAGCCGTGTCCACGGTCATGGACAGTTGGGTGGTGCTACTTAAACTATGTCCAGAATTTTATTTCATCAGTGTTGATATGTGTGTGACAAGTCAAGCTGGAGACTTGACTCAGTTGAGATGAATCATATCCATGTTGATGTCGGTAACCTGTTATCGAGGTTACGCGAGGTTAATGATGCATAAGCTTGATGATATCATATTGTTCTAGCCTCCTGCTAGATTGTTCATATTTATTCAATTGCATTGTTACTTGAACCACATCATGGGTTGCTTGCGAGTACATTCAAAGTACTCATTGGCTTGCCACTGGTTATTTAATTGGCCAGGCATGGAAGAACAGGATTACGAGGAAGAGTTCTTTGGAGACGACCATGCGAACTAGGACGCTATCCCAGTCAGAATGCCTGTAGGGTTAAGGCAGATGGCATGGGTTCTACCCGTTTTATCGAAGACTTCCGCTACTTGAGTAATTGCTATTCAGCCCGTGAGGCTCTATCTAAGACTTGGCCATAATGGCCTTAATTCGTGTAAGACTATTTGTATGGATGTAAGACTCTTGTTATTTCAGCTTCTGTGTGTTCAGTGAGCATTGATCTCTGGGATCACTGTACACGTGCATTCGGTGATCTCGACTTCCAAGTCGGGGTCCCCACAGAGCTGGTATCAGAGCCATCCTGACTGTAGGAAGCCTTAGTTAGCATGGGCGTTAGTTAGTTGAGACCCCTTTTTCAAAACCTTCTGAACCTCTCTTCTTTTCTAAACCTGAGATTTCCTCAGCTTATTAACCCCTCCTATTCCACCTTTGTAGATGGCCGCTGTTCCCGAAGAGCACCTGACCACTGGGTTTCCCCTGCTTCTCGAGGATAGCCTCCAGGAGTGTCAGTTTCACCGAGCACCCATCCTGACCTACCACGAGCATTGGGTGAGCGATACTGAGGTGGAGTACCATGTGGAAGTGATCGTGAGGGCAAACGATCCTCCCACAAGTTGGTTCTTCGAGGGACCCCAGATGACGACACTACCACTTGCTGCCGAAGCTGCTGCACTCAAGGCACTAACCCGTCTCCGCGAGCTTCTTCCGGAGATGGCCGCCAAGATGGCAACTCGCTTCTTACCTTACCGGAAGGAAGGTGACGAAGAAAGCAGCGCACTAGCCCCTCCACTGAAGGATGGACTCTCGCTTCGGTTCCAGACCTACTTCAGTCTATGTGCCGACAGCCTGGCACAAGACTTGGCCTCGGAATCAATGAAGCTTCGAGAAGAACTTTACAAGACCAAGGCACTTCTTCGTCGAGCTCAAGAGAAGGCAACCAGGATCAAGAAGGAAGGAGCACCTTCTGGACAATCCGCTATCGCATATCGAGGTGGAAGGCCCTCCGAGGATGTGTCTTCCAAGGGTGAAGAACCACCTCGACGACGCCGGATGACAGCAAGGGAATACCGCAAGCTCTTCCCTGCACCGCCGTCGAAGCACCGTCGTATCCAACTCCTCCAGTCCCCCACTCCCTCAAGTGACAAGGGAGCCCAGTCAGATGAAGACAAGGAGGAAGACCCGGAAGAGCCGGAATACGCGACCGAGCATTCCGCCGCTTAGGCATTATTCGCTACTCGGATATGCCAGTTGTAACCCCTACGGTAGGATAGGTCGTGTAACCCCTATGCGCAGTCGAGTCCTTGTATGGTTCATATGAAACCATCTAGTGCTAGCTTTTGTCGTGTCTGGATGTAAGTCGTAATCTTCCTTCGGGAATGTGTAAACGACTACATCACCCATTTGGATTTTAATGAATGTATTTTGGCCTTTTGGCCCTTGCATGATTTGATTTAGTGTCACACCCACCCCCTTACTAGGCACCTATCTATCTTGCTTTTCCTCTTCCGAGTCATGAGACCTTTTACCGCTCCAACAGGATGCCTGTTGTAACTCGTACTGGTACCTCTACCCAGCAGCCCGAAGCCGGAGCATCCTCGCAGCCAGAGGCAGACCAAACCAGCGACCAAGCTCCACCACCACCACCTCCTCCAAGCATGGACATGGCCCAGCTTCTCCAAGCTTTCCGAGAGGAACGCCAAGCCAACACTGCAGCTCTTCAGCTGATTGCTCAAGCTGTTGCCAACAACCGCCAACCAGCGGGGAATGGCAATGGACGTTCCACGTTGGCAGAGTTCAAGAAGCATGCACCACCAACCTTCATCGAGACTGCAGAACCCCTGGATGCTGATGACTGGGTCCGTTCCATTGAGGAGATTCTGGAACTAGTCGGATGCACCGAAGATCGCGAGAAGGTGGCCTATGCAGCCCACTGCCTCGGGGGAACCGCAAGAGCTTGGTGGGATGGATTCAAGGTCATGCATGCTGAACAAGACATCACTTGGGTTAACTTCAAGGCAGAATTCCGCAAGGCCCACATTCCTTCTGGAGTCATGGCTATTAAAAAGCGCGAGTTCCGAGCCCTGAAGCAAGGAAGTGGCACTGTCAAGGAGTATATGCAGAAGTTCAGTATTCTGTCAAGGTATGCCCCTGAGGATGTCAGCACTGATGCTGCCAAAAGGGAGCGCTTCATGGAAGGCCTTAATCAGACTCTGCAATATTCGCTTGTCGTGTGCGACTGCCCGTCTTTCCCTGATCTGGTAAACAAGGCACTTATGCTTGAAGACAAGCGGCGTGCTTTGGAAGACACTCGCAAGCGCAAGTTGATCAGTAAGGGAAGTTCCAGCAACCAGAAGCCTCGTCCGTGGCAGTCAGCCCCGGCCAAGCCAACCCATCAGCAGCCAAGAGCTCCTGCACCTCGTGCCAACCCTCAGCCTCAGCAGTATGCCAACCCCAGGCCAGCTTTCAACCCCAATACCAACGGTGGCAACAAGATCAACACTCCAAACCAAGTCACTTGTTTTGGATGTGGTCAGCCCGGACACATCTCCAGGGTGTGCCCCAACAAGAAGCCTGATGCCCCGCGCCCCAATGCGCAGAACCAGGGACAAGGCCGTGGAATGCCACCAAGAAACCCAGCTCCTCGCAATCCACCGAACTATGGGAAGGGGCGTGTGAATCACGTCACTGCTGAAGAAGCCCAGGAAGACCCGGACGTCGTGCTGGGTACGTTCCTTGTCAACTCAGCACCTGCAACTGTCTTGTTTGATTCTGGAGCAACGCATTCATTTGTCACTCAAAGATTTGCATTAAAAAGTGGCATGACCCCTACACCCCTGAATAACCCTATGGTGGTACAAACCCCCGGAGCCGAGATGAGAGCCAAGATAGGCTGTAAAGGAGTCAGTATTACCATTAATGGTGTAGACTTCCTAGCAGACCTTATCGTCCTGAGATCGCAAGGCTTGGATGTGATCTTAGGCATGAATTGGCTCAGCAAGCACCAAGGCTTATTAGACTGTGCCAATCGGACAGTCACTGTGACCAATGACCAAGGTGTAGAAGTCAAGTTTGCCCCCAACTCCTCTTCCGCTCAAGCCGCTAAAATCAACTGTCTGTCTGAAGTTGGGCTAGACCAAGTACCGGTGGTATGTGAGTATCCTGATGTCTTTCCGGATGAACTACCGGGAATGCCCCCTGACCGTGACATTGAGTTCATCATCGAGCTCGTGCCCGGAGCAGGACCCATCTATAAGAAGCCTTATAGAATGGGAACGGAAGAACTAGCCGAGTTGAAGAAGCAGTTAGAAGAGCAGCTAAGGAAATGATTTATCCGCCCGAGTGCCTCCCCCTGGGGATCTCCTGTTCTGTTTGTGGCAAAGAGAGACGGTACCATCCGCTTATGCATTGACTATCGTTCCCTCAATGAAGTTACAATCAAGAACAAGTACCCACTTCCCAAGATCGAAGATCTGTTTGATCAACTCAGCGGAGCCAAGGTATTCTCCAAGATCGACCTCAGATCTGGGTATTACCAGCTGAAGATCAGACCCCAAGATATTCCGAAGACGGCATTCGTAACCAGATATGGTCTGTACGAGTGCACGGTCATGTCTTTTGGGTTAACCAATGCCCCAGCTTACTTCATGTATCTCATGAATAAAGTCTTCATGGAATATTTGGACAAGTTCGTTGTTGTCTTCATTGATGACATTCTCGTGTTCTCGAAGTCGGAGGAAGAACATGAGCAACATCTGAGGATGGTCCTAGACAAGCTTCGTGAGCACCAACTGTATGCCAAGTTCAGCAAGTGTGAGTTTTGGCTGCACAAAGTTGGATTCTTAGGTCATGTCTTGACCGAGGAAGGATTATCTGTTGATCCTGCAAAAGTCGAAGCTGTGACCCAATGGCAATCTCCAACGACCGTCAAGGAAGTCAGAAGCTTCCTCGGATTGGCGGGTTATTACCGCAAGTTCGTGGAAGGATTCTCTAGCATTGCACGACCAATGACTCAGCTCCTCAAGAAGGACAAGAAGTTTGAGTGGACGCCAAAATGCGAAGAGAGCTTCCAAGAGCTCAAGAAGAGATTGACCACCGCCCCAGTTCTGGCAACACCTGATATTCACAAGGAGTTTGTGATATATTGTGATGCCTCTCGAACCGGATTGGGAAGTGTTCTGATGCAAGAAGGCCGCGTCATAGCATACCTCTCTAGGCAGCTACGACCTCATGAGGAGAACTACGCTACTCACGATCTTGAGCTAGCAGCAGTGGTTCATGCCTTGAAGACATGGCGGCATTACCTCCTAGGGAAACGGTGTGAGATTTACACAGACCACAAAAGTCTGAAGTATATTTTCACCCAGAAAGAGTTGAACATGAGGCAGCGGAGATGGTTGGAACTCATCAAGGATTATGACCTCAGTGTTCAGTATCACCCTGGGAAGGCCAACGTGGTGGCCGATGCCTTAAGCAGGAAGGCTTGCACTTTGAATGTCATTATTCAAGAAAGGCAGCCAGCCTTGTTTAAGGAGATCAAACAATTCAGTTTGGAATTGGTCACCCCCGGATTTCTGGATCATTTGGAAGTCAGACCAACCCTGATGGACGACGTCAAGAAAGCTCAAGGTGGACACGCAAGCATTGAAGGTATCAAGAGGAAGATGAAGATGGGCAAGGCCCCAGGATTCTCCGAAGACGAGCACGGGATTGTTTGGTACAAAGGTCGCCTCTGCGTACCAAACAGCCCCGAGTTGAAGACGCTGATTCTGCAAGAAGCCCACGACACCCCTTATTCCATCCACCCCGGAGGAACCAAGATGTACCAAGACTTGAAGGCACGATTCTGGTGGCACGGTATGAAGAGAGAGATTGCAACCTATGTTGCAAAGTGTGATGTGTGCCAAAAGGTCAAGGCTGAATATCAGCGACCCGCTGGATTGCTTCAACCACTCAAGGTTCCTGAGTGGAAGTGGGACAAAGTCGGAATGGACTTCATCACTGGACTACCAAGGTCAAATAGAGGACATGACTCTATCTGGGTCATAGTCGATCATTTGACCAAGGTGGCTCATTTCATTCCTGTCAAGACCACTTATGATGGCAACCGGCTGGCAGCTCTCTACATGGACCGAATCGTAAGTCTTCACGGCGTTCCCAAGGAGATTGTGTCAGATCGAGGAACCCAGTTCACCTCAAGGTTCTGGAAAAGATTCCAAGAAGCCTTGGGAACCAAGTTGTCTTTCAGCACAGCTTTCCACCCACAGACCGGAGGTCAAACTGAGCGAGTCAATCAGATTCTCGAAGACATGCTCCGAGCCTGTGTCCTGGCATATGGAGCCAAGTGGGAAGACTGTCTCCCTTTCGCCGAGTTCTCTTATAACAACAGTTACCAGTCAAGCCTACAGATGGCACCATTTGAGGCATTGTACGGACGTAGATGTCGCACACCCCTCAACTGGTCAGAGACTGGAGAATGACTAGTCTTTGGACCGGATATTCTCCGCGCAGCAGAAGAGCAAGTCCAACTAGTCAGAGAGCGACTAAAGGCAGCCAAGTCAAGGCAGAAGAGCTATGCTGACACTCGACGCCGAGACATGAGTTTCCGTGTCGGAGATCATGTGTACCTGCGGGTAACTCCTCTGAAGGGAACCAAACGTTTCCACGTCAAGGGGAAGCTCGCACCAAGGTTCATTGGGCCCTTTGAGATCACTGCACGACGAGGAGAAGTGGCTTATCAGTTGGAACTACCACCTGAGCTATCCGATGTGCACAATGTGTTCCATGTGTCACAACTCCGGAAATGTCTCCAAGTTCCAGACAAGCCCAGTCTCTACAAGGATGTGGATCACCAAGCCATTGATCTGCAGCCTGACTTGACCTACCGCGAGAAGCCTATCCGTATCCTGGACGAAGCAGAACGACGTACGCGGAGCCGTACCATCAAGTACTTCAAGGTCCAGTGGAGCAACCACACCGAAGCAGAAGCAACCTGGGAACGAGAAGACTATCTTAGATCCGAGTTTCCCGACCTCTTTTAAACCCTAGTTTAGGAATCTCGGGGACGAGATTCTTGTAAGGGGGGTAGGTCTGTCACACCCTGCATTTTGTAACATGTTATTTGTAACTTTGAAGCATGAAAATTTGGACCAGCAAAAATTTTTTAGCATCATTTGGCTTTTATTTGGAATTGAGTTTCTCTGCATTTGTTTTTCTTGTGCTCATTAAAGTCAACTATGACCTCTTGTAGATTTCATCTCCTTATCCAAAACTTCTGCCCAATGATCATGCCAAGTGTTATATAGCAGTATAGTATTTTCTTATAAAATTAATTTGGCCAAAAAGTATTTTATAAATATAGTTTTCCAAAAAACCCTGAATTGAGATTTGCACTGCAAGTACTTGATTAAGGGTGTGAAAACTTTTTCTAAAGGTTTATTTGAGACCTAGTAGTCATAGGACTCCCATAAGCCACAAAGGTATAATTTTAAAAGTTATTTTCCTATTTTATTTAAAAGCTTTTTCTTAAGGCCAGAAATGATCTTTAATAGGGGAAAATTATTTAACTGTTTCAAAAATATTTGCCAAAATTCAGAGAGACTCATAGGACATATATTGTCCATATATAAGAGTTTCAACACTTGGTCATGTTCAAAATATTGGGCTAAACCCTCTAAAACCCTTTTTGGATATTTCAAGCTTTTGAAATATTTACAAAGGAATTTTTCTCCAAAAATTCCAGGGAAATTCTATCATGTCATATATGACATGTTTGATGATCTTGCAAAGCCTCATGCATTGGAGATCAAGGAAACCACCTCAAACCCCTTCATAACCAATCTGTCCATATTTGAAGTTTGAGCAACTCTACATTGCCAAGCTTGTCCAAATGCTCTCAAACTTGGTGCACATGCTAGGATAGCCTAATAAGGCACCTAGACCAAATGGCACAAGATTTGGAATAGAGCAACTTGATCAGATCACCTCAAAACCCTTTCTGCTCAAATACAAATTTGAACAACTTTACATTACCAACTTTTTATCTGGAGCCTCAAACTTTGTGAGCATGATCAATACCCCAAATGAGGATGCTACACCAAGTGGTGCATCAAGGGGAGATGATTAGCTTGACTCAATCAACATGAAACTGTTTCTGTTGATTTCTAGGGTTCACCAAAGTTACATTGGCTAGTTTCTCCAAATGAGCTCAAATTTGGTGAAGCACCCTATTTTCTCATGCCTTTCAACCCTGTCAAGTGCCATGCCAATTGAACTTCATTTGCTTGATCAAACCATGATCAAACACCTTCTGCAGAAATCTTAAAACCTTTACTTTTACCACTTTCACTTTTCTCCAATGCCTCAGCTTCTTACCACAGGTGCACTGGGCTACTAGCAAACCCCAGTAACTTCCCCAGCACCTCAGCTCTATGATTGAGGGGTGAAACCTCCACTTTACCTTGCTGGACAACAGTTTTCACCAAGTCCCCTAGCCCTCCTCCCTCTCTCTCTGCACCCCAGAGCATCCAAGGCCTTGGGGCAATTCTATACTACTCCCTCAACACCCCAGACACTGTTGGACACGCTGGGACGAGCCAAGCCAACGAGAGCGCGACGATGCCGGTCACACGCGCGCTCTGGAGCGCGTGAACAGTGCTCCCGCACGCTGGCTCGGGCCAATCATCGCCCCCCGACCACCTCGAGCCTCCCCCTCGCGCCTCCCAACGCGCCTCGACGTCCGCAGCCCCCTCCGGTGCTGTCCCCCTCCTCCTGCGCCCTCCAGTGGCCGTCGCCGCACGCGCGCTGGCCGCCCGCGGCGGCCACTCCTCGGGCTCACACGCGCGCACGCCCCTGCTGCTTCCCCGCTCTTCTTATCCCCTCGGCTGGACGTGGAGCAAGTCCACGAACCTCCCCGGCATGTTCCCAGACCCCAGAACCCTCCACAGCCTCGCCTGCAACCTCGCCGGCGCACAGGTCCACGGTGAACCACGGGCGCGCCTATTTAAGACCTCCCCGAGCTCTCCCAACTCCATCACCAGCTCCACCACACCTCACTAGCCCCTCCTGCACCCTCAGATCAGCCCCGGAGCGCCCCAGTGCTCGGGATCGACCGGAGCTCCGCCGCGTCGGGCCGCCGGCGATCTCGAGGTACAGGCCTCCCCTGCTCCTCCCTCTGCCTGTTTTGGAACCACAGCACACCCCTGACCATTTCCCCTCTCTTTCCCCTTCTGTTTGCAGTCGAAAACAACCCCGACCACCGACCTCCGACGAGCTTCCGCCGTCGCACCTCGTCGCCGGCGAACCAGAGCTCCCCGCCGTGCCGCGATACCACCACCGCATCCGCCACTCGACGCTGAACCTGACCCTGCCCTCCGTTGCCGTCGCCGTGGCCGGAGTCGTCGCCGGTGAGCTCGCCGTCGCCGTGGCCATAGGGTTGAAGATGACAGGCGGGCCCCGCCTGTCATCCACCCGCCTCTCTCCTCTCCTCTGTGCCACTGACCCACGGGCCCCGCCCGTCAGGTTTGAAACCTGACGTGCGCGCGCGCTGGCCCGTGCGGCTGGGCTAGTCAGCCCTGGGCCGTGCACTGTGGCCCTTTGGCCCAGTTGCACAGGGACCCTTTTTCTTTTTCTTTTCTGTTAATGTTTCAAACATTTTTACAGAAAAGAATATTGATCCAAATTAATTATTTCCAACTCATAAAATCTTGTAATATTCCAACCTATTTAATGGTACTACTCTCATTCAAATCCATGAAACTTTTCTGTACTGTTTAAATTTAAATTCAAATTTAAGCAGTATAACTCCTGTTCAAAAATCCATATATCCTATTCTGTGACTCCAAAACTCCAACTAAGATTTTTCCCCATCTTAGAAAACTCTCTAGCATTTTACAAAAATAAGTTGACATTTTTTGGTTTTTCTGTCTTATTTGTATTCTTATTTTTCCGTTATTATTATGCGACGTATAGATCCCGTATTCGAAGAAGTTGCTGTGGAAGAAGAAGGGGAAGGACTAGAAGACTTTGAAGACCAGGCCAATCCAGGCAAGCAGCCCTTTGACCATGATACACTTGTTCCTCGGAACCCGTTGGTTTCCGATGCATGATGAATAGGGTTACGATGGTAACCTAGATGAACCACCACATGATGCATGCTTTATTGTTGATCTTGCTACATGCTAGATGACATGCAATAGTTGGTCTTGATGCTCATATGATGCATGTGTGATATAAACCCCCGTAGTGGAAACTTTGCATGAACCCATCGGGTGCCCCTAATGCCCGAGGGTGATGAAGTGTTAGGTCATCACTTGAGAAAGAAGTGATGTGCCGGTAATATCATGTGCATGGTGGAATGATGGATTAGATTTATGTGTGTCTACCGTCCCAACCGAACATGTGCAACCACACTACCCCTTATGGGACGGGGCTTTATTGATTACTTAGGTCGATACTAGCATAGTGCCCGCATTACTAGTGACGGGAAGACTTGAGGACTTTCCCGGGACGGGGTCGTGCTTGGATAGGCGGCCATGACTGTTTTTACAGGGCACCGGACACACCGTTGGTCCCTTCGGGTACGCGTAAACATTGAATTAGGGCATGTCCCGTGATCTATTGTTTGTACCCCAAGGCCGTGTGCCAACGAGTGGACTCTATGTTAGTGTCGTCTAAGGAAAGGTAATGACCGGGTGCTTACCCCGGGTACTTGAGGTACCGCGGGTCGTGGATGACACGGAAGTTCCCCGGATCTTGTGGGTAAAGTGCGCAACCTCTGCAGAGTGTAAAACTATTCGAATAGCCGCGTCCACGGTCATGGACAGTTGGGTGGTGCTACTTAAACTATGTCCAGAATTTTATTTCATCAGTGTTGATATGTGTGTGACAAGTCAAGCTGGAGACTTGACTCAGTTGAGATGAATCATATCCATGTTGATGTCGGTAACCTGTTATCGAGGTTACGCGAGGTTAATGATGCATAAGCTTGATGATATCATATTGTTCTAGCCTCCTGCTAGATTGTTCATATTTATTCAATTGCATTGTTACTTGAACCACATCATGGGTTGCTTGCGAGTACATTCAAAGTACTCATTGGCTTGCCACTGGTTATTTAATTGGCCAGGCATGGAAGAACAGGATTACGAGGAAGAGTTCTTTGGAGACGACCATGCGAACTAGGACGCTATCCCAGTCAGAATGCCTGTAGGGTTAAGGCAGATGGCATGGGTTCTACCCGTTTTATCGAAGACTTCCGCTACTTGAGTAATTGCTATTCAGCCCGTGAGGCTCTATCTAAGACTTGGCCATAATGGCCTTAATTCGTGTAAGACTATTTGTATGGATGTAAGACTCTTGTTATTTCAGCTTCTGTGTGTTCAGTGAGCATTGATCTCTGGGATCACTGTACACGTGCATTCGGTGATCTCGACTTCCAAGTCGGGGTCCCCACATCTATCTGCTTGTTGTCACCATCAATCTTCATGCGTGAAGCTAGTTGCATTTGTATCTGTGGACACTGGGAGGAAGTTTTTGGCATGTGCAGAGAAGGTTAGACCATCTTTCGTTGTTACAAATCATTTGTTAGATGTGATATAGACACTGTCACGGTCCCAACCCATTCATAGCACACCTTCAACCAAACGCATGCTAAGACAATGTCATAGTTTGTACCTAGTATCTTAAATTGTTGCCATCTCATCAGCGGTGCCATTAGAAAATTATTTGGCGCCGCTTCAGCAGTTTGTGGAGCCAATTTTGTTCCACACATCTGAGCAGCCAAGCAATAAAATACTAAATCTTTATGGCACGAAGGAACTGGGCATCGGAGCAACTACGTGCTCCGGAGTCTGGGTCCCTGATTTTTTTTCCACTACATCGGCTCGCCAGTGCAGGGCACCGGTGCGAGATGTAGCAGCAGTTGTCTTTACACCAGTTTTGGCATACATAGTGGACGGCCTTATGGCTATTAGTTCTATGTTACTAAATTTGTGCATGTACACACCTGTTAGTATCAATTTGCTGTCATCCAAACACTGTCGCTATGATGTTGTAGTTATATTTACCTTCCACATAAAATGTTCAATTTGTTATTTATTGTACATGAGTAAGAACTTGTAACGTTGTTGTAGTTAATTATAGCTTCTGATGTTCTAGAATTTGGTTGTTGTCTCAGTAGCAATTAATTCATTTGCACATTGATCTTTTTGAGAAGATATGTCATAATTAACATGTTTCTTCAGTTTTTCAAAATAACCATTGGTGGTTTTCTATGTTGCTATAAACCCATTTCCCTGATCTAGATTTAAATATTATAGGATAAACTAAAGTGTTCTTACCTAGAGTGGGTTGATCAAGAGTGGCCAGAGTCTTTGAAGATGTGCCTAGCGAAGCTCTAGAGCATGTACGAGGAAGAGAATAGACGTAGGCTTAGATAAACTGTTGTCGCGCTGAAGAATATTTGAAGATGCGATATAAAAAGTGGAAGGTGGAGAATGAGCTCAGATTTTTTAAATCAGACTTTGCTAAGATGGTGTTGGCAAAGGAGGAGGCACTTTCCCTGTTGGCCCATGCAAAACAGGTTCTTACTGAACTGCAAGCAAAGGTGGATAAGACGTGCGTGGATGATCTCGATTAGGGAAATAAATATATTGTTCTAATATTGTTCTTATGAAGTTGAACTAGCTATATGTTTTACTGTGTTGTTTTCATGTAGCTATCGTACCATGATGTTATAATATATTTATGTGCATGATATGAAATTGGCAAACAGTTGTTCGATATGAAATGTGAATTTGGGTAATACTATAATTATTAATTGTAAACTAATAAACCTGCTAAATGTGTCATCGAACTTTGCAAACGGTTCTAGCAGTAAAAGCGATTGTGATGGATAGTCCAATGCCACATAGTTTTCTTCATCAAATAATGTGTGATGTAGTTGATAAAAGCAAACGGTTAACCAAGGCAGAGTGTGTGTGATAGTTACACCTTTCACACACGAGCCTACACATAAAACTGTGTGGGATGTACATACGAACGGAAATGTTTTCCCTGGATTGACTGTGTGGGTTGTACATAAGAACGGAAACATATTCCCTGGATTGAATGTGTGTGATATACATACGGACGGAAAAGTTTTCCCTAGATTACCTATGTGGGATGTACATAAGAACAGAAATGTATTCCTTGGATTGACTGTGTGTGATATACATACCTATGGAAATGTTTTTCAAGGATTCACTGATACTTTTCCAACGTATCTATAATTTATGAAGTATTCATGCCATGTTTACAACAATTTTATATGGTTTTGGTTTGATTTGCATGGAACTAACGCAGACTGACGCTGTTTTCAGCAGAACTACCGTGGTGTTGTTTTTTGTGCAGAAATGAAAGTTCTCCAAATGAGCTGAAACTTTTCGATGATTTTGTTTGGAACAAAAGAGACCCCCGAAGCTTCGTGGGAAGGCCAGAAGAGCCACGAGGAGGGCACAACCCACCAGTAAGGATGGCAATGGGTCGGGTTTGGATCGGGTTGAACAATATCAAATCCATATCCATATCCATGAACACTATCTTTGCCCGCCCATGAAAAAATCCATGGGTGCAAAATTGTATCCATGTCCAAACCCGATGGATATCCATACCCACTGGATATCCATTGGCCCTCTCAAGATATATAAATAAGCTCTTCCACTCTTCACCTCATGGAAGGCTAGGCTTCACTTGTGATAAACATCAACTTGTGGTAAATGAACGTTCGCTAACAACCTAAGGTCATTTAGTATTTTTCTAACATATGCGAATGACGAGTAATTTAACAAGGAGATAAAACTAAGGGAAGGGTGTTGTAGTATATTACGAAGGGGATTGAATGTCAACTAATAAAAGGTACAACAGGGATTGTGTAATTTCTTTTGCATGTTTTAGATAATAAAGTGTAAAATTTTAGTGAGAGATGTGGCTGTGAAGTAGGGATAGCAGATTTTTTCCCATTAACTCATACTATCGGGTCGGGTTTTGGTATATCCATGGGCACAAGGTTATATCCATGCCCTACCCACGAGCAATCGGGTCGGGTTTGGGCGTCACCCATGGACACAAAAGCATATCCAAACCCTATCCATTCGGGTCGGATATCCATGGATATCCATGTCCATGGGTAAAATTGCCATCCTTACCCACCAGGGCGCGACTGGTGGGCCTGGCTCGCCCCGGTGGGTTGTGCTCACCTCGAGGCCCATCCAGACGTGAGACCAAGGCCAAAAATTCCTATAAATAAAGAAACCATAAGAAATAACCCTAGATCAGAAGTTCCGCTGCTGCAAGCCTCTGTAGCCATCGAAAACCAATCTAGACCTTTTTCGGCACTCCACCGGAGGGGGAAATCATCACCGGTGGCCATCTTCATCATCCCGGCAGCCACCATGATGAGGAGGGAGTCGTCCATCCTCGGGGCTGAGGGTTTGTACCAGTAGCTATGTGTTTAATCTCTCTCTCTCTCTCTCTCTCTCTCGTGTGTTCTTGAGATGCACAATCTTGATGTATCGTGGGCTTTGTTAATGTAGTCGAATCATATGGTGTTTCCCCTCTCTATCTTGTTGTGATGAATTGAGTTTTCCCTTTGAGATTTCTTTGGATTGAATACTTTTATGGATTTGAGAACACTTGATATATATCTTGCAATTGAATACTCGTGGTGACAATGGGGTATCGTATTGATTCACTTGATATATGTTTTGGCACTCAACTCGCAGATTCTTGAGGTGAAATTGGGGTAATCTATGCATAAGGGTTGATGCACGTTCTTGTCTTTGTTTCTCCGGTAGAAATCTTGGGGCACTCTTTGAAGTTCTTTGTGTTGGATTGAGTATTATGAATATGAACTTGTTTTGGTGATTATTCTAGTACGAACTCTTGATAGATTGTTCAGAAATAAATAACTTGTGTAATTTTAGTACGAACTCTTGATAGATCGATCGAAAAAAATACCTTGTGTTATTTTAGTACGAACTCTAGGATAGATCGAACAGAAAGAATAGCTTTGTGTTATTTTAGTACGAACTCTTGAATAGATCGAACGAAAAGAATAGCTTTGAGGTGGTTTCGTACCCTACAAACAATTTATTCTTATGTTCTCCGCTAGATAGGAACTTTGGAGTGATTATTCATCACACTTTGAGGGATGGTTATGTGATCCAATTATATTAGTATTATTGAGAGATTGCACTAGCGAAAGTACGGACCCTAGGCCTTGTTTTTAAGCATTGCAATACCATTTCTACTCACTTTTGTCACTTGCTACCTTGCTGTTTTTTATTGTTCGCACTACAAAAACTCATATCTACTACCCATATTACACTTGTATCGCAATATCTTCGCCGAACTAGTGCACCTATACAATTTGCCATTGTATTGGGTGTGTGATACGTCCAAAACGTATCTATAATTTCTGCTAGCTCCATGCCACTTTTGGGTGATATTGCTATGATATTCATACACTTCCATACACTTTTGATCATATTTGGACTAACTTACTAATCCAGTGCACCCCAGTGCCAGTTTCTGTTTTCGGCTGTTTTTGTATTTCAGGTTTTCACGTTTCGAGAACTGCCCAGAAAAATCCAGAAAAATTATATAAAAAATCTGTGTTCCGGAAACAACACTGCGTCCGAAGGCAGCCTGGGGGGGCCACCAGGGCTCCAGGCGCCCTGGCGGCGCCCCCCCCCCCCGGGCCGCGCCGGGGGGGGGCGCCTGGGCCCCCCGAAGCCCGTCCGGTGCCCCCCTTTGGCATATATTTAGAGGGTCCTCCGAAACCCTCAGAGGAGGAACTCTTTTCGCAATCCCATCTCTGTTCCGCCGCCGCCGCCGCTTCCAAGATCGGGAGCACCAGGAGAACTCTTCCTGGCACCCTGCTGGAGGGGAGGATCACCACCGGGAGCTTCTCCACCACCATGGACGCCTCCCGGATGACTCGTGAGTAGTCTCCCTTGGACCATGAGTCCATGACCAGTAGCTATGTGATGTTCTCCTCCCGTTCTTGTGCTTCACTAATTAGTCCTTGTGAGCTGCCCTACATGATCGAGGCACATATGTAATCCTTATGCTGTTGCTATGTTGAGTTTGCTGGGATCCGATGGATTATGAGATTATGTTTAGATTGATCTTGAGTAATATATTTGATTCACTTCTTTTATATTTATGTTCATAAGTAATTCTTGCATGTTCTCCGTTGTTATTTATTGCTTTGGCCGAGTAGTAGGTAGTGACTCCAAGAGGGAACGTTATGCTTGATTGTGGGTTCATGCCCCTCGATGACTAGCTTGAGTGACAGAAACATGAGTCTAGGGGATGTGCTGTTGCCACAAGGTGGAAAACAACGGTGATTGTGCCCGCGGGTGCAAGGATTGTTTACTTTAAGCAAAGTTCTTTTAATGCAGTTGTCTGTTGCATTGAGTTTACACTATGGGTGGGGCTCGCAACTTAATACCAGCGAGATGTTCTGGACAGATATCTCAAGGTGGATGATTAGTAGTAGGCATTGATGGATTTCGGTTTACTTACTTTGGCGTACCGCCCATGCTTTGAACCTCAACCTTTCTTGCAATGTAGTCAGCATTGGTTTGCGTTCGTGGTCCTGTCAATTGCCCAGCTGTAATTTGTTTACCTCACATAGCTGTTTTATCGTCTTTTGGGAGAGAGACATCACTAGTGAACATCATGAGACTCCGGTCCTTATTACTATCATTGATCAAACCCGCTATTTACTTTTCGTATTATTTACTATTGCAAAACACTATCTATCACTACTATCATTGCTTTTAATCCTTTGTGAACTACAAGGCCGGAGGGATTGACAACCTCTCTGTACTCGTTGGGAGCAAAGTTATTTGTATCTGTGTGCAGGTCCACGTTGATTGCTAATTTCGCCGTTAGCAGTTGACACCTACTTGTTGAACCTAGGAGTCTCTGGGTGTCGGTGTACTAAAGTAGGGGTACCTTAGTATCCCGACTTGTGCACGGGCGGTAGCAGCACCCCGTGGCTGGGCTTGCCACGCGCCCGCCAAGGCCCGCTCCGGACCCTTGAAAACCATTCAAGAACAAAGTATACAAGTCAGAAGAACAATGCCCCGGCAAGAGGAGCTTCCCGGGAAGGCTGCTCCAAGCTCAAGACCACCCTATTTTCACGAGACCCTGGCAAGAGGAGCTTGCCAGGAAGACCAAAGAACAGCATCTCAGAAGACATATCGTGGCGCATCACGTGCCCCGGCAGGACCCGGAGAGCGACAAGCTTACGAGCCCGGCAAGATAGCAACCCCGGCAAGGTGCTTGCCGGGGCAAGCTTTCACTGTGTGCCCGCGCTCCAGCTCATCTGTCCACGCGTCGCCCTGGGGCCCTTCCAGGGGCACGTGGCAGATGGCTGTGCAGCCTGGGGTACACGGTGGCGATCCATGGTGGCGAGGCCACCATCATGGCGAACGGAGACGCCCGGGCGGACGCTTTTGGGGTGACGGCGACGGGCATTCAATGCACTTGTCCCCCACCGTCAGGGTTAGGTATAGACCACTGTGCATACACTGTTCATGCACTGTTCCATCTACCACCAATTTTACGCTTTTACCCTCATCTACGTTGACACCTGTCGGTGACCCCTTTTGAACTATAAAAGGAGGCCCATGCACAACGTAGAGGAGGTTCCGAAACTTGATCACTCCCACGCTCGGTGTAGCTAGTACTGTAGATCTTCTTGCTCCCGAGCTCAAGAACTCAATACAACCAAGGCAGGAGTAGGGTTTTACGCATCCGTGCGGCCCGAACCTGGGTAAACTGCCCGCGTGTGCTCCTCGATCTGCTCTTTGTGCTCCCTCCGCTCCCTTGCCGTACCGAAAAGGGGCTCCGGTCCCATAGGTGTTCGTGGGCTGTCAGTTTCCCCGTCATCTTTGGCGCGCCAGGTAGGGGGCGCCGAGGTTGTGCGAACCTGATCCGGCGTTCACGCGGGCGCAACCTTCAGCAACTTCATCAACCTCTCCAGCTTCATCGACATGCCACCGAAGAAGAAGGCTTCAGAGGTGGGAGGCTCGTCCGCGTCGATCCCACCGCCACCAGAACCAACGGTTGGTGGGGTGGACGCTGGCGGAAGGACGGACGCCGGCGAGGAAACTCACGGCGCCGCCAAGTCCAAGGAAAAGACGGACGAACGGGCGAACTCCAAGGCCTCGGCGTCCGTGCATGCACCGCGCCCCTCTCTGGAGGTGCCGGGCCAGCAGCGACGTGGTACCCAAGGTGCCATACGCTTGCTGGGACGTAGCCAAGCCGGTGGGTCGCGGGATGCTCAAGGCCAACGCGTTGGCACGAGCAAGGCGCGGTCGCCGGGGCGAGACCCTGCTCCTTCTAACGCTGTTAGAAGTCCGAGCATATCTCGCTCCTCGCACCGCTCGCCACCGCTCCCCTCCACTCCAGCAGAAGCTCTTGCTAGAGCTCAGCTACTCCTCGACTTCCCTCCAGCGGCGGACAAGGCCGAAGATTGGAGGGCTACAATCCAGATCCTCATCGCCTTCGCCAACAACGACACGCCGCAGCAGCCGGCAACGTCACGGCCGCGGCAAGTCAGCCAAGCGAAGGCTGATGGAGACAAGACCGCCGGGGGTGCAACTACCGTGCACTCCCCGCCGCAGAAGCAGAAATCGCCGCCTCGCCGGATCAACGTCGACGACAACTCCACGGCGTCGTCGGATCCGCGGGCCCGCCGTGATCAACGCCAAGTCCTCGACGACAGGCGACAAGAAGACGCTCGAACCCGCATCGAGCGTCGAAGAGAAGCGCGAAGACAGTCCGATCAACGCGCTGGGACTGCTGTCGGCATGCACGCGCCCGGTGAACCAGGCGACTTGCCGTACGCGGCAGGCTGCCCTGCGTTCACCCGAGAGCTGCGGCAAGTCCAGTGGCCCAGCATGAAGAACTTTAAGCCCGACGAACCCGAGAAGTACGACGGCAAGACCCATCCCTCAGAGTTCCTTAGCATCTACACCATTGCGGTGCAGGCTGTCGGGGGACGCGACGAGAAGATTCTAGCGAATTACTTCCCGCTCGTGCTTAAGCCAAACGTCAGATCTTGGCTTATGCACTTGCCGGAGAACTCCATCTCTTCTTGGGCGGATCCGTGCCACCAGTTTGTCGGCGCCTTCACGGGCGGCCACAAACCCCATGGCCAGGAGAGCGAACTCCACATCCTTGCCCAGAAGGAGGGAGAATCCCTGCGCAAGTACATCCACAGGTTCAGCCGCGTCCAGCACAACATCCCGGATGTCCACCCTGCCGCGGTTATCAGCGCGTTCCACCAGAACGTGTGTAACCGCCGGATGAGGGAAGAGATGGCGATGACCAAGATCCGGGACGTCAGCGAGCTTTACACTCTGGCTGACAAGTGTGCGCGCGCTGAAGAGGGGAGGAGACTCCCCGGAGAGGATACTGGAGCAGGAGGCACAGACAGCGAGGATGCCGCCCCGGCAAGGAAAAACCGGCGGCGGAACAATAAGAAGAAGAAAAACAAGGAAGTACTGGCTGTGGAGAAGTCCGGCAAGGAGGCTGGCGACAAGAAAACTCAGGCTGGTGGTGAGGCCTCCGCGGCAGCGCAGCCGGCCACGGGAGGCAGGAGCACGCGGCACGACCGGCGCTGCTTTGGGCGGCTGGAGCAACAAGACTAGAGGTTGAAGAAGCACTACGGCGGTTGGATGGACATCGTACGGTCACTGGAGCTAGAATCATTCATATTGACTAAGTTGACAAAGCACACCGTCCCCGTCAACTTAGTAGGCCCACAAGTCAGCCTCCCACCAAGGTGGGTCCCAACCAGCAGGGGGAGTATTCATTTTTTTTGTGCGTAATAAGGAGGCACTTCCGGTGGGTCCGAGCTGACAGCGGGGGGGACGTTTTTTTCGCGCAATACGGTGGCCCGTCCGGTGGGTCCCAGCAGCCAGGGGGAAACATTTTTTCGTGAAATACGGTGGCCCGTCCGGTGGGTCCCTACTGTCAAGTGGAGGAATCTTTATTTTCCGCGTAATAAGGAGGCACTTCCTGGCTGCCGTCGTGTACCCAGCTATCAGCCTCTCCACGTACAGTCCACGTCCGATGGAAGCCATTCCTTGACAACGTTGACCACGCCGCACCGAGAGCACCAGCGCTGTGGACGATAGCGAGGCCTAGGAAGGGGACGATGTGAAGCCGGGGAAGACACGGCGGTGGAAGCCCGCGCGGAGAGGAGTACGAGGGTTCACTGGTTTGGCTGCGGTGTGAGGCTGCCGTCATCGCGGAATAACACGGGGTGTGGGTGAGTAGAGGGATGGCATGGCCAGCGGTGGGAGTATTAGGGGGGCGGTGAGGCCTGCGCGGCAGCACGGCCGGCCACGGGAGGCAGAAGCAGGCGGCACGACCGGTGCTGCTTTGGGCGGCTGGAGCAAGAAGACCAGAGGTTGAAGAAGCACGACGGCCGTTGGATGGACATCGTACGGTCACTACAGCTAGAATCGTTTATATTGACTAAGTTGACAAATCCCTTGGTACGCGTCAACTTAGTAGGCCCACAGGTCAGCTTCCGAAATGGTGCGCCCCAGATGTCAGGGAGAGGAATCACTTTTTGGGCGGGTGAAGCTAGAATATCCGAGATTGAAGAGGAAGCGCGGCATCCGTTGGATGGACATCCAACGGCCACTACTGCTAGAACCGTGTGTTGACTATAAGTTGACAAAGCCTTGTATACACGTCAACTCTATTTTTTTGAGGGGACGCGTCAACTTAGTAAGGCCACAAGTGTGTGGCAGAGAACTTATAGCCCATTTGAGATTTGTAAGAATGTGTAGCCAATTTTTGAATCAAGGAATTTACTACAACCCATTTACAGTTCGTTAAAAGTACAGCCCATTTCAACCAACCGTTCAAAACAGAATTCAATAAAATTTCCCACATATTGATGGGATCCGAAATATTTTTATCCTGAAATTTCTAGTCAGATTAAATACAATTTCAATATAAATTTATATTACGTAAAAATCCAACGAAACATTGCGCTCGCAACAATTAATGAAGTTAAAAAATTCAATATCCAAAAATAATATTTTATAAAGTAATTACGTGTTTGGTGCAGTTTTTCTAGTTACTGCTCAGTTTTTATAATTACATCCCATTTATTATTTCTTAAAGCCCATTTTCTTGTTAAGCCTAATGCATCCCTTCTAGGAAAGATTTGCAGCCCAGTGAGGCGGAGAATAACAACTTGACCTTGCCTGTGTATTCCTAAAAAAAGTATAGCTGGGCTAGCCATTTTCAGCTTGAAAAATAATAATATCTGGGCTGGATATCTGGCCTGGGCTAGACGGGCCACATCCCGCCCAGTTAATTGTTGCAGCGATGTTTTTGTTGTTGTTCAGAGGAGAAAAATTAATATCTGGGCTAAACATCGCTCAAGAAAAACTCTGCAGTGCTCACACCTCAAAAACACAAATACTGCTCGAGCTGCTTGGTCCCAGCTGTCGGCCGCTTCTTGTGCAATTCTCTCGTTTATTGACTATATAGGTTGACAATGGTGTGGGACCGTGATGTCAGGAAACCAGGAGGAAGCAAAAAAATTATAGTTTTATATACAAATAAGGAGGCACTTGCATACATGCGGCTATGGCCCTGGTGGGTCCCCACTGTCATCCTCTCCAAGTAAAGTCATCTCCTCATCCTCATGTCCGTTGACCAAGTTGACAACACGAGGCGGCGGCGCCACGGCAAGCATAACAACTCGAAGGACGACGGAGAGGGCCTCGCGGGCCCTACGGATGGTCTGATACATCGCCCGCTGCTCATTCGGGAAGCCAGGATCATAGGGCCATATGTCTGCGGCAGCATTGTCGTTTGCTTATTCACCGGTGCTCGTTGAGGAGACGGAGGTTGCAGCACAGGTCCCCCTGTGCTCGTAGCTCTTCCGCCATTAGGGCGTCGAAGTGCGGCCGCACCTGCTCTATGGTGAACACGGCATGAACCGGCTTGGACAGTGGCGTCAGCTCCTCAACGAAAGCTACGCCCACCGTCTAATTGTCGTTCCTCAGCTCGGCGAGGTAGCTGCCGAGCCAGCATGTCCGGCTGCTGGACCGACCCGCTGCCAAGCACGAGTCTGACTGCCCTGGCCCACTGATACGTCCAAAATGCATCACTATTTTGTATCATAATTTATCCTTATTCATTGATATATTTCACATTACGATGATGTTCTTATGTTGTTTTGGCTATTTTACACAGTTTGCAACTTTCCGGTGCCGAAGCAGCAGACGCAGGATTCAGCGGTAAAAAGTGGACGCTGAGTTGCTGAAGAAGAATACCTCCAAATTACCTAAAAATCGACGGAGGATATTTTCCGGATGAATCACGAAGACATGCGAAAGGGCAACCAGAGGGGGGCCACAGGGTGCCCAGGCGCCCTGGGGGCGCCCCCCCCCCTGGCCGCGCCGGGGGGGGCGCCTGGAGCCCCTGGCCCACCTCCGGCTGCCCCCTTTTGCCTATATACTCTCTGTTATCCGAAAACCCTAAAGAGGAGAGTTTTTACGGAGTTCCGCCGCCGCTCCGTGGCGGAAACCTACAGAGAAGAAAAAGCCATCTCCGGTGGGCAGATTCCGCCGGGGAGATCACCTCCCGGAAGGGGAGATCGTCGCCATCGTCATCACCATCGTCACGGGCATCATCGAGATCATCATCAACATCATCCCCAACACCAGCACCATCCCCATCTTCAACCAAATCTCATCTCACAATTGCAACTTGTGTTGTAACTCGTACTACCTATCCTCTCTACTCCATCGGTGTTGATTACTACTTTGTGGTGAATGCTATTGAGTTTTGTTGGAGAAATATTAGTATGTCCAGATTGTTTATCACCCATTTATCTCCACTGATCATGATCTCTTTTATGTCTCGTGGGTAGTTACCTTAGTTCTTGAGGACATGGGAAAGTCTTGTTGTTAGTAGTCATATGCTGTTGAAGTAATATGTGTTGTTTGATACTTAAGTTGTGTTGTCATTCTACTAGTGGTGTTGTGTGAGTCGAACACTCAACACTTCGCCTTATTAAGGACCTAGGAGAATACATTGTGTACAAAGAATGCTTACGGTGGGTTGCCGGAGTGACAGAAACCTGAACCGCAGTTCGCACGCTTTTGCATAAGGGAATAATGGATCCTCGATCGTATTGCTATGGTTAGGCTTTTGCCTTAAATACTATCTTGTATTTGCGGATGCTTGCAAGGTGTTTAATCATAAGAGTGCATTCATCTTAGTCTAGAGAGTGCACTAGCATAGATCCACCCACTCAACACTTATCAACACATAACATAGTATCGATACGGGATATGGCGAAAGCACATGACTACCTCTCCCGTGTGTCCTCGGGAACGCTTTAGCCTTTATAAGTTCAGTTGCTAGGCCTCTCCTTTGCTCAGAAAGGATTGGGCCACTTGTCACTCTCAGTACCTTTTATTTTGCTTGCTTTTACTTTCCTGTCGCTTATATCAAGAAAACCCCTAAAAAGTTATCTTTCAGTGCTTGCAGTAATTTCTTGCTCAGAATCGCTTATCAATACCTTCTGCTCCTCGTTGGGTTCGACACTCTTACTTATCGAAAACGCTGCAATAGATCCCTTACGATTGTGGGTCATCAAGTACCGTTTTCTGGCGCCGTTGCCGGGGAGCGTAGCGCTATTGGTAAAGTGAAACTGGTAAGGAAGTTTTTATAATTCTATTTTTATTTTCGCTATTGCTGCTCTTTGTCCTTATGGACAACCCTATTATTGGATCGTTGCTTGCGGGAAGATGCCCCACACCTGTGGTGGTTGCTCCTCCCCCTACTGAAATTGTGCCCTATAAAATACCAGGTGGTATTATCGATTATGTTTTGGCTAATCGTTACGCAGGAGACAGACATCCCGGTGAACACTTGCTATATCTGTCACAACTATGTTCATTATTTATGCTTGCAGGTGTATCGAGGGAGTTTGTCATGAGGAAATTGTTTGCCGTATCACTTATAGATAAAGCTTCAGATTGGTATAGGCTTCTCGATAACTCACACTTGCTTGACTGGCAAGAGCTTATGTCTCTCTTTTATACTAAGTTTTATCCTCTTCATGAAATTCATCGAGACAGGAATTATATCTATAACTTTAGGTCTCGTGACGGAGAAAGCATTGCTCAAGCTTGGGGGAGATTGAAGTCCCTAATGCTCAAATGTCCTATTCGTAAGCTTCCCAAGGAAATTATACTTACAAATTTTTATGCCAGGCTTTCTCGTCAGGATAAGGAGATGCTGGATGCCTCCTCTAGTGGGGTATTTCAGAAGAAGAGTGTTGAAGAAAGGTGGGATCTCATGAAAGGATCTAGAGGAATACCGAAGATTGGGAAATTGATAAAGGTATTGAACCTGCTATAAATTATGAACATGATTATATTGAGAGCTATGTGAAAACTGATTACTTCAATACTTTTTGCTCTAAGATTGGTCTAGATTCCCATCTAGTGATTGATTTCTGTAAGAATTTTGCCTCTCACGTTGATTCTTTTAAAAAGAAGAGAGACCAGCATCATGAACCTTTTAAAGAGCCACCTGTTGATATTCATGTTGCTGACCCTATTTTGCTTGCAGTTCTATATGAACAGCCTCCTTTTCCCGCAAGGATAAGGGAGCACTCTCTTGTGACAGGCATAATAAATAAAAGTGAGAGAAGAGTTGATGAGCCTGAGGACCAGATCAGGGTCGATCCTCAAGTTGCATTGATTAAAGACCTTGTTACTAATGATGTTTTGGATTCCAATATAAATTTTTGTGCTGTTTCCACTAACCTTGTCACAGCCAAGAATAAAGGCCCAATTTCAGGTACTCCAGTGGTATCTGTTAAAATAGGAGATCACAATTATTATGGGCTATGCGATTTGGGATCGAGTGCAAGTGCTATCCCCTATTCACTTTATGAAGAGATCATCGGTGAGATTTCCCCTTGTGAACTTGAAGAAGTTGATGTTACCATTCATCTTGCAAACAGAACAACTATCTCTCCTATCGGAATTGTGAGGGACATTGAAGTCCTATGTGGAAAGGTAAAATACCCTACCGACTTTCTAGTACTTGGTTCAGAGAGGGACAATTTTTGTCCAATTATTTTTGGTAGACCTTTTCTTAGAACTTGTGGAGCTATAATAGATTGCAAGAAAGGTAAAGTTTCTGTTGAATTCAATGGTGAACCATATGAATTTAATTTTTCTAAGTTCTCTAAGCAGCCTCGTGGTACCGATTTACCTAGTGATGATAAACTTATTGAAAGTATTGCTTCTATTGCTATTCCCCCTAATGATCCTTTACAGCAATATATGGAGGACCACGAGAATGATTTGCATATGCAGGAAAGAAATGAACTAGATGAAATATTCTTGAGGCAACCTGCTATCCTGAAGCACAACCTTCCGGTTGAACCTTTGGGAATTTTATCAAAACCGAAAGAAGACCCGGTGTTCGATCTTAAACCTCTTCCCGATACGCTCAAGTATGCTTATTTAGATGAAAAGAAAGTATATCATGTTATTATCAACTCTAACCTTTCAGGATATGAAGAAGAGCGACTATTGGAAGTACTTCGTAAACACCGAGGCGCAATTGGCTATACCCTTGATGACCTTAAGGGGATTAGTCCATCTATCTGTCAACATACTATCAACCTTGAGCCTGATGCTAAACCTGTTGTTGATCATCAACGACGGTTGAACCCGAAGATGATGGATGTTGTAAGAACTGAGATTCTCAAGCTTCTAGCCGCAGGTATTATCTACCCTATAGCTGATAGTAAGTGGGTAAGCCCGGTACATTGTGTTCCTAAGAAAGGAGGTACAACTGTGGTTCCTAATGATAAAAATGAACTAATACCTCAGAGAATTATTATTGGATATAGAATGTATATTGATTACAGGAAGCTGAACAAGGCAACTAGGAAGGATCACTACCCGTTGCCGTTCATCGACCAAATGCTTGAAAGTTTATCCAAAAATACCCACTTTTGTTATCTCGATGGTTATTCTGGCTTCTCTCAAATTCATGTTAACACTGCTGATCAAGAGAAGACCACTTTTACTTGTCCCTTTGGTACTTATGCTTACAGGCGTATGCCTTTTGGTTTATGTAATGCCCCTGCTACTTTTCAAAGGTGTATGTCTGCTATCTTTCATGGTTTCTGTGGGGACATTATGGAAGTCTTCATGGACGATTTCTCCGTCTATGGAACCTCCTTTGACCATTGTCTCCACAACCTTAATAAAGTTTTGCAGAGATGCGAGGAGACAAATTTGGTACTCAACTGGGAGAAGTGCCACTTCATGGTTAACGAAGGAATTGTTCTTGGTCACAAGATTTCCGAAAGGGGAATTGAAGTGGACAAGGCCAAGATCGAAGCTATTGAGAGGATGCCCTATCCAAGGGACGTCAAAGGTATTCGCAGTTTTCTTGGTCATGCTGGTTTCTATAGAAGATTTATTAAAGACTTTTCTAAGACTTCGAGGCCCCTCACTAATCTTCTCCAGAAGGACGTTCCTTTTGTATTTAATGAGGATTGTAAGGAAGCTTTTAAAGTTCTTAAGAAAGCTTTAATAACCGCTCCTATAGTAAAACCACCTAACTGGAATTTACCTTTTGAGATTATGTGTGATGCTAGTGATTTTGCTGTTGGAGCTATTTTAGGACAAAGAGTTGATAAGAAATTGAATGTTATACATTATGCTAGCAAAACCCTTGATAGTGCTCAAAGGAATTATGCTACTACTGAGAAGGAATTCTTAGTTGTAGTATTTGCTTGTGATAAGTTTAGGCAGTATATTGTTGATTCCAAAGTTATTATTCATACTGATCATGCTGCCATTAAGTACCTTATGACAAAGAAGGATGCCAAGTCAAGGCTTATCAGATGGGTACTCCTCCTTCAAGAATTTGATTTGCAGATTGTTGATAGGAAAGGGGAAGACAATCCGGTGGCGGACAATCTTTCAAGGATGGAAGATATACCGCATGATCCCATCCCAGTCAACGACAGTTTTCCAGACGAACAACTTGCCGTTGTAAAAGTACAATCTCTTTCGGATCCTTGGTATGCAGATTATGCTAATTTTATTGTTGCAAAGTATTTGCCTCCAGGTTTAACATTTCAGCAAAGGAAGAAGTTCTTTCATGATTTGAGGCACTACTTTTGGGATGACCCACATCTTTTCAAAGAAGGTCCCGACGGGATCATGAGAAGATGCATACCGGAACATGAGGAGAAGGACATTCTCAGACGGTGTCATGATAGTCCCTATGGAGGACATCATGCCGGTGAGAGGACTGCACATAAGGTTCTCCAATCAGGTTTTTATTGGCCTACTCTCTTTAAGGATGCTAGAAATTATGTTTTAGCCTGTGATAAATGTCAGAGAGTTGGTAGCATTAGTAGAAGGAATGAGATGCCTATGAATTACTCACTAGTGATTGAACCTTTTGATTGTTCGGGTTTTGATTTTATGGGTCCTTTTCCTTCTTCGCACAAGTACACTCACATTTTAGTAGCTGTTGATTATGTGACCAAGTGGGTTGAAGCAATCCCCACTGAAAGTGCTGATCACAAGACATCTTTGAAAATGCTTAAAGATGTAATTTTTCCTAGGTTTGGTGTACCAAGGTATCTCATGACTGATGGAGGATCACACTTCACGCACGGAGCTATTAGAAAAGCTTTAGCCAAATACGATGTCAATCATAGAATTGCTTCACCATATCATCCTCAAACTAGTGGGCAAGTTGAGCTCACCAATAGAGAGATTAAGTTGATCTTGCAGAAGACAGTAAACAGAAATAGAAAGGACTAGTCAAATAAGTTAGGAGATGCTTTGTGGGCATATAGAACTGCTTACAAAAACCCCATGGGCATGTCCCCCTATAAGATGGTGTATGGCAAGGCTTGCCATTTGCCATTAGAGTTAGAGCACAAAGCTTTCTGGGCTGTCAGAGAGCTTAATGCTGACCCAAAATTAGCTGGTGAGAAGCGTCTCATGAACTTGACTTCTCTAGATGAATGGAGAAGTGAAGCTTACGAGAGCGCTAAAATGTTCAAGGAAAAGGTAAAGAAGTGGCATGATAGGAAGATTCTGAAACGTGAATTTAATATTGGTGATAAAGTTTTGTTGTTTAGATCCTGTTTCAGGTTTTCTCCAGACAAACTACTTTCCAGGTGGGAAGGGCCATTTCATATTGAAGAAGTTTATCGGTCTGGTGCAATTAAAATTAACAATTTTGAAGGCACCAAACCTCAAGTTGTGAATGGGCAAAGACTTAAGCATTACATAGCAGGAGACCCTGTCAATGTTGATGTGAATATAATATACACAACCACTCACGAAGAACATGTTGCAGCCCTGTTTCAGACGCCAGCGGAAGCAGAATAAAGAAAAGGTATGTATTACGGTAAGGAAACATCGCGAACCGTCATAAAAGTTCCGTATTACGAGTTTTTGCAAAATTAGTAAAAATCTAAGCCTAAGTGGAGCCGGAGACGAGCTCCAGGGGGTCCAGGCGCCCCCCTGGCACGCCCTACCTCCTGGCCGCGCCGGGAGGCCGCCTGGACACCCGGGAGTCTGTCTCCGACCCCGCTTTAGCCTGTTACCTTCCTTTCTGTGCATAAATGTTTGCTATATATTTGCCCGGATTGTTCCGGCAACGTATCTTGCGATTTCGCGTGTTTTCTTTTCGATCTGTTTCTGCCAGGGAATCTTTCAGCTGAATCTAGGTGCCATGGCTTCTCCAAGTTCCCCCAAGGACAAGTTCGTCGTCAACGTCATCAACCTTTACCTCGTTGAGGTGAAGAAGCACCCTCGGGTTGTTCGGATGGAGGACGGTGTCCTTCATCAAGAAGATCTGAAGGGACCTATCAAGGAGGGGAGCATCTAGGCCAGGCTGGAAGAAGTGGAGCAAGAAGTCTTCAAGTACAAGAAGATGATCGAGCGTGGTGTTGAAGCTAACTTTGACATCATCAACGAGCTGAAGACCTACTTCCTGAAGGAGAGGAAGGAGATGTGGAAAAGCATCACCGCGTCTGAAGAAAAAATTGAAGAGCTCCAAGGGCAAATTTATGATCTACATAACCAGAACTGTGAGTATGAACTAAGGTTTATGCGCATGGGTATGGGTGCTGCATGCAGGATTCAGGAGACGAAATTCTCATATGAGACTGGAGAACCCCTTCCATGGAAGCGTTTCGCCGAGGACTACGTGATCAACGCCAACAAGGATGAGGAGTGAAATCTCCTTGGGTAACGGCATTCCCTTGGCTTGTTCCAAGCTTGGGGGAGTGCCCGGTATCTTTATCTTTACCTTTTGTCTTTTAGAGTCAAGTAGAGTCATATCCTGTTTAGGGAGGTTATTATATGAAATAGGTGTGTGCATTGAGGTCTATCACTCCTTCGGTGGAGAGATTGTATCTGTAAGTGTGGAGTCGTCTATGATGGAATATTAATGAGAAGTTTATTGGTTCCTTTTGCTGCACTCGATATTCTCTTCACGCAATCGACCTTATATGATGATTCTTATGGGGAGTATTGACCTTATATCAGGTATGGCTGTGAAAACTTTATTTAATCTTGGCAAACATAGCTTTGGTCATAACAACAAGCATGATTTTCCTAAAGTATCGACATAGCCAAAACCTTTATGTTATTATGCTTGAAGTGTTATGCTGACAAGGAAGACAACTTGATGTGTTATGCTTATTTCAATGTTTATGCTTTATATTGTTTTGCATCTTAGTCATCATCAATTGTCTGTTCTCTCAAAACCTTTGCTAGCCTAACTCTGTACTAAGCGGAATTCTGCTTGTGCATCCATACCCTTAAACCAATACCTTCCATATGAGTCCACCATACCTTCCTACTCGTGGTATTCCACTACCACCTCCTAAAGTACAGAATTTATGTGTTATCCTTAAATGTTCAAAATCTTTTATTTTTGTGCCTCTGCTTTAGCTCATGAGGAAGTAATAGTTAATTCATGGTCTTTTTGAGTTGGACGAGCTTCACCCCGGGATTGCATGTCTAATGTGCAAAACCATAATACGAGAAGGAACTGGCATAGAGTGCACATGGCTCATTAAAAAATATACAACAAACAAACCCTCCTTCACGCTTTGTTCATGAGAAATCAGAAAACTTTGGCAGTGATAAACAAAGGAGATTAAGAGGATGTGATCGTCCTCATGCGGGAGCCGTTCCTCGAAACTTGTCCAGCTCAAGAAGTAATTGAGTTATCTATTAGCATTTGTTGACAAATCATGCACCTCTCAAAACTTGCTTTCATTCTGTTTGATTTAAGGATAGCACATGAGTTTTCCCTACTACCCTAGGGCAGGGCCTATCTTTTAATTTTAGATTGAGTCAGTTATTCCTACTTCCTTCTATTTCTCAAAGAGAGCAGACATTTGATGTTGATAAGGATTCATTCATATAAAGTTGCATTAAGATTTGTCATATCATATCCTTGTTGACATTATCATTTGATAAGTAAGTTGTTTGTCAAGCCCAGCTAAGGCAAATATCTTCCTTTGTGTTAACACTTTCACTTCTTGCCTAATAGCATGTTCTTTCAAAAGCTTCAGTTAATCTCATCAAAACATAAAGAAAGAGCAAAAGTAAAAGCTATTAGTTGTTCTTTGACCAAAGGACATGTTTGCCATGATTCAATGAGTTTCCTTAGCCCTACTTCCGAATATAAGTGTTACCACTCTTTTATAAGGACCTTATGAGTTGAAGATTGCTGTTGAGGATATTTGAGTTGGTGAAGAAACTGTGATGCTTCTTGTCCGTATTCTATTTATCGACACTTCACTCTCTAAACTTGTGGACAGGTTTACCGAGCTCAGTATTCGCTTGGGGACAAGCGAGGTCTAAGCTTGGGGGTGTTGATACGTCCAAAATGCGTCACTATTTTGTATCATAATTTATCCTTATTCATTGATATATTTCACATTACGATGATGTTCTTATGTTGTTTTGGCCTATTTTACACAGTTTGCAACTTTCCGGTGCCGAAGCAGCAGACGCAGGATTTAGCGGTAAAAAGTGGACGCTGAGTTGCTGAAGAAGAATACCTCCAAATTACCTGAAAATCGACGGAGGATATTTTCCGGACGAATCACGAAGACATGCGAAAGGGCAACCAGAGGGGGGCCACAGGGTGCCCAGGCGCCCTGGGGGCGCCCCCCCTGGCCGCGCCGGGGGGGCACCTGGAGCCCCTAGCCCACCTCCGGCTGCCCCCTTTTGCCTATATACTCTCCGTTATCCGAAAACCCTAAAGAGGAGAGTTTTTACGGAGTTCCGCCGCCGCTCCGTGGCGGAAACCTACAGAGAAGAAAAAGCCATCTCCGGTGGGCAGATTCCGCCGGGGAGATCACCTCCCGGAAGGGGAGAACGTCGCCATCGTCATCACCATCGTCACGGGCATCATCGAGATCATCATCAACATCATCCCCAACACCAGCACCATCCCCATCTTCATCCAAATCTCATCTCACAATTGCAACTTGTGTTGTAACTCGTACTACCTATCCTCTCTACTCCATCGGTGTTGATTACTACTTTGTGGTGAATGCTATTGAGTTTTGTTGGAGAAATATTGTTATGTCCAGATTGTTTATCACCCATTTATCTCCACTGATCATGATCTCTTTTATGTCTCGTGAGTAGTTACCTTAGTTCTTGAGGACATGGGAAAGTCTTGTTGTTAGTAGTCATATGTTGTTGAAGTAATATGTGTTGTTTGATACTTAAGTTGTGTTGTCATTCTACTAGTGGTGTTGTGTGAGTCGAACACTCAACACTTCGCCTTATTAAGGACCTAGGAGAATACATTGTGTACAAAGAATGCTTACGGTGGGTTGCCGGAGTGACAGAAACCTGAACCCCAGTTCGCACGCTTTTGCATAAGGGAATAATGGATCCTCGATCGTATTGCTATGGTTAGGCTTTTGCCTTAAATACTATCTTGTATTTGCGGATTCTTGCAAGGTGTTTAATCATAAGAGTGCATTCATCTTAGTCTAGAGAGTGCACTAGCATAGATCCACCCACTCAACACTTATCAACACATAACATAGTATCGATACAGGATATGGCGAAAGCACATGACTACCTCTCCCGTGTGTCCTCAGGAACGCTTTAGCCTTTATAAGTTCAGTTGCTAGGCCTCTCCTTTGCTCAGAAAGGATTGGGCCACTTGTCACTCTCAGTACCTTTTATTTTGCTTGCTTTTACTTTCCTGTCGCTTATATCAAGAAAACCCCTAAAAAGTTATCTTTCAGTGCTTGCAGTAATTTCTTGCTCAGAATCGCTTATCAATACCTTCTGCTCCTCGTTGGGTTCGACACTCTTACTTATCGAAAACGCTGCAATAGATCCCTTACGGTTGTGGGTCATCACCCACCCAGATCGCCTCCCTCGCTTGCGCGCGCTTTCCGCCCGAAATGGTCAGCACCGCCCGCCCCGCTTCCCGGTGCATGCGATTGCTCCTCCTTCAAACGACACAAGTGCCGTCCGTCCGTCCTTCTGCCGCCCACGTTAATGATACGCGGTTGCCAAGGCGGCTACTCTAGCGCCACACGGTCGTCCCTCCGCCGCGCACCATTGCTATATAAACTGTTGCGTCGGCAATAGCCGTAGTCATCCGCATCCGTTCCTATTCTCCTGTCCGCACCACTACTGCCCACCATGGGTTCCTCGCGCTCCAACGCTCTTCGGGACGGGCGGACGACGGACCACAAGGAGATGGCAACCATTGCTGCCGACTGGCTGGCCGGCAGGCAGCCGGAGGACGACGACGTCCCATGGAGAACATGGTAGTCGATGATCCGGCGCCAACCCCCTCCTCCGCGCCATCCTCGTCGGTGCATTGCACCATGACCATCGGCGAGGCCCATGCCCAATATATGGACACAGTGAGGCAGATGCGTGAGGATCAATTTCGGGAGGCGCAGGTCGACGCCGCCTACAACCACCATCTCCTCCAAGAGCACCTGCAGGCGGAGGAGCAGATCATCGTGGAGCGGGCGGAGCAGGAGGCGCTGCTCGACTCGTACCGCTCCGCCGGCGAGGGCCGCCTCAAGCGCTGGCGGTACCGCATGTGGGTGGCGGAGGCTGCGGCCGCCTACAAAGAGGGCGATGAAGCGGGCGAGGCGCTGTTTGGCGAGATCGAGGATGAGGCAGAGGACAATGCCGGCTCTGACGAGTCCCCGCTCCGCTGGCGTTGACGAGGCCATGCTCCGCCGAGGCCCCGTGGCGCCAACGACGAGGCAGAGGACACCGCCGGCTCCGCCGAGGCCTCACCCTGCCGGCAACTAGGGGGAGGATTTCCCCCGCTCCACCGAGGCGCCGCCCGCCGGCAACGAGACAAAGGACATCGCCGGCTCTGCCGAGGCCCCGCCCCGCTGCCAACAGGGCCACGCCACACAGAAAACGAGGAAGAGTAGAACACGGTAGGTCGCCACCGCTCGGGTCCAAGTAAGGCCACCGCTGCCCTAATCGCTATGACAAGCTAGGCGGGTTGACCACTGACGGTCGGTTAGCTTCTTGGTGGCGACGTGGAGTCGGAGAGCTATGTTGGAGAAGGACGCTGCTTCTACTTAACTATTGGTGCAGTTGGCTGACTGACACGTGGGCCCAACAGGAATCTGGGCCACATGTCAGTTATGCAACTACACCTGCAGTTAAGTCACTGAAGCTTCTGTTCGGCTCAGCCGGACACAGGTGGGTAGCTTCGATTAATTAATTATACCTCCAGCGCACCCCTTTTTAGTTGAAGAATGTATGAAATGTAATGAAATTTGGCATGTTTATATGAAATCCGACTGTGTATGAATGAATTTATTTCGATTAGTTCTAATTCTTGTATCACTTGCATTGGATGAACATGCAAAACAATAAGTACTAGCATTATTCCCAGGGTGATCACCTTGTTTGCAGCAGTTTCACATGTACTCCCTCTGGTCCTTTCTAGTCTGCATACAAGTTATGTTTGGAGTCAAAGTATCTCTACTTTGACCAATCTTATAGAAAAAAGTATGCACTTTCACAATGTGCGAAGTAAAAAGGAATATAAGGATTACAAAGAGTTTGAGCAGCTTTTTAGCGTTCCTGTACATTGCAATCAAACACACAGGCCTATCAATTCATAGAGAACATTCAAAACAATCGATGATTATGCATCTTAGCGATTCACGTGTCAGAGCCAATATTTACTTCACAACTAAAGAATAAAGAAAAAATGGATCGACGTTGCTGACAGCAAAGGGCGTTCCATTCAAAAATATCAAACGCATGTCTTCTTGCTAAAATCAATGAGCAAAATTTGACAAGGTTTTCCCATTCCAAAATATCAAATGCCTACGATTGTGGAATGGGCAGGGTTTCCCACAGTTCGGACATTGACATGGCACCTCGTGCTAAATAAACCAGCTGTTCTTTTTGTGCAGTTCCACCAAAATCAACCAAATCCGCGCGTAGCTTGTATGATTTCGCCCTTATATGTTGCAACACCTTGAACTTATCAGCACCTCCTTTCTTGTGGTGGAAATGAATGATTCGATGTATTCATGAAAATTTTGTGCAGTTCCCATTGAAATCAAGCTGAGAACCCCTGTTTGCACAAATAAAAAAGTGATTAGTATATAGCAAATTGTACTATGAATTGACAGTTTAAATAGGCACCTACATGGTCCATGTAGAGCACACTTTTAGAAAAATGGAACTCACCGGAAAGAATCCTAGAACAACATTGTACTCGCGCATCACAGCAAGAAAATGGAGATTTGTCAGTCCTTCTGAGCTGAAGTTAGTTCAGTCCTTCAACTGCTCCTTCTGATGAGAAGATAGACAGGGCTTCTTTATCCTGGCATAATCCGAACTAGTCACTTCACGTACTCCATATTCTACTTCAGAGGAGGATGATCCTTTTTTGCAAAGACAAGAGGATAATTAAATGCTAGCATCCCTGTTTGCTCGAAAAAAAGGAAAGGAAACATTTAAAACAACACAAATGAAGCACTTCTCAAGGACAATACCACTTTTTGATGACAGTATCTAAATAGTAGCACAACACCAATAGAGATGACAAAGCTCAATCATATGGATGAAATCAGTGGGCGAGTACCAACCTTTGTCAGGAGGCTTATTGTGTAGAGCATACAGATGAAGCACTTCTCCGGAACTATCTGTTGCTATCTATTGTGGTGGCCATGCTTACTATATACTCCTCGATTAGATTAATGTTTCTAACATCTTCTTGTGCAGTTCCACTAAAATATATGGTATCTTCAAAGAAGATCCTTGTTTGCACAAGTAGAGATAATTACGTATTACATTAAGAGTGGCATCAAATCAGTGGCAAAACAATTGGTCATTCCAGCCATAGCAATAAATTAAGATGCAAAACTATATCATTACTTGTGTCATCACAGTTCGAGTGCTTCTTTATAGCACCAGGAGTTGATTTTTGTTTTTCTTCCGCTTGTTCTTCCCCTTCATCACTTGGTTCAATAACAGACAAGCTTCGCCTTCAATGTGAAAGAAGGCTAGTACTGACCTATCATGACGCGGAATTCAAACAACTCACAAGAAGAAGATCTGAACCAAATTTGCCAACACGGATAGGAAGTAAGATATCCTCTTGTGGAGTTCCACTAAGATCAAGCAATCAAGCAACGTTGTCGGTGTGACATTTTGGTTGAACTGCACAAAATACTCTTAAAACAAAAGTGCTTTGTGCAGTGCAACAAAAGGTCACAATGGCAACGAGGTGAAGTAGATAACCCTGTTTACACAGAGGTGCAAAGGAAACAACTAGTGGTCAATAACAGTGGATGACACAGAAGCCAACAAAAAGAAGCATCTACCTTATCTAAATGGGAAAGAAAGCAAGACAGTAGCATTTCTCAAACGGTGACATTGATTAATATTAACAGAGATATTATATTAACAATAAAATTCATTAAACATGTAATTTGCTTTTAACTGTGGCATTGCATCAATTTTCCAGCGGCATTATTAGAGGGTGCTTGTTTACAGGGACATTTTGGTGGAGGGACTAAAAAACTCCATGTCAGTCCCATCTAAACCAAACTGGAGGGACTTTTAGGGACTAAAAGTGGGCATTTGGGACTAAAGAAAGAAGACCCCGAGGAAGAGTCTTTTTGGGACTTTTTCCAATAGTTGCCCCTGCCACGCATGGCACCTTGTCTCTATTAGTTCATTACTAGGGGTAACATGGTCTTTTAGCATGTCATTTAATAACCTATAGTCCATGTTTAGTCCCTGGAACCAAACAAGTAGGGACTAGGGAGTTTTTAACCAAACAGGGCCTTAGATTAACAACAGCTAAAGAGTTGCACGGGACAGTGGACACACCAGCACCATGTGCATCTACCGATGTACTGGGGTGATGCACAGTCTGTTGCAACAAAGAACAAACAACCAAGGAGCATATTTGTGTTGGTCCCAGTTTTGTTATCTTTAGACACCTTTCCCTATGTGAGCGCAGTAAATCTAGTCCTGCTCAAACTCTACAGCCTTGTCCCCCAAAACAAAAGATTAGTTCGTTCCAGATGTGCGTACTACGTTTGTCATTGTTTTCCCTTTTCGACCAACGTAGGTGTTGGTAGCCAGTCTGTACTAGTACTTTCCCCACTTCCTTTCCATTGTGAACCATGTCCTAGATTTATGCTACACAACTTTTCCCACTATTTTCCCCCATTCCTCTCCTCTTTGAACCACATCTTAGATTCATGTGATACAACTTTCCCCACTACTTTCCCCCTTCCTTTCCTTTTTGAACCACGTCCTAGATTCATGCTATACAACTTTTCCCAATACTTTCCCCCATTTCTTTCCTCTTTGAACCACGTCCTAGATTCATGGTATACAATTTTCCCCACTAATTTCCTGTTTGATCCAACACCTAGATCCGAGTGCAAAAGCGGAAAAAGCCCACATGCACCTAAAGCAATGCATGTGGAATAAGTAAATTATACCTTAAGGTTCTTGGGGTGTGGTTCGATGGGCGACCGGAGGCCGTTCAACCCACACTATTTACGGCGGCAAAGAAGAAGGGGTCGGAGGCCCTCCCGTGCCGCCATTGGGTGAAAGTGAACATCTGCGCCGGTAGTGGATTCCCTCCCTCGCCGACGGCGACAGCGTTAAGCCTCCTTCCCTTCCCGGCGGACGGATCCTGCCGGCTCTTTAACCAGCAGTGAGGGGAGAGAGAGAGGCCAACAAAGTCTTGTTTAGATCTGGAGAGGGTGAGAGAGTGTGAAGAGAGCAACTACAAGCAGACCAGCAGTGAGGGAAGAGAGAGAGGCAGACGAAGTCTTGTTTATATCTGGAGAGGGTGGGAGAGTGTGAAGAGAATAACTACAAGCGTTGAGGCTCCAGCGTGTATATATATACTGGAGAGAGTGTGAAGAGTGCAAACCCTAGAAAACAAGCGCCGAGGCTGCAGCTTATACATGGTGAGGTGATTATACGGTCACTACGAGATCGTATAGCTCCGTATCCATCCATTTTGACGAGTCAAAGAATCCTCCTGGCACGAATTATGCTCAATGTAGTTATCGAACCCGAGACCTCAAGTTTGATGAGCGAACAGGCTAACCAGCTACACAACCCTCCCGTTATGTTCAACGAGAGGAAAATAACCTTTTATACATTCCTGCATTCGTGTGACAAGCATGCCGTATTTTTGTGTGTGTGTGTGTGTGTGGGAGTCATTGGGATTTAAATCATAATCATGTCATGTTGCTTTGGTGGTAAGACTATCCATAGTGGTGCAAAAATATGCAGCCTTAGTCACCTTACCTCTCTCCACGTAGTACGTTGGGTCCCACCAGTCAGAGGGTGAAACAAACAAATTAATAAGAAAAATTAAAAGCGCCAACGGTGTATCTTACCTCACACATCTCGCTACCGCTCGGTAACATTGTCCAATTGATCCCTCTGTTCGCTCACGTACTATTTTAAGTGAATCCTTATTATAACATGCACACAATTTTGGGCACTTGTATTCGACCTAAGTTACTATACCATTGTATCTCGTACGACTCCCTCTGTCTAGGTGTAATAAGCCACGTTAGAAGGTGTAGTGGGACCAAGGTGCAAGAATATTGGAGGAGAAGGAGAAACTTGACCGGTCATTCCTCCAATCAAAGCCCTGATTTCTGTCTCTAAACGCAACAATTGATCCAAACAACTATAAGAGATGTTGTTTTAGCTACCATGCAGGGCCACGTATTAACTCGCATGCAAGCTGACTTTGATTTCTTGACTGATCAACGCGTAGTTGCGCTCCATGCATTGGGTTTCCGGGGGAGATAACAAGGCAGAGTAAGGAGCGTTTGGTTACATTGCTTAGGCTGGTCATAGTTTGTACGTACTCCATTTGTATCTCACTTCCTGTGGCTTCGCACTAGCACGATTTTCCTATTCTATGAACCTGTGTGTGCGTGTGTGTGTTTAACAGCATGTGTGTGTTAGAGAGAGCGATAGATCGACCTACTCCTACAGAGAGATGGTGTGTAGTGTACGATTTTAGCCGTGAGAGTCGGTGCATCCTCTCGTTTCCGGGCATCCGGTAGGGACAGGCGGATAGCTGCCACGCCCGCTCCTGACCAGCCTGGCCCACCCAATGTCCCTCCATCGCCCGCGCGCGCTTCCCGCCCGAAACGGACAGCGCCGCTCCAAAGAATCGGTGCTGCATTCATGCCCGGGCAGAGCGGATGTGACCTCTCACTAGCGCCTGCGTTGAAGGGAGAAGCGGATTCAAGAGTGATGGTTGCTTCGTCCGTCCAACTTACTGCTGGGTCTATGTGATTTGACAGCTCATTGGTCATTATTACTGAGGTGGTAGGATTGTTGGATGTCCCATGCTTTCTGCGAAAGGAGGTACTACTAGATTACAATTTTCTCCATTCTTACGGCGGAGGAGTGCAAGAGCAGTGAAAACACGCAGGCTCAGTGATTACATGGCCCACCTCACACTATCGCCATATTTTCTGGGCACTGTGCGACACCTAACTCTTTACATAGTACTCCCTCCGTTCCTAAATATAAGTCTTTGTAGAGATTCCACTAGGTGGACTACATACAGAACACAATGAGTGAATCTACACTTAAAATGCATCTATATACATCCGTATGTGGTTCATGGTGAAATCTGTACAAAGACTTATATTTAGGAACGAAGGAAGTACTTGTATAGTACGTATTGTAATTTATCAGCGAGATAGTACAATGCTATGAAGCTTCCAGCTTCTATTACATGTATCTTGCGTCCAAGGTTGCCCGTTGCAACATTTCATCAAATACAAAGGAGACTAACATGCATGCTATTGCATCTCAATGATTGACAGATCATAGCAAATATGTACTCCCTCCATTCCAAAATAAGTGTCTCAACTTTATGCTACATACGGAGCAAAATGAGTAAATCTACACTCTAAAATACGTTTATATACATCAGTGTTTGGAGTATGTACTAGTAGTTCATATTGAAATCTACTAAAGGGGAAATATATATTCCAAACAATATGATAATTTCTCTAACCAAGGTAGTATGGACGAGGAGTAAACAGAGGGAGTAGTAAAATTTTCTCCTCGTCCTGCGAGCCACCACGCGCGTGGGCGAGGGAGCGGGCGTAAGGCGTAGTAAGCAAGCTTCACCTCATCCTACGAGCCACCGCGCCCGTGGGCGGGGGAGACGGCGTACTAAGCAAGCTTCTCCTCATTCTACGAGTTGACGGGACACATCAAAAGCACTCCAGTGTATAGAGCCTTGCCTCTAAGGTAGGCCCCACATGATTTGCCTCTTTTTTAACATAACGCATCAAGTCACAATTTGTTTGTTCACCCGTGGTAGACAACCCTCCCTCCATCTAGTGGACAACCAGTACACGTATCAAGTTACCACGTGGGCTGCCTTTTCGTACAGAAATGAGCTCCACCGTGTACCCGCGCGGGTGTGGTTGGGAAAGAGACAGGAGTACGTGCGCCGTGCGTGCACCTCTTCTCTTCGTGCACGTCCCCCACCTACGTGAATGTGTGTGAGATACAAACCTAGACCAAATGTCTTGTGTGCGTTCATGAGTGTGTTTTGTTTGGGGGGAGGTTGATTTCGTGAATGTATTTGTGGGAATATGTGTCGATGACATCTCAAACAAAATTTTGCATGCAATGTCTGTGAAATGGAGGCCTGTCCATATCATATATAGAGGGTCGGGCGATCCACGAGAAGAGAGGGAGGGGTCATAGATATCGATAGAGTCGAAGAGAGGATCAAGTGGGTGGGTACGAGATCGATGAAGAGAGCCATCGAAATTGTGTGTGTGTGCAAGTCAAAGATATAGGGCAACTGACCTAGCTACCGGAACGTCAGAGGGCACAGGTCAAGTTTGTGTGTGGCAGGGAGACATGACTAGAGCGCTCGATGTATTGGTGCGTGTGTGTGGGAGGGGGTTTGGGGAGGGGTAGGCAGAGGCCTAACTATAGAGGTAGAACGACTCGTATATGTGTTGAGAAGGAGAGACCTAGCTATGTCTTGAGGGAGATCGGTCGACATCCATACATAACTGAAGGACGGGAAATAGGATGGGACAGAGAGAGAGAGAGGAAAGAGAGAGGGGTAGAGTGCTGGATGGGTGATGGAGTTGCTTCTCGAAGATGGTGGAGAGGCCTACTAGACAAACTAAGGGTGGAACTGCAATATTATCAATAAGAGTGGGGATGTGTTTCTGTGTGTGCCTGTGCGTGATAGATCTGTCGGGACACATCCATGGATGATGAAGGTGAACCATGTGTTTGGTAAGCAAACCTAACTAGATCGGTAGATCAATTGTTGTTTGTCGGAGGAAGGGAGAGACATAACTAATGAGGTAGGTCGATCGACGCGTGGGGAAAAACGAGTTATAAGGACCTTGCTAGCTATATGTATAGCGGGAGATCGGTCGGTGTACGTCCATTTGTTAGAGGCAAATAAGGCCCGACGACACGGATAGACAGAGAGAATGGAGCTAGGAGGTCGTGCGAGAGGCCCAGCTACTAGCTAGATAGGGGGAGGAGTGTGCGGTTGTGAGTTCGATGAAAAGAGGGGCGAGAGTTTACACGTGTGTGGGACCATATGAGAGACACGAGGCCAGGACACATAAAGGAGGAGATTGAAGGTGCGTGTGTATGTTGTAGGCAGACATCGCTGGAGAGGTTTATCGATCGGTGTGTGTCGGAAAGGAGTTGTGGAGACTATGGGAGAACGACCTAAAGAAAACAAAATGAATGCGCGCGATGGATAGAATGCTGAGGGAGGGGGAGGGTGAGGAGGGCGTGTGCACGCACGAGAGAAAGTTAGTGGTAGCTACAAAGGTTAGAGGATTGTGTGGGTGTAAGAGACTAACAAAGATCATAATTTGATATGAAAGTGGATTCATATATTTGAATAGGAGATCATAGTGTTTTAAACATATGCATGCATGAATATAGCGGTGATACACTTGTGGTTTTGCACATGTTATACCATAATGTGACAATGCATGGCATTTGCAACTCACAGCTAAATGTCCAACAATCTAAACCATACTATACATCGAACAATCTCACATTTTATTTGAATTTTTGATAATGTGTGGTGTTTGCAGCTTACAACTAAATATCGAACAATCTAAACAATACTATATATCGAACATTCTCACATTTTATTTGAATTTGTGGTAATGTGTGGTGTTTGCAACTCACATCTAAATACTTGTAGGCGTAGGGGGCGGGGCACCATACATAATGTGATAAACACATTATACATATGAGACATGGTTTAGTTTGTGAAGATCTAGCTAGAGCTTGAAATGTACTATGATTTGAAATCAACATAAAGTGGATTCAAAAAATCGAGTTCGAGTTTATAGTACACATAGTTCATATGTAACTCGAGACTAATCATGTGGTGTGCTGTGAAGATAATACACAAATGATGGTTTAACTTGACAATAATGACGATTGTAGATCTTATTAAAACAGAGAAACGAATTCAAATCCTTTGACTTCACAACAATCATTATTGCAGATCTTATTCAAATAGAGGAACGAATTCAAATTTAGTTCATATTGAAGCGGTAGTATATACGTTTGGAATGCACTAAAACGTTCATTTGAGTACTAGGTTGCATGCATTATACACGTAGCAAAATATTTTAATTGAACTTAACATGAATTCAAAGTTTTGAATGACATTTGTAGTGCGAATTGATTTGGTACAGTACATGTTAGGCTTGTCTGGAAATTTCAACCCGCGCCTTGTTAGCCCGAAATATTTAAGATATATCTTTGTCTCTTTGTGCTCCGACAACTCCCTCCATCTCAACCCGCGCCTTGCTATTCCAAAATTTCAACGCGCGCGAAAACTCCCACCTCCTGTGAAATCCCGACACATGAAATGCCCGTGATACCCCTGAACCGAAAGAACCGCCTCAAATCAGTGGGGGTACTTTCGTAACTTACCCCACATTTCGGACAAGCGCGTCCCTAAGCCATGGTTCCCCACTCCCATCCCATCCGCCCACCCATTCGTACACCGAGGCCGGCAAAACCCGTGAAGCCCCACACCCTCCTCCATCCGCCACCCAGCCGGAGCCTCTTCCCCGATGACGTCGTCCACAGCAACACCTCGACGTCCCTCATTCACCGTACCAGATGAGGATCCGTCATCGATCTGGTCGTCCCACCGGTTCAGCCACCCCGTCCTCCACCTCCAAGGAGCTGCCCCGACGTTCCCCTCGTCTTTCGCGTCACCTCCATTCCCACACCGCCATCATCACCTGCACCACCGAAAGAGCATCATCATCGTCGTTTCCTCGTATGAAGCTACGGCCTAATCGGCGCCACCAAAGAGGTTGTACATTAATCGCTGCATTGTCTTCTTGATTCGATCTCACGGTGCTGCCGGTGCTCGGTCCCGAGCCGACACGGCGCAGCTCCATCCACGGTGGCATCGCCGGCCACTTCCTTCATGGCATCGCTCCCTCTGCGGCGACGTCCACATAAGTAGGAGCTGATGCTGCTTTAGCTCTCGCTCGCGCTGCTGCTCTTCTATTGCTCTTGGTCCCCTGCATGGCCTGCTCTTGCTCTTGCTCTTGCTTGCGATGCTGCTCTCGCTCTTGCTCTTGCTTGCGATGCTGCTCCGATTTAGCTACACTTTAGTCAACTAAATAGACTTTTGGGCCAGTCGATTTTCAGGGGGGCTCGCCGGAGTTAAGGAAGAACCAGCTGCAGCGGGGAGGGGGGCTCGCCGGAGAGGTACCCCACTATCTATCTTAGGGTTCAGGGTGGGGGCGGTGGTCGCCGGCCGTGGTGGGGCGGTGGCATGGGGATCGTCGGAGAAAAAGCTCGGCACAGGGGGCCTATAGGGATGGCTGGGGCGGCGGCGGACCGGCGGTAGGGAGTGTTTTCGGGGCGGGCGGGGCGGCGCACCATAGGCCGCGGGCAGCGGGGGGCGGCTGTTTGGCCGGTGGTGGCTGGCGGCTCACGGGGGTGGAGGTTGAAGATGAACTGCAGGCCCTTGGTTTCGTATCCAACGACTGCAAAATCGACTGACCAGAGATGAAAAAGTCAGTCGACTAACGTGTAGCCTCACCTCTAGTGCGTTCAGTTTCGACAGTAAAATTCAGTTTCGACAGCAAAAATCAGTTTCGACAGTTAAGTTTAGTTTCGACAGTTAAATTCAGTTTCGACAGCAAAATTCAGTTTCAACAGTTAAGTTCAGTTTCGATAGTTAAATTCAGTTTCGACAATTAAGTTCAGAGATGAGCGGCTGATGTATACACCTAGCACTTTGTGGTTATGTATTTTACGTCATCTATTGGAGATGCTATTAGAATTCCACTCAGGTTAATGTTGTCTCTCTTGTCCTGCTTCAGCCTCGGCATCGTACAACTCACCAGAGCTGCTCCAACGACGAAACCCTCCATCACTGCGGAGCAGTACCTCGGGCTCCATCTCCAGACACCTAAGATCTTCTTCCCCTAGTCCGACAGCCAAGTCAGCCGGAGCATCCTCCCCGGCCAACCCAATCACGCTGAGATCGACATGGCTTCGCCAAAGAGGTTGTACACTTCTTGTGGTTTGACTTAATCTCACCATGCTTCTTGCATCATGTGTCTTCCAATTCTTGTGAACCAAACACCCAGATTGGCAGAAATCCTGTTTTTTTTAATTCTCTGTTTTGCACGTGCATTCCTATCCTATTCCTGTCTATTTCCTATCCCTGCATTGTTAGAATCCTCAAATTCAAACAAGCCCTTACGCAATTACTTTTGTTACATATATGTGTCAAAGAAAACCTTGTGTGGTTTGTCCTGCTCCAGCGGTGCTGTGTTCCACCCCAGCTCAGCTGGTCCAACGACAGAAGGGTTCACCACAGCAGGGATCCGCTCTCCAGACTGTCTTTCGCCGCCTCGGATCTTCTTCCCCGCTGCCGGCAGCCACGACAACTGCATTACCATCATCAACTGAGCAGATGACCTTGAGGACTACACGGGTCCGCAAGAGAGGTCGCACTCTTCCGTGTCTGCTTACGTTATGCATCGCTTAATATGATGGCATGCTACTTTATCGTTGTGTTCACCTATTAGACTCCGACTCAGGTCCAAACTTATGCTGAAACTTGAGTTTTTAAATGCTTGTGGGGTACATATTGGGCCAGCAATTAGTACTATATGTCTATGTAGGATCGAAGAAGTATGTCTAGAGGGGGGGTGATTAGACTACTTGACAAGATAAAAATCTGCCTTTTGATTAAGCAAAGTTTTTGGCAGTTTCACAATTAAGATTATATCAAGTAACACACTACACATGCAATTCTAGAGTATGGGCAGCGGAAAGTAAATTGCATATATAGTAAAGAGAGGTGGAGAAGATCAAACGCAGTTTGGTGACACGGAGATTTTTGTCGTGGTTCCGATAGGTGGTGCTATCGTACATCCACGTTGATGGAGACTTCAACCCACGGAGGGTAACGGCTGCGCGAGTCCACGGAGGGCTCCACCCACGAAGGGTCCACGAAGAAGCAACCTTGTCTATTCCATCATGGCCTACGCCCACGGAGGACTAGCCTTACTCGGGGTAGATCTTCACGAAGTAGGCGATCTCCTTGCCCTTACAAACTTCTTGGTTCAACTCCACATCTCGAAGACGGAGGCTCCCAAGCGACACCTAACCAATCTAGGAGGCACCACCCCCCAAAAGGTAACAGACGGTGTCGATGATGATGAACTCCTTGCTCTTGTGCTTCAAATGATAATCTCCCCAACACTCAACTCTCCTCACTGATATGGCTGTGGTGGAAGAAAGGTTTGAGTGGAAAGCAACTTGGGAAGGCTAGAAATCAAGTTTCATATGGTAGGAATGGAATGGCTTGATCTCAACACAAGGGTAGGTGGTTCACTTCTCAGAAAGTGTATGGTAGAAGTGGTGGTACTTTCTGATGGCTCTCCTCACGAATGAAGAGGGGGGGGAGGGGTATATATAGCCTCCACACAAAATCCAACCGTTACACACACATTTGACCAATCTCGGTGAGACCGAAGTGAAAACTCGGTCAGACCGAAAGTTCAAATATAGTGAACGTTGGGATTTTCGGTGGGACCGAAAATACCATCTCGGTGGGACCGAAAGTGTATCTGATATGAACGTTGGAGATTTCGGTGGGACCGAGAAAGAAAACTCGGTTGGACCGATTTGAGAAAGGATAGGAACATGCCAGAATCGGTGAGACCGAAAATGCAATATCGGTGAGACCGATTTGAGTCAAGACAGAAGCTTGCCCATTTCGGTGAGACCGATAATACAAACTCGGTTATTCCGAAATGATGTGAAAAGGTTACAGAAGGTTGGCAGTTCAGTTTCGGTGAGACCGATCCCAAACTCGGTGTGACCGATTTTTCTAGGGTTTGGAATATGGCTGAAGTGGTTCATCTCGGTGGGACTGAGTTGGAAGAATCGGTTTGTCCGAGATTACTTATGAGTGTGTTTGGTAGTGAAAGGTGCTGATAGTTGAAGGAGCTAAATCACTAAGCACTTGAGCAACCAGATCATCAACACAACCTCATCCCCTTTTAATAGTATTGGCTTTTCCTATGGACTCAATGTGATCTTTGATCACTAAACCAAAAATGGAGTCTTGAGCTTTTGCCAATGCTTGCCTTAGCATTTGAGGGGTCCACTTCTTCAGTCATCTTGCCATACCAATGTGATTGGATTTCCTGAAACATACTTGATAAAAGCATTAGTCCAACCACAAAGTATGTTGTCATTAATTACCAAAACCACCCAGGGAGCAAATGTGCTTTCAATCTCCCCCTTTTTGGTAATTGATGGCAACACACAGAAATTATACTAAACAAGACATCAAAGCTTATTGAAAGAAAGACAGAATTATCATGAAAGCTTTGACAAGCATGTAGTACACAGGCTCCCCCTACAAGTGTGCAAGATTTTCATAGATTATGGTTTTGGACTACCACAAGCACACAAGAGAGATAAGCAAGATGTGCTACATGCAGCTTGGCTATATGCATCAGAGCAGAAGAAAAGGAATTGAGTGATAATGCATATGTGCATGGTGATTTCTTGCAAACAAGTATTTACAAGCAAGTCACCATCATGCACATTCTGCAAGATGCATATACTTACCTTGAGGTTCCTTGACATTGTACCTGAAGGGATAAACTTGAGAAAACAAGGTTAGATAACACAAGAGTATTCCTTCAACCAACTGCAAGAACATCAAGAGTACCAAGCCAGGGAGGACATGTATAAAGAGTGTCTCATATTTGAGCACAGGCTTGAATCAGCAAACATGTCTCCGAAGCTAAAAGATTTTCAATGAACTCTGAGAGATTTTGCTTTTCATAGGATATCAATTGTGAAGATTCCTCTAAGTCTTCTCCCCTTAAGCTAAAAGATTCCATGAGATACTGTAGGATCGAAAGTAGGTCTAGAGGGGGGGTGATTAGACTACTTGACAATATAAAAAATCTGCCTTTATATCATGCAAAGTTTTTGGCAGTTTCACAAACAAGATCAGTTCAAGTAACACCCTACACATGCAATTCTAGAGTTTATGCAGCGGAAAGTAAATTGCACATGTAAAAGAGAGGTGGAGAAGATCAAACGCAGTTTGGTGACACGGAGATTTTTGTCGTGGTTCCGATAGGTGGTGCTATCGTACATCCACGTTGATGGAGACTTCAACCCACGGAGGGTAACGGCTGCGCGAGTCCACGGAGGGCTCCACCCACGAAGGGTCCACGAAGAAGCAACCTTGTCTATTCCATCACGGCCTACGCCCACGGAGGACTAGCCTTACTCGGGGTAGATCTTCACGAAGTAGGCGATCTCCTTGCCCTTACAAACTTCTTGGTTCAACTCCACATCTCGAAGACGGAGGCTCCCAAGCGACACCTAACCAATCTAGGAGGCACCACCCCCCAAAAGGTAATAGACGGTGTTGATGGTGATGAACTCCTTGCTCTTGTGCTTCAAGTGATAATCTCCCCAACACTCAACTCTCCTCACTGATATGGCTGTGGTGGAAGAAAGATTTGAGTGGAAAGCAACTTGGGAAGGCTAGAAATCAAGTTTCATATGGTAGGAATGGAATGGCTTGATCTCAACACAAGGGTAGGTGGTTCACTTCTCAGAAAGTGTATGGTAGAAGTGGTGGTACTTTCTGATGGCTCTCCTCACGAATGAAGAGGGGGTGGAGGGGTATATATAGCCTCCACACAAAATCCAACCGTTACACACACATTTGACCAATCTCGGTGAGACCGAAGTGAAAACTCGGTCAGACCGAAAGTTCAAATATAGTGAACGTTGGGATTTTCGGTGGGACCGAAAATACCATCTCGGTGGGACCGAAAGTGTATCTGATATGAACGTTGGAGATTTCGGTGAGACCGAGAAAGAAAACTCGGTTGGACCGATTTGAGAAAGAGCAGGAACATGCCAGAATCGGTGAGACCGAAAATGAATTATCGGTGAGACCGATTTGAGCCAAGACAGAAGCTTGCCCATTTCGGTGAGACCGATAATACAAACTCGGTTATTCCGATATGATGTGAAATGGTTACAGAAGGTTAGCAGTTCAGTTTCGGTGAGACCGATCTCAAACTCGGTATGACCGATTTTTCTAGGGTTTGGAATATGGCAGAAGTGGTTCATCTCGGTGGGACTGAGTTGGAAGAATCGGTTTGTCCGAGATTACTTATGAGTGTGTATAGAAGTGAAAGGTGCTGATAGTTGAAGGAGCTAAATCACTAAGCACTTGAGCAACCAGATCATCAACACAACCTCATCCCCTTTTAATAGTATTGGCTTTTCTTATGGACTCAATGTGATCTTTGATCACTAAACCAAAAATAGAGTCTTGAGCTTTTGCCAATGCTTGCCTTAGCATTAGAGGGGTCCACTTCTTCAGTCATCTTGCCATACCAATGTGATTGGGTTTCCTGAAACATACTTGATAAAAGTATTAGTCCAACCACAAAGTATGTTGTCATTAATTACCAAAACCACCCAGGGAGCAAATGTGCTTTCAATCTCCCCCTTTTTGGTAATTGATGGCAACACACTGAAATTATACTAAACAAGACATCAAAGCTTATTGAAAGAAAGACAGAATTATCATGAAAGCTTTGACAAGCATGTAGTACACAGGCTCCCCCTACAAGTGTGCAAGATTTTCATAGATTATGGTTTTGGACTACCACAAGCACACAAGAGAGATAAGCAAGATGTGCTACATGCAGCTTGGCTATATGCATCAGAGCAGAAGAAAAAGAAGTGAGTGATAATGCATATGTGCATGGTGATTTCTTGCAAACAAGTATTTACAAGCAAGTCACCATCATGCACATTCTGCAAGATGCATATACTTACCTTGAGGTTCCTTGGCATTTGTACCTGAAGGGATAAACTTGAGAAAACAAGGTTAGATAACACAAGAGTATTCCTTCAACCAACTGCAAGAACATCAAGAGTACCAAGCCAGGGAGGACATGTATAAAGAGTGTCTCATATTGAGCACAAGCTTGAATCAGCAAACATGTCTCCGAAGCTAAAAGATTTTCAATGAACTCTGAGAGATTTTGCTTTTCATAGGATATCAATTGTGACGATTCCTCTAAGTCTTCTCCCCTTAAGCTAAAAGATTCCATGAGATATCAGAACAAGGGGTTTTGATGGAAATAGCAAAATCAAAAGAATGATGCCAATTGTAATGTCCAATGTAAAACATGACAAAGCTTTGATGTGATTCTCTCCCCCTTAAGATAAGATTGCTTTTCTTCTTCCCCTAAGTCTTCTCTTCTCCCCTACTCCCCCTACTCCCCCTAAGTCCTCTCCCCCTTTGACATCAAGTGCCGAAAAGGAGCAACTAGGTAGGACAGGAAAATGGAAAGAGAGAAAGAAATAAAGAAGTGGGATCCTTAAGAATCACAACAGGGCAAATAAGAACATTCATAGAGAAACATTGAGAATTTAAATTTGAGTCCTCTTCTTTAAGATTGAAATTTGAGT
>LR738713.1:522056367-522091048 GCA_902687465.1 Secale cereale | reverse complement strand
TGGTGGAGAAGGAGGTTGCGGTGGATCTTCTTGTTGCATTTCCTCATCTTGGTGAGTTCCACTTGTGGAGGCCTCCATGTTGCCTTGAGGTTCATCTCTCTGTGAGGTAGGTGGCTCCACATATGTAGATGAGGTACTCTCCTTCACTTCCATGGGACGGATCTTCCCGATAGATAAATCTTGGATTGCTTCCGATGGGTCCTTGTCTCCTACATCAATAGGCATTTGCTCTACTTGCGAGCCATTAGATTCATCAAACTTCACGTCTACCGTCTCTTCAACCTTTCGGGTGAAATTATTGTAGACACGGTAGGTGTGAGAGTTTGATCCATAACCAAGAAGAAAGCCTTCATGAGATTTAGGAGCAAATTTAGACCGACGATGCTTATCAAGGATATAGCATTTTGAACCAAAGACACGAAAGTATCCCACTTGGGGTTTGTTACCGGTGAGGAGCTCGTATGATGTCTTGCCGAGAAGCTTATGAAGATAAAGCCTGTTGATAGCATGACAAGCTGTCTCGACCGCTTCTCCCCAAAAATGTTTTGGTGTCTTGTATTCATCAAGCATCGTTCTTGCCATCTCAATGAGCGTTCGGTTCTTCCTCTCAACAACTCCATTTTGTTGAGGAGTGTACGTAGCTGAGAACTCATGTAGAATTCCTTCCTCATCGAGAAAAGAGTCTACATTGGCGTTCTTGAACTCCGTTCCATTGTCACTCCGAACTTTCTTGATCTTCACCTCAAATTGATTTTGGGCCTTTTTGGCAAAGGTCTTGAAGATCCTCTGAACCTGCGATTTATCATCAAGGAAAAATACCCACGTAAATCTGGAATAATCATCAACTATAACTAGACCAAAGGAGTTACCACCAAGGCTTTTGTAAGCATTGGGACCGAAGAGATCCATATGAAGAAGCTCATGCGGTCTCCTAGTGGTCATGATGTTTTTCACGGGATGACTTCCACCAACTTGTTTTCCTGCTTGACAAGCACTACAAAGTCTATCTTTGTCAAAGAAAACATCTTTAACACCAAGAATATGATCACCTTTGATTAGCTTGTCTAGATTACGCATACCAACATGTCCTAGCCTTCTATGCCATAACCAACCTTTAGAGGATTTAGCAATGAAACAAGCTCTAGGTTGGGCTTTCTTAGTGAAATCAACAATATATAGATCACCTCTACGAATACCAGTAAAAGCCATGTTTTGATTATCACGACGAAAGACTTGGCAATCTACTTTGGTGAATAGCACATTGAATCCAAAGTCAGCTAATCTAGATACGGAAAGTAAATTGTATCCAAGAGATTCCACAAGCATGACATTTTGAATAGAGCTATCATGAGATATGGCCACCTTACCAAGGCCAAGTACCTTACCTTTGGAGTTGTCTCCAAAAGTCACATACTTGCGTGGACCATCATTCTTTGCGAGCTCTCGAAACATGTCTTTATCTCCGGTCATGTGATCGGTGCATCCACTATCAAGAATCCACTCTTTTCCGCCGGACATGTAGTCTCTCATATTTGCCATGAGATTGAGACTCTTCATGACCTTGTCTAGCTCGGTGTCCGAATCGGAGTAATCATCGTCTTGCTCATGCTCATCATCATATTGACCCATAGATTGTTCATCATCAATACCTAGGTCAATTTGATAGGTACTTGCATTAGTTTGGTCAATGTGACAATAATCTTCGGAATGCAATGCAAGAGCATTTCTAATTATAATATTGATGAGACTGGGATCACCCTTCTTTTTCATAAGATCACGAAGCTCAAAGAAGCATTTATCAAAGTTGGGATCATTTGGGTGCAACTTATCAAATTCAATAGTCTTGTGTAGAATTTCATCAAGACTTCTCAACGAGTAGTCCGGATAAAGTTCTTCCAAGAATTTCCACATAGCATAGGCACACTCAAAGTTTGTAACAAGATTAAGCAAGTCATCAGGTAACCCTCTAATGATAAGATTTACAGTTCTAAGGTTACGAAGCAAATCAAGCTCTTCATCCATGGTAGGGTGCAAGGGATCAAAAGGAGGCACATATGGGGTCTCAATATATTTGCACAAATTGTACATTTTAAAGATACTAAGCATTTCAGACCTCCAAGAGTTATAGAACCTTCCATCAAGAACAGGCACTCTATGGCTAACACTCCCATCCGTAGACACGTCCATCTTCCTCCAATGGTGTGTAAACCAAAGCAATGGAGACCAATGCTCTGATACCAATTGTAGGATCGAAGAAGTATGTCTAGAGGGGGGGTGATTAGACTACTTGACAAGATAAAAATCTGCCTTTTGATTAAGCAAAGTTTTTGGCAGTTTCACAATTAAGATTATATCAAGTAACACACTACACATGCAATTCTAGAGTATGGGCAGCGGAAAGTAAATTGCATATATAGTAAAGAGAGGTGGAGAAGATCAAACGCAGTTTGGTGACACGGAGATTTTTGTCGTGGTTCCGATAGGTGGTGCTATCGTACATCCACGTTGATGGAGACTTCAACCCACGGAGGGTAACGGTTGCGCGAGTCCACGGAGGGCTCCACCCACGAAGGGTCCACGAAGAAGCAACCTTGTCTATTCCATCATGGCCTACGCCCACGGAGGACTAGCCTTACTCGGGGTAGATCTTCACGAAGTAGGCGATCTCCTTGCCCTTACAAACTTCTTGGTTCAACTCCACATCTCGAAGACGGAGGCTCCCAAGCGACACCTAACTAATCTAGGAGGCACCACCCCCCAAAAGGTAATAGACGGTGTTGATGATGATGAACTCCTTGCTCTTGTGCTTCAGATGATAATCTCCCCAACACTCAACTCTCCTCACTGATATGGCTGTGGTGGAAGAAAGATTTGAGTGGAAAGCAACTTGGGAAGGCTAGAGATCAAGTTTCATATGGTAGGAATGGAATGGCTTGATCTCAACACAAGGGTAGGTGGTTCACTTCTCAGAAAGTGTATGGTAGAAGTGGTGGTACTTTCTGATGGCTCTCCTCACGAATGAAGAGGGGGTGGAGGGGTATATATAGCCTCCACACAAAATCCAACCGTTACACACACATTTGACCAATCTCGGTGAGACCGAAGTGAAAACTCGGTCAGACCGAAAGTTCAAATATAGTGAACGTTGGGATTTTCGGTGGGACCGAAAATACCATCTCGGTGGGACCGAAAGTGTATCTGATATGAACGTTGGAGATTTCGGTGAGACCGAGAAAGAAAACTCGGTTGGACCGATTTGAGAAAGAGCAGGAACATGCCAGAATCGGTGAGACCGAAAATGAATTATCGGTGAGACCGATTTGAGCCAAGACAGAAGCTTGCCCATTTCGGTGAGACCGATAATACAAACTCGGTTATTCCGATATGATGTGAAATGGTTACAGAAGGTTGGCAGTTCAGTTTCGGTGAGACCGATCTCAAACTCGGTATGACCGATTTTTCTAGGGTTTGGAATATGGCAGAAGTGGTTCATCTCGGTGGGACTGAGTTGGAAGAATCGGTTTGTCCGAGATTACTTATGAGTGTGTATAGAAGTGAAAGGTGCTGATAGTTGAAGGAGCTAAATCACTAAGCACTTGAGCAACCAGATCATCAACACAACCTCATCCCCTTTTAATAGTATTGGCTTTTCTTATGGACTCAATGTGATCTTTGATCACTAAACCAAAAATAGAGTCTTGAGCTTTTGCCAATGCTTGCCTTAGCATTTGAGGGGTCCACTTCTTCAGTCATCTTGCCATACCAATGTGATTGGGTTTCCTGAAACATACTTGATAAAAGTATTAGTCCAACCACAAAGTATGTTGTCATTAATTACCAAAACCACCCAGGGAGCAAATGTGCTTTCAGTCTACTATATGGTTAATCTCGGGTGTCTACTATGAGTTTCATGTTGGGTGCAAACAAATATTAAAGGAGCCATTATCTGTATTTTTAACTAAAGCTATTATCTGCCTGCTATCATTGGTTTTGGGTCTATCCACAGTTTGCTACCTTCACTCTAGATTTGTGCATGCACTCCTTACATAATCTCACTATGTTTTATTCCTATGCATGTCAGTTATTATACACAATGGAACTGAACATGTAGAGCAAAAGAGACGAGCCTTGTGTGGCCGTAAAATTTCATGCAGACGTCGCTCCATGGTGGGCGCAAAAGGTAGCCCCCTCCACCCATTTCGGATCGTAATCAAGAGGAAGATAACTCCTCAGAGGAGGATTTAGAGACAGATGACCAGTCCTATTCCCCCCACCCCCGAGATGCATGCTCTAACTTGGCAGGGTTATGTTGCTCATATCGTGCGTATGGTATCTTGCATTGCTATGTCATTTGCTTAGTTTAGACATGATTTGTGTGAATGCCACCTGTTTAGTGTCTAATTACCATATATGTGAATTATGCAATGCCATCTTTTTGCAAGACATTATATATGTGAATTATGCAATGCTATCTTGTTGCAAGGCATTATATATGTGAATTCTGCAATGCCATGTTGTTTAGCCAAGCGTCATATATGTGAATTATATCATCCGTCCTTTTTTGTATTTCTCATTGCTTTATTCGACAATGTTTGTATATTCAACCGCTCTTCCTGTGCATCAACCATTTGAATTGGTGATGGAGAAATCTGGAGTGAAAACAAGGTCTTCAGAGTAGAGAATGCTACCTGGTGAAGCAGATATCTTGCTGGTTACAAATAGCTCTTCAGAGGAGGATTCAGAGGCAGATGACCAGTCCTATTATCCCCATGAGGTGTATGCTCAAACTTGGCAGGGTTATATTACTCATATCATGCATATGTTGTATTGCAATGCTTAGTTTTTACATCATATACACGATATTGAATGCCATCTCCTTAGTTGACACATCATATATGCGATTGCCCTCTGCTCACTTCCTTAGTATATAAATCATATATTTGAATTGTATCATGCCATGATGTTTACATAGACAGCATGTATCTGAATTATGGCATGCCAACCCATTTACTAAAGACATAATATAGTTATATCATCTCATCTTGTTCACATAGTCATCATATTTTGAATTATGTCATTCTATATGTGAATTATATAATACCATCATGTTTCCATCGACGGCATGTTTGTGATTTATGGCATGCCAACCACTTTAATAGACACATCGTATAGTTATATCATGTCATCCTGTTTACATAGTCATCATATTTTGAAGTACGTCATTCTATCCTGTTTAGTTAGCCATCATACATGTGAAATTGTGTCATGCTATCATGTTTAATTAGCCATCATATATGTGAAATTATGTCCTGCTATTCTGTTTGGTTAGACAACATAAATGTGAATTATTTCATGCCCTGCTTTCTTCCCTACTATCCATTGCACCTGTCTACCTTACAATGTCTGTACATTCAATTACTTTTCTTGTTTATCATCCATTTCAATTGGAGGGGGTGATGGCAGTATTTGTGGGAGTAAACACACGGTCTTCAAAAAAGATCGTGCTACCTGTCGATGGAGATAGAACCACGGTTGTACTTGCCCAAGAACCAGCCCCACCACACATAACCCAGACTCACGCAGATTGTACCCCTACCCAGTTCGACAGAGAACCAGCTACACCCCTTCTAACCCCAACCCCAGCAGATAGTAACCCAGTTCTCGTTGACACAGCACCGTCTCCACCACAGAGCACCCAAACACGAGCAGGTAGTAAGGCAACTGCAGTGCCCAAAGCACGAGGACCACCACTCCGAACCCCAAGTCAACGCTTAAAGCAGAAGAAGAATTGTTCTCAGGTCAGGTTCCGTAGCTATGGTTCATACTACTTTGCTCTTGCATCATTGTATTTACTCATACCAACTAATTTCAAATTTGAAGGATGCATTGAAACTCCAATGGCGCAATAGGTATGTTCTAAACCTGTTTCTTTAACGTGTTTGCTGTTGTAACTTGCTCTATGTTTATTTCAGTTTCAATTGAATAAACAGTTATATTCTCATGCCATGCACCTTACAAGTGTTGTTATTGTTGTGTAGTTTCCCACACTTATATTCTGTCTAAGCTGCTTTGTCTTAAATAGATATGATTCGAACTGTATCTATCTTGATTTGGCAACATAAACTAGAATGATATAGACCATACAGTGACCATACTACATAGATATATGTTTGTTTCATGCTGTTATCCTGTCCACCTTACTACTGAACTGGTTTACCAAAATGAGTTTCATATACTACATTGTAAACCTATGATGTGTTTGTTTGTTTCTCTTTTAGAATGCGGATAAAATATTGGAGATGAGTACCCCGGTATGCAATGGTACAATGGGCCTTTTACGGGCCGTGTCATCAATGGGCCTTCTACGGGTCGTATGATCGGTTGGCCAAACATGGGCCAATAATAGACCACATTATGGTCGTAAATGGGCTAGAGTTGACATCGTCCATTCATGGGCCGACCATAACGGGCTGACCATAACGGGTCGTCGTTAATCGGCCGTATTTGATGACGCTATGAGAACGGCCCAGCGTATTAACGGGCCACAAACGGGCCGACTGTAACCACGGGCTGAATTTGGCCCACAAGCAGAAAATGACAGTAACGGTCCGAAAGTAAACGAATGCTGGAAATGAGCCCAAGAATAAATGGGCCCTGAGAAGGCCGAAAGATAACATGGGCTGGAAACGGCCCAACGGAATAATGGGCCGTTAATGGGTGTAAAGTGCTACACTGTTCATCACAGGCCAGTTTTACCACAGGCCTTTAATGGGTCGAGAGTTACTAAGGGCCTCATATGGGCCGAAAGACGTCATGGGCCATATATGGGCCGGAAGTTAAAACGGGCTGGAATTATATTGGACGGCCCAGATGACGCTACTGGGCCTAATTCGGATAGGCCGTAAACATGCCCTGGGTTAGCGGGCTGTAAATGCGCTATATGCGAACATGTCGTTAACAGGCTTGCCGTGGGCCGGCCCGCCACCTTTTGACCAAGTCAAACGGGCCGGCCTTTTCACAGGAATGGGCCTCTTTTGGGCACTGTTCATTACCGGTCAGTTTTACCACGGGTCGTTAATGGGCCGAGGGTTACCAAGGGCCTCATATGGGCCGAAAGACGTCATGGGCCATACATGGGCCAGAAGTTAAAACGGGCTGGAATTATATTGGACGGCTGATACGTCCAAAACGTATCTATAATTTCTGCTTGCTCCATGCCACTTTTGGGTGATATTGCTATGATATTCATACACTTCCATACACTTTTGATCATATTTGGACTAACTTACTAATCCAGTGCACCCCAGTGCCAGTTTCTGTTTTCGGCTGTTTTTGTATTTCAGGTTTTCACGTTTCGAGAACTGCCCAGAAAAATCCAGAAAAATTATATAAAAAATCAGCGTTCCGGAAATAACACTGCGTCCGAAGGGCAGCCTGGGGGGGCCACCAGGGCTCCAGGCGCCCTGGCGGCGCGCCCCCCCTGGGCCGCGCCGGGGGGGCGCCTGGGCCCCCCGAAGCCCGTCCGGTGCCCCCCTTTGGCATATATTTAGAGGGTCCTCTGAAACCCTCAGAGAAGGAACTTTTTTCGCGATCCCATCTCTGTTCCGCCTCCGCCGCCGCTTCCAAGATCGGGAGCACCAGGAGAACTCTTCCCGGCACCCTGCCGGAGGGGAGGATCACCACCGGGAGCTTCTCCACCACCATGGACGCCTCCCGGATGACTCGTGAGTAGTCTCCCTTGGACCATGAGTCCATGACCAGTAGCTATGTGATGTTCTCCTCCCGTTCTTGTGCTTCACTAATTAGTCCTCGTGAGCTGCCCTACATGATCGAGGCACATATGTAATCCTTATGCTGTTGCTATGTTGAGTTTGCTGGGATCCGATGGATTATGAGATTATGTTCAGATTGATCTTGAGTAATATATTTGATTCACCTCTTTTATATTTATGTTCATAAGTAATTCTTGCATGTTCTCCGTTGTTATTTATTGCTTTGGCCGAGTAGTAGGTAGTGACTCCAAGAGGGAACGTTATGCTTGATTGTGGGTTCATGCCCCTCGATGACTAGCTTGAGTGACAGAAACATGAGTCTAGGGGATGTGTTGTTGCCACAAGGGGAAAACAATGGTGCTTGTGCCCGCGGGTGCAAGGATTGTTTACTTTACGCAAAGTTCTTTTAATGCAGTTGTCTGTTGCATTGAGTTTACACTATGGGTGGGGCTCGCAACTTAATACCAGCGAGATGTTCTGGATAGATATCTCAAGGTGGATGATTAGTAGTAGGCATTGATGGATTTCGGTCTACTTACTTTGGCGTACCGCCCATGCTTTGAACCTCAACCTTTCTTGCAATGTAGTCAGCATTGGTTTGCGTTCGTGGTCCTGTCAATTGCCCAGCTGTAATTTGTTTACCTCACATAGCTATTTTATCGTCTTTTGGGAGAGAGACATCACTAGTGAACATCATGAGACTCCGGTCCTTATTACTATCATTGATCAAACCCGCTATTTACTTTTCGTTATTATTTACTATTGCAAAACACTATCTATCACTACTATCATTTGCTTTTAACCCTTTGTGAACTACAAGGCCGGAGGGATTGACAACCTCTCTGTACTCGTTGGGAGCAAAGTTATTTGTATCTGTGTGCAGGTCCACGTTGATTGCTAATTGCGCCGTTAGCAGTTGACACCTACTTGTTGAACCTAGGAGTCTCTGGGGATTCGATCCTTGGCATCTTTGCTAAGGGAAAACGCTTCTACAATACTGCATCTTACACCTTCCACTTGGGGTAACCAACGAGGGGTTCGAGGCCCATCAAGGAGTATTTTCTGGCGCCTTTGCCGGGGACTCCACTCTTCAGGATAGGGGAGTTGCACGCTATCTTTTACCTTTGCTTTTAGTCTTGTTAGTTTACCTTTCAGTTTCCTTTATGTCTTTTCACCAGTTATGCTTATGGACAACCTTGCTATTGGATCGTTGCTTGCGGGAAGACGCCCCACACCGGTGGTGGTTGCTCCTCCCCCTACTGAAATTGTGCCCTATAAAATACCAGCTGGTATTATCGATTATGTTTTGGCTAATCGCTATGCAGGAGACAGACATCCCGGTGAACACTTGCTATATCTGTCACAACTATGTTCATTATTTAAGCTTACAGGTGTATCAAGGGAGTTTGTCATGAGGAAATTGTTCGCCGTATCACTTATAGATAAGGCTTCAGATTGGTATAAGCTTCTCGATAACTCGCACTTGCTTGATTGGCAAGAGCTTATGTCTCTCTTTTATACTAAGTTTTATCCTCTTCATGATACTTATGTGGAGAGTGAGAGTACCTTTTTGCATGTGGATCATGGTAATAATGCTTTATGTGATGCTTATATTGTTGAGTTTATTCGTGATCCCACTGAAAATTATTATGAGAAGGGAACATATGCTTATAGATATTTCAATAATATCAAGTTCCCTTTCTTTATGTTGAAGGTTTTGAAGCTGCACTTGTTTTGTCTTCCTATGCTTATTGCTTTGTGCTTCAATGAATTATTCTATTGCAATATTCCTATGCATAGGAAGCATGTTAGGCTTAAATGTGTTTGGTATTTGCTTCTTGATGCTCTCTTTTGTTCTTCAACTCTTATTCCTACGAGAGCATCATTAAAGTCTTATGCCTAGCTTAAAGGCATAAAAGAAAGCGCTTTTGGGAGGCAGCCCACATGAATAAAAAATTTATTTTTGCTTTTGTTGTGTCTTGATGTTGTTTACTGCTGTAGCATCATCATTGTATCTTTGCTTTTCATATTTGTGCCAAGTATAGCCTCCGATTGCTAGAAAGTTCAAAAGTTGTGAGGTGCTGTCCAGGAAACAGATTCTGTCCTTGGATAGAAAAATTCATATAAAATCACCAGATCATCTTTTTTGTCTGAATTTTATCGACAGCGTTCTCTATATAATTGTCTTTCGTGCGTCTGTTCTGAGTTTTTTTATTTGAGTTGCAGAAGTATCCCGAACAGATCAATTACTACCTGCTGTTCTGTTTTTCACAGATTCTGTCCTGTTTTGCCTTTCCTTCACTTTGCAAATCAAGAACTTGCTTTTTCTTTGCAAAAACCTTTTGGCAATCTTGAGAAACAGTAGAACTTCAAGAATATCTTTATTTCCAGCAAGGTATAATTATTTTATTAAGGGTACTAACCTCGCTAATCAGATTATGATGAGTTATGTATGAAGGGAGTTTTCAAGTGTGCGAGGGAAGATGATAAAAAAGATTCAGGAGTGTCATGCGCTCAAGCTTGGGGATGCCCCCGTGCACCCCCAAGAAATATATAAGGAGACTCAAGCGTCTAAGCTTGGGGATGCCCCCGTGCATCCCCTTCTCCATCAACATTATCAGTTCGTCTTTCGTTCCGCTATATTTTTATCACTTCATGTGTTAGGTGCTATGCTTGGAGCGTCTTGCTTTTAGTTTTCTTTTTAGTTTTTCATAACGAGTCGGAACTCAGCATTCTTTATGTGGGAGAGAAACACGCTCCACTTCTACCTAGAACATAACATAGAATTTTTCATGTCTATCTATGCTGTGTGTGTTCTTTGTCTTTTAATAGCTACTATCATGCTTTGCTCTTAGTATCCATGCTTATCTTTTCAAAGAGCTTTTGTTTAGTTGGTTGCTTGAACTCTCTTAAATTATCATGCTCACCTTATTAAGAGAGTTTGCTTTCGTTGCATTGGTTAATGTGTCTATGATAAAGATGCTACTTGCATAATGGTGCTTAGTAGTTCAGGTTTTCTTATGGTTAATCTCAAATAGCTGGGGGGGTTCCCAATGTGTTATTGGAGTGCCAACATGGTTTGTCTGCCTATGATGTGGTATGGTTTAGTAATATCTTCCTTCGAGAATTTATTTTGATTGACTTGGCGTATGCTCACGCATATTTAAGACTGTAAAGAAAGTCTGTCAATCCTTGATGATCTTTATTTCTGAGTAGCGATATAACTACCATGTCTGATTCATTGTTGCTTTGTCGCTCTGCATGATTATGACCGTCATTGCTCTCTTAGTTGGTCGCTCCCAGTTCTTTTGCTAACCTCCACCTGTACTAAGCAAACTAACTTTGCAATACATAGCTCATGGGAAAGTAGCTTAAAAACTATTGTGGTAAAGAATATGTTGCTTATGTATCTTATTTCTTATAAGTTGCTTGCTGAGCGGTAACCATGTTTCTGGGGACGCCATCAACTGTCACACTTTTGTTGAATATCATGTGAGTTGCTATGCATGTTCGTCTTGTCTGAAGTAAGGGTGATTTACCGTGGGTTGAATGAATATGCATATTGTTAGAGAAGAACACTGGGCCGCCAACCAAAGCCATGTATCATGGTGGAAGTTTTAGCTTGGACGTTGATCCTCAATCTCTTATGAGAACATGCTTATGCATTAAAGAGGAGTCCATCATCTATTTTCTATGTTGTCCCGGTATGAATGCCCTCAAGTTGAGATCTATCAAAAATGAGAGATCAAATGCGATTTATCTCTTTGGACCTTTGTACAGGTGGCATAGAGGTACCCCTTTGTGACACTTGGTTGAAACATATGTAATGCAATGATAACCCATGGAAATCCGAGCTAATTAGGACAAGGTACGAGCACTATTGGTATTCGATGCGTGAGGCTTGCAACTTACAGGATGTCTTATGCATGACACATATGAAGTACTACTACCATTGACAAAATTGCTTCCATGTTTTCAAAATAAAAAGCTCTAGCACTTAACCTTTCTTTTACTTTTATATTGAAGCACCAACTACTGAGAGCATGATTGTCATTCTGAGTGTAATGTGTATTGTCCCAAAGTAGCATTGTCTTTTGCATGATTGTGATATCGTTTATTTTGAAATCATTGTATCTAGTCATCACTTAAACCTTGAAGGTGCCCCTGCATTTATGTTTTGCATCACTAAAGGGGGCAAGCTAGATATCACTTTATCATATTTGCACATCATATTCATTGCAAATCTTTTTGATGTTTCAGTTTCATGTTGTAAAACTTTCAGTCATTTGTGATTTTCTCATGAGGCAACTTAATTACTACAGATTCATTGTCTCAGTAAGCTTTTGTCATATGACTATAATAAAGTCCTATATGGTTAATAGCATGTCACCACAGAAATTATTCTTGTTATCATTTACCTACTCGAGGACGAGCAGGAATTAAGCTTGGGGATGTTGATACGTCCAAAACATATCTATAATTTCTGCTTGCTCCATGCCACTTTTGGGTGATATTGCTATGATATTCATACACTTCCATACACTTTTGATCATATTTGGACTAACTTACTAATCCAGTGCACCCCAGTGCCAGTTTCTGTTTTCGGCTGTTTTTGTATTTCAGGTTTTCACGTTTCGAGAACTGCCCAGAAAAATCCAGAAAAATTATATAAAAAATCAGCGTTCCGGAAACAACACTGCGTCCGAAGGGCAGCCTGGGGGGCCACGAGGGCTCCAGGCGCCCTGGCGGGGCGCCCCCCTGGGCCGCGCCGGGGGGGCGCCTGGGCCCCCCGAAGCCCGTCCGGTTCCCCCCTTTGGCATATATTTAGAGGGTCCTCCGAAACCCTCAGAGAAGGAACTTTTTTCGCGATCCCATCTCTGTTCCGCTGCCGCCGCCGCTTCCAAGATCGGGAGCACCAGGAGAACTCTTCCCGGCACCCTGCCGGAGGGGAGGATCACCACCGGGAGCTTCTCCACCACCATGGACGCCTCTCGAATGACTCGTGAGTAGTCTCCCTTGGACCATGAGTCCATGACCAGTAGCTATGTGATGTTCTCCTCCCGTTCTTGTGCTTCACTAATTAGTCCTCGTGAGCTGCCCTACATGATCGAGGCACATATGTAATCCTTATGCTGTTGCTATGTTGAGTTTGCTGGGATCCGATGGATTATGAGATTATGTTCAGATTGATCTTGAGTAATATATTTGATTCACCTCTTTTATATTTATGTTCATAAGTAATTCTTGCATGTTCTCCGTTGTTATTTATTGCTTTGGCCGAGTAATAGGTAGTGACTCCAAGAGGGAACGTTATGCTTGATTGTGGGTTCATGCCCCTCGATGACTAGCTTGAGTGACAGAAACATGAGTCTAGGGGATGTGCTGTTGCCACAAGGGGGAAAACAACGGTGCTTGTGCCCGCGGGTGCAAGGATTGTTTACTTTACGCAAAGTTCTTTTAATGCAGTTGTCTGTTGCATTGAGTTTACACTATGGGTGGGGCTCGCAACTTAATACCAGCGAGATGTTCTGGATAGATATCTCAAGGTGGATGATTAGTAGTAGGCATTGATGGATTTCGATCTACTTACTTTGGCGTACCGCCCATGCTTTGAACCTCAACCTTTCTTGCAATGTAGTCAGCATTGGTTTGCGTTCGTGGTCCTGTCAATTGCCCAGCTGTAATTTGTTTACCTCACATAGCTGTTTTATCGTCTTTTGGGAGAGAGACATCACTAGTGAACATCATGAGACTCTGGTCCTTATTACTATCATTGATCAAACCCGCTATTTACTTTTCGTTATTATTTACTATTGCAAAACACTATCTATCACTACTATCATTTGCTTTTAACCCTTTGTGAACTACAAGGCCGGAGGGATTGACAACCTCTCTGTACTCATTGGGAGCAAAGTTATTTGTATCTGTGTGCAGGTCCACGTTGATTGCTAATTGCGCCGTTAGCAGTTGACACCTACTTGTTGAACCTAGGAGTCTCTGGGGATTCGATCCTTGGCATCTTTGCTAAGGGAAAACGCTTCTACAATACTGCATCTTACACCTTCCACTTGGGGTAACCAACGAGGGGTTCGAGGCCCATCAACGGCCCAAATGACGCTACTGGGCCTAATTCGGATAGGCCGTAAACGGGTCATGGGTTAGCAGGCTGTAAATGGGCTATATGCGAATAGGCCGTTAACAGGCTTGCCGTCGGCCGGCCCGCCACCTTTTGACCAAGTCAAACAGGCCGGCTTTTCACATGAATGGGCCTCTATTGGGCCATGTCGCGTGTCGACGTATCATAGGTGCTTTGGGTCCAATGAGTGGATGACATCTGTCCCAACGGCGAGCCAACACGTGTTCCCTTCAGCCAATGATGATTTTACACGTGGAAAATCCCCATTGGTCGGGGCTGTTAACGGGTTATCGGACCCGATAGCTTAACGGCGTTCCGTTATGGTGGATGGCACGTGTCGGTCACCCTTGACGAAAGCACTTCTGTGACGCGTGATTTATCGTCATGGAAGTGGACACTTCCGTGATGATAATTTTGGTAATGTCATGGAACACTTCTACGACAGCACAGGTATGACTATCTTGATTCTGTCATAAATTTGTCATGGACGTACATGCATGACAGAAAACATGACCTACTGTGACAAACACGTTTCATCACGGAAGTGTATTGTTTTTCTGGTGTAAGATAAAACGATGGGGTCTATTTCTACATAAATAGATCTTTTCTACATCATGTCATCGTTCTTATTGCATTACTCCGTTTCTCCATGAACTTAATACACTAGATGCATGTTGGATAGTGGTCGATGTGTGGAGTAATAGTAGTAGATGCAGGCAGGAGTCGGTCTACTAATCTTGGACGTGATGCCTATATAATGATCATTGCCTGGATATCGTCATGATTATTTGAGGTTCTATCAATTGCCCAACAGTAATTGTTTTCCCACCGTTTGCTATTTTCTTGAGAGAAACCACTAGTGAAATCTACGGCCCCCGGGTCTCTTTCTCATATTATTTGCCTTTGCGACCTATTTTCCTTTGCTTTTATTTTCAGATCTATTAAACCAAAAACCAAAAAATACCTTGCTGCAATTCATCTTGTTTGGCGTTTTATCTATCAATATTTACAACTCTATCACGTCCGTTACCCGAAAGGGATTGACAACCCCTTTTACACGTTGGGTTGCGAGTATTTGTTATTTGTGTGCATGTGTTGTTTACGTTGTGTTGCTTGGTTCTCCTACTAGTTCAATAACCTTGGTCTCATCACTGAGGGAAATACCTACCGCTGCTATACTGCATCATCCCTTCCTCTTTGGGGAAATACCGACGTAGTTCTAGCAGACATCAGTATTCACCCATAATTCATTCATTTATACTGCTAACAACAAGTAGGCAATCACTTGCAACAATAATGGAAAGGATCATCAAATCACACCGAAAGAGCTACCCCCACTTTCTGAAGCATCCCATACGGTGTATATGTGTTACTCATTCATAGGAACACAACATCCAAGGCACCTAGGAATGATCCATCCAAACTTCTTGCTACCGCTATGAAAGAGCGTCCTTGTTATTCTTTGTGAGTGCACCCATATTCACCTTTCCCATCCAGGCCGACGGATGGAGCCGGCTTACTTTCTATTCCAAGGATGGCCTCTCCCACCAAACATCCTTATTTATGATGTCCAGATACATTCACTAGATTCGCGATGAAAAATCCGACGAACGCATGCACTAGCAGTGGTGACTGGAAGCTTTCTTCATGTATTGCTTTATGCCGAGCATTCCAAATAGCCTGCAATATCACAAACCATGGGATGAAAAAATAGGTCTAGAGGGGGGTGAATAGACATCAATAAGTCAAAAGGTGCAATTTTTAGTTCTCTTCAAACTTGGTAGATTTTGGCACAAGTTAGATAACAGGCAATGCACCCTACGCATGCATATCTAGAGTATGGGCAGCGAAAGTGAACAACATGCAAATGCAAGAATATAAGGACTAGAGTTTAGGAGATTTTACAAACGAAGGATGTCACCAAGATTTTTCCCGTGGTTCCGATAGGTAGTGCTATAATACATCCATGTTGATGGAGGTTACAATCTCAAGGGGATAATGGTTGTGCGAGTCCATGGAGGGATCCACACAATAAGTGTCCACGGAGAAGCAACCTTGCCTATTCCATCATGGCTTACACCCACGAAGGACTAGCCTCATTCTGGGTAGATCTTCATGATGTAGGTGATCTCGTTTCCCTTACAAACTCTTGGTTTACTCCACACCATTTGTAGGCTCCCAAGTGAGACCTAACTAATCTATGAGACACCACTCTACAAAAGGTTATAGATGTTGTTGTTGTCAATGACGAACTTCTTGCTCTTGTGTTTCAAAAGACAGTCTCCTCAACATTTAAACAGTCTCTCACATATTTGGCTATGTGATAAGAGAGGAATTGGAGTGGAAAGCAACTTGGGGAGGCTAGAGATTAAAATTATATGGTTGGAGATGAAAACCTTTGATCTCAACACAAGAATAGGTGGCTCTCTCTCTCAAAAAATGGATATGGGAAGTGTAAGCTTTGAACTAATTGCTCTCTGAGAGTTAGTGGATGTGTGTGTGGGGGGGTATGTATAGCCATCACCAAAAATCCAAAGGCTACACACCTTTATGCACACTTCGATGGACTGGGCGAAACCACTCGGTGAGACCGACTTTTGCAAATGGTTTGAACTTTAGGCTTCTTTGTGAGACCAGATGAAACCTCTTAGTGGGACCGAGTCAAGCTCGCCTAATTAAGCACTTTCCACACTTCGGTGTCACCGATTGAAATCAACCGGAAATTCCAAGTCAATTTCAGTTGGCAACAGAAGGTTGGCAAGTGTTCTTCAGTGGGACCGAAGGGCCAACTCGGTGAGACCGAGATGCTAGGGTTTAGGCAGTGACTATGTCAAGTGTATCTCGGTGAGTCCATATGAGTGTGTATCGGCGGTACCAAGATGAACTTTAGGGTTTTGGATATAGTGGATAGTGAAGGCGTATATGTTGGTTTTGGAGAAACATCTCTAAGCATTTGAGAAGTTATATCATCATCAAAACCTCATCCCCTTTCAATAGTATTGGCTGTCCTATGGACTTAGTGTGATATTGGATCACTTATACATAGATGTAGAGTCTTAAAGCTTTGCCAACACTTGTCCTTAAGATCTAGAGGGGTCCACAACACGTTCCAAAGGTTTGCCTAATGTTGAACTCTTCCTGAAGTATACTCAAGGAAAACATTAGTCCAACTGTCGGTGTCCAAACTGGCAGATCTCGGGTAGGGGGGGCCAAGCTGCGTATCCGAGGATTGGTGGTAGCAGGTGGAGACAAGGACATGAATTTTACCCAGGTTCATGCCCTCTCAATGGAGGTAATACCCTACTTCCAGCTAGATTGATCTTGATGTATATGGAGATTACAAGAGTTGATCTACCTCGAGATCATAATGGCTAAACCCTAGATGTCTAGCCTATGATTGATCTGTTAGCCTCTACGGACTAAACCCTCCGGCTTATATACACACCGGAGGGAGCCTAGGGTTGTATAGAGATGACTTGAGGAGGAAGGAATCATTACATCTGGGCATCAATTTTTCCTTTCTACATACGTAGGAGTCCTACCCGGACACGGGGGATTATCTTCTCCTTCCATCTTCATGGCCCATCAGTCCAGCCCACCTTCAGTAGTCCGGACACCCGAGGACCCCCAAATCGAGGACTCCCTCATTAGCCCCCGAACTTGCGTTCAATGATGATGTAGTATCCGGCTTCATGTCTTCGGCCTTGCAAGGTAGGTTCTTCGTTGTACTTCAGAGCGATGATAGTTCGGTTCTGACTTTTATACCCCGCCTTGATGATTCCTTCCCATCGTCACCTCGACTTCCATGTGTCAGATGAATGCGAACAATCCACGTAGTTTTTACAAATAAACCCTTGGTCGTGCAAATATGACATCTATTTATAGAGATTGGATCTCAGACGTCCTTCCACATCGCGCAGAAACCCTCAGAGCAAACCATGAAAAATGCTCCAATCATGGCAAGCGCTCCCGGCTCCTCCTCGCGCCCCCATGGCCCTCAAGCAGGCGACTGGGGAAGCTGCTCGGTATCCCATTCCCAGCTTAATATACTTCAGATGGAGGGATATCTTCCTCCCGCGGATCTAGTCTCTGTTCGGGCGGGATTAGCTTCAATCGATGGCGAGGCTCTAGCGGAAAACTTTCCCAACCCTAGCAAAGAGGAGCGGGTGTGCTTCGTATCTTTCCTTCTGAGAGGTGTAGGATTTCCAATTCATCCCTTCCTCAGAGGTCTTTTGGAGTTTTATGGGATCCAACTGCAGAACCTTACGCCATGTTCTATCCTGCATATCGTGGATTTCGTTGCTCTTTGTGAGTTATTTTTAGGCTGCGAAGCTCATTTCGAACTATGGAAAAAGTTATTTTGCCTCATCCCTCGCTCCCAAAAGGGAACCATATTCGAGGTGGGCGGCGCCGAAGTATGGTGCATAGCGGGAACAGGTTACCTGTCCGGCACTCCTAAAAAGGGACCCGAAGAGTGGCCCTCGGAGTGGTTTTATATCGAAGATGTGGACCTTCCAGACCCAGTTCGGCATGGTCTTCCCAAATTCTCCAGTGCCCCTTTGAAGAAACGCCTCAACTGGCGTCCCCATAGCCCTATGCAAGGGGATAGCAAGGAAGTCAAGAGGCCAGTCAGTAAGATCAGGGTACTTGCCCACTCCAAGCTCTTGATAATCGAAGTTATGGCTATTGTGATAAAGCGATGTGTTCAGCCACTTCAATCCAGGGGGTTTCCCATGTGGCATTACAACGGGCTGAATGACGCATCTCGCTACAAGCGCGAGGGTCCGTATACCCCAAATGCCTTGGCCGCCATCTTAGTAGATCTTTACAAGGGGGGGGGGAAGAAGACTTCGTCCATTTACAATGTCGGGAAGGTTTTTCCATGTATAACCCCATGGACCGGGTAAGTTTTTTCGATCACTAGCATTATTCACCTCTTTTCAATGAGATGTGTTGATCGAACTATATTCGGCTGTTTCAAAACAGACATGGGGGAAGGTGATCGAGGGGGTTCATTGCCCTGCCCCGCAACCAGAGGACCGTATTCGTGACAAAGATCCCGGATTCGAAGAAGATTCAGATATATTCTTAGAACTCGTCGACGGAGTTTTCTATCAGGCGAGCCCCGAGGGTACGGAAGTGGCAATTATAGCCGATTACCCCGGTCTTCTTCCTTCCTCCAATGTAAGTGCCCAGGAGACATTCTCTCAAAGAGAGCCTTCCCTTCGTGCCTCACCCACTGCACTGACTCGTGCTCAAAAGGGTCGGTGCTCGGCACGCCGTACTGCATCAAGGGCATCTTCTAGGAGGGTGGTGCCTACGCAGGGTGAGGCTTCGAAGCGAAAAGAAACGGGGAGCACCGTCGAGCTCCCTCCTTCATGGAAGAGGTATAGTTTTCAGTATGCGCCCTGAGACAAGACCAGATTGTTACATTTTCCCTTCTATCTTATTTCAGAAGGAGCATACACCGAACTGCGTCCGAGGACCTTATTGGCCGATCACCATCCAATCCGGCCCCGGGCTCATCAACAAGAACAAGAGCCGATAAGGATGTAGCGCTGGATTGTCCTCCGCGGGAGGATTTGCATAATGTACCATTCACGAATTCCGAAGTGGAGAGCGTGATGAATCATCGGCGGCGAAAAGAGGCCATGCGCGACCCAGTCTTTATTGAGGAGGCGTTCAACGCCCTCAGCTCCATGGATGCGTATATCCGAGCTGCTCGGGACGGGCTTGCGAGAGCCACTCACCTGTTTTCAAAGGATACGTGGGTAAGAATTTTAATAAGTATACGCTAGTAGCCCACTAGCCTCCGAGACTTGAAGCAGTTGGCCCAACTGATTTAAGGATCGTTATGACCGCATGTTCTCAAGGAAAAGAATGACGCGTTGTCCAAGGAGCTGGAAGCAAACTGGACTAAGCTGAATGCCGTCACCACCAAGCTAGAAGACTTGAAGAATCCATGAGGGGATCTAATGGTAAGGATGAATAGTGTCCAAAAAATACGATTTCATCGTCAATGATGTTTAAGCATACATTGTTTCATTTTCAGTGGCGAAATCAACATATCAACTGGAGGAGAAGTTAAGGGCTCCCCAGGAGGACAAAAAACATGCCAAGGGGCAAGAAGCAGCTGGTCAGCGTGTTTTAACATGGACCATTGAGCAAAAGAACAAACTGTTGGATGAAAAGATCAAGCAAGCCGAAGAGATAAAGGACCTAAGGGCTCAGTTATCGGATGATTTGAAGGAAAATAAAAAGTTAAAAGGCGGCATATTCAGTATGACCTTTGAACTAGATTTCATATTATCCAACGATTCATAGCTTTATAATGCTATTCTTGCAGGTTTGTTAACTGGGCGGCCCGAAGGAGAAATATCCGGATTTCAAGGCAACGTGTTACAAGAGCTCTCCAAAGTGCATGAGCGGGTTCGGAAAGCCATGAAGAACATGGCTAAAGCCTTATGGCCATCTGATTCTCCTCCAAAAATTATGGAGGATCTGGCGAACTTATTCAAAGGATCTCGGCGTCGCTTTGAGCTATGGAAGGCGTCAGCATGGCGAGAAGGTGCGCGAGAGGCATGGACCATGGTGAAAACGTGCTATATCAGGCTTGATCCGAACCATATGGCCCGAGCTGTACCTCAGGGACCAGCCGGGAAAGAGATTCCAATGAGCTTACTGTATTACCAAGTAATGATAGCCATAAAGTATTCACAAGAAGACTGTAGTTTAGACAGTCTTATAGATGGCATAGATAAAGAATAGACGTTTGATTCCATGTAGCAATGTACTTTATCATCAAACTTATCTCTGACCGAACTTGTAAAAATTTGTCATGGCATGCCTCTGGCTTCAACTTCCTGAACCCAAGGGTTGGAGTGTTTACGGATACTATACTTGTGGTAAACACTCAGTATGTTCGAAGACCAGGCAATCCGGTCATTTTGCTTGAACTGACAAAATTTGTTCAGGGAGTTATGTTATATTACTATTTAGCGTAAGAAACATCTTCCAGGGAGAATAGTTCTGTTAAGGGTTCCTTTCCCTGGGTCGGCATGTGTATTTATGCATGCCTACGCTTTTGATCCTAAATATAGGATTAAACCTATCCTTTGATATTGAAAAAAATATGTATAAATAAATAATTCGTCCTTTGTCCGCCGACCACTGATTTCATTAAGAATGCTAGCTTTCGGCTTCACCCATATGAGGTACAGGTCCGAATTACCCGGTTGTAACAATCGTAGAGGTGCTCCCTTTACACCCTAGCCGAACAATCGGGGACGTAGGGTATAAACACAGGAGCCAGGCAACCCAGCTTGGCAAAAAACTTAAGTCATAGAGGTGCATGTAATGGTGAAGAGACTGTATGAAACAGACGACATAAGTACTGTAAGCAATAAGCTTTAATAGTAAGCTTCATTATAGAAGCCCCGGGTATCTTGAGGTATATACATTTAAAGATTCACCCCTAATAGTTCGGTATAGCCGAACACTTTCTGGGAAGGAAAAACAAAAAATGAAGAGGAAGAAAAAGCAATGGAAGAAACCTAGGCAAAAATAGAAATAAAAGGTGCTACCGGACTATCTGTAGAATCGTCGAAGCTTAGCAGCGTTCCATGGATTCGGCTCAAGACGATTGTCTAATGCATTTCGAAGGCAATAGGCTCCTCCGGTGAGAACTTCGTCAATGATAAAGGGGCCCTCCCATTGTGACGCCGCCGCTTTGTCCATACACTAATCATGCACGCAAATGTGTACGACCAAGATTAGGGACTCACTGGAAGATATCACAACACAACTCTAGACACAAATAAAAAGAATACAAGCTTTATATTACAAGCCAGGGGCCTCGAGGGCTCGAATACATAGCTTGAATACACAAGAGTCAGCGGAAGCAATAATATCTGAGTACAGACATAAGTTAAACAAGTTTGCCTTAAGAAGGCTAGCACAAATATAGCAATGATTGAAAAGGCAAGGCCTCCTGCCTGGGACCTCCTAACTACTCCTCGAAGCCGAACTCCACGTAGAAACATCCTCGGGATCCTCTGGCTCCTGGACACCATCATCTGGTAGCACCATCCAAGAAGATAGGAAAAGGGGGGGAAGGGGGAGCAAAGCAACCGTGAGTACTCATCCAAAGTACTCGCAAGCAAGGATCTACACTACATATGCAATGATATCTGTGTAAAGGGGTAATATTTGTGGGCTAAACTACAGAATGCCAGAATAAGAGGGGGATAGCTAATCCAATCAAAGACTACGCTTCTGGCAACCTCCAGCTTGTAGCAGTAGAAGAGAGTAGATGGAATAGTAACAAGTGTCACTGCTCCTGGCAGCCTCCGTCTTGAGTAGCTGGAAAGTTCACCAAGTAACATCGTATAGCATAATCCTACCCGGCGATCCTCACCTCGTCGCCCTGTGGGAAAGCGATCACCGGGTTGTATCTGGAACTTCTCTGGGTATGTTTTATTAAGTATCCAGTTCTAGTTGTCATGTGGTCGGAGTACAACTCCGGGTCGTCCTTTTACCGAGGGACACGGCTATTCGAATACATTAACTTCCCTGCAGGGGTGCACCACATAACCCAGCACACTCGATCCCATTTGGCCGGACACACTTTCCTAGGTCATGCCCGGCCTCGGAAGATCAACACGTCGCAGCCCTACCTAAGCACGAGATAGAGGTCAACACACCGGTCTAAACCCTAAGCGCACAGGGGTCTGGACCCATCGCCCATTGCACACCTGCGCGTTGCGAGGGCAGCCGGTAAGTAGACCTAGCCGCTCCTAATACCAGAGCGGCGTCCCAGTCCAATCCGGCGCGCATCGCTAAGTCGCTCATGTCAAGAAGGCTTCGGCTGATACCACGACGTCGAGTGCCCATAACTATTCCCACGTAGCTGGTTAGTGCATATAGGCCAATGGCCAGACTCAGATCAAATACTAAGATCTCGTTAAGCATGTTATTTTCAAGTAACCGCGAACAACAACCAGGGCCAGGCCCACCTGTCTCCTAGGTGGTCGCAACCCGCCCTGTCGCTCCGCCACAAAGTAACCATCAGGGGGCTACCGGGAACCCAGGCCCACCACTACCTGTGTGGAACCACCTGCCCCTTCAGCCCCCATCTCCGAAACATCATCATGAGTATGTAATAGTATAGAATATACCCGTGATCAGCACCCGAGTGATCACGGCCCAATAGTATAACATGGCGGACGGACAAGAATGTAGGGCCACTGATGGAATACTAGCATCATATACTAAGCATTAGGATAGCAGGTAAAGGTATCAACAGTTGTAGCAACAATGACAGGCTATGCAACAGAATAGGAGTTATCGAATCAACAACAGTAGCAAACCTAATGCAAGATTATGACAGAGGAGAATGGACGATATCTGGTGATCAAGGGGGGCTTGCCTGGTTGCTCTGGCGAGGAGGGGTCGTCATCACCGTAGTCGAACTGGGGGTCGCCGTCAGTCTCAGGGTCTATCGAAAAGAAGTAACGGAGGGGGAACATAATAAATAACAGAGCAATAAAAGCATCACAAAGCGTAACATAGAAATACGCAGTGCTAGAGGTGACCTAACGCAGTGCTCGGGGATACAGGCAAAGAGGAATAACATCCCGGAAAGTATTCCCGGTGTTAGGCATTTTCGGACAACTGGAACGGAGGGGACGGTTGCATGTTCAGATAGTTAGAGGCATGTGGTGGACGAACAGACCGTGTATTTGGATTTGTCTCGTCGTTCTGAGCAACTTTCATGTACAAAGTATTTCCATCCGACGCACGGTTTATTTTATATTAATTTATAAAGACTTAGTCATAGTTGGAATTACTATAATTACTTCGATTAGAAATTGCAATTATGACGTCAGCATTATGTCATGGTGATGTCGGCAGTCAACAATCAATTGACTTAGTCAAGCTGAAGTGTGGGGCCTACTGTCATACACTAAGTCTAATTAAACAGGTTAATTAGTCTAACAGTAATTAGGTTGATCTAATTAAGATTAATTAATTCTTTAATTAGTTAATTAATATTTTAATTATTAATTATTTATTTTTCGTTCTGGGCCTGGGGCCCCCTGTCATAGGGCCATAGCCCCTCAGCGGTTCGGGGCGACGGGGCGGGTGCCAGGGCGCAGGGCGTCGGGCGCGTGCCCGACATGGCGCTGGCCTTGGCCAGCCGCGGCTGCACGCGCGCACGAGAGGTCACCGACGGCCAATGGGTGGCCGGGGTGCTGGAAGGTAGGGGCGGCGGCGAGCCTCGTGGGCGCGACCAGGTGCCGGCGGCGCGGACATGCGACTAAGGCGGTGAGGCGGTAGGAGCGGTTGCAACCGAGCCGGCGTGGCCGCGGGCGTGACTAGGAGGAGCGGCGGGCGCTGGGTGAGGCCAGCAGCAGCCGTGGGCTGCAGCAGGCATAGCGGGAGGTCACGAGCGGCGGACGGTGCGGCGAGGGCGAGATGGGCGAGCGGTCCGGCGGCTGGAGCAGTGCACGGCTGCGGAGGTCGGCGTGGGGGGAAAGAGGAGGCCGGAGGCGGGCATCGGGCAGGCGCGGCCGGCGCGTGCGCGGCCTGAGGCAGGGCGGCGAGCAGCTGCAGAGGCGGGTAGGGGGCGACGCGGCTAATGGCTTCTCTCCCCTCGTTGGTTACCCCAAGTGGAAGGTTTGAGATGCAGTGTAGCGGTAGTTTTCCCTTGGCAAAGATACCAAGGATTGATTTCCCCTGAGACTCCAAGGTTCAACAAGAAGGTGTCAACTGCTAACAGCGCCAGATATTTAGCAATCAACTGGACCTGCACACAGATACAAATAACTTTGCTCCCAACGAGTACAGAGAGGTTGTCAATCCCTCCGGCCTTGTTGTTTACAAAGGATCAAACGCAAGAGATAATAGTGATAGGTATGACTGCAACTAATAAGTAAAAACAGAAAGTAAATAGCGGATGTGATCAGTGATGGTAATATGGACCGGGGTCCCATGATGTTCACTAGTGATGTCTCTCTCCCAAAAGACGATAAAACAGCTATGTGAGGTAAACGAATTACAGCCGGGCAATTGACAGGATTATGTGTGCAAACCAATGCTAACTATGCTGCAAGAAAGGTAGAGGTTCAAAGCATGGGCGGTACGCCAAGGCAAGTAGACCGAAATCCATCTGCATCTACTACTAATCATCCGCCTTGAGATATCTATCCAGAACATCTCGCTGGTATTAAGTTGCGAGTCCCACCCATAGTGTAAACTCAAAGCAACAGACAACTGCATTAAAAGAACTTTGCGTAAAGTAAACAATCCTTGCACCAGCTAGTACAAGCACCGTTGTTTTCCCCCTTGTGGCAACAGCACATCCCCTAGACTCATGTTTCTGCCACTCAAGCTAGTCATCGAGGGGCATGAACCCACAATCAAGCATAATGTTCCCTCTTGGAGTTACTACCTACTACTTGGCTAAAGCAATAAACAGCAACGGAGAACATGCAAGAATTACTTAAGAACATAAATATAAAAGAGGTAAATCAAATATATTACTCAAACACAATCTGAACATAATCTCATAATCCATCGGATCCCATCAAACTCATCATAACAACAGCATAAGGATTACATATGTGCCTCGATCATGTAGGGCAGCTCACGAGGTCTAATTAGTGAAGAACAAAGAGGGGAGGAGAACATCACATAGCTACTGGTCATGGACCCATGGTCCAAGGGATACTACTCACAACTCATCCGGGAGGCGTCCATGGTGGTGGAGAGGCTCCCAGTGGTGATCCTCCCCTCCGGCAGGGTGCCGGGAAGAGTTCCCCTGGTGCTCCCGATCTTGGAAGCGCGGCGGCGGCGGAACAGAGATGAGATCGCGAAAAAGGGTTCCGTCCTCGAGGGTTTCGGGACGCGGTGCAAATATATGCCAAAGGGGGGCATTAGCGGAGACCTAGGGGGCCCAGGCGCCCCCCCCCCCCCCGGCGCGGCCAAGAGGGGGGCCGCGCCACCAGGGCGCCTGGAGCCCTGGTGGCCCCACTTCGGCCCTACTTTGGCCGTGTGGAAGCTTCCGGAACGCTGATTTTTTATATATTTTTCCCGGAATTTTTCTGGCAGTTTACGTAATGGGAAAACCTGAAATACAAAAACAGCAGAAAACAGAAACTGGCACTGGGGTGCACTGAGTTAATAGGTTAGTCCAAATATGATCAAAAGTGTATGGAAGTGTATAAATATCATAGCAATATCACACAAAAGAGGCATGGAACAAGCAGAAATTATAGATACATTTTGGACGTATCAGCGGCTCTGCGCGGCGAGCGTGCTCGTGGACGTGGGGCGGTGACCGCCGGAAGAGCGCATGGTGATCTACAGGGAAAGAGGAGAGGAGGTAGCGTCTCACTAGGGGCCGGACGGGGAGGGCAGCGGCTCGGGGAGGAGTCGTGGTTGCGTCCGCCGACGAGGACGACGGTGCGGCGTCGGGGAGGCGGGTGCAGTCCAGTGGGGAGGAGGACGGTGATGCAGCGACGACGGTGGTCGAGGGGGCGTCCATCACGGGGAGGGGCGTGGCGTCGCCGGCGAAGTCGGTGGGGCGGCATCGAGGCGGCGGCGATCGGTGAAGGGGGTCGAAGCGCCATGCCCCGATCCAGATCGGGCAGAGGGGGCGTGGAAGAGATGGGGATCGAGGGGGAGTGGGGGTCATGCTGGAGGAGGCGAGCGACGGCTAGGGTTATGGCGCAGGTGGGAGCCGGCTGGGCCGACCTGACTGGCCTCAAGGCCACCTAGGCCGGCTTCGGCCAACTGGGCCAGTCGGCCCAATGGCGGGGGGAGGGGGGGCTCTAGTGTGCGTGTGTGTGTGTTTTCTTTTTCTTTGTTTAAGTTCCCGAAGTTTTTATTCAATTTTCCCTTTTTATGTTTTCCTTTAACTCTTAACCTATTTTAGTTTTATAATTTATAAGGTAGATCCCTAAATCAGTGTTACAACATAACCCATTGCCACCAAAAGTTTTACCCCAAAACAAAACAGTTTAGTATTTTATAAAATACAACATGCATTTAATTAATGGTTTTAGCTACTATTTTAATTAGTTTAGTGCATTTAAACTTTTTATAAAGACTTGGTTCGTCCATCAATATTACTTATGAATTATTTGACACCTCCCAAACATTTAGTTTTTAATATTTGAAAACCTTTATTGTTTGACTTGATTTTGAATTCGAATTTGAATCGGTTTCTAACCAACATGAGTTTAACAGCAGTAACCGTGGTGACGTGGCATCATTAGCGTGGAATTACTGTAGCTTAATTATCCGGGCGTCACAATTCTCCTCCACTACAAGAAATCTCGTCCCTAGATTTAGGAGGGGAGTAAGGGGAAGGGATATGGTTACGAAATTCTAAAGGGTCCTCTCGGTCTTGATTGCCCTTCTCGAAGAGGTTGAATCATTATGTTGATGTCTTCATTTCTCTACTTCAAGTCATCGTGATCAAGTCGTCATCCTTTCTTTGGGATCTCCATCGTCCTACGAACGTGACCAGGGGAAAAAATCCTGAAGAACGCATCTCCACAAAGTTGGGCATCTGACGATGAACTCAATGGGAAATACACGAGGTACCCCACGAGTTTTATTTCAGTGAATTCGTTGAGTGCACTATATGATGGTACCAAAGTTTCAAATGGGTAGGCAATCATTCGATGCCTAGACAGAAGCTGGAATGGGGGCTTGAACAACAAGAATAACGAGAATAACATGATGTTTGATTCCAGGATGAATAATGGTATAGAATTTAGCTCGTGAATCACATACGAAGCCAGGTGCAAAGGATACATTAGAATCCGGGTGTAAAGAAGAGTCAGGTTTCGATCTAGTGGACCTGTGGGTTATGGGCCCACCATGTGGGTTGAAAATAGGAAGGGTGGTGACATCTTGCACAGCCGCGACAGGGAGGCATGTCAGTGGATAGCTTGTCGGCTATGTCGGCAACAATGTCTGTACCAAGGACGGGGAACGAAGAGAACCATTTTCCTGCTCGCTGAAACGAGGCGGACCAATAGGCAAAGTCCTCATCCATCGGTGGTTACCGGAATGTGTTCAACAATAGGAACAGGGTCTTACTGTCAGAGTTGTACACCAAGGTGTTCACATAAGCAGAAAATTATTACTGCTTAGATTATATGAAGATCACAGAAAGGTTAAACAAACAAATGGAAAGGAAAATTGTGATTACACACAATTATTAGGAGTATATCCTTCCCATGGACAAGCAGAACATGGCATATAGGGTAGGAGAGCAAGTACCCAACCATTCAGATAAAGAGGCAAGGATTAATCAATATGTTACCCATACAACGGTGTTTGGATAACTGACCAAGAAACATTGAGCATTGGGCTTCAAATGCTCTTGTTGAAAATCGGAGTACCACAGACATGCTTCGAGATAGCATTGGCATGGTCTTGAAGCAAAGGTCGGACTTGGATACACAAAGGATTCATCAGGAACAACTTATAGAATAAGTCTTACAATTTCCTCCTGGAAGAATGGTTATCCTTGCAAAAGAGATTATAATGTTAGGTCCTCCAGCCAGGGGTTCTATGCATGACATCATATTACCGAGTCATCAAAGGACCAATATTATAACTCCTGGAAAGTTGTCCCAGCCATCATATCTGACCGAGATTCAGATTCGATTGGTGTCATGATACCTCAGACTCAGGATGTTCGAGAAGAAACGATGCAACATTAATCGATGAAATGACATTGCAAGATTCTCGGAAAATGAACTATGGGAGCGAGTTCCCGAAACAATAGTTCATCATTAAACCAAGGAGAGCATGACGAGGTGGCTGATGGGCTCAGCGACAATTCATCGAGAATTCCAAACGGAGGGATTTCCACAATAATGTGAACAAGAGGATGACACTAGTCAATTCAAATGATATAATGTTGTATGCTCGAGGAAAACATACACCATTAATCATTAGTTGAAAGGTGTGCCCGAAATATGACCTTAGGCAGCAAGAGCAATGTTAGAGTGACGATTCAATAACCAACAGTCTAAGAACGAACTGTCAATCGTTAACTTCAAAGCAATAGGGTTGCTAGAAGTGCAGAACTCAATCAGCATCCTTACCATATTGGTATCCCGGTTGAAAACAACACGGGGACCAAGGAAGAATGGTGATGATGAGATGTATCTTCATACCGAGAATTTCTAAGAGGTGGGGCAATCCACACAACATACTCGACATAAAAGACGGTAATACTTCAAGGCACAACACAACACTAGCCGGAGAGCAAGTTGTATTCATAATGTGGACAAGTTCGCAATGAAAGGAAGTCAAGGGTGTTGTCGATGATAATAAAATCACTGAGGGCAAGGAGGGTATCTCTCATTATGAACACAGTTGACATCTCGGAAGAAGTCAAAGTGTTGAAGGTGATTCGACACATTTGCCGGGAGGTTTCAAGAGGATGCAATCAAACAACAACAGCAACAAGCAAGAGAATGACGAAGTGGCAAGTTTTAGGGTCAATATATAAGATGCAAGCTCGGAACCAAAGTTGCCTTTCAAGACAAGCAACATGATGTTGAAAGCTCGATGTAAGTCATGCTCACACACTAAAGAATTCGTGCACAAAGAAGGACGACGTAGCACAATCAAAGATAGCAAGACCAGGATGCAGCTGATAGTCTGGGAATGACCAGATTGAGTTCAGAATTTCCCAGTAAAAATACTAGGGGTATTTGATTGGTAGTGCGGAATAATTTCACTAGTCGGTGTCCTTGGTTGACAACAACCCATGACCCGTAGAGTGATTATGACAAGGAAAGTCGTTACTTCAACAAAGTTAGTAAGATGTGGAGCAATGGCAAGACATCTTCGAGATACCAGGGTGTAATACTCGAAGGTAGAACATGATAGAAGTAGAACCGGATCATTGACCTATGACAGTAGATACTTCAACCTTGCCAAAAATAGACGAGGCACTGGAATGAATTTCCATCAGATATATTAGATCATGACAGCATGGTCGGAACCATAACTGTGAGGAATCAATTCCAGAATACCGAAAGAATCATACGGCTGGATAATCATTTTGCAAGAAGCTTCCGAGATAGTCTACATCATTTTCATGGGCATGAACACAAAGTTCAAGGTCGACTCCCACTTCTTTAATGAATATCATTTCATTCACCTCTCGCTTTGATAAAACTGCAGTGTTGGAATTTTATTTGGTAGAACACCGGAAGAGTATGACTTGTGAAAACTTTTGGGTTCTCACGGATTAGGGGAAGGCATAGGTTCAACCCATCGAGCATCTTAGTAACATATACCACAAGTTACAAAAGTAAAAACACAAGCTCGAAAGCAGAGCATGGTTGGCCAAGCAGATGATACAAATTACCGAAGGCATTATGCATCAGGGGAAGAACTCACAAGGTGATTGAATAAGAAGGACATTGTCGGATAACAATCCAACAACGGATCAGGCTATCCACGGAGCTGATGTGAGTATCGGTACTCACTCAGAGGAAGAAAGAATGCAGAGGCATCGGATTTAAGAATCACCTGATTAGTCTGATGCTTAAATAGAAAGAAATTATGGTTTCCAAAACGAATGATCAGAAGCAGACGCTCTGATCAAGGATGGATAAGTTGAAAACACTTAGTTGGACAATAAATTAAAGGTTTGAAATGCCGAGAACCAACTCATGTCCGAAATGACATCTGAGCCGGAAAGATAATTTTTAAAAAGGATAACCTGATGACTGCGTGCATAGTCACACATTGAATCAATAGGCTCAAAATGGCTAAGACAAGGGATGTTAATGAAGACTACTAGTCATATGGAATTAACCATTTTGCAAGCAGGCAAGAATTTCAAGAGTAACAGGCTGCAAAGGATTTTCGAAAGATCAGAAAGTATTCCGAAGAATTTTGTGAGACACATGAACAATTGAGAAGAACGGATCCTTGATAAATGTAAGGCAATAACCGTACGGTTTTTCATGTGAAATAAAACTGCAAAACAGTAAACTCAGAGGATTCTTGGGGCAACGGAGAATATTTCGAGGCATCTTGTAACAACAAGAGCGACGAGGAATGATCATGAGAATGACAAGTGCATGCAGGTATCCATAGGGATATATCGGTGGCAATGAATTGTAAAGGCGATGAGCACAAGGGTCTCGAGAAAATATCAAGGGATATCCTCAGAATCTTCTGACGAAGCAGGTGATCTTCCGGAATGAGGGCTCTCCGGGAGAAATAGTTACAAGAACCTAGAGTCATAATTAGTAAAATCATTTAACCTGAAAAGAAGAGAGATCAAATTCCCAGAGTAAAGACAAGGAATAAAAGATCCTAACGCCACCCATTGGTGCTGTAGGCCCGTAGGCCACACAACAAGTTAGTAAATTTATTTTTCAAAGACTAGACTCGACTTCGGCCAAGGAGTTGGAAAGGGGGATTCCTACAGGCAGTCGGCTCTGATACCAACTTGTGACGCCCCCGATTTGTCCGTACACAAATCATGCACGCAAATGTGTACGACCAAGATCAGGGACTCACTGGAAGATATCACAACACAACTCTAGACACAAATTAAAATAATACAAGCTTTATATTACAAGCCAGGGGCCTCGAGGGCTCGAATACATAGCTCGAATACACAAGAGTCAGCGGAAGCAATAATATCTGAGTACAGACATAAGTTAAACAAGTTTGCCTTAAGAAGGCTAGCACAAATATAGCAACGATCGAAAAGGCAAGGCCTCCTGCCTGGGACCTCCTAACTACTCCTCGAAGCCGAACTCCACGTAGAAACATCCTCGGGATCCTCTGGCTCCTGGACTCCATCATCTGGTAGCACCATCCGAGAAGATAGGAAAAGGGGGGGAAAGGGGGAGCAAAGCAACCGTGAGTACTCATTCAAAGTACTCGCAAGCAAGGATCTACACTACATATGCAATGATATATGTATAAAGGGGTAATATCTCTGGGCTAAACTGCAGAATGCTAGAATAAGAGGGGGATAGCTAATCCAATCGAAGACTACGCTTATGGCAACCTCCAGCTTGCAGCAGTAGAAGAGAGTAGATGGAATAGTAACAAGTGTCACTGCTCCAGGCAGCCTCCGTCTTGAGTAGCTGGAAAGTTCACCAAGTAACATCATATAGCATAATCCTACCCGGCGATCCTCCCCTCGTGGCCCTATGGGAAAGCAATCACCGGGTTGTATCTGGAACTTGTCTGGGTGTGTTTTATTAAGTATCCAGTTCTAGTTGTCATGAGGTCGGAGTACAACTCCGGGTCGTCCTTTTACCGAGGGACACGGCTATTCGAATAGATTAACTTCCCTGCAGGGGTGCACCACATAACCTAGAACGCTCGATCCCATTTGGCCGGACACACTTTCCTGGGTCATGCCCGGCCTCGGAAGATCAACACTACGCAGCCCTACCTAAGCACAGCAGAGAGGTCAGCACGCCAGTCTAAACCCTAAGCGCACAGGGGTCTGGGCACATCGACCAATGCACACCTGCGCATTGTGAGGGCAACCGGTAAGCAGACCTAGCCGCTCCTAATACCAGAGCAGCGTTCCAGTCCAATCCGGCGCGCGCCGCTAAGTCGCTGACGTCAAGAAGGCTTCGGCTGATACCACGACATCGAGTGCCCATAACTATTCCCACATAGCTGGTTAGTGCGTATAGGCCAATGGCCAGACTCAGATCAAATGCCAAGATCTCATTAGGCGTGTTATTTTGAAGTAACCGCGGACAACGACCAGGGCCAGGCCCACCTGTCTCCTAGGTGGTCGCAACCTGCCCTGTCGCTCCGCCACAAAGTAACCATCAGGGGGCTGCCGGGAACCAGGATCTACCACTACATGTGTGGAACCACCTGCCCCTTCAGCCCCCATCTCCGAAAGATCATCATGAGTATGTAATAGTATATAATATACCCGTGATCACCACCCGAGTGATCACGGCCCAATAGTATAGCATGGCGGACGGGCAAGAATGCAGGGCCACTGATGGAATACTAGCATCCTATACTAAGCATTAGGATAGCAGGTAAAGGTATCAACAGTTGTAGCAACAATGACAGGCTATGCAACAGAATAGGAGTTATCGAATCAACAATAGTAGCAAACCTAATGCAAGATTAAGAGAGAGGAGAATGGGCGATATCCGATGATCAAGGGGGGGCTTGCCTGGTTGCTTTGGCAAGGAGGGGTCGTCATCACCGTAGTTGAACTGGGGGTCGCCGTCAGTCTCGGGGTCTACCGGAAAGAAGTAACGGAGGGGGAACATAATAAATAACAGAGCAATCAAAGCATCACAAAGCATAACATGGAAAGACGCGATGCTAGAGGTGACCTAACGCAGTGCTCGGTGATACAGGCAAAGAGTAATAACATCCGAGAAAGTATTCCCGGTGTTAGGCATTTTCGGACAGATGGAACGGAGGGGACGGTTGCATGTTCACATAGTTAGAGGCATGTGGCGGATGAACGGATTGCGTATTTGGATTCGTCTCGTCGTTCTGAGCAACTTTCATGTACAAAGTATTTTCATCCGACGCACGGTTTATTTTATATTAATTTATAAAGACTTAGTCATAGTTGGAATTATTATAATTACTTTAATTAGAAATTGCAATTATCACATCAGCATGATGTCAGGGTGATGTCAGCAGTCAACAGTCAGTTGACTTAGTCAAACTGACGTGTGGGGCCTACTGTAATACACTAAGTCTAATTAAACAGGTAATTAGGCTAACAGTAATTAGGTTAATCTAATTAAGATGAATTAAGTTTATTAATTCTTTAATTAGTTAACTAATATTTTAATTATTTATTATTATTTTTTTATTTTTTTTCTGTTCTAGGCATGGGGCCCCGTGTCATAGGGCCATAGCCCCTTAGCGGTTCGGGGCGACGGGGCGAGTGCCAGGGCGCAAGGCGTCGGGCGCCTGCCCGACACGGCGCTGGCCCTAGCCAGCCGCGGCTGCACGCACGCGCGAGAGGTCGCCGACGGCCAGTAGGTGGCCGGGGTGCTGGGAGGTAGGGGCGGCGGCGAGCCTGGCGGGCGCGGCCAGGCGCCGGCGGTGCGGACAGGCGGCTAAGGCGGCGAGGCGGTAGGAGCGGCCGCAGCCGAGCTGACGTGGCCGCGGGCGCGACTAGGAGGAGCGGCGGGCACTGGGCGAGGCCAGCAGCAGCCGTGGGCTGCAGCAGGCATATCGGGAGGTCACGAGCGGCGGACGGTGCGGCGAGGGCGAGATGGGCGAGCGGTCCGGCGGGTGGAGCAACGCACGGCTGCGGAGGCCGACGTGGAGGGGAAAGAGGAGGCCGTAGGCGGGCGTCGGGCAGGCGCGTGCGCGGCCTGAGGCAGGGCGGCGAGCAGCTGCAGAGTCGGGTAGGGGGGCGACGCGGCTGTGCGCGGCGAGCGTGCTCGCGGACGTGGGGCGGTGACCGCGGGAAGAGCGCATGGTGATCTACAGGGAAAGATGAGGGGAGGTAGCGGCTCACTAGGGGCCGGACTGGGAGGGCAGCGGCTCGGGGAGGAGTCGTGGTTGCGTCCGCCAACAAGGAGGACGGGGCGGCATCGGGGAGGCATGTGCAGTTCAGTGGGGAGGAGGACGGGGATGCAGCGACGACGGTGGTCGAGGGGGCGTCCATCGCGGGGAGGGGCGTGGCATCGCTGGCGAAGTCGGTGGGGCGGCGTCGAGGCGGCGGCGATCGGTGAAGGGGGTCGGAGCGCCATGCCCG
>LR738713.1:522024222-522056182 GCA_902687465.1 Secale cereale | reverse complement strand
GCGCAGGTGGGGGCCGGCTGGGTCGACCTGACTGGCCTCGAGGCCACCTAGGCCGGCTTCGGCCAACTGGGCCAGTCGGCCCAATGGGGGGGGGGGTTCTAGTGTGTGTGTGTTTTCTTTTTCTTTGTTTAAGTTCCCCAAGTTTTTATTCAATTTTCCCTTTTTCTGTTTTCCTTTAACTCTTAACCTATTTTAGTTTTATAATTTATAAGGTAGATCCCTAAATCGGTGTTACAACATAACCGATTGCCACCAAAAGTTTTACCCCAAAACAAAACAGATTAGTATTTTATAAAATACAACATGCATTTAATTAATGGTTTTTAGCTACTATTTTAATTAGTTTAGTGCATTTAAACTTTTTATAAAGACTTGGTTCATCCATCAATATTACTTATGAATTATTTGACACCTCCCGAACATTTAGTTTTTCATATTTGAAAACCTTTATTGTTTGACTTGATTTAGAATTCGAATTTGAATCGGTTTCGAACCAACGTGAGTTTAACAGTAGTAACCGTGGTGACGTGGCATCATTAGCGTGGAATTACTATAGCTTAATTATCCGGACATCACACCCATGTTGGTTTGAGCTTATCCTTTTTATTCTCCGGGAGGCGCAAAACGAGTTCGCCAACGTTGTATGTTCTGGCCCGCACTTCTCTGCTCTGGTATCGCGTGGCATGTTGCTGATAGAATGCGGAACGAGCTTGCGCAATATCGCGCTTCTCTTCAAGGCCGTCTAGGTCATCCTGCCGATCGAGCTCGGCCTCTCGCTCTTCGTACATACGCACTCGAGGTGAGTTGTGAATAATGTCGCAGGGCAAAACAGCCTCCGTGCCGTACAAGATGAAAAAAGGTGTGTATCCGGTTGTCCGGTTGGGTGTGGTCCGCAGCCCCCAGAGTACAAAGTCAAGCTCCTCAACCCAGTGTTTATCTGACTCCCGTAGGGAGCACACCAGTCGGGGTTTAATGCCACCCATTATTAGGCCATTGGCCCGCTCGACTTGACCACTTGTTTGAGGGTGGTACACGGAGGCATAATTGAGTATAATGCCTAACTTGGCGCACGAGTTCTTCACCTCATCAGCTGTAAAGTTGGAGCCATTATCTGTGATAATGCTGTGCGGGACACCATAACAATGTACCACGCTGGATATAAAATCAATCATAGGCCCTGCTTCAACCATTCTTACTGGTTTGGCTTCTATTCATTTAGTGAATTTATCCACCATAACCAGTAAATATTTCTTTTTATGGCTCCCCCCTTTAAGGGGTCCGACCATATCCAGCCCCCAGACCACAAAAGGCCAAGTAATGGGAATGGTTCTCAAGGCGGTGGGAGGCATATGACTTTGATTGGCGAAAAGCTGACATCCAACACAATGTTGGACTAGGGTTTGTGCATCTGCTTGGGATGTTGGCCAGAAAAAACCTATTCGGAAAGCCTTGCTTACGAGAGCCCGAGCTAATGCGTGATGGCCGCCCATACCAGCGTGTATTTCGGCTAAAAGTCACCGTCCCTCCTCTTCGGAGATGCACCTTTGGAGAACACCAGTAGTGCTTTTCTTGTACAGTTCACCTTCGTGAACTTTGTAGGCTTTAGAACGCCGAACTATACAACGGGCCTCATTTCGATCATCGGGGCTCTTACCTATTAATGTAGGCCAGGAAGGGTTCAGTCCAAGAAGCGATGACAGCCATGATCTCATGAGCCGAAGGTGTTATTTCCATATCCAGATCCCCAATGACATTTGTATTGAGTTCAGCTGGTAGGGGTGCGATCAGGTCTGAATTAGCATCTTTGCTCTCATCCTGCCATACCACGGATGGCTTGAACAACCTTTCTACAAAGGTGTTAGGTGGGACTGGGTCACGCTTGGCGCCCATGCGAGCGAGTATGTCCGCTGCCTGATTACTGTCTCGAGCAACGTGATGAAACTCGAGCCCCTCGAACCGAGCCGATATTTTTAATATGGCGTTTCGATAAGCCGCCATTTTTGGATCCTTCGCATCAAATTCTCCGTTTACCTGAGATATTGCGAGGTTTGAGTGTCCGCGCACTTCTAGGCGTTGTATGCCCATGGATACGGCCATGCAGAGACCATGCAGTAGCACCTCGTATTCGGCAGCGTTGTTTGAGTCTGTATACATGATTTGTAACATGTAGCGGACTGTGTCCCCTGTGAGAGATGTCAAGATGACGCCAGCCCCTAGTCCAGCTAACATTTTAGAGCCGTCGAATACATGGTCCAATGGGAGTATGACCCGTGCTCTTTAGGGAGTTCGGCTTCTGTCCACTCTACGACGAAGTCAGCCAACACGTGAGATTTAATAGCCCGGCATGGTTTGTATGTTATTTCGAACTGTAAGAGCTCAATGGCCCATTTGGCTATGCGGCTTGTGGCGTCCTTGTTGTTTATAATATCATTAAGTGGCACTTCAGATGCCATTGTAATCGAACACTCTTGAAAGTAGTGTCAGAGCTTCCAAGATGCCATGAACACCGCATAGGCAATTTTTTGATAATGGGGGTATCGTAACTTGCACGATGTAAGAACTTCTGATATGTAGTAGACTGGTTTTTGGATGGGGAATTTATGTCCCTCTTCCTCTCGTTCTACTACGAGCACATCACTCACAACTTGGTGAGTTGCTGAGATATAAAGCAACATTGGCTCGCCAACATTTGGGGCGACTAGGACTGGGTTGCCCGCTAATAGGGTCTTTATTTCTTCCAGTCCGGTTGTGGCCGCATCCGTCCATTCAAAGTTGTCCGTGTGCCTTAGCTGTCTATAGAGTGGTAATGTTTTTTCTCCCAGTCCGAAGATGAAGCGACTTAAGGCCGCTACGCACCCTACTTGCTTTTGGAGTTGTTTTAGATCAGTTGGCGTAACAAGCTGTGACAAAGCTCGGATTTTAGCTAGGTTTGCTTCAATTCCTCTATGGGAGACAATAAACCCTAATAGCTTCCCGGCCGGAATGCCGAAGACGTATTTTTTTCTGGTTGAGCCGTATGTCATATGTTCGGAGGTTGTCGAACGTGAGGCGGAGATCGTCCACTAGTGATTCAACGTGTTTAGTTTTGATGACTACATCGTCCACGTATGCCCCACTTTTTTGCCGATTTGTTTCTCTAAGCATGTTTGAATCATGCGTTGATACGTGGCACCAACATTTTTTAGCCCAAAAGGCATAGTGTTAAAGCAGAAAGGCCCGTATAGAGTGATAAACGTCGTTGCGGTCTGGTCGGATTCCTTCATTTTTATCTAATGGTATCCGGAGTAAGCGTCGAGGAAGCATAATTAGTCATGTCCTACTGTTGTGTCGATGATCTGATCGATGCGGGGCAGTGGAAAAGGATCCTTAGGGCAAGCCTTGTTTAAGTCTTTAAAATCGACACAAAGGCGCCATGATTTATCCTTCTTCGGCACCATGACCAAATTGGCTAGCCAATCCGAGTGTTTAATTTCTCTGATGAATCCGACTTCCAGTAACTTGGCTAGCTCCTCCCCCATAGCTTGTCTCTTGGGTTCGGAAAATCATCGCAGTGATTGCTTGACCGGTTTGAACCCTTTGATGATGTTGAGGTTGTGTTCGGCCAACCTGTGTGGGATCCCGGGCATGTCTGAAGGATGCTAGGCGAATATATCCCAGTTTTCACATAGGAATGCGTGCAAAGCAGTGTCTACCATCGGGTCCAGCTGTGCTCCAATGGATGCCGTCTTCTTAGGGTCCGTCGGATGCACCTGAAATTTGATAATTTCATCTGCTGGCTTGAAGGAGGTAGATTTAGATCTTTTATCAAGGACCACGTCATCCTTGTCCACCATGGATCGTAAGGTGGTTAATTCTTCGACCGCAAAGGCTTCAAATAGTGCCTCGAGGGCCAAGGATGCGGTTTTGTTTTCGGCACGGAGTGCTCTGTCCGGGTCACTTGTGACTGTGATTATTCCATTGGGTGAAAGCACATTTGCTCCCTGGGTGGTTTTGGTAATTAATGACAACATACTTTGTGGTTGGACTAATGCTTTTATCAAGTATGTTTCAGGAAACCCAATCATTGGTATGGCAAGATGACTGAAGAGGTGGACCCCTCAAATGCTAAGGCAAGCATTGGCAAAAGCTCAAGACTCCTTTTCTGGTTTAGTGATCAAAGATCACATTGAGTCCATAGGAAAGCCAATACTATTAAAAGGGGATGAGGTTGTGTTGATGATCTGGTTGCTCAAGTGCTTGGTGATTTAACTCCCTCAACTATCAGCACTATTCACTACTTAACACACACCCATAAGTAATCTCGGTCAAACCAACTCTGTCTCACCGAGATGAAGTTATCTCTACAAACCCTAACATCTCGGTCACACCGATTCTTTCAAATCAGTCCCACCGAGATGAACCACTTCTGCCATTTTCCAAACCCTAGAAAAATCGGTCTTACCGAGTTTGAGATCGGTCTCACCGAAATGGAACTGCCAACCTTCTGTAACCATTTCACATCATATCGGAATATCCGAGTTTGCATTATCGGTCTCACCGAAATGGGCAAGGTTCTGCCTTGACTCAAATCGGTCGCACCGATAATTCATTTTCGGTCAAACCGATTCTAGCATGTTCCTACTCTTTCTCAAATCGGTCCAACCGAGTTTTCTTTCTCGGTCTCACCGAAATCTCCAACGATCATATCAGATGCACTTTCGGTCCCACCGAGATGGTATTTTCGGTCCCACCGAAAATCCCAACGTTCACTATATTTGAACTTTCGGTCTAACCGAGTTTTCACTTCGGTCTGGCCGAGATTGGTCAAATGTGTGTGTAACGGTTGGATTTTGTGTGGAGGCTATATATACCCCTCCACCCCCTCCTCATTCGTGAGGAGAGCCATCAGAAAGTACCACCACTTCTACCATACACTTTCTGAGAAGTGAACCACCTACCCTTGTGTTGAGATCAAGCCATTCCATTCCTACCATATGAAACTTGATCTCTAGCCTTCCCAAGTTGCTTTCCACTCAAATCTTTCTTCCACCACAGCCATATCAGTGAGGAGAGTTGAGTGTTGGGGAGTTTATCATTTGAAGCACAAGAGCAAGGAGTTCATCACCATCAACACCGTCTATTACCTTTTGGGGGGTGGTGCCTCCTAGATTGGTTAGGTGTCGCTTGGGAGCCTCTGTCTTGATGATGTGGAGTTGAACCAAGAAGTTTGTAAGGGCAAGGAGATCGCCTACTTCGTGAAGATCTACCCCGAGTAAGGCTAGTCCTCCGTGGGCGTAGGCCGTGATGGAATAGACAAGGTTGCTTCTTCGTGGACCCTTCGTGGGTGGAGCCCTCCGTGGACTCGCGCAGCCGTTACCCTCCGTGGGTTGAAGTCTCCATCAACGTGGATGTACGATAGCACCACCTATCGGAACCACGACAAAAATCTCCGTGTCACCAAACTGCGTTTGATCTTCTCCACTTCCATTTACTATATATGCAATTTACTTTCCGCTGCCCATACTCTAGAATTGCATGTGTAGTATGTTACTTGACTTGATCTTAATTGCAAAACTGCCTAAAACTTTGCACAACCAAAAGGCAGATTTTTATATTGTCAAGTAGTCTAATCACCCCCCCTCTAGACCTACTTCTTCGATCCTACAATTGGTATCAGAGCTTTGGTCTCCATTGCTTTGGTTTACACACCATTGGAGGAAGATGGACGTGTCTACGGATGGGAGTGTTAGCCATAGAGTGCCTGTTCTTGATGGAAGGTTCTATAACTCTTGGAGGTCTGAAATGCTTAGTATCTTTAAGATGTACAATTTGTGCAAATATGTTGAGACCCCCTATGTGCCTCCATTTGATCCTTTGCACCCTACCATGGATGAAGAGCTTGATTTGCTTCGTAACCTTAGAACTGTAAATCTTATCATTAGAGGGTTACCTGATGACTTGCTTAAGCTTGTTACAAACTTTGAGTGTGCCTATGCTATATGGAAGTTCTTGGAAGAACTTTATCCGGACTACTCTTTGAGAAGTCTTGATGAAATTCTACACAAGACTATTGAATTTGATAGGTTGCACCCCAATGATCCTAACTTTGATAAATGCTTCTTTGAGCTTCGTGATCTTATGAAAAAGAAGGGTGATCCCAGTCTTATCAATATTATCATTAGAAATGCTCTTGCATTGCATTCCGAAGATTATTGTTCCATTGACCAAACTAATGCAAGTACTTATCAAATTGACCTAGGTATTGATGATGAACAATCTATGGGTCAATGTGATGATGAGCATGAGCATGACGATGATTACTCCGATTCGGACACCGATCTAGACAAGGTCATGAAGAGTCTCAATCTCATGGCAAATATGAGAGACTACATGTCCGGTGGAAAAGAGTGGATTCTTGATAGTGGATGCACCGACCACATGACCGGAGACAAAGACATGTTTCGAGAGCTTGCAAAGAACGATGGTCCACGCAAGTATGTGACTTTTGGAGACAACTCCAAGGGTAAGGTACTTGGCCTTGGTAAGGTGGCCATATCTCATGATAGCTCAATTCAAAATGTCATGCTTGTTGAATCTCTTGGATACAACTTACTTTCCGTGTCTAGATTAGCTGACTTTGGATTCAATGTGCTATTCACCAAAGTAGATTGCCAAGTCTTTCGTCGTGATAATCAAAACATGGCTTTTACTGGTATTCGTAGAGGTGATCTATATATTGTTGATTTCACTAAGAAAGCCCAACCTAGAGCTTGTTTCATTGCTAAATCCTCTAAAGGTTGGTTATGGCATAGAAGGCTAGGACATGTTGGTATGCGTAATCTAGACAAGCTAATCAAAGGTGATCATATTCTTGGTGTTAAAGATGTTTTCTTTGACAAAGATAGACTTTGTAGTGCTTGTCAAGCAGGAAAACAAGTTGGTGGAAGTCATCCCGTGAAAAACATCATGACCACTAGGAGACCGCTTGAGCTTCTTCACATGGATCTCTTCGGTCCCAATGCTTACAAAAGCCTTGGTGGTAACTCCTTTGGTCTAGTTATAGTTGATGATTATTCCAGATTTACGTGGGTATTTTTCCTTGATGATAAATCGCAGGTTCAGAAAATCTTCAAGACCTTTGCCAAAAAGGCCCAAAATCAATTTGAGGTGAAGATCAAGAAAGTTCGGAGTGACAATGGAACGGAGTTCAAGAACGCCAATGTAGACTCTTTTCTCGATGAGGAAGGAATTCTACATGAGTTCTCGGCTACGTATACTCCTCAACAAAATGGAGTTGTTGAGAGGAAGAACCGAACGCTCATAGAGATGGCAAGAACGATGCTTGATGAATACAAGACACCGAAACATTTTTGGGGAGAAGCGGTCGAGACAGCTTGTCATGCTATCAACAGGCTTTATCTTCATAAGCTTCTCGGCAAGACATCATACGAGCTTCTCACCGGTAACAAACCCCAAGTGGGATACTTTCGTGTCTTTGGTTCAAAATGCTATATCCTTGATAAGCATCGTCGGTCTAAATTTGCTCCTAAATCTCATGAAGGCTTTCTTCTTGGTTATGGATCAAACTCCCACACCGACCGTGTCTACAATAATTTCACCCGAAAGGTTGAAGAGACGGTAGATGTGAAGTTTGATGAATCTAATGGCTCGCAAGTAGAGCAAATGCCTATTGATGTAGGAGACAAGGACCCATCGGAAGCAATCCAAGATTTATCTATTGGAAAGATCCGTCCCATGGAAGTGAAGGAGAGTACCTCATCTACATATGTGGAGCCACCTACCTCACAGAGAGATGAACCTCAAGGCAACATGGAGGCCTCCACAAGTGGAACTCATCAAGATGAGGAGATGCAACAAGAAGATCCACCACAACCTCCTTCTCCACCACCTCAAGACAACACCAACAACAATGAAGAAGAAGAAGAAGAAGAAGAAGAAGAAGATGAAGATGATGAGGAAGCTGAGCCACAACATCAACAAAAGCTATCCCGAGTTCGAGCAAGAGTCAAGAAGAATCATCCCGTGGAACAAATGATGAACGACATCAACTCCGGGAGAATTACTCGCTCTAAAACTCGCTTAGCTAACTTTTGTGAGCATTACTCATTTATCTCTAGTATTGAACCTATGAAGGTAGAGGAAGCACTTAAAGACCCGGATTGGGTGAACGCCATGCACGAAGAACTACACAACTTCGAGAGGAACAAAGTATGGACTTTGGTAGAGAAGCCCAACGATGATCAAAACATCATTGGAACCAAATGGGTGTTTCGGAACAAGCAGGATGAAGATGGACAAGTCATCCGCAACAAGGCTCGTCTCGTAGCTCAAGGTTACACACAAGTCGAAGGTATGGACTATGGTGAGACCTATGCCCCCGTTGCTAGACTTGAGTCCATTCGCATTCTTCTTGCTTATGCCAATCACCATGATATTACTCTCTATCAAATGGACATCAAAAGTGCTTTTCTAAATGGTGAAATTGAGGAGGAAGTATTTGTGAAACAACCTCCCGGTTTTGTGAATCCCAAAAAGCCTAATCATGTTTACAAGTTGCATAAAGCTCTTTATGGTCTTAAACAAGCTCCTAGAGCTTGGTACAAATGCTTAACTAGCTTTCTTCTTGAGAAAGGCTTTGAGATTGGAAAGATAGACTCAACGCTGTTCACAAAAAGGGTTAATGGTGAACTATTTGTGTGCCAAATATATGTTGATGATATTATCTTTGGTTCAACTAACCCCCATTTTAGCAAGAAGTTTGGACAGCTCATGTCGGAGAAGTATGAAATGTCCATGATGTGTGAACTCAAATTCTTCCTTGGGTTGCAAATCAAGCAATCTAAGGAGGGTACTTTTGTCTCACAAACAAAGTACACCAAGGATCTCTTCAAGAAGTTCAACATGCAAGAAAGCAAAGGTATGAGTACCCCCATGCCTACTAGTGGACATAATGACTTGACAAAAGATGGAGAACCCGTTGATCAAAGGGTTTACCGTTCTATGATTGGTTCTCTACTATATCTGTGTGCTTCTCGTCCTGACATAATGTTAAGTGTATGCATGTGTGCGCGATATCAAGCAGCCCCTAAAGAATGTCATCTTAAAGCTGTTAAAAGGATAGTGAGATACTTGATACACACACCAAACTTTGGCATTTGGTATCCTAAGAGAGCTTCTTTCGATCTTGTTGGCTATTCCGACTCGGACTATGCCGGTGACAAGGTTGATAGAAAGTCAACTTCGGGTACATGTCAATTCCTTGGTCGATCCCTTGTATCTTGGTCCTCCAAGAAACAAAATTCGGTATCATTATCCACTGCCGAAGCAGAATATATTGCTGCTGGTTCGTGTTGTGCTCAATTACTATGGATGACACAAACGCTTAAGGATTATGGGATACATGTGAGACGTGTTCCCTTGCATTGTGACAATGAGAGTGCAATCAAGATTGGACACAATCCAGTGCAACACTCTCGAACAAAGCATATTGAAGTTCGTCACCATTTTATTCGTGATCATATTGCTAAGGGTGACATTAATCTTAAGCATGTTCGTACTGACAAACAACTTGCAGATATCTTTACAAAACCTCTTGATGAGAAAGTGTTTTGTCGCTTGAGGAGTGAGTTGAACATCATTGATGCTTCAAACTTGGAGTAAGAACTCCATTGATGCATGCAAGGCATGAGCCTCTTGACTAATCCTTGATATTTCTCTTATGATGATGATTATATGTCTTGGACACATTTGCCTCCTTGTATTGCATCTAATTCCTTGCAGGTACTTGGATGATCTACATTCCACGAGACTACCACAAACTCAAATCATGAGTAATCTTGTCATTGACCAAGTATCTAGCCCTTTGGGATGTTGAGTTCAAGGAACAAAATTCCACATATCCTTTTTGACATCTTATACATCTAGTATTTCACTCTTGTCATCTTGGATATCCTCGAGTATTTCCTTGCTTGCCTAACCCATGTAGGAAGATGAACTACACAAGTAAAATGGCGCTCCAACTTCACATTCAATGAGCACCTACATCAAGCTTACCTACATGAGTAAAGCAACAACAAGCCCAAGGTATGTTCTTCACATCTTTGAGGAGCTTTGCTCAAAGTCATGAGTACAAGCAGCTTCATAAGATGTGATCACATCAAATGCTTAATCGAAAAATGGCAACCCCATTTTGAGCTTAAACGATGAGTATGACCTATGATCAAATGTCCTCATTTGACTCCTAAGTCAATATACTCAAACATAGGTGACTTTGTCGCCGACCTTTATCTAGATGAAGTACATATGTCTTGGAGTTTTTTTTCGTTTTCTCTTATGTTCTCTCATTGAGTTTTCTTAAAAAAAAAAAAAAAAAAAAAAAAACTTCATCTAGGAATCTTTTTTTTTCTTTTCTTATGTTTCTTTGTGAATATCCTTCTGGAAATCTTTTTTCTGGCTCTGATCAATTCCCTGAAAATCATTTACAAATTCATTGCAAATTCTTTGGAACATCCCTCGCAGAGTGAGCTGGATTATTTCTGTGTTTCCTTGGATTTTTCTTCCAGGACATCACCTTCTGCAGCTCCACTCAGACTTAAATCTTAAAGAGGGAGAGGACTCAAATTTGGACTCAAATTATTTCTCTATAAGTGCTCTTGTTTGTCCCGTTGTGATTCTTAAGGATCCCACTTCTTTCTTTCTTTCTTTCTTTCCATCTTTCCTGTCCTACCTAGTTTACTGTCCTTTTCGGCACTTGATGTCAAAGGGGGAGAGAACTTAGGGGGAGTAGGGGGAGTAGGAGAGAAGAGAAGACTTAGGGAAGAAAAGCAATCTTATCTAAAGGGGGAGAGAATCACATCAAAGCTTTGTCGTGTTTTACATTGGACATTACAATTGGCATCTTTCTTTTGATTTTTATCACAATTGGTATCTTATTCACAATTGTGATCTCATGAAATCTTTTAGCTTAAGGGGAGAAGACTTAGAGGAATCTTCACAATTGATACCCTATGAAAAGCAAAATCTCTCAGAGTTCATTGAAAATCTTTTAGCTTCGGAGACATGTTTGCTGATTCAAGCCCGTGCTCAATATGAGACACTCTTTATACATGTCCTCCCTGGCTTGGTACTCTTGATGTTCTTGCAATTGGTTGAAGGAATACTCTTGTGTTATCTAACCTTGTTTTCCCAAGTTTATCCCTTCAGGTACAAGTGCCAAGGAACCTCAAGGTAAGTATATGCATCTTGCAGAATGTGCATGATGGTGACTTGCTTGTAAATACTTGTTTGCAAGAAATCACCATGCACATATGCATTTTCACTCAATTCCTTTTCTTCTGCTCTGATGCATATAGCCAAGCTGCATGTAGCACATCTTGCTTATCTCTCTTGTGTGCTTGTGGTAGTCCAAAACCATAATCTATGAAAATCTTGCACACCTGTAGGGGGAGCTTGTGTACTACATGCTTGTCAAAGCTTTCATGATAATCCTGTCTTTCTTTCAATAAGCTTTGATGTCTCGTTCAATATAATTTCAGTGTGTTGCCATCAATTACCAAAAAGGGGGAGATTGAAAGCACATTTGCTCCCTGGGTGGTTTTGGTAATTAATGACAACATACTTTGTGGTTGGACTAATGCTTTTATCAAGTATGTTTCAGGAAACCCAATCATTGGTATGGCAAGATGACTGAAGAGGTGGACCCCTCAAATGCTAAGGCAAGCATTGGCAAAAGCTCAAGACTCCTTTTCTGGTTTAGTGATCAAAGATCACATTGAGTCCATAGGAAAGCCAATACTATTAAAAGGGGATGAGGTTGTGTTGATGATCTGGTTGCTCAAGTGCTTGGTGATTTAACTCCCTCAACTATCAGCACTATTCACTACTTAACACACACCCATAAGTAATCTCGGTCAAACCAACTCTGTCTCACCGAGATGAAGTTATCTCTACAAACCCTAACATCTCGGTCACACCGATTCTTTCAAATCAGTCCCACCGAGATGAACCACTTCTGCCATTTTCCAAACCCTAGAAAAATCGGTCTTACCGAGTTTGAGATCGGTCTCACCGAAATGGAACTGCCAACCTTCTGTAACCATTTCACATCATATCGGAATATCCGAGTTTGCATTATCGGTCTCACCGAAATGGGCAAGGTTCTGCCTTGACTCAAATCGGTCGCACCGATAATTCATTTTCGGTCAAACCGATTCTAGCATGTTCCTACTCTTTCTCAAATCGGTCCAACCGAGTTTTCTTTCTCGGTCTCACCGAAATCTCCAACGATCATATCAGATGCACTTTCGGTCCCACCGAGATGGTATTTTCGGTCCCACCGAAAATCCCAACGTTCACTATATTTGAACTTTCGGTCTAACCGAGTTTTCACTTCGGTCTGACCGAGATTGGTCAAATGTGTGTGTAACGGTTGGATTTTGTGTGGAGGCTATATATACCCCTCCACCCCCTCCTCATTCGTGAGGAGAGCCATCAGAAAGTACCACCACTTCTACCATACACTTTCTGAGAAGTGAACCACCTACCCTTGTGTTGAGATCAAGCCATTCCATTCCTACCATATGAAACTTGATCTCTAGCCTTCCCAAGTTGCTTTCCACTCAAATCTTTCTTCCACCACAGCCATATCAGTGAGGAGAGTTGAGTGTTGGGGAGTTTATCATTTGAAGCACAAGAGCAAGGAGTTCATCACCATCAACACCGTCTATTACCTTTTGGGGGGTGGTGCCTCCTAGATTGGTTAGGTGTCGCTTGGGAGCCTCTGTCTTGATGATGTGGAGTTGAACCAAGAAGTTTGTAAGGGCAAGGAGATCGCCTACTTCGTGAAGATCTACCCCGAGTAAGGCTAGTCCTCCGTGGGCGTAGGCCGTGATGGAATAGACAAGGTTGCTTCTTCGTGGACCCTTCGTGGGTGGAGCCCTCCGTGGACTCGCGCAGCCGTTACCCTCCGTGGGTTGAAGTCTCCATCAACGTGGATGTACGATAGCACCACCTATCGGAACCACGACAAAAATCTCCGTGTCACCAAACTGCGTTTGATCTTCTCCACTTCCATTTACTATATATGCAATTTACTTTCCGCTGCCCATACTCTAGAATTGCATGTGTAGTATGTTACTTGACTTGATCTTAATTGCAAAACTGCCTAAAACTTTGCACAACCAAAAGGCAGATTTTTATATTGTCAAGTAGTCTAATCACCCCCCCCCCCTCTAGACCTACTTCTTCGATCCTACATTGGGTCCTGGCATTTTAAGCTTCATGTACCCGTAATGGGGTATGGCTTGAAAGCGTGAGAAAGTGTCTCGCCCTAGAAGGGCGTGGTATCAGCTGTTGAAGGGGACAATGTGAAGAGCAGCTCTTCTGACCTGTAGTTCTCGGGCGTGCCGAATACTACGTCGAATTTGATACTTCCCGAACATCGGGCTTCCCGGCAGGGAATAATTCCTCGAAAGGTTGTATTACTTTTCTCAATGCGGGTTTTATCGACCTGCATTTTTTTTGAGTGTGTCCTCGTATATGAGGTTAAGCCCACTACCGCCGTCCATGAGCATTCTGGTAAGGCGAAAGCTGTCTATAATTGGGTTTAGTACAAGAGCGGCTGGTGCTCGGACTGGTCGGGGCCGTGGTTCGTCGTCGGCAGTGAAAATAATTGCTGCATCATTCCATAAGCTCACCGTGGCTATCTGGTGGACCTCTACGAGTTTGTGAAGCGCTCTCTTGCGCCGATTATTTGAAGAGAAGGTCTCGAAGACCGCGAGGACATTAAAATCGTCCTCCTCAAGGGTTGCGGTGGCGAGGATGACTTCGCCGCTCGAAGGTTGTGCGTAGGGGTCATGCCAGGGATCGCATATATCGTGCACGTTTTGTCCAGGAGTTCGTCAAGAACGGACCTGTGTCCCGCGGAGGGTTTATTTTCTTACCGACAGGCTTATGATCGGATGCCCCGCTAGGGTATGCCCGTTTTGCTTTAGCGGCATACTGCCCGAAGATGGACTGTTCCAGATGGTTTTTTGGGGCTTTCCAAGTACTTTCCATTGCGCAATAATTTCATACTAAGTGCGACAACTCTGTGAAACTCTGTACGCGATGGCGATTGAGGGCGTTCAAGACTCCCTCGTCCGTGCAATTGCGGTGAAAGACCGAAACCGCGTCGTCGGCGCAGCAGTCTTTAATCTTGTTTTTAACAAGTAGGAACCTGACCCAGAAGTGATGAACCGTCTCCTGGGGTTGCTGCCTCACGTACATTAAGTCATATATGTCTGGAAGGCCAGAGTTACTTGGAGAGTATTGATTGTGGTGGGCGGGTGTGGTAAAATTTGAGTCCCGACCCAATATAGCATCCGGAGTTTGCAAATCCTCCGGTGCAGACAACTTGGGCCCAGCAGGATCTGAGCGTTCCTCGGGCTTCGTATCTGTCCGTGAGCTCGAAAGATGTAGAGTCCCGCCCGAAGGAAGGGTGTTTGGCTCAAAGGGTTCGGAGATCCGAACGCAGCCGGTTTCCGATTCAAGAGGAGAAGTGTTTTCGGTCCGTTCCTCGACGACCGCCACCAGATGAGTGATCGGGGTGGAATTGTCTTCCCCCTGGTCGGGTTTAGGCCCGATCCAATGATTGGACACTGAAAGCCCCAGGGCGGCGATGCGATCTGGCAACTCGTTTAAGGACGAGGTATCTGCCGGATTCGCATTTTTAGAGTGTTCGAGGCCGGTGTAGGAGTGATGCTCGATGACCGCAGGGAACGCAGTCGGCCTGACGGCCATGCAGGCGCATATGGTGAACCCGCCGAGCTGAGGACCTAGCCAAGAGCCAGGCTTTTCCAAAGGTGATGTCGTCGTTGATGACGAGATGGGCCACCGATCGCTTCTCGTGACTACACAGCGGAGCTCTCAATGAAAGCACCATTGTCGGTGTCAAAACCGGCAGATCTCGGGTAGGGGGGGCAAGCTGCATATCTGAGGATTGGTGGTAGCAGGGGGAGACAAGGACACGATTTTTACCCAGGTTCAGGCCCTCTCGATGGAGGTAATACCCTACTTCCTGCTAGATTGATCTTGATGTATATGGAGATTACAAGAGTTGATCTACCTCAAGATCGTAATGGCTAAACCCTAGATGTCTAGCCTATGATTGTTCTGTTAGCCTCTATGGACTAAACCCTCCGACTTATATACACACTGGAGGGGGCCTAGGGTTGTACAGAGATGACTTGAGGAGGAAGGAATCATTACATCCGGACATCTAGTTTGCCTTTCTACATACATAGGAGTCCTACCCGGACACAGGGGCGATCTTCTGCTTTCATCTTCACGGCCCATCAGTCCGGCTCACCTGCAGTAGTCCGGACACCCGAGGACCACCACATCCAGGACTCCCTCACCAACAACATGTATTTTGACATAAATTACCAAAAGCACCAAGGGAGTGAATGTTCTTTCACAAACACTTGCAATCGATCATCCTGTAGAAATGTACCAATCATAGTGTTAATGAAATCCCGAGCATTCATCTCTACACTCCTGCATATATGCTTAATAATGTTCTCGTCCGCAACTGCCCATACACTTGTGCCATGGTGCATTCGATGAGGCAATGGCTCCAGCTGTCTTGTGACCCACAATATACACAATGATCATCAAAGCGCATGATATGATGGCGTCCGATATCATTGGTCAGAATTGACCGTTTTGCTAATCCCAAAGAAATGTTTTGATTTCGGAAGGGACATGTGTTTGCCATAGGGGTGTCCATTGCCCCCACTTCCCTCGCCATGTTTTACGTGCTTGCCCTTCCCTCGAGCCAAACTTCCCTCTAGTCCTTCATGCTCACGAGCGAATGGTAAATATGCATTTGTGATCAAATTCCTCTAGTTCCTAGTGTTTAACCAGATTTCTTAGTCAATTTTGAGCTAATCACTTCGCCTTGCTTACTAATGACAAATGGTGTAAAGGATTATCATCTCTTTGTTTATTTTGTTCCTTGCAAAGTGAGCTATTTTAGGTGCAAAATAAAACTATGAATGGAATATATTGGGTGTGAGTACCAATGCTAATTAATTAGGTGCGCGCATCAGCCACTAAAGGAGAAGACAACACGTGGTACGAGTATCAACCAATCGTACTATTGCTCGTATCGCGTGGCGCCGTCAACGTGACATCAGATTTGGCAACTTCTCTGAAGTGGCCCATGGTTGATTCACATCACAAGCACCCTGAAACCCTACTCCATCCGTATGCATTATAAAAGGCGCTCATTTTTATGTGTTTCCTATCGGTTTATTTTTATTTTTATGTTCTATTTCTTTCAATACATGTTACTTTTTTAACACACATTGTACATTCTCTATGTACATCTGAAATATTTTTATACACATTGAACATTTTTCTAAGGACTGTGATATTTGACACATGTGTGCCATATAAGCAAAACTGTCACACCTCTACTTCTTTCACTTTAAATTATCACACGACCCCCTTCCTTCGACCCCGCCTTCTACCGAACTACCCCACAGGCTTGCCCAAGAAACCTGCTTCTTGCACACATCTAGCGCGCCCACCCCCGAGAAAACTGCCACTTCTTCACGTCTACCACATGTTAAAAAAATTACGCATGTGAGATTCGAACCCACACCTCCTTGGCACCAAACCGCGCCACCACAACCAACTCACCCTTAGTTATTTGTTGCTCAAACTAAAAAAACTAATCATTTTGACCCTTTTTTTTTACAATTTTGTTACTACAAAAAAGTACAGAAAATTACCACGATTTCCCCTCAAGACAAAGTTACCATGGTATTCGCATGCAAGTTATCAGGCCTGTGTTGCGTAAGTTACCGTGCTATTTACATAGAACTTACCAGGTACTATGTTTCAACAACTATACCCCTTTCAAAGTTACCACTGTGTTTTGTACACAAGTTATAAGGTCTTCGATGTGTAAAATACTGCGGTACTTACAAATAAGTTATCAGGGTATGTGTACATCAACCTCGCCCTTGGTCAAAGTTATCATGGGGGATTGTACATGAGTTACCGGGTCTACAATTCGTATATTATCATGGTACTTACACCTAAAAACATGGATGTGTTTCGGTAACTTTTTCCATAGGTCAAAAATTACCACGATGTTTTTGCGTAACTTATCACGCCTATAGCGGATCAAAGTGGGAAATTTTTCTGGGCCAACCCACGAGCACGTGTGCCCCTCATGACACTAAACATTATGTGGCTTTTTCATGGCACACCATGTGTTGTGTTCATCTAAGAGGCCCCGCGAGGCGAGTGTATGTTTTTAACAACTTGTTTTCCTTTGGTAAAAAGTTACCATCATGTTTATATTGTAAATTATCGGTTATGCGGTGCTTATATTATCATGTTATTCACACACAAAAAATCAGGGATGCTGATTCTAGGTAACATATCAAGCCTGCAGTGGTAACCTATCATGGTGCTATTTACACATAAAAATACCTGGGGAGTGAGGTATAGTACCGTGCTATTTACACATAAGATACCGGAGTACCTTTAAAAAAAAACTTCCCTATGGTCAAAGTTACCATGGTGTTTCTACCTCAGTTATCAGATGTGTGCTGCGTAAATTATCATCTATTTACACGTAAATTATCGGGTATCTTTTCACATTTTTCTTTCCCAATGGTTAAAGTTACCGTGATTTTTGTATCTAAATTATTAGGTCTATGGCGTGAATGTTATCGTGCTATTTACATAAATTACCGGCGGCCGGGTTCAACAAATTTCTTCCCAATGATCAAAGTTATCACGATGCTTTTACCAAAGTTATCACGCCTTCAGTGCTTATGACCATGCTACTTATACATAATGTAACGCGTTGTATACAAAAGTTATCATGTTGGTGGTGCGTCATTTATCGTGGTGGTGATGAGAATTTACCACAGGAAAAGTTTATGTGCCGGGTTTGATAGGTGAAACAAAAGTTTTTCAGTGCTAAAATATTAAAGGCAAAACATGTCAAAAACAGTATTTCCCTTAGCCTGTTCAACAATGAGTGTCATAGGTGAGTTGGTTAGCTTCCTTCGTTGATTACTTGCAGACCAGAGATCAAATCCCAATCCACGCATTATTTTTGCCCGAAAATCGGCGGGAAAGGAAGGAGATCAAGAGGAAAGGAAGGAGATCGGGAGGACGTGCGGGAAAGGAAGGAGATCGCGAGGGCGTGCGGGGAAGGAATGAGATCAGGAGGAAAGGAAGGAGATCGGGAGGGCGTGCGGGAAAGAAAGGAGATCGGGAGGCCGTGCGGGGAAGGAAGGAGGAGGGCGTGTGGCAGATTTGCAATCTGCCACACGTGTGCCACATACATATTTCGTTTTTCTAATGCATATTTTGAACTGTTTTGAATTACGTGTCAAATAATTTTTAAATACATGTTGAAATATTTTTTGCAGACAATGCAAACATTTTTGACATTGTATAAACACTTTTTTGAAACACATGAACAATTTTCTAACTATAACTTACTCCCTCCATTCCATAATTATTGACATGGTTTTAGTTCAAACCATGACAAGAATTATGGAACGGAGGGAGTGCACTTTCTAATGATACGAAACTTTTTTAAACTACGAAGATTTCTTTTACATTCTTTAATATCATATTTATATGAAATGCATGAATTTAATAAAATGTGGCGTGCATTTTCTGAATGGTACCTAACACCTTTTTGAGCATCACAAACATTTTCTACTCCCTCTGTAAATTAATATAAGAGCGTTTAAAATACTAAAATAGTGATCTAAACGCTCTTATATTACTTTACAGAGGGAGTACATTATATAAACATTTCCTAAGCTAATGTACATTTTTTGAAACGAGTGAACATTTTTTAAGTTTTTAAATGTCACAAAATTGTTTTGAATGCTATCAACATTTTTTAAAACTATGCATTAACATTTTTTAAATTCATAGCTTTGAAATTTCTAATTCAATTTAAGTTTTGGAATATTGTATTTAAAGTATTTTTGAATATAATGATTGCAAAAAATAAAGAAAAATGAACTAACCTACACCAAGTTACTTGGGCCGGCCCTATAATAGCAACGGGAAGGCACCCTAGTTTGTCGTCTCAATAGAAATGAGACATATCCTGAGTGCAGGCTTTTGGCGGGCAACCTCCATGGAGGTGGATATTTAAAAAAAAATAGATAATGACAGTATGGAGTTTCAAAAATTTCTGGAAAAATTGTACACATTCATATGGATGCATTCAACATGTGTATAAAAATTTCTAATGAAATACACTGTGGTGAGAGCTGCGCAAAAATGACACAAAATTTGTCTTTTTTTGTGTAGCTCTCACCATAATGTATTTCATTCTCAGATTTGACACAGTTGTAGAATACATCCATGACAACATGTATGATTTCCTTAGAATTTTTTGAAACTTTAAAATTTGGTTTTTGATTCTTTTTTTAAAAACGACCTCCATGGAGGTCGCCCGCCATTGGCATTTAGGGGATATATCCCCTCCTTGATTTGCCGCGTCCTAGGGTAGCGGATGTAGCATATTATGGGCCCTGTCCTACACAAATACCAATGGGTAGCAGATGTGGCGCATTATGGGCCATCTCCTAGGCCTTGGTGGGCCTCCCAAATGTTCGGCCTCATCAGAGGTGAGCTTCCTGAATGTGTCGCCTCCTCCTTGCGAGACGTTGAGAGGTGAGTCTACGTCTTGCTTTATTCAAAACAGAAGAACGCGTCACCTGCAGGGAGCCGGTAGTGGATCGGCCCAGTAATCATGTGGTTTTGTCACACTGATGTTGTGCACATGTTTTTTTCTAACTTTTGTATATTTAAAATATATTAATAATCACATATATTGCAAAAACTATTTTTGTACTTATATAGAAGTGTTTATCGCACATTTAAAAAAGGAGTCCATGCAGTGTAAAAAGATGTTTGCTGAACTTTTAGAAAATCTTTTGTTCCATTCAGAAAAAATGTATATGACATTTAAAACATGTTGACACCTTTCAAAAAATGTACGTGACATTTTTGAAATCTTAGAAAAAATTTAAAAATATATTTATGTAATTAAAATAAAATATTTCACAACCTTCAGAAAAATGCACGCAACATTTAGAAATTGTCCATGCGTTGTAAAAAAAGGTTTTCTTACGTTATTAAAAAAATATTTATCCAATGTAGAAAATGTTCACCTACTATAAAAACATGTTTCGTATCATACAAAAACATGTTTCAGTGTGTATGTTAAATATTCCTAACACGTATATGAAAAATATATATTCCAAACTATAATTTAAAAAATGTCATTCATGTATTTAAAAATGTTTAAGGTATATAGAATATGTTTTAGATGTATACGGAAACTATACAATGTTTTACGAAAAAATAGACATCAAAACATACGCACGCGCGCGCGCACACACACACACACACACACACACACACACACACACACACACACACATATATATATATATATATATAGTATGTACTCCCATCCTCAATATACCTCTTATACGCATTAATTATACCTCTTTATCATTCTCAATATACTTCATTAAATATTCTAAGATACCCCAATAAGAGTTTTGTTGAAAAAATATCATCTGCGACGTACTTTTTGTAATATACATTTTTCACGTACAAACACATCAGTATATACGTAAACATTTAAAATATGTAGACTCGCATGAATTTTTTCATGAAAATCATTTTGGGGTATCTAATAATTACTAATGAAGTATATTAAAAATAATAAAGAGGTATAAAAGATTCATCTATATGGTATACGAGGAGCGGGAGTACGTACTCCCAGGAGTACACAACTATTTTCCTATATATATATATATATATATATATATATATATATATATATATATATATATATATATATATATATATATATATATATATATATATAATATTAGGAAAATATTAGACTATTTTTTAAATGTTAAACGTGCATAAAAAATATTCCTGATGTATATGAAAATGGTACGATATGTTGAAAAAGAGGAAAAGAAAGAAAAAAGGCAAAGAAACCAAAGATAAACCTTAGAATACAATGGAAAACAGATAAAAATCAATTAAAAACCGCGCGCATAAATTTAGTATTGGGCCTGCCCAATAACACCGCGCTACCGGCGAGACATATGATACATCCTGGTACGGGCGACATACAGCTCCCGCGGACGTTGAGCACCTCCGTCGGGTAACGACGGGTCGCAAGTGCTCAGCCTGTAAACAAAGGTAACGGGTGGTAAGTCGTAACTAACAGCCGGTTGAGAGGTAGACGACACCCGAATGGAGTCGGAGGACGCTTTCAGCACAGCTGCATGCATCTTCCAGTTCCGGCCGTCCCGTCCTCCACCTCACACGTGCTGCCGATAATGGAGGATCGGCCCACAATCCTTCCGGGGGCCGCTCGCTCGCTGGGGCTCGTTCTTGGTGGTGGCCTGGCCTCCCCCGATCCAACCCATTCGGCCCCATCGTTGTCACGCCACTGAATGCACGGTGCCTACCTCTATGTACGTATTCGGCCGCTGCTTTCAACGGTGAGCCCCCCTTCTCGGCTCCACAGCGAACACTCGAGCTCCCGCCGAAAAGAAGAGAACTCTTTACCTTTTGAATTGCAGTGAGGAAACCACCACGCCATAGAGAGCAGAAAGTAAAGAAACTACGGAATAAACCGGCCAGTTCCTGAGTGATGAAATGCTGGTTGCATCGCTTCCGCCTTCCGGTTTGGTACTTGGGTTGTTAGGATCAGTAATAAGGCCGCCATTAGATGCCTCATGTGGCAAACAAAAGAGCACGAGGACTGTTCACCCAGAAGGCCAGCCCAGAGGGGAGGTCAGAGCGATCAATGCTCGTGCTTGCCAATCCCGCACACACCTTATTGCCGCTTCTTTCAGCACGCAACTGTTCACTGCCATTGATCGAAGTGGCAAGCAAGCATGCCTTGTGCCCGTGAACAGTTGGTTTCAGAAACGGCAATCTGCACATTCTGATGGATGCAGGATGGCTTCATTACAACTGTACCATTTTCTAGCTAGCCAGGGGCTGTAAGTAGAGTACATTCTGATGGATGGATGGATGGCTTCATTACAATTGTACTGTTTCCTAGCTAGCTCGGCTAGGGGCTGCAAGTAATAAGTAAACTTATATACCATGGGATGGCTCTGTGGCCTATGCCATGTTTATCAGGTTACAGTTATAGGGACCCGACCTGTGTAAGCTGTAGAGAACCGGATTACTAAGAGGCTGAAAGGAAGAAAAAATTACCTACAAGCCGTGGATTACATGGTGAAAGATTGCTTTTGTGGAGGGAGAAAAAGAAGAGAGCAAAATCAGAGATGGTTTATGTTTTGTACTCCAAGCAGGGGAAGAGCAAAAACGAAGCCTCCCTGTGGATCCGCCTGTTGTCTACCAGCATGATCTTGTCCAGCTTCGCCTTGCACCACTGCAGCTGGTCGCCGGTGATCCTCGGCATCCTCAGCACCCGCGCCACCAGCCGCATGTCCACCTGCGAGAAGAAGAGGTTCTGGTCCGACCGGTCCTCCTTGGGCTTCTTGAACTTCTTCACGATGCAGTTCCCCGTCCTCAGCAGGTCCTTCAGCCTCTTCTCTTTCTGCATCAGCAAGTAGTTTCGCAACTGAGTAACAGTACTTCTAAGGCACTGTAGCAAATCATCTCCTTGCCGGCTGTGTAATAGTACTGTGTAAAGTAAAGCTTACCTTCTGTAACGTGGCGTGGATGGCCTTCACAAGAGCCTCGTCTCTGGGGTCCTGGAGCTCGACGTGGGCGGTCGACAACCCCTTCAGCACCGACGTCTGCGGCTCTTTGTCGGCCTTGATGAACTCCCACAGAATGTGCATCGACTCCTCCATGACCACCTCCAGCTCCTCGCTCGTTATCACGTAGTTCCCCTTGCGCTGGTCCTCCATTCTGTCCTTGAGGCTGTCCTCTGCAATCCAAAGTTCACGTTAGAGCTCACCACTTTTTTCAAGCTAAATTCAGTAACAGACATCGCACCATTAGCTACTAAAATTTCAGAATCCTCACCTCTTATCACGGGCACTTGCAAGAAGTTGCGAAAGGGGCATCGTTCTTTGACGTAGTCTGGCAGCCGAGGGCCCTTGAACGGCTCGTCCTCCACAAACCTCTGCACCATCACCTGAAACTGCTGGAACTCTCCGGCCACCTGGTTGTAGTGGTGGCTGTGGTAAGGGTCGGATTCAGGCAGGTCACAGGCTTGCTCGTACTGCCACCGGAGGAACTCCCACGACAGGCACATCTGCCCTACATAGACCGTCTCCAGGTCGCACCGGAGGTCCTTGAGGAGCCGGTCTGATGGGTCCTCGGGTGATCTCCACCGAGCCGATCGGAAATTGTGCGACAGGATGGATAGCGCCGTTGGTGACAAGGCCTTCAGAGAGTTCGCCGACTGTTGGGGCCCTCTGAGCTGGAGAAAATCTGCAGTGACATTCAGTACATCAGCACGTTAATTAAAGGAACTAAAGAAAAAAAAGGTAAGAAATCCATTTCATGGAGCATGCTGAGCTGGACAACATATTTGTGCCAATAAAGCAAGAAAGAGCTTCGTCTGTCCTTAAACTGCTTTATAAAAAGCTAGCAGATGCAGTGCTTCATTTTTTCCGATAAAGATGCAATGCTTCATAGACACAAAAGTTCCAGGCGATGTGAATAGCATTTCTGCAGTCTTTTCTTTAACTAGTATCCTAAAGGAATGGACTAGGGAGTTCTGCATTCTTCCCAGAGTTGAACAACCAATTGAACAACATCTCTCTTGTACCATGCAATCTCTTTGGGTAAGGCTAGGTATTGAATCTCGGTCATTAAATGTGGAGATCAGTTTTCCCCTAAATCAGCTTTTACCAGTAGTACTTGACCTGCTTTTACCATTTAGCATAGCTTTCAAGAGAAGATAGGTTCGGATTACAAGTTGTGTGATCCCAATCAGTTAATTCCCTTGTAACTTGTAATTTCCCCTGCATTCTGTACTAAATTTTAAGTTGAATTCTCACATTGTCTAAAGAAAATTTTACATTTGGACCGAGATTGAATTAAACAAAATTGAATAGTTTCATATCTAAATATAATTATTTTAATTAGTGACTTCTAGTTAGATATCCCTTTTGACTCTCAACTTCGATAAATTTTAGTTAGAACATTTTGGTGCCAGTTTAAAAATTCTAAGCATGTTAAGATCACTTTGAGCGTTTCCTTACTACAAAGAAGTTTGGGCACATAATATTCATCATTATATTCCCCTTGACGATGAAATATTTGTGCTTTCCTAATAATAGGTTAATTCTATTATTAGTATGCGTCAAGGAACAAATAATTATTTAACCATTATCTGCATAATAAATATTAGCTATCTGCAAATATTATGAACCAATTGAATACTAGATCAAGGAGCATAAAGTGCCATCGGTTCAGAGAAAGGTGGGTGCACCCTAATTTTTTCCTTTTAGAATACATGTAGAGTCATATTTAGGTAATAAAAAGTAAAAGTGGAATCAAAGAGAACTTGGAGTAAACTGGTCATGTGAAGTTAGGCCATACCTATGGCATACATCTTCTGAAAGCACAGAATGTCAAACTTCCTCATCCTCTCCCTGTAACTCTTGAAGAACTTGTTCAGCTCATCCATTGGGTCCTCGCGCAGGAACTTGGCGTCGATCCTCCATGGTTTGAGGTCCTCCATTGGAGCCTTTGGTGACTCCGATTCCTCCAGGATCGTCGGCAGCCCGGCTGACCGCACCTTCTTCAGCTCTAGCTTCAGCTGCTCGATCAGGTCTTGGTGCTCCCACAGTGACTCCAATTCGTCCTCTTCTTCCTCTGTCAAGTCCTTCCACTTGCCTTCCTTATCCTCCTCCTCGTCCAGCGACTTGGCCTTCTCGGTAACTGAAAAGTGGACATGTCGAGGGGCTTTGGCTGGATGATCATCTGCACTAGCATGCTTATCCTCTGTTGGCTCTGAAATGTTCTCGCCGTGAGGGATTACTCCATATTGACGATCATCTCTACTGAACTCCTGCTCTGAGTGCTCTCGGATAGTACGATCATCAGAAACTACTGCATATGGCCGGTCATTCGTGCGAGCAACTGCTTTGTGATCATCGGAGCTGAGTTCATCTGAATGAGCATTTCTGCTGACGAATTCTCTCTCTGAAGGCTCAGGGCTTCCCATGAAATCATAAGCAACCTCACCTTCTTCTTCCTCTTCTGCACCAGCAATTTCTTTCCAAACATCAGATACAAGTTCATGTGAGTGACCTTCTACCAAAACAAATTTCTGCTCCGGATGCTCTGGGCTTCTCTTGTCATCAGCGTCTGATTGACCATTTATACTGGCTGCTTCTTCTCTATCAAGAGAAACAAGCTCAGGTGAATGACCAGTCGTACCGACAAGTTCCCTCTCTAATGGCTGTGGGCTCCTCTCGGTATCATAAACTGCTTGATGAGACGAAACAACCAATTCTCTGTCAGTGGTTACCTCTGGACTGCTCTTGGCATCAGAAATGGCTTCGTATGAATGATCGTTTATGGTGATAATTTCCTTCTCTGAATGCTCCAAGCTGTTCTCACCGGCGAATTCGGTGTCATACACCGGTGCCGCGATCATCTTCTTCTTGCTGCTCGAGGAGCGCTCGTCGTCGTCGCTCATGTCGATGCTGCTCCCCTCTCCTTGGATGATCTTCGCCTCGGCCTCTTGGGTTTCTCGGGGTGTTCCCGTCTCGTCGTCCTCCTTGTACTCGGATTCCGGCGAAGGGGTCCGTGACCACATGTCCTCAGGGTACTTGATGCTGTCCGGCGAGGCCTGGGCGACTGAACGCAGCGACACCGTGGTTGCTGATGAGTCCTGGAAAGACAGCTGCAGCAAGTCCGCTTCCTCCAGGGATTCCATGGCCTTGAGCACCTTAGCCTTGTAGCTCCGCAGGCTGGCGGCGTCGTGCACCCCCGCCGGGCAGTCTTTCTCCGAGACGAACCAGTCGCTGTCGGAGTCGACGACGAGGTCCTTCACCGAGTACCCGTCGTCGCTGGCGCTGGAGTCTGAGTCAGAGTCTCCGAAGCCGGAGAACTCGGAGGCGAAGCTCGTCCTCCCACTCGCGGCGCTGCCCTTGGACACGGAGCTCGTCGGCTTCCGCCTGGACGGCGCCATCTTCGTCGGCGACGCCACTCTGTCGAACGCGGCGGGCTTGTCCGCCGGGCGGAATTCATTCGCCGTGACGGAGCCAGCGCGGCGGGAGGACCCGTCGACCACTCTTCGTTCCTCAGACTGCGCCGGCGGCGCCACCCTGTCGCACGCGACGAGCTTGTCCGCAGGCCGGTGGCCGTTCGCCGTGACGAAGCTGCCGCGGCGGGAGGATACATCAACCACTCTTCGTTCCTCAGGCTGCGCCGGCGGCGGCGGTGGCGGCACGAAGGACTCCTGGACGCGCACCGTCATGGTCTCCGGCTCCCTGACGAACCCACGGAAGTCTCGCTCCGTCAGGAACCGATAGTTGTGCGTGGCCGGAACAATCTTCGGCTCTGCGTCCACAGCCTCGCCGCTCTGCTCATCGTCTTCTTCTTCTTCGTCCACTAGTACCTCTGCTTCCTCTGCTTCGTGCTCGTGCTCTCGCGTGGCCACCGGAGCGAATGGAATCGGCGATTCCTTCCCCTGCCTTTTCTCTTCGTGCTCCTCCTCCTCCTGGACTGGTACTGCTGTCGAAACCACCGGGGCCTCTCGCGGAATTTCAGGCATCTGATTCTGAAAGCTGAAGCAGAGGCTCGACGGAGAATCCGGAGCCGGCGGCGGCGAGGGCGGGGCCACCGGCTCGGGCGGCGTGTCGTCGAAAGCGCGTTGGTAGTCGGCAAGGCCCTCCACGAAATCCTCCTCGCTGGCGTGCACGAAGCTGAAGCTGCGCATCAACTGGAGAACCCTGTCATCGTGCCCGTCCGCCTCCCCGTCCCTCTCGTCGCCGGGGAAGCCGCCACGGCGCGGCCTCTTCTCCGTCTCCTTATCCTCGCCCCTGATGACACCAAACACAAGGAAACCCGCCAATCAGTCGCGCCACCAACAAACAATCAGGCCAAACAGCGGCGAGCGAGCGATCGGCAATTCAGAAACTCCGAACCCACGGGAGATGGTCTTACCTTGGGGAGGAGGAGGAAGAGGACATGTAGGCGGAGGCGACATGGATGGCGGCGACGAGCGCGACGGTGAGGAGCCAGAAGAGGAGCGGCGTGGAGGCGGAGGAGAGGCCCACGACGGAGTGGATGAACCCGCCCGAGCCACCGCCGCCAGCCGCCGCGGCGGCGGCGCGGGCTCCTTCCCCGACGACATCCATGGCCGACGACGACGACGACGCTGCTACCTTCCTAACCCGCCTTCCAAGCCAACATAGCCAGTCCACCGTACCACCTCCTCTCGTATCTGCCGCGCCTACCACTACTGCCGATCCTGCCGTCCTATGTACGCCATGGTCGTCGCGGCATGCGGGCGGGGAGGGGAGGGGAGGGCGAGGAAAACAACGCGGCAGCGGCCTATGTATGGTATTGGTATGCTATGCCATGTAGCGATCGAGCAGTGGGGAGGCGAGGGAGACGAGGCACGGGGAAAGACGGAAAGAGAGCCCCCGCCCCCAGCGATACGGACGCGGCAGCTGCGGTTCGACTGCGACCGCGACCGCGACCGCGCCGCTGCCTTCCCAAGGAAGACCCGGCCACCTGGCCAGGCCGCTACAGGTCCGAACGGGTCTGGTCCGGCCGCGTCGCGCTCGCGCCCAACGAAAGCGCGACGTGACGCCCGCGCACCGGGCCGAGGGTGATCGGACGGCGAGGAGGCTGTTTTTTTTTACCGGCGGACGGCGGCGGGGTTAGGGCTCTAGGGCGGGTGGGGCGTCCGCCTCGCGCGCGACCGGCCGTCGCCAGGTAGGGGTTAGGTTAATGTGGAGGCTGACTCGGCCGGAACAGCAACAGAGCCGCCCTTGCACCCTTCACCTGCACTTTATTTCCAAGATCCTTTCCATTCGTGCTGTTATTTCGCGGGATCCTTTCCGCTCGTGCTGGTCTTTCCTTTCCTTCCGTCCTTGCGCGACACAGATGCCTTGGCACGGGGAAGAGAAAACGGACCAGATGTTTTCACGGGTGAGGCGCGTGTGTGGTGGCAGATTCGGCACCCATTGATTGGATGGATACCTGATCTCCTTTTTTTGGCTCGTCTTATTAATAACGAGGTCCAATGCCGCGTGCCAACATATGTCAGCCATTGATTATCGTTCCGGTGTTGATTTTCTTTGTTTGCGGCATGGAGTAAACTACTAGAGAGACCAATACGGTAGGCATGTAAACGGGAAAAAAATTATATGAGACCAGGTCTCATATAATGCACGTGAGACCCACTCTGATGGATGACACATGACATTCATAAATCACAAAGCATCTAATCTCTCCCCCCCTGATTTCAGGTGGGGGTGGGGGAGGTGCTTTGTGATTTGTAAATGCCACGTGTCATCCATCAGAGTGGGTCTCACCTGCTAATCTATGAGACCTGGTCTCATAGAATTTTTTTCCTGTAAACGGATCTGATCGACTCGCATAATGTTTTTTTTTTCATATTATTATTTTTACGGAAATGGTTAGAGCTGTTATAAAAATTCACTGGAAGTACAAAGCATCTCAAACACAACAAAAAATATATCAAGGTTCATGGACCACCAAACGTCCATTGCCGCCGCCAGAACGAGCCGCTGTCGCCACTCCCATACCGGAGATGGCCTAACCTTATCGATGACAGCCGGGAAGTCTTCGTGAAGGTGCCCCTAAGGACCCACGCCCCGGAGCCGCAGTTGTGGCCGTTGAATCCATGAATCGATCTGAAAAACCTGACACCAAACATCGTCGTTGCATACGCATGACGAAAAACCCTAACCTCATCACCCTAAAAAGCTGGCAGGAATCTACGCCGAAACTCCTTCTAATCCATCCCAACAGATGAATTTGAGTAGGGTCGAAGCCCAGAAGACTGGCTCGAAGTAGGAGCGTTGTCATCCATCCAAACGCCACACATGTGAGGCCTAAACCCTACCTATCTAGTAGCGGAAGCCGAGACACCAAGATTCTCTTCCGCGTCGTCGGCCGCCGGAGCGAGCTCACCGGCAGAGATCGAGGGGAGGGGGAGTCTTTTCCAAGTCACTATGGGAGAGAGAGGAAAGAAAAGCTATAGCGGGCGAAATTTATAGGTGCTTTTTTCATATCCTTTATCATATTAGATTCGTAGCAGAGCGGATAATGACAGAATGCGGATTGGAAAACGAATTTTATCTGACTACGGATTCAGAGTGAAAATGAAGCCTGTTTCGAGGAGAGTGAAAATGAAGCGGACTTGGATCATAAAACGGATAAAAAACTCCTCGATTATACCTGCAATGACACATGATTTATTTCTAGTACTAGTATGCAGATAACATGAACACTACTAATTTTTTATCAAACCACGTAACACTAGAGGGTGGCCAAGCGTTTGGAGTCATAACACACACCAATAGGGTATATATGCGGTGATTTCATTTTGTGGGCTAATTTGGTATTTAGGCTTGTCAACAGATAAATTATCGCATGCTCCTATTTGATAACCTTGGATAATTCATATCTGCCGTATATTACTGATACTATAGCCACCGGATATCCGGTTGATCAAAATTCGTAACCGCATTCATATCCGACCGATTCGTGCAAGTGCACACCATATCCTTATAAACGGACGTGGCACGGGTTCAGAGCAGAAATTATTCATACCATTCACATTCCTACAAATGCCAATAGGCAGCAGCGATACCAGCGATCGGCGATTGAAAACGCCTAGAGTTCACTTCCATGAAAATTCCAAACAAAACTTCATTTGTGTTGAGTTTATTAGACGAGCTTTATCGCTTCCCACAAAACAAAACAAAAGGATGATCTTTATCTCCTTTTTATTTTTAATGTATTCAGTTTACATAAGTTTGTGGCATATTGTCGTTCAAAATTTTGCGACCTTGGTTTCTACGGCAAGCAAAAGCAACTCGAAGCAGATATGTGCACTCCTTATTGTTTCCAACAAAAAATTGACCAATGCCTACAAGATAATTGTTGGAAATATGCCCTAAAGGCAATAATAAAATGGTTAATATCATATTTCCCATTCATGATAAGTGTTTATTATTAATGATAGAATTGTATTGACCGAAAACTTAAATACATCTGTGAATGCATAAACTACACCATGTCCCTAGTAAGCCTCTACTGGACTAGCTCGTTGATCAAAGATGGTTAACGTCTCCTAACCATAGATATGAATTGTCATTTGATAAGGGGATCGCATCATTAGCAGAATGATGTGATGGACAGACCCAACTGTAAGCTTAGCATCATATCGTTTAGTTATTTGATACGTCTTTCTTCATGTCAAGTTTCTGTTCCTTAGACCATGAGGTCATGCCACTCCCGGATACCGGAGGAATACTTTGTGTGCTATCAAGTCAATTTCTAAATATGTGATCATAAATGTGCTCTATAGATATCTCCGAAGGTGTTTGTTGGGTTGCATGGATCAAGACTGAGATTTGTCGCTCCGTGTGACAAAGAGACTCTCTTGGTAATACAACATCACAAGAAGCTTCCAAACATGTGACTAATGAGTTTAGCCACGGGATCTTGTATTACGGAACGAGTAAAGAGACTTGTCGGTAATGAGATTGAACTAGATATGGAGATACCGGCAATCGAATCTCGGGCAAGTAAAATATCGCCAGACAAAGGCAATCACATATGAGATTGACTGAATCCTTGACATCGTGGTTCAACCGATAAAGATCTTTGTTGGATACGTAGGAATAAATATGGGCATCCAAACCCCGCTATTGGTTATTGACCGAAGAGGAGTCTCGGTCATGTCTGCATGTCCCAAACCTGTAGGGTCACACGCTTAACGTTCGATACTGCCAGGATAGTAATGAGATATTAATAGCAGAAAGTATGAAGGTTGTTTGGAGTCCCCGATGAGATCCGGGACGTCATGAGGAGCTCCGCAATGGTCCAGAGATAAGGATTCATATATGGGAACTGGGGCACTGTCGGAATGGCCTCGAAGCCAAGTCCGAGCACGCCTTAGGCCCGGGGGCTACTGTCAGCGTCCTAGGAACTGGGATACCCAGACTTGCCTGCCTGCGGCCCATGGCGTGGCCCCTTCACCGGCCTGTTACGGCCCATCTGTTGGGGATCGTTGCAGAAATTCAAAAAAAAATCTACGCATCACCAAGATCTATCTATGGAGATTACTAGCAACGAGAGGGGAGTGTATCTTCATACCTTTGAAGATCGCTATGCGGAAGCGTTGCAAGAACGCGGTCGGTGGAGTCGTACACGAAGCGATTCAGATCGCGACCGAATCCGATCTAAGCACCCAACATCGGTGCCTCCGCGTTCAACACACGTGCAGCTCGGTGACGTCTCCCGCGCCTTGATCCAGCAAGGAGAGAGGGAGAGGTTGGGGAAGACTCCGTCCAGCAGCAGCACGACGGCGTGGTGGTGGTGGAGGAGTGTGGCAATCTTGCAGGGCTTCGCCGAGCACTGCGGGAGAGGAGGAGGACTTGGGAGAGGGGGAGGGCTGCCCCAGGACTTGGGTGCTGCTGCCCTCCCACCCCCACATATATATAGGGGCAAGGGCGAGGGGGGCCGGCCCCCTCAGATGAGATCTGAGGAGGGGGCGGCGGCCAGAGGGGGTGCCTTGCCCCCCAAGGCAAGGGGGCGCCCCCCTTAGGCGCATGGGCCCTAGGGGGGAGGCGCCCAGCCCACATAGGGGTTGGTACCTCTCCACATACAGCCCATAGGGTCCTTCGGGGCAGGTGGACCCCCGGAACCCCTTCGGTGGTCCCGGTACAATACTGGTACCCCC
>LR738713.1:521972715-522024162 GCA_902687465.1 Secale cereale | reverse complement strand
CCCCCCGAATTATTCCGGTGACCGTATGATGACTTCCCATATATAAATCTTTACCTCCGGACCATTCCGGAACTCCTCATGACGTCCGGGATCTCATCCGCAACTCCAAACAACATTCGGTAACCGCGTACATCTATTCCCTATAACCCTAGCATCATCGAACCTTAAGTGTGTAGACCCTACGGGTTCGGGAACCATGCAGACAAGACCGAGACATCTCTCCGGCCAATAACCAACAGCGGGATCTGGATACCCATGTTGGCTCCCACATGTTCCATGATGATCTCATCGGATGAACCACGATGTCAAGGATTCGATCAATCCCATATACGATTCCCTTTGTCTACCGGTATAGCACTTGCCCGAGATTCGATCGTCGGTATACCGATACCTTGTTCAATCTTGTTACGGCAAGTCTCTTTACTCGTTCTGTAACACATCATCCCGTGACCAACCCCTTAGTCACATTGAGCTCATTACGATGATGTCTTACCGAGTGGGCCCAGAGATACCTCTCCGTCATACGGAGTGACAAATCCCAGTCTCGATTCGTGCCAACCCAACATATACTTTCGAGGATACCCGTAGTGTACCTTTATAGCCACCCAGTTACGTTGTGACGTTTGGCACACCCAAAGTACTCCTACGGTATCCAGGAGTTGCACAATCTCATGGTCTAAGGAAAGGATACTTGACATTGGAAAAGCTTTAGCATACGAACTACACGATCTTGTGCTGGGCTTAGGATTGGGTCTTGTCCATCACATCATTCTCCTAATGATGTGATCCCGTTATCAATGACATCCAATGTCTATGGTCAGGAAACCGTGACCATCTATTGATCAACGAGCTAGTCAACTAGAGGCTCACTAGGGACATATTGTGGTCTATGTATTCACACATGCATTACTGTTTCTGGATAATACAATTAAAGCATGAACAATAGACAATTATCATGAACAAGGAAATATAATAATAAACATTTTATTATTGCCTCTAGGGCATATTTCCAACAGTCTCCCACTTGCACTAGAGTCAATAATCTAGTTATATTGTGATGAATCGAACACCCATAGAGTTCTGGTGTTGATCATGTTTTGCTCGTGGAATAGGTTTAGTCAACGGATCTGCGACATTCAGATCCGTATGCACTTTACGAATATCTATGTCTCCATCTTGAATATAATTTCGGATGGAGTTGAAACGACGCTTGATGTGCTTGGTCTTCTTGTGAAACCTGGGCTCCTTGGCAATGGCAATAGCTCCAGTGTTGTCACAGAAGAGAGTCATCGGGCCCAACGCGCTTGGAATAACTCCTAGGTCGGTGATGAACTCCTTCATCCAAACTCCTTCCTGCACTGCTTCGGAAGCAGCTATGTACTCCGCTTCACATGTAGATGCCGCCACGACGCTTTGCTTGCAACTGCACCAGCTGAGTGGCCCACCATTCAAAATATACACGTATCCGGTTTGTGACTTGGAGTCATACAGATCTGTGTCGAAGCTAGCATCGACGTAACCCTTTACGACGAGCTCTTCGTCACCTCCATAAACGAGAACATATCCTTAGTCCTTTTCAGGTACTTCAGGATATTCTTGACCGCTGTCCAGTGTTCCATACCGGGATCAGTTTGGTACCTCCCCACCAAACTTATGGCAAGGTTCACATCAGGTCTGGTACACAGCATGGCATACATAATAGAACCTATGGTTGAGGCATAGGGGATGTCACTCATCTTTTCTCTATCTTCTGCCGAGGTCGGGCATTGAGTTGTGCTCAATTTCATACCTTGCAATACAGGCAAGAACCCTTTCTTGGACTGATCCATATTGAACTTCTTCAATATCTTGTCAAGGTATGTGCTTTGTGAAAGACCAATTAGGCGTCTTGATCTATCTCTATAGATCTTGATGCCTAATATGTAAGCACCTTCTCCAAGGTCCTTCATTGAAAAACATTTATTCAAGTAGGCCTTTACGCTTTCCAAGAATTCTACATCATTTCCCATCAGCAATATGTCATCCACATATAATATGAGAAATGCTACAGAGCTCCCACTCACTTTCTTGTAAATACAGGCTTCTCCCCAAGTCTGTATAAACCCAAACGCTTTGATCACCTCATCAAAGCGAATGTTCCAACTCCGAGATGCTTGCACCAGCCCATAGATGGAGCGCCGGAGCTTGCATACCTTGTTAGCATTCTTAGGATCGACAAAACCTTCCGGCTGCATCATATACAGTTCTTCCTTAAGGAAGCCGTTAAGGAATGCCGTTTTGACGTCCATTTGCCATATCTCATAATCATAGAATGCGGTAATTGCTAACATGATTCGGACGGACTTCAGCATCGCTACGGGAGAGAAAGTCTCGTCGTAGTCAATTCCTTGAACTTGTCGATAATCTTTAGCGAAAAGCCGAGCCTTATAGAAGGTCACATTTCCATCCGCGCCAGTCTTCTTCTTAAAGATCCATTTATTTTCTATGGCTTGCCGATCATCGGGCAAGTCAACCAAAGTCCATACTTTGTTATCATACATGGATCCTATCTCGGATTTCATGGCTTCAAGCCATTTGTTGGAATCCGGGCCCGCCATCGCTTCTTCATAGTTCGAAGGTTCGCCGTTGTCTAACAACATGATTTCCAGAACAGGGTTGCCGTGCCGCTCTAGTGCGGAACGTGTCCTTGTGGACCTGCAAAGATCAGTAGTAACTTGATCCAAAGTTTCATGATCATTATCATTAACTTCCTCTCTAGTCGGTGCAGGCACCACAGAAATATCTTCCTGCGCTGCACTACTTTCCGGTTCGGAAGTGGTGACAATCACATCATCAAGTTCCACTTTCCTCCCACTTACTTCTTTCGAGAGAAACTCTTTCTCCAGAAAGGATCCATTCTTGGCAACAAAGACCTTGCCTTCGGATCTGAGGTAGAAGGTATACCCAATATTTTCCTTAGGGTATCCTATGAAGACACATTTTTCTGATTTGGGTTCGAGCTTTTCAGGTTGAAGTTTCTTGACATAAGCATCGCATCCCCAAACTTTTAGAAACTACAACTTAGGTTTCTTCCCAAACCATAGTTCATACGGTGTCGTCTCAATGGATTTAGACGGTGCCCTATTTAAAGTGAATGCGGCAGTCTCTAAAACATAACCCCAAAATGATAGCGGTAAGTCGGTAAGAGACATCATAGATCGCACCATGTCCAACAGAGTACGATTACGATGCTCGGATACACCATTACGTTGAGGTGTTCCAGGCGGCGTCAATTGTGAAACAATTCCACATTTCCTTAGGTGCGTGCCAAATTCGTGACTTAAATATTCTCTTCCACGATCTGATTGTAAGAACTTTATTTTTCTGTCACGTTGATTCTCAACCTCATTCTGAAATTCCTTGAACTTTTCAAAGGTCTCAGACTTGTGTTTCATTAAGTAGACATACCCATATCTACTCAAGTCATCGGTGAGTGTGAGAACATAACGATAGCCACCGCGAGCTTCAACACTTATTGGACCGCACACATCGGTATGTATGATTTCCAGCAAGTTGGTTGCTCGCTCCATTGTTCCGGAGAATGGAGTCTTCGTCATCTTGCCCAAGAGGCATGGTTCGCACGTGTCAAATGATTCATAATCAAGAGACTCCAAAAGTCCATCTGTATGGAGCTTCTTCATACGTTTGACACCAATATGACCAAGGCGGCAGTGGCACAAGTATGTGGGACTAACATTATCAACCTTACATCATTTGGCATTCACACTATGAATATGTGTAACATCACGTTCGAGATTCAATAAGAATAAACCATTGACCAGCGGGCATGACCATAAAACATTTCTCTCATATAAATAGAACAACCATTATTCTCAGATTTAAATGAGTAGCCATCTCGCATTAAACGAGATCCAGATACAATGTTCATGCTCAAAGCTGGTACTAAATAACAATTATTGAGGTTTAAAACTAATCCCGAAGGTAGATGTAGAGGTAGCGTGCTGATGTCTACACACGCTTCTATTCTTGTAGACTATGTTGGGCCTCCAAGCGCAGAGGTTTGTAGGACAGCAGCAATTTCCCTCAAGTGGATGACCTAAGGTTTATCGAACTCAGGGAAGTAGAGGTCGAAGATGGTCTCTCTCAAGCAACCCTGCAACTAAGATACAAGAAGTCTCTTGTGTCCCCAACACACCTAATACAACTAGGAGTTGTATAGGTGCACTAGTTCGGCGAAGAGATGGTAAAATATGGATGATAGGAGTGGCAAAGCAAAGTAATATAAATCTGTAATAAAAAGTGCAGCAAGCAAACAAGTGGTAAACGTGAGCACAAATGGTATTGCAATGGTGGAAACAAGGCCTAGGCTTCATACTTTCACTAGTGGCAACTCCCAACAACATTAACATAATCGAATCACATGATATTTCCATAAAGCATGCAAGGGGGACGCACTCGGAGGTCATTCCTTTGTGGTCAAGAGAGGACGAGAATTATGTAGGGCTACAAAAGCACACCTCAAAGTCCGTAGTTCTCAATCTATGGATTTCCCAATGTCACCGCGGCCATCCAAAGATAGTACCACAATCACCACAACATATCTGAAGGATAGTCAAAGACAAGCACCAAGAGACTCTCAATCTTCAATCAACACACAAAAGAGGAAATCACTCATGAAAATATTCTTCTAATCCATGTCCAATAGACCGCTGTCACCTTGGTCTCGGAGATTATACTAGATAAAGACAAGTGAGTACATCAATCCAATACATAGAGGAAGGGGAAATATCATGGGATCACCCTAGATTAACATAGCCTATGATCACAACGAAGATCACATCATGGGAGAGATAATTGACCACATAGCTACTGGTAGAAACCTCAGCCCCGAGGAGGAACTACTCCCGCATCATGGAGGGAGGAAGCAACGTCGATGGAGATGAATCCGGGGGCACTTCCCCGTCCCGGCAGGATGCCGGCACAGGAATTCTGGTCCCCCGAAACTTGGTGGAGATGGCGGCGGAGATCGGAATAGCTTCTGGAGAAAAGGGTTCTGGAATCAGGGTTTCCGCGACGGGAGATAAATATATGCCAAAGGGGGTCACCAGAAGCGGAGAGGGGGGCCCAGGCGCCCCGCCTAGGCGGCCAGGGGTGGGGCCGCCTGGGCTGGCCACCTGGGCTGCCCCTGGCTCCCCTCTGGCCCCACTTCTGGCGCGTGGAAGCTTCTGGAGCGCTGATTATATATATATTTTTCCCGGAATTTTTCTGGCAATTTAAGTAATGGGAAAAACTGAAATACAAAAACAGCAGAAAACAGAAACTGGCACTGGGGTGCACTGAGTTAATAGGTTAGTCCAAATATGATCAAAAGTGTATGAAAGTGTATCAAAAGCATAGCAATATCACCCAAAACATGCATGGAGCAAGCAGAAATTATAGATACGTTTGGGACGTATCAACATCCCCAAGCTTAATTCCTGCTCGTCCTCGAGTAGGTAAATGATAACAAACATAATTTCTGTGGTGACATGCTATCAAAGAATCTTTCACAGTCACATGACAAATGCTTATTGAGATAATGAATCTTTTGTAATTAAGTTGCCTCATGAGAATATCACAAAGAACTGAAAGTTTACAATATGATACTGAAACACCCAATAGATTTGTAGTGAGCATGGTGTGCAAACATGACAAAGTGATACCTCGCTTGCCCCCTTTGGTGAAGCAAAACATAAATGCAGGAGCACCTCCGAAGTTTAAGTGACGACTAGATACAATGATTTTAGGATAAGCGATATCACAATCATGCAGAAGACAATGGTACTTTGGGACAATGCACATTACACTCAGAATGACAATCATGCTCTCAATAGTTGGTGCTTTGAAGAAAGAAGGTGGAGACTCAACATAAAAGTAAAAGAATGGCCCTTCGCAGAGGGAAGCAGGGATTACTCATGTGCTAGAGCTTTTTGTTTTGAAAACATAGAAACAGTTTTGTCAACGGTAGTAATACTTCATATGTGTTATGCATAAGACATCCTATAAGTTGCAAGCCTCATGCATCGAATACCAATAGTGCTCGCACCTTGTCCTAATTAGCTTGGATTTCCATGGATTATCATTGCATTACATATGTTTCAACCAAGTGTCACAAAGGGGTACCTCTATGTCACCTGTACAAAGGTCCAAGGAGATAGATCGCATTTGATTTCTCGTTTTTGATAGATCTCAACTTGAGGACATCCATACCGGGACAACATAGAAAATAGATAATGGACTCCTCTTTAATGCTTAAGCATTCAACAACTGATAATAATCTCATAAGAGATTGAGGATTAATGTCCAAGCTGAAACTTCCACCATGATACATGGCTTTGGTTGGCGGCCCAATGATCTTCTCTAACAATATGCATACTCAAACCATTCAACTCATGGCAAATCACCCTTACTTCAGACAAGACGAACATGCATAGCAACTCACATGATATTCAACAAAAGTGTAACAGTTGATGGCGTCCCCAGAAACATGGATACCGCTCAACAAGCAACTTATAAGAAATAAGATACATAAGCGACATATTCTTTACCACAATAGTTTTTAAGCTACTTTCCCATGAGCTATGTATTGCAAAAACAAGGAATTATTTTGAAGGTTTTAAAGGTAGCACATGTAAATTTACTTGGAGTGGCGGTGAAATACCGCATATAGGCAGGTATGGTGGACTCATATGGCATAACTGGTTTCAAGGATTTTGGATGCACAAGCAGTCAGACCGCTTGGTACAGGTGAAGGCTAGCAAAAGACTGGGAGCGACCAACTAAGAGAGCAATGACGGCCATAATCATGCAGAGCGACAAAGCAACATTGAATCGGGCATGGAAGTTATATCACTACTCAGAAATTAAAGATCATCAAGGCTTGATAGACTTTCTTTACAGTCTTAAATATGCGTGAGCATATGCCAAGTCAATCAAAATAAATTCTTGGAGGAAGATATCACTAAACCATACCACATCATAGGCAAACAAATCATGCTGGTACTTCAATAACACATTAAGAACCCCCAGCTATTTGAGACTAACCATAAGAAAACATGAACTACTAAGCACCATTATGCACATAGCATTTTTATCATAGACATATCAACCAGTGCCACAGGAGCCAACTCTCTTAACAAGATAAGCATGATAGCTCAAGAGAGTTCCAGAAGCAACAACCTAAACAAAAGCTCTTAAAAAGATAAGCATGAAAACTAAGAGCTAAACATGACAGCAGCTATGGAAAGGCAAAGAACACACACAACAAAGATAATCATGAAAATCCTATGTTGTGTTCTAGGTTGAAGTGGAGCGTGTTCCTTTCCCACACAAAGAAAGCTGGGTTCTAACTTGTTATGAACAGCAAGCAAAGCTAAAGAAAACTAAAAAGGAAACTAAGAGCAAGACGCTCCAAGCATAGCACATAACGCATGAAGTGATTAAAATATAGTGGAACGAAAGACGAACTGATAATTGTTGATGGAGAAGGGGATGCATGGGGGCATCCCCAAGCTTGAGCGTTTGACCCTCCTGGATCTTCTTTTATCATCTTTCCTCGCACACTTGAAAACTCCCTTCATACATAACTCATCATAATCTGATTAGCGAGGTTAGTACCCACAATAAAATAATTTTTCCCTACTGGAAATAAGGATAATCTTGAAGAGCTACTGTTTCTCAAGATTGCCAAAAGGTTTTTGCAAAGAAAAAGCAAGCTCAAGGTTTACAAAACGAAGAAAAGGCAAAACAGGGCAGAATCTGTGAAAAACAGACCAGCAGGTAGTAAATATTTTTTTCGGGGCACTTCTGCAACTCAAATAAAAAAACTCAGAACAGACGCCCGAAAGCCAATTGTATAGAGCACGCTGTCAAAAAAATTCAGAGCAAAAAGATGATCTTGTGATTTTATACGAATTTTTCTGTCCAAGGACAGAATCTGTTTCCTGGACAGCACGTCACAACTTTTGAACTTTCTTGCAATCGGAGGCTAAACTTTGCACAAAGCTGAAAAGAAAAGATACAATGATGTTGCTACAGTAGTAACAAACATCAAGACCACTAAAAACTGAAAGAACAAACTGAAAGCAAAGATAACAAGGGTTGTCTCCCTAGAGCTCTTTCTTTATAGCCATAAAGATAGGCTTAAGACTTTAATGATGCTCTCGTAGGAATAAGAGTTGAAGAACAAAAGAGAGCATCAAGAAGCAAATACCAAACACATTTAAGCCTGACATGCTTCCTATGCATAGGAATATTGCAATAGAATAATTCATTGAAGCACAAAGCAATAAGCATAGGAAGACAAAACAAGTGCAGCTTCAAAACCTTCAACATAAAGAGAGGGAACTTGATATTATTGAAATATCTATAAGCATATGTTCCCTTCTCATAATAATTTTCAGTGGGATCACGAATAAACTCAACAATATAAGCATCACGTAAAGCATTGTTACCATGATCCACATGCAAAAAGGTACTCTTACTCTCCACATAAGCATAATCTTTCTCATTGGTAATAGTGGGAGTAGGACTATCATAAACAACTTGAACACTATAGATTAATTGTGTATTAGGAAGATGGTGTTCAACAAGGGAGTAATTCCCTCCATGATTATGACAAGTTTCATAAGGATAATTTCTCCTTATGTCATACATACCTTTATAATCACTATAGATTGGAGTTATAACATCATCATAGTAGAGAAGAGCATTATCATTGCTAGCAACTATATTTGTAAACATGTTGTCTTTATTCTTACTAGCAGAAGAATTATCAATTATCACATCACTAGTGGGTAAAGGATTTGCAATCCTATCATCCCCAAGCTTAGAGCTTTCCATATCATCACTTTCAGAGTTGGTACCAAAAAGATTTTCGAGATCATAAGTAGCATTATCATCATTTTCTTAATCACAATAAGTAACATGCATATCATAATCAAAATCATCTTCAATAGTACCTACGAACGTATCATCAAGATGATAATTAAGGCAATAAACTTCACCTTCTTCTTTAAACTTACAACCGTTAGGATAAAATTTGATGGGAGGAATATGCTCAGGCCAGGTTGATACCCATTCTTCTTCCTTCTTGCTCCTCTTCCTCCTCCTCTTCTTTTTCTCCTTCTTCACCTTAGGAGGGAGTGGTCGGAGATGAAGCTTCTCCACATATCCTGGTTTATCATTAGAAACAATAGGGGAAACTTGGGAGAAACTCTCCTTTTTATTAGCAGAAATATAAGAGACATTTTTATACTTTGGTAAAGTTCCCTCCTTTCTAATCTTACTTATGTAATCATTTTCATGGCAATTAACAACACAATAGAGATGGAAATTTTGCAAAGTGTTTTTTATTCCTATGGCATTAACATCTAGCCAAGAAGTCTTTTCTGATAACTCTTCACACATCAAAAATAACATAAGCTCATCATAAAGATCAGGGGTGATCATGTTATCACACAACTGGTTAACAGTTATGTTTTGAAAGAGCATGCATTGAAAATTAAAGTGACCCTCTATACAGCAAAGTTCACAAGTAAAAGGATAAAGGTCACACAATTCTCTAGCAATTTCATTTAAATCTCTGACCCAAGTGATTGTTCTTTCATGCTTATGTTGCTTACAATACTTCTCTTCTTCAATCATAGGCCTTTCACAAGGTCTATCCACTCCACAAAAATTAACATGCTTATATAAAACTTCATTTTTAGGAATTGGATCATGCATGTTGCAATCATCATGAACAATTTCATTTTCTTTGCAAATCTCTTTAAAAGGTTCATGATGCTTGATCCAATCCTCCTTAGGCATATTAAGATGTGAAGCAAAAGATTTGAGGAAATCAACAAGGAGTTGAGAATCAAGCCCAAACTTAGCACTAAACTTATTAAAACTTGTAGTTTCAACAAAGGACTTAATGCAATCATACTCATAAATTATACCTGACTCTTTACCTTTGTCGATCTCCCAATCTTCAGTGTTGCGTTGAATTCTTTCAAGGAGTTCCCATTTAGCATCAATCTTTTCGTTTGTGAAAGAACCCATAGAGGAAGCATCGAGAAAATCTTTATCCTGTCGAGAGAGCCTCGCATAGAAATTAGTAATAATCATATCTTTGGGGAGCCCATGGTTAGGACATTTTAGCATTAACGTTTTCAGTCTCCCCCAAGCTTGAGCTATGCTCTCTCCGTCATGAGGATAGAAATTATAAACATAATTCCTATTCTCATGAACTTCATGAACAGGATAAACTTGGAGTAAAAGAGAGACTGGATCTCTTCCCAATCCAGCAGGTGAGAGTCATCTAGTAGCCTATACCATTCCAATGCTTTTCCTTTCAGTGACAAGGCAAATAATTTCCTCATGACTCCATCTCTTGTCAAACCTGAAATCTTAAACAACTCACAAAGTTCTGTAAGTTTCAACAAATGAATACTAGGATTGACTGTCCCATCATAACAATCACTCCTAATTATTTCAATTATCCCAAGTGGTATTCGGAACGGGATACATTCAGTAGGTGGAGGAGACTTCTCTACCACGGGTGTGGTAAAGCAGCCTTCCCCAAGCATCGAACTAAGAGTGCGGTTTTCCATAAACATAACTAGTGAAACTAAAAACAAGAAACGAAAAGATTTAATTGCAAGATCTAAAGATATACCTTCAAGCACTTACTTCCCCGGCAACGGCGCCAGAAATAGCTTGATGTCTACACACGCTTCTATTCTTGTAGACTATGTTGGGCCTCAAAGCGCAGAGGTTTGTAGGACAGCAGCAATTTCCCTCAAGTGGATGACCTAAGGTTCATCGAACTCAGGGAAGTAGAGGTCGAAGATGGTCTCTCTCAAGCAACCCTGCAACTAAGATACAAGAAGTCTCTTGTGTCCCCAACACACCTAATACAACTAGGAGTTGTATAGGTGCACTAGTTCGGCGAAGAGATGGTAAAATATGGATGATAGGAGTGGCAAAGCAAAGTAATATAAATCTGTAATAAAAAGTGCAGCAAGCAAACAAGTGGTAAACGTGAGCACAAATGGTATTGCAATGGTGGAAACAAGGCCTAGGCTTCATACTTTCACTAGTGGCAACTCCCAACAACATTAACATAATCGAATCACATGATATTTCCATAAAGCATGCAAGGGGGACGCACTCGGAGGTCATTCCTTTGTGGTCAAGAGAGGACAAGAATTATGTAGGGCTACAAAAGCACACCTCAAAGTTCGTAGTTCTCAATCTATGGATTTCCCAATGTCACCGCGGCCATCCAAAGAGAGTACCACAATCACCACAACATATCTGAAGGATAGTCAAAGACAAGCACCAAGAGACTCTCAATCTTCAATCAACACACAAAAGAGGAAATCACTCATGAAAATATTCTTCTAATCCATGTCCAATAGACCGCTGTCACCTTGGTCTCGGAGATTATACTAGATAAAGACAAGTGAGTACATCAATCCAATACATAGAGGAAGGGGAAATATCATGGGATCACCCTAGATTAACATAGCCTATGATCACAACAAAGATCACATCATGGGAGAGAGAATTGACCACATAGCTACTGGTAGAAACCTCAGCCCCGAGGAGGAACTACTCCCGCATCATGGAGGGAGGAAGCAACGTCGATGGAGATGAATCCGGGGGCACTTCCCCGTCCCGGCAGGATGCCGGCACAGGAATTCTGGTCCCCCGAAACTTGGTGGAGATGGCGGCGGAGATCGGAATAGCTTCTGGAGAAAAGGGTTCTGGAATCAGGGTTTCCGCGACGGGAGATAAATATATGCCAAAGGGGGTCGCCAGAAGCGGAGAGGGGGCCCAGGCGCCCTGCCTAGGCGGCCAGGGGTGGGGCCGCCTGGGCTGGCCGGCTGGGTTGCCCCTGGCTCCCCTCTGGCCCCACTTCTGGCGCGTGGAAGCTTCAGGAGCGCTGATTTTTTATATATTTTTCCCGGAATTTTTCTGGCAATTTAAGTAATGGGAAAAACTGAAATACAAAAACAGCAGAAAACAGAAACTGGCACTGGGGTGCACTGAGTTAATAGGTTAGTCCAAATATGATCAAAAATGTATGAAAGTGTATCAAAAGCATAGCAATATCACCCAAAACATGCATGGAGCAAGCAGAAATTATAGATACGTTTGGGACGTATCACGTGCCGACGGCGATGACATCGACCTTGGAACCATTCCCGACGTGCATCGTCACCTCGTCCTTCGCCAGTCTCCGCTTATTCCGCAACTCCTGCTTTGAATTACAAATGTGAGCAACTGCACTGATATCAAATACCCAGGAGCTACTACGAGCGCTGGTAAGGTACACATCAATAACATGTATATCACATATACTTTTGACGTTGCCGGCCTTCTTATCTGCTAAGTATTTGGGGCAGTTCTGCTTCTAGTGACATGTTCCCTTGCAATAAAAGCACTCAGTCTCAGGCTTGGGTCCATTCTTTGGCTTCTTCCCGGCAACTGGCTTACCGGGCGCGGCAACTCCTTTGCCGTCCTTCTTGAAGTTCTTCTTACCCTTGCCTTTCTTGAACTTAGTGGTTTTATTCACCATCAACACTTGATGTTCCTTTTTGATCTCCACCTCCGCTGATTTCAGCATTGAATACACCTCGGGAATGGACTTCTCCATCCCTTGCATATTGAAGTTCATCACAAAGCTCTTGTAGCTAGGTGGGAGCGACTGAAGGATCCTGTCAACGACCGCGTCATCTGGAAGATTAATTCCCAGCTAAGACAAGCAGTTGTGCAACCCAGACATTTTGAGTATATGTTCGCTGATAGAACTATTCTCCTCCATCTTACAATTGTAGAACTTGTCGGAGACTTCATATCTCTCGACTCGGGCATGATGGGCCTCGAACCCCTCGTTGGTTACCCCAAGTGGAAGGTGTAAGATGCAGTAAGTAGAAGTGTTTTCCCCTAGCAAAGATGCCAAGGATCGATTCCCCAGAGACTCCTAGGTTAAACAAGTAGGTGTCAATTCCTATGGCGCCAGATTAGTAGCAATCAACGTGGACCTACACACAGATACAAATAACTTTGCTCCCAACGAGTACAGAGAGGTTGTCAATCTCTCCGGCCTTGTAGTTCACAAAGGGTTAAAAGCAATGATAGTAGTGATAGATAGTTTTTGCGATAGTAGGTAAATAACGAAAGTAAATAGTGGATGTGATCAATGATGGTAATATGGACCGGAGTCTCATGATGTTCACTAGTGATGCCTCTCTCCCAAAAGACGATAAAACAGCTATGTGAGGTAAACAAATTACAGCTGGGCAATTGACATGACCACGAACGCAAACCAATGCTGACTACATTGCAAGAAAGGTTGAGGTTCAAAGCATGGGCGGTACACCAAAGTAAGTAGACCGAAATCCATCAATATCTACTTCTAATCATCCACCTTGAGATATCTATCCAGAACATCTCGCTGGTATTAAGTTGCGAGTCCCACCCATAGTGTAAACTCAATGCAACAGACAACTGCATTAAAAGAACTTTGCGTAAAGTAAACAATCCTTGCACCCGCGGGCACAAGCACCGTTGTTTTCCCCCTTGTGGCAACAGCACATCCCCTAGACTCATGTTTCTGTCACTCAAGCTAGTCATCGAGGGGCATGAACCCACAATCGAGCATAACGTTCCCTCTTGGAGTCACTACCTACTACTCGGCCAAAGCAATAAGTAACAACGGAGAACATGCAAGAATTACTTATGAACTAAAATATAAAAGAGGTGAATCAAATATATTACTCAAGATCAATCTGAACATAATCTCATAATCCATCAGATCCCAGCAAACTCAACATAGCAACAACATAAGGATTACATAGGTGCCTCGATCATGTGGGGCAGCTCACGAGGACTAATTAGTGAAGCACAAGAACGGGAGGAGAACATCACATAGCTACTGGTCATGGACTCATGGTCCAAGGGAGACTACTCACGAGTCATCCGGGAGGCGTCCATGGTGGTGGAGAAGCTCCCGGTGGTGATCCTCCCCTCCGGCAGGGTGCCGGGAAGAGTTCTCCTGGTGCTCTCGATCTTGGAAGCGGCGGCGGCGGCGGAACATAGATGGGATCGCGAAAAGAAGTCCTGTTCTGAGGGTTTCGGAGGTCCCTCTAAATATATGCCAAAGGGGGGCACCGGACGGGCTTCGGGGGGCCCAGGCGCCCCCCCGGCGCGGCCCAGGGGGGGCGCGCCCACATGGCGCCTGGAGCCCCTGTGGCCCCCCAGGCTGCCCTTCGGAGGCAGTGTCGTTCCCGGATCGCTGATTTTTTATATAATTTTTCTGGATTTTTCTGGGCAGTTCTCGAAACGTGAAAACCTAAAATACAAAAACAGCCGAAAACAGAAACTGGCACTGGGGTGCACTGGATTAGTAAGTTAGTCCAACTATGATCAAAAGTGTATGGAAGTGTATGAATATCATAGCAATATCACCCAAAAGTGGCATGGAGCAAGCAGAAATTATAGATACGTTTTGGACGTATCAGGGCATGAGCTTGGAAAACCATTTTCAGCTCTTGGAACATCTCATATGCTCTGTGCTGCTCAAAACGCTTTTGGAGCCCCGATTCTAAGCTGTAAAGCATGCCGCACTGAACCAGGGAGTAATCATCACTACGCGACTGCCAGGCGTTCATAACGTCTTGAGTTGCTGGGAAAACGGGTGCATCACCTAGCGGTGCTTCAAGGACATATGCTTTCTTAGCAGCTATGAGGATGATCCTCATGTTACGGACCCAATCCGTATAGTTGCTACCATCGTCTTTCAGCTTGGTTTTCTCTAGGAACGCGTTGAAGTTGAGGGCAACATTAGCGTGGGCCATTGGATCTACAAGACATATTGTAAAGATTTTATACTATGTTCATGACAATTAAGTTCATTTAAACAAATTTAATGAACTCCCACTCAGATAGACATCTCTCTAGTCATCTAAGTGATACATGATCCGAATCGACTAGGCCATGTCCGATCATCACGTGTGATGGACTAGTCATCAATGGTGAACATCTTCATGTTGACCGTATCTTCTATACGACTCATGTTCGACCTTTCGGTCTTCTGTGTTCCGAGGCCATGTCTGTACATGCTAGGCTCGTCAAGTCAACCCTAAGTGTATTGCGTGTGTAAATCTGGCTTACACCCATTGTGTGTGAACGTTAGGACCTATCACACCCGATCATCATGTGGTGCTTCAGAACAACGAACCTTAGTAACGGTGCACATTTAGGGGGAACACAATTCTTGAAATTTTAGTGAGAGATCATCTTATTTATGCTACCGTCGTTCTAAGCAAATAAGATGTAAAACATGTTAAACATCACATGCAATCAAATAGTGACATGATATGGCCAATATCATTTTGCTCCTTTTGATCTTCATCTTCGGGGCTCCATGATCATCATTGTCACCGGCATGACACCATGATCTCCATCATCGTGTCTTCATGAAGTTGTCTCGCCAAACATTACTTCTACTACTATGGCTAACGGTTAGCAATAAACTAAAGTAATTACATGGCGTTTTCAATGACACACAGGTCATACAATAAAATAAGACAACTCCTATGGCTCCTGCCGGTTGTCATACTCATCGACATGCAAGTCGTGATTCCTATTACAAGAACATGATCAATCTCATACATCACATATATATCATTCATCACATCCTTTTGGCCATATCACATCACACGGCACATGCTGCAAGAACAAGTTAGACGTCCTCTAATTGTTGTTGCAAGTTTTTACTTGGCTGCTATAGGTTTCTAGCAAGAACGTTTCTTACTACGCCAAAACCACAACGTGATATGCCAATTTCTATTCACTCTTCATAAGGACCCTTTTCATCAAATCCGATCTGACTAAAGTGGGAGAGACAGACACCCGCAAGCCACCTTATGCAACTAGTGCATATCAGTCGGTGGAACCTGTCTCACGTAAGCGTACGTGTAAGGTCGGTCCGGGCCGCTTCATCCCACGATGCCGCCGAATCAAGATAAGACTAGTAGTGGCAAGTAAATTGACATGATCTACGCCCATAACAACTTGTGTTCTACTCGTGCATAGTAACTACGCATAAACCTGGCTCTGATACCACTGTTGGGGATCGTGGCAGAAATTCAAAAAAATTCTACGCATCACCAAGATTTATCTATGGAGATTACTAGCAACGAGAGGGGAGTGTATCTTCATACCTTTGAAGATCGTGATTTGGAAGCGTTGCAAGAACGCGGTCGGTGGAGTCGTACACGAAGCGATTCAGATCGCGACCAAATCCGATCCAAGCACCGAACAACGGTGCCTCCGTGTTCAACACACGTGCAGCCCGGTGATGTCTCCTGCGCCTTGATCCAGCAAGGAGAGAGGGAGAGGTCGGGGAAGACTCCGTCCAGTAGCAGCACGACGGCGTGGTGGTGGTGGAGGAGCATGGCAATCCTGCAGGGCTTCGCCAAGCACCGTGGGAGAGGAGGAGGATTTGGGAGAGGGGGAGGGCTGCGCCAGGACTTGGGTGCTGCTGCCCTCCCACCCCCACATATATATAGGGGAAAGGGAGAGGGGGGCCGGCCCCCTCAGATGAGATCTGAGTAGTGGCGGCAGCTAGAGGGGGGTGCCTTGCCCCCCAAGGCAAGGGGGCGCCCCCCTTAGGGTTTCCTCCCAAACCCTAGGCGCATGGGCCCTAGAAGGGGAGGTGCCCAACCCACTTAGGGGTTGGTCCCTCTCCACATACAGCCCATAGGGCCCTCCGGGGCAGGTCGACCCTCCCGGTGGACCCCCGGAACCCCTTCGGTGGTCCCGGTACAATACCGGTACCCCCTCCCCCCGAATTATTCCGGTGACTGTATGATGACTTCACATATATAAATCTTTACCTCCGGACAATTCCGGAACTCCTCGTGACGTCCGGGATCTCATCCGGGACTCTGAACAACATTCGGTAACCACGTACACCTATTTCCTATAACCCTAGCATCATCGAACCTTAAGTGTGTAGACCCTACGGGTTCGGGAACCATGCAGACAAGACCGAGACATCTCTCCGGCCAATAACCAACAACAGGATCTGGATACCCATGTTGGCTCCGACATGTTCCACGATGATCTCATCGGATGAACCACGATGTCAAGGATTCAATCAATCCCGTATACGATTCCCTTTGTCTACCGGTATAGCAATTGCCCGAGATTCAATCATCGGTATACCTGATACGTCTCAAATGTATCTACTTTTCCAAACACTTTTGATATTGTTTTGACCTCATTCTTGCATGATTTGAACTAAACTAACCCGGACTGACGCTGTTTTCAGCAGAGCTGCTTGTATGGTTTTATTGTGTGCAGGAAAACGGATTTTTAAGTATCTCAGAAAAATCCACGAAAAATCATAGAAAATCCACGCACCCGAAGAAACCAGGAGCTAGAAGTGGGGCCAGAGGGGGGCCAGGGGGTGCCCAGGCGCCCTGTGGCCGCGTCCCCCCTGGGCCGCGCCGGGGGGTCGCCTGGGTGGGGCCCACACCCCCTGGTGCCCTACTTTGCCTCGTATTTTTACTCGCGACACGGAAACCCCAGATCAGAAGTTCTTTTCGCAGTTTTCCGTCGCGAAGCCGCCGCCACCCTCTGTTCTTCCTCGGGAGGGCTAATCTGGAGGCTGAATTGGCCTCCGGAGAGGGGAGATCGTCGCCATCGTCATCATCATCACCACTCCATCATCTCTCCATGACTTCTCCCTTCATGTGTGAGTAATTCCCCTGATGTAGGCGAAGGGGATGGTAGGGATTGGATGAGTTAGATCATGTAATAGTTTATCAGATCGTTGGGGGCATGTTGCCTATCATCTACTATGGTGTTTATCATCTTTGCTTCAACTTGTTATTCTTAATGCTTGACACTTAGGGCCCGAGTGCCATGATTTCAGATCTGAACCATATGTGTTTGCATGAATATATTTGTGTTCGTGATCCTATCTATGAGTTGTTTGCACCTGTTACGGTTCGGAACCGGCGATCCCAAAAGTGACAGCTTGGGACACCAAAGGGGATGGTCCGTAGTTTGAGGATTACATGTATCCATTGAGTTCATTGCTTTGTTCCGGTGCTCTTTGACAGGAGCACCTTAATATCCATAAGTTCCTTTTGGCCCCGTTCGTAGCGGGATGGTAGGACAAAAGATGTTGTGCAAGTTCTTATTGCAAGCACGTACAACTACCTACGGGATACATGCCTAATGTTTGATAATTGCCTAGATGATCATTACTTTTCCGTGTGCCGTGCCCCAAGTTAGAATCTATCTCATCCATGCAGCGCCCAACCATCCATCTCCCTAGCCTAGAGTGTTTTAAATCCTGCTTGTCACTAGTTGCTACTTTTACCATTTACTTTTGCTATTTACTTTTACTGTTTACTTTTACCATCACTATCATCACTATCATATCACTGTTACCACTTATCCTTTGTTGCAAGTAAGTATATTTCAGGTGCGGTTGAATTGACAACTCAACTGTCAAAGCTTATAAATACTCTTTGGCTCCCCGTGTGTCGAATCAATAAATTGGGTTATTCTTACCCGCGAAGACTATCACGATCCCTTACGGTTGAGGGTTATCAAGTACCGTTTTCTGGCGCCGTTGCCGGGGAGCATAGCAATATTTACAAGTCTACTTGAGCTATCCTACCTGCTGCACTTCATCCACTATGGGTAAAAAAGGAGACCCCAAGGTTCCGATCTTACTATCCACTACAAGAAGAGGTACTGCTCTGAGCACTAGTGCTACACTTGATTCACCTTCCGTTATGAGTAAGTTTGCCTCACCACCACCACATGATGCTCCTACTGAATCTGTTACTATGTCTGATACTCTTGATGATGCTTCTACTACTTTTGATGATATTAGTTCGCTTGGTTATGCTCTTGAGAAACAAATTGCTGCTGCTGCTAAAAAGTCTAGAATTGAACTTCCTGTTACTCGCTACCCTATTGGTGAAACTTATGATTATCCTGATTTGAGTAAACTCAAAGAGAGGCTCCTTGATGATGATTACTATATGCTTGATGAAGATTTATGCAGGGAACTGACAGAGTTTTCCGGCTCTGACCCTGAAGTGATTAAGAAGCTATTTGAAAAACACTCTTTGAAGAACAAAACCGTCCCTAATCCTGAATTTGCTACATCTCCTATATGCATTGATGATCCTGATTATGATTTCTCTGTTGATCTTTCACTTATACCTATGGTTGAAGCTGACCCCTTTTATGGCAGAGAAAATGATGATGCTATTGCACACCTAACTAAACTCGGTGAGCTAGGTGGCCTATTTACCACAGATGAAAAGATACGATACTTTTATATCACCAAGCTTCTTCCTTTCTCGTTGAAGGAAGGTGCTAAAGCATGGTATGATTCACTCCCATACGGTTCCATTAAGAGTCCTCAAGATTTAGCTCACTCTTTTGTTGATAAGTACTTTCCTGCTCACATGCAACATGCTGCTTTACAAAGAATTTATAACTTTAAATAGTTGCAGGATGAGTCCCTCCCTAAAGCTTGGGGGAGGTACTGCGGTCTGATTCGGGCTAGACCTGGACATGAAATCCCTAAGAATGAATTAATCGATATATTCTATGCTGGTCTAACTGATGAATCCAGGTCCTATTTGGACAGTTGTGCTGGTTGTGTTTTCAAGAAAAGAACACCGAACGATGCAGAAGATTTGATGGGCAGGATTGCCAAAAACCATGAAGATTGGTCCGTCCCTGAACCACCTCCACCAACAAAGAAGAGGGGCATGTTTGTTCTGAGCCCCGAAGATATGCGAGAAGCAAAGAAGTCTATTAAAGAGAAAGTATTAAAGCTGAAGACATGAAGAATCTACCCCCTATTGAGAAGCTGTGTGAGCCTACCACTCACCCTCCTATGGTTGAGGTACACTCTCTTTTAGATTTCAACGCAAGTGACATCCCTCATGGTAAGCCTCCTGATCAATGTTTAGATGAGTTTGATAATTTTATTATGAAACAAAATCATTTTAATGAGAGGATAGAAAGTCAATTGCATGATAATTCCCTTGCTATCAAAAGACTGCTTGATGTTTTAGATAGAACGGTTAATGATGTTCAATGTCTTGTGAAGCATTTTCAAATGGTTCAAACTCAGCTAGACCAAATTTCTAATGTGCAAAGAGATTTGCTTGCTAACAATGCCAAACAAGATAATTTGCAGGCTTTTGGGATTAAGACCCGAGGAGGAACTAGCACTCAAGATCCTCTCTATCCAGAGGGGCATCCGAAGAGAATCGAGCATGATTCTCAAATGCAGGAAGAAGAAATTGTTGGCTCTCCAAAGAAAAAGAAGAAACACAAGGAGACTGATAATTCTAATGATACTATTGCAGATGAAGAACCAGCTATTGATCCCAACAGTGTATCTATCTCCGATGCTGAGACTGAAGACGGTGCTGAACCTAAAGGTAAGGATAATGAGAAGAATGATCCGCCTGAAGTTCGAGAAGAAGAAGCACCTGACAAACGTAAGAGGTACACTAAAGAAGACTTCATCGCAAGAAAACATGGGAAGGAAAGAGAACCATGGGTACAGAAACCCATGCCCTTTCCAGGTAAGTCCATCAAATCTAAAGAAGAAGAGCATTATAATAAGTTTTGTGAGTGGATTAAACCTCTTTTTCTTCAAATCCCTTTGACTGATGCTATTAAGTTACTTCCTTATTCAAAATATATGAAAGATATTGTCGCTAACAAAAGAAAAGTTCCTAATGATGCAATATCTACTATGCTTGCTAACTACTCTTTCAGTGGCAAGATTCCTGAGAAGCTCGGTGATCCGGGTATACCCACCATTCCTTGCTCCATAAAGAATAATTATGTCAAAACTGCTTTATGTGATCTTGGAGCAGGAGTGAGTGTTATGTCTCTCTCTCTTTACGAGAGGCTTTGTTTAGAGAAACTAATTCCTACAGATATCTCCCTTCAGATGGCTGACAAGTCAACCGCTGTTCCGATAGGTATTTGTGAGGATGTTCCCGTAGAAGTTGCTAATTGTTTAATTCTTACTGATTTTGTTGTGCTTGACATGCCCGAGGATGGGAGCATGTCCATTATTCTTGGTAGACCTTTTCTTAACACCGCAGGTGCTATTATTGATTGCAATAAAGGGAAGGTTACCTTCCATGTGAATGATAAAGAACACACGGTATATTTTCCGAAGAAGATCGACAGGAGGCATGGCCTCAACTCTATAGAGAATATCGAGACCGTGAAAATTGGAGAATGGGACTGTCCACTACATGTGCCTCACAAATACAAAACTATCATGGTGGGGACAATGTGCATCAAAGTAAAGGTTCAGTGATTACTTCGTAAGAGGTGAGACTTTTTGCTCTATATATCGCTTGTTTGTTGGTAAGACTTGATCAACCTTACTAGTAAACATGTTTTGTATAGATAAAAAGTTGAGCCTGTTATGTTTTCATTTGTTTTTAGTTTTTGTTCTACTTGTTGTACCAAGAATTTATGTTTTTGAAGCTTCACAATACTACTAACTTCTTCGAGTTTTCAGAGAATTTCGCAGCTTTTTGAACTTCGAAAAAATTTCAACCGTGAAGTTTTCGGAAAAAATCCAGAAAAATTATAATAAAAATTCCCACGTCGGGAGAGACCCAAAAAGTCCTAGGGCCAGCCAGGGGGACCCACCAGTGGCCCAGGCGGCCAGCTGGCGCGGCCCAGCCCCTGGCCGCGCCCATAGGGCGCCTGGGGCCCACAGGGCCCCCCTCCAGGTATGTCTTCTTCCTCCCTCTCTCACTTTCTCCAAAAACTCGAGTTCTGCTCTTGTTCTTGTGTTCTTGCTGTTCTTGGAGGCGATTCTTCGATCTCTCTCTACAGCCCATCATTTGAGCTGAAATTTTGAGCAAATACTCCCTGGTATGTGACTCCTCCACCCCTCCAATTAGATTTTTGATTGGTGGCTTCATTTGTGAGTATTTAGTAGTTCTTGGTGATGTATAGATGAGCTTGCATGCATATGTAGAAAGTTATTTTTCAAGTTTTGATGCAAGTTTATGCCTTGAGCAAGTGAGTTGAGTAGTTTGCCTTAGCTCACTTTGTTTTAATCCTCGTTTTTGTAAATTGTAAAAAATTTCAGAAATGAGTTTGTTAGGAAGGGCAAAGGGGTGGCTTGAGAAGAGGAGGCCCGCACACTCCGATCGAGTTACTAGAGCCGCAGCTTCACCATCGACTACTAGGGTGAGCTATAATGAAGATCATGTGCCCTTGGAGTTGTTGGAAGATACAAGTCCAGCACGTGCGATGACATTTCCATGTGATGAATTCATGGAAGCTGCGGGAATCAAGGATGAGTTTTATAATCTTTGTGCTAATGCAGGTTTGACACGACTCGTCACGAGCCGTGTTACTCAGTATCAAAAACTCACCTCCAGTTTCATTAACAGTTTTAGATATAATCCTGATTCAGGTGCTATTGAGTTTAAAATTTGTAATGATCTTATCACCATGCCTTTGGGGAATTTTTATGAAATAATAGGTGTGCCGAATGTTGGGAGGACGGCTAGGATGGCCACTCAGCCCTCCGAGCTGAAAACCGTCATCAACTCTCTCTGCAGCATGGGTACGAGGGATATTCATCGGTCGAAGATCTCCAACATCTTATTTCCTCACCTCAGGTATTTTGCATATTATATTGCCAGAGGGGTATTAGCTCGTGACAACACGAGCAACATTTCTGCTCCGGATATTGCTATCCTGGCGGCAGCCCTCTCAGGGAGGTCTGATTATAATCTGGGTACCTTAATTGCTCGACGCCTTGCTATGAACAATAACAAGGGGGACTTATATGGTGGCATTTATGCCACACTTATCTTAGAACATCTTGGAGGCACCCCACACCCTGATGATACTCCTTTTACTTATTTAAGCTTTGATCTTGCTGCTATGAAAAGGCATAAGTTTGTTACCATGGGTTCTGAGCTTGATAATCTTGTTTACTAGATCGTGGCTGGCGCGCGTTGCTGCGCCCGTGTATTATAAATTTAGGATGAAATTAGTTTTGAATTTTTTTCAGACATATTAAGGACATTTTATTATGTTTTGGAATGTTTCTATGAAAGTATGCATTTTGTTTTATTTATGAATAATATTTGGACTGTTATGGGCCACATGACACAAGTTTCATTATTTTGTTACTTGGGCTGGTATGGGCCTTTTGTCGTCTTAATTTTGTTGTAGAAGCTGTTTTTTTCTGGATTTAAACGTGAATGAAGAGGGTTTTTTTTAGTGAGGCTTTAAAGTCTGTATCTTTAAGTAGGAGTGTAACTGCTATAGGTTTTGTAGATGTATTTGTAAATTCATTGATCCTTCTGTTATGAATCGTGGAATTAAGTAGAGGTACGTTAGTACCTTACTTCCTCTATATATATACCATCCTTGGTCTTTGTTGCCATCTTGTTGTATTCAGTTTTTACATTCTGAAGTGAAAAAGAAAATAGTTGTGTCGTCTATAGGTACGATTATAGATTTAAAACTTTGTTCCCTTCAATCCTGCAAACTTTGCAAGAACAAGAAATAACTGATTGTTAATTTTGTTGCATATATGTTTTCTATTGTAGGTTCTGTTTGTTGGAAGAAAGTTACTGTGAATGGCAGGAGTTGCAAGAGGTAATATATTTAATCTATTTAATATTGTAGTTTGTAGTTTGTATTTTTTTTATTAAATTGTAAATTTTATAAAGTAAATGTATGTGTTTCATGATTGTTCTTGATCATGTAGATAATCTGTCAGTCATTCGCATTCCACGTAAGATTGTGTTAGACGAAGTTATTAAAAAACTTGGGGGAAGGAAAGCGGAGTATAGATGTTTTTTGCATGGAAGAATGTATCAATGCAATGTAAGGACTGTTATTAAGACAAATGAAGAAATACATCTGGCAAATTAGAGCAAGCCTTTAGTCATTTAGCAGACAATATAGATGATGCAGAGGAGTCAGCAGCAGTTGCTTTGATTGAGGTGTTGAAGGAGATATATAGATTTGAAATTGATGATGTTAACTTTTGCGAAAAGGCCAGGAATGAGTTATGTAAAGAAAAGTTAGAGAAAGAGTTGGTTGTTGTTAAGAAATTGCAAGAGAGACAAGCTGAAGGTATGAAATTGATGAAGAAAGGCTGGGGCATGGTGCTTGATGATATGGAATTTGTTCATGAAGCTGTAAAAGATATGTGTGGAAGTGCACTTGCTGTGTTACCCGAAGTCAATTGTTCTGTTCCTGAAACTGAATTCATCTGTTCAGCATCTTACTTGGATGATTGGTTGGAGGGGAAAATATGTGAGAGTAAGTCTTATTTTATGGGTACAAACAATGACGCTGAGTAATGATTTTTCAGTCAGGTGTTTAGTGAAATTACTATATGTCTTTTGTATTACATAAATAAATTGATTATAATGGTTTCCCTAGAAATAAAGTGAAATTGGTATGATCATTAGACCACTTAAATTCTGAATTAGTACGTGAATTCAGTGAGATGTAACTGATGTCATTTAATTTTGTAAGTACTGGTGAATATGAAGAGTGGTGTGTGCTGTTTTTGTGTTGGCCTATAAATAGTGGTACAGTGATGCTGTTGTTTACGTACTGTTGAAGTACTACCCAGTAGAAGGGACGTGCAGCCAGAAATCAGAAACATGGTAATGGAATTCGCTTTGAACGCCATGGTAGCTGTTCAGCGTACCAGTTTTGTTCGTGTGTTTGTCCTCAGTCCTGATAGCAACAGGGCTGCCCCGGTGGATCGCTTTTTACGGTCTCGATTCCATTCCTTTCGGTTTGACATTTATCTCCGTGCGGACGGTGCTGTTTTTGTTCGTTTCTGGTTTGGTGAAGATGCAGACATGTTGCATGGGCATGCATGGATTTCTGACTGCGAGATTGTAGCATTTTTCACCGTCGGCTACAGTGGTTTCCATGAGATGCCGCTGCTTGGTGGTGCGTTTGTTCAGATTGCGTGAACTGTGAAGACGGATGGAGGATATGATTGCAGAGAAGATACATTATGAGTAGGAAAATTAAGTTGAGATATTATGTAATTTGAAAATAAATCCTACTGTAATGAAATTATCTGTTTCCTACTGTATCTCTCTGTACTTGTTTCTTCTTATTTCTGTAATGAAATTTTCTTAAGTTCATCTGCTTTTATGGTTTATTTTGCTCCCAGTAAAACATGTGTGTGTCGATTAAGCATATAATCGATCTGTATAATCAAATTTACTAATAAATAAAAAATGTATATGTTAGTTCTGAAAGTTGTAATAAGCATGAACAATTGGTATGTAATAAGAACATGAAATTGACATCCGGCCGTTTCCCGTCCCGTCTATAGTTAACCGCCTGGTAGCATGAACAGCAAGGGTACCCAATGTACCCCGTGCGGTTTAGCGTTGCCGGTGTGAGATGCCGTTTATCACGTTTGCATTTTTCCAAGGGTGTTGGCCATGACTTTCGGTTCTTCTGCATGTTAGATTTTTGACCATGAAAACTTGATAAGTTTTGAGAATATGCATTTTTTTCTTTGCTGACATCCTTTGTAATTAGTTGCAAGAAAATATTGCCTACCCTGAATGATTATAGATTGCATTTTCAGACGGTAATTGTCGCACGCGGACGACATAATTATTAAGAAATACTAAAACATGCATAAAATATGTAGCCACATAGAACATCTTCATCTTGATGACTTTCTAAACTGGCTTGAAGCTTTTATTGGATGGAAGCGTGGGAGGCCATGTCTTTATTTTTCCTGCAAAAGGTTAGAATTTGAAAGGTTAGCATGTATAGTAAAAAAGAGTTTGAAGGTTAGGTGTATAGAAGTTAGTTTAGCACTTACATTTTCTTTAATAGGCAGAAGACCAACCATGAGTTTTGTTGATGCCAAGGATGCTAGTGCATTAGCCATTTTTTCTTTTGGAGACCTTGCTGGAAAAGGTCCGCTATACTGTACTTCAATGCTGCTGCAGTTATTCGTCTCTACCGTTGTTATCTTTATTGGTAGAAAGTCAATACTATCAATACAAATCTGACGAATGGTGTGCACCAAGTGTTCGTTGGATTCTTTTAGAGCAGCCATATATTTGGTATTCACATCAGTATCTTCTTTGAATATATTTTCAAAGGTTGTGGCTGCATGAAGTTTTCTTCGTAGATCCACGACTTCTATATAGTTTGCATCATCAACCTGAATCCTGCATTTGGTCTTGAGGTGTGTGATGGCAGTCTGGCATGCATTTTCCAATGCATAATATATGCTATGTGCAGTGTCCCCGTAGAATTTCTGCTTGTTTGCAAAAGCATTTCCTTCAGTTGGTGGTACTTCTATCTCAATCCAGCCTATTATCTCAAGTGTCGATTCATGTATACATCCACTGGAGTATATAGATAATCCAAGTGTGCGTGTTATTTCTGTTAGAAGGACATGTCTAGAAACATTTGCTTTTGGTGAAACCTAAATATTGAATTGAAAGTTTTTATCATCATTGTTTACGGAATAGTTATATCTGAAAATTGAGTATGGTAAGGAGCACTTACACCAGGTACATGTATAAGCTCTGTTGGAGTATCTTCATCTGGTTCATTAGGAGTCGGTTCCTTTCTCTTTCCTTGTAAAGATCCTCCAGGCATGCTCAAAGGAATTGGACGTGGAAGCTTCCTTGTATGCTTTGTATGTTCTTTATTGTCAGACTGATTTTCCTGCAGGACGTAATGATTATGAATTATTATTTTTGTAATATACTCAGTTTAAAAAGGACGATAGTGGGTGATGTATGTTCTGGCACCTCATTGTCGCTCTTCAGTTCGTCATCAGATTGAAGGTCGCCTTTGCAAACAGTTGTTGGAAGGGGATAGTTGGTAGAGTATTCCATCTGCAGGAAAGATAAATATTATTTCGTGACAAATAAAAGAAGGAATGCAAGAGATATGAACAGGGAGCAAGGTACCTTGTCGTACAAATTGGTGATTCTGTGATTGTTTGTTTGAGATGGTGTGTACTTATAGTGTAACGGTGTGTGAAGAGGCAAAGTTAATGATCATTATATGCTTTTAAATGGGTGTTAATCAAGTGCTTATGGCTTTTCAGTTTTCATTCTTTATAACGTATTTGTAACTGATAAGTAAAAGCTTATTTTAAAGTCTGTGTGTAATGACCACTTGTTTTCTGGAACCGAAAGGAAGTAGAAAGGTTTGGACGTCTTCTGTGTGGCGTTTCCTGCCTTCTTCGCACTGTTTTCTTTACTGGCGTAGGTAGAGATAGTGCAGCTGGCTATCCTTCTCGATCCCTCCCTCTGTCCTTTGGCCTTGATGCCCCTACCTTCTGTTTCGTTGCTCCGTGCCAGCTGAAGGAGAGAGGAAAATGAGAGGATGAACACGAAGAAATGGAGGACGAGTGGAGCTGGAGCGACGGCACATCCCATGACCCTGAGCAGTGGCGCCCCATTTCGACTTGGCGGCTCGCCCTGCAGTTGAAAGATGACTGCCACGTTCCTGCCTACCTACATGCTTCCATTTGTTTTCCTGTTGCTGGTACGACGAGCAAGCACGAGAGGAAGGAGCAAAAGTCCTTTCGGATAATTACAGTAAGTAGCTTACTATGCTATTATTTACAATAGACTGCTTGTTAAGGTGGTTGCCAGATAATTTAAAGAAAGCTTTGCCATTAAATAGTTTATATATGATATGTGTACTGCTAATATTAGAATACAAGAAACATTGCTGCCTCTTGCATGTGTAAGCACCGAAGAGAATTTGACTGTTGTAAATGTTCTCTTATTGGCATCTATGTGTGAAGCACCTTGCCAGATAATTTAGATAACTCCCACAAGACAGTTTATATAGGATGTGTATGTTGCAAGTAGTGTAATACAATGGTCTTGTATGTTCCATGGAAAAAGAGATGCAGGATTACAATGTAACAAAGAAAAGAAAAATCATTCTAGAGGATAAATAAGGATGAATGTAGATACGCAGAAGTCTTGTGTCATTTTATTCATATGGGAGAAATGGTCCTCATAGAACGGATAAACCAGAACTGGCAAACTAAAGTGTACGATGAACTAAGTGGGTGATAATTGTCGCACACAGGCGGCATAATTATCAAGGAAACATAAAACATCCAGAAAGGATGGACGCACGCAGAACATATGTCTTTATTTAGTAGCTTCAAAGTTGATGAGGCATGGTTTCTTCAGTCAAGGTGCAGTTTCTTCCTCGCATTAGATGTCTTGCTTGTGTCAGCTGCAGTCCTGTAAATCATGTGTAGATGGCTAATAATATGTATGTTGAAATAAAAGAACCTTCAACAGCAAGGTATAATATGGCTACTCACCTTTTTGTAATTTTCTTGATTGTAGTAGAGGCATTTGTCACAGGTCCATTTTGATCATTTGTTGTCTCTTCATTGGCAGGGTGTGGTGTTTCCTCAGTTCTGTTGGTGCTATGATTGTCCTTACTGCTATTGTTTCCCTGTCATAGGAAAAGATTGAACGTCCGTAATATAGTTAGTTTTAGGTATACTAATTAACTTGTTGTCAGCTAGTGATGTCAGGATTGGCTATACCGTTGCACTGATTGCAGGGGACTCAGTCACCATTGGTGAGGTGCACATTTCATTTTTCTCAGTTTCTGTGCTGCCATCCTTCTCAGTGTCCGTCTGTTAAACGAGCATTACATAGGTCAGCCATTTAAATTTGAATGTATGACTGGTAAGTCCAGCATAGCTTGTATTGGATACAGGCAGATAGTCGCCAAAAATGAATGAAGTAGCGCATACCTTGCTTGCTTCTCCAGGCTCCTGAGTTGTTGTGCTACTTGATCCAGAGCTAAGTTTGTTGAATTCAAAAACATTTGTCTTCTTGTGGGTCGCTGTTACACTGTTAACTTGGAAAGATAGTTGCCCATACTGCAGGCCCCTCTCATTGACAGTGTAATTGAGAGTGAATTTCTGTGATATCAGGGCCGATATTTCTGCTGGTACAGTGATCGGACGAGCATTGCGCATGACAACTTCAAGCCTTTTCCCAATAATTTGTTCAGCAACGTTAGCAAAGAATACAAACTCGACTTCACCTGTCTTGTCGGCACCAATAACTCGCACTTTTTACCTTTTAAAGATAGAGTGGTTATACGTAGCTGAACTAATATTGGAAGGAGTTGTAGTTGTAAAATATAGCATACCTTGGTGTAGCTGTAGTACAGTTGCATCTCTTATTGCTGCAAACAAATGCATTTGCAGCTTGAAATGCTTTCTTATGGCATAATTGGCAAGAAAGGAACCACCAGTGTTCTGATGCTAGCCTCATTATTGTGACAGTGCTTATCATATTCTTGCCCTATCAGATCAACCATAATAAATTAGCATTTGGTTTGGTACTGTAATTGTTGTCATGAATTTAGTGAGTCGGGTATATAAGTAAGAAGTCAACTGACCAGGAATTCGTTAGGATCAGTGGAATTCAATAGTGCCACAGATACAATTTCAGGCTCATCTCTATTGTACGCTGCATTGTATTGATCATCGTTACCTGACATAACTCTAAGAGCTGGCATTTGTTCACCAAGACTGCATATAAAGGCATCAAGAATTTACTTATCAGTAGAAATACATGTATATTTCTTCTTATGCGTACATATTACTTGTTAAAAACAAGTTTACCGGTCACAATATTCCTTCTTTTCAGGGATTTCAGGGTTGATATAAATCTTTGCAGCATCACTGCAACTTATTGTTGGACGCCCTATATTAATTAAATGGTATCAGAATTTCATGCAATGTAAATCAGAGCTGTCTAGACAATTTATAGGTCGAAGCATATACTCGTGGAAACATACCTAGGTAGCTTTTCATGAGAGTACCAACAAAAAGTATTATAATAGGTTGCCTCTGGCCACGGTCATAGAGATCATCAGCCTTAAAGGCAGTTGCGTGGTCTCCCCATAGTGCAACATCCATAATATTGCCACTGCATGATATATCTTTGAATTAATAGGTAGAAGAGTTAGAGAATAATAGATAACATGTTTTTTAGGTGTGAAAGCTTACTCAATATCTGTTATCTGGAGGTTTCTCTTATCAGAATCTTGGGCTCGACCAGGCAGCCGTACCTTCAAGATATCTGAGATTGCTGAAAGTATTCCAATAACATCTGTACATTGAAAAGGAGAACATTATAATGTAAAGATAGTAACGCAGGAAACCGTAAGAGGCAAAGGAACAGTTATGCATGCATAAAAGTATAATGTCCTTACCTATAAAGGATTCTGTTTTTCCAACCATAGAGGGTAGAAGCTTAAAATCACTCAGTGAATAAGCATAGCGGGGGTAATCTTCAGGCACATCATTTTGCACTTCAACTTTTGACCATGGAGTTATTTTCATCATGAAACTTCCTTCCACAACCTTGTATTTGTTCTTTGCTGTGTTAACAAAGAAATCTTTTATGAGGCAGACATTACCCTCTTTTAGTTTTTCTCTGAACATCTCTGCATGCATCGCCTGTATCTCCCCATACATTTGGTTTCCCTATATCAAAAATGAGTATAAAACACAAGGATATTATGCAAAGTACAATTGATGCCAATCAATTTTGATGTATACCTGTTCATCAACAAAGACGAGGTCAACATGCGCTAATTCTTTGTCCTTGTAAAATTCCCAGACACGAGCTACGCGTGCACGCACGGTCACACGCCTGAGGGATGTGTTCAGATCTGACAAAAGGAGGGCCTGAAATTTGTGCAAATGTAGAGTTATTTCAAGCATGAATAATAAACAGTATGAATTTATGTCAAAGGGAGAGCCAACCTAGGCAGAAGCAAGTGGGATGCTAACTTTTATTTGTAAGGTACATATAATATAAACTTTATTTGGTAAATAAATATGTCTGAGTAGGAAGAAATATTTGTATAGAGAATTTTTTTATTTGCTATACTGATATATATAAATTTATGTACATTCTACAGTGGTAATTTTGACGTTTTTTTTATTGTGTAGCAGAAAGGACTTCATGATATACAACATTTGATGTAATATCATTTGACTCGTCATTATTGCTGTTAATAAGTATTTTTAGACCTTTTCTTGATGTAACACGTGAAATTGCCACATACAGCTGTCCATGTGTGAAAACTGGTTTTTCCAAATAAATACCAACAGATTCAAGTGTTTGTCCTTGACTTTTGTTAATTGTCATTGCGTAGCAGAGGCGCAGAGGATACTGTCGCCTCTCAAGAACAAATGGATATTTTGATTTCTTGGACATCAAAGTAATCCTAGGTATGTAAACCGTGCGGCCAATATGTGATCCTGTCATTATAGTTGCTTCCACTATTCGAGATGCCAATCGTGTAATGATTAGTCTTGTTCCATTACATAGGCCAATGGTCTGGTCAATGTTCCTAAGCAGCATGACAGGACATCCAACCTTAAGGACCAATCTATGCTGAGGGAAATTGCTTATTTTAATAGCATTCAGATATTCAATATTATAGAGCTCATCAAAGTCTCCTAGCTTGTCATTTACTTTCGAAATAGAATCACAGCTTAAAAATTCAAAAGGCTCAGTTGGTACCATATTTAGTACAAGCAGATTTATGTCGTCAACTGTTTCATTGTTTGGACAGACTATAGCGCGGCTTTGCAAATATTGTTGGTCACAAAATTTTGTTTGCATATCTCCATACACAGCATGGATAATGGCAGACATTTTGTCATCATCAGTCTTGATAAGTAGGTCATCAGGTATCTTAATTTTGTCTTCACCTGTAGTACTATTAGTTTTTTTTTCATAAGCCGTACCATCCCCAACAGCTAGAACCCATTTACTGAATTCCTCCAATTCATTCTGCTGGGAAGGAAGTAAATCAGGATTGGATAGCCTCAGGTTAACATGCAACTTTAAGATGCGGATATATTTCCACAAAGGTGAGTTTGTTATGGTTGCAGATACAATTTCAGACCGTGACCCACCCTCTATAACAGGTAATATTTGTCTAAAATCACCTCCTAGGACAACCGGAATACCACCAAATGGAGTTGTAGCTGCAATTTCACTTGTTGGTGTTAGAATATCGCGTAATGTTCTATCAAGTGTTTCAAAACAATGTCTATGTGTCATAGGAGCCTCATCCCAGATAATAAGAGAGCATTCTTTCATAAGGTCAGCAAGGTGTGTGCCCCTTTTTATATCACATAAGGTGGTCTCATCAATATCTATTGGAATTTTAAAGCGTGAGTGGGCCGTTCTTCCACCTTGTAAGAGAAGGGATGCTACACCTGAGGATGCAACTGCTAGTACTATTTTCCCCATAGAGCGCAAGTATGATAGTATTGACTTCCATACAAAGGTTTTTCCGGTGCCACCATGCCCAGAAAGAAAGAAAAAACCAGGCTTTTCATTCATCACACATCCGATAATTTCATCATATGCTTTTCTTTGATCTATATTTAGTTTTGATGATAATGCAGCAGATGTGTCTTTAAGTTGCGCTAAATCATACGAGCGTTCATCCTGAATTAATCTGTTTATTTGATTGCCATCACTATTTGCACGTGGCTGTGGCAAGTTGAAATTTGCAATTGATGATCCATTGCGCAAAAACACCTCATTTAATTCATCTGTTAGCATATCTTGTAGCTGATCAGGAGGCAGATTAAAAGATGGATTATTGAGCATAAGACGAAATTTGTGTTGGATATCATCAGACAAGTAGGCAGCAAATTTGTTGTAAAACAATCGTTCATTTTCAATATTGCAAAACAAAATCATCGTAACAAATAAATGCCTAAGCTGGGACGATGTTGCCCATATCAAAGCCTCCTCAAATGCGGCATACCACTCTGTATCATCACCTAACAATCCCCGGGCTGAGCATGCTTCTTTAAACGTGTCATATGTGATACCCTTGTATGTTCGTAAATCCTCAAAACTACATGCACCTTTCACAATCATGAGTAGCATTCTAAGGTAGAAACGCTCACCACTTGATGGATGTACATAGTATATGCGACCAATTTTATCACCAATACTTTTCTTTTTCTTCCAAATAGTATCTTTACCATCCCATGTCCACCTACTTGGGAAATCAACATAAGTGAGTTCGTGAGCTTCTATATCTTGCTGGTTTGCAACAAACCATTCAGTGAGCATAGTCTTTGTAAACATTTCTGCATTGGAAGTGATGCTCTCCAGGTTTGTATTTGATTTGTAAGTTATATTGTTCATACCAGGTAAATGGATATCCAGTCGTTCTACAGAGGGCATTTTACAGTGCAAAGGAAATTCAAATAACCGCCAATCTGTTTCATGTGGAACTAAATGCCTGCAATCCAAGTATTCTTTGATCTCATCAATTTCTTTTATATTTTGACTGTAAGGTTCATTTTCTTTACCTTTGTCTTCAGAACACGCGACTTTCTTCCCCTTAATAGTTTCAAAAACAATACGTGATCGATCTTTTCCCTTTGTGACATACTTGAAAAGGTATTTAACCACTCTAGTTTTGTTGCACCATTCTATATTGATGTGTGCCTGGTATTTTTTAAGAAGGAACATATTATAGGGCACCACATATCGGTTGTCTAGACGATGTCCATTTTTCATAACGTAACGACCGTCATCACGCCGCCTATAAACCGCAAAACCTTGTGAGTCAATTGAAGTTTCATTGTGGAAAGATTTAGGGTAGTGTTTAGAGCAGGCATTATTCTTCATGCATGGGCATTTGTTATTCATATCACCGCACGGTCCGTGCATCATGAATTCAGAAACAAGCGCATACCCTAAAGGGTCTGTATTGACATCAGGTATTTCAGCACTAATTAGGGAATCTATAGTGGCAAGTGTATCTTTCTTGCTTTTGTTCTTAATCCATGCAAGACAGTGCACATGTGGAAGTCCTCGTTTTTGGAATTCATTGCTGTGTAGTAGAGCTGATATTGGACCAAAAACTTTACCCTTTTTAATCTTCTTAATGAGCCTGTCCTGTTTCATTTTGTACACCCTATTAACAATATCAGGTCGGTCGGAAGGCTGCTGTCCAGGTTCATAACGAAGGGCTTCACTAATTTCTACCCATTTTGTATTGCAGGTAAAGGTAATGAAGATGCCAGGTCCACCATAGACTCGGCAAATGGCCATGCCATCTTGGTAATGTTGAAGGTAGTATCGTTTACCACCTGTAAAACTACTTGGCAGAACAGTCTTCCGACCTATTTTTTCGCCATCAATACAGCCTTTTCCTACAGCGTCACTAATTGTTTGGAAATTTTCAGACCTAAGTTCATCTTGTTTACGATTTATAAACCAGAGACGGTTCTCCTCTACACAAGCAAAGCAATCAACCTGCAGCTGGAAAGTAGCTCGGCCACAACATGTGTATGGATTGTACTGACCAGGCTTGTAGTGAAGACAATATGCATAGTAATCAAGCATTGTCAGTGTTTTGCATTCATCTTTTTGTAACTTATCGGCATCAGTGTACTGAATACCTAAATGGAACCCAGGATCACCATGTGGAAATAATAGTGGGTATTGTAGGGGCATAAGTAAATAGTGCAAGTTTGAAATATATTGCAGTCCTTGGTTTTTATCATGCACAATAATATCACGTTTATAGCTGTCAGTTGTAAAATCCCCAACAATTAGAAGAGCAATGTCGTCGTGTGTGGGTAAATTGTACTGAACATCACCACTATTTTGGGGAGCCAAAATCCTTATTGCTACACGTTCGTCGGGAAATTCTTTAATTCTGTCTCTAGCTTGCCTGAATTTTTTAACAAGCGGGTTTATGGCATCTAACATATGCATCAATGTTGCAACAATTTTTCGATCCAACTCACCATGTAAATCATCATTTTCTTTGCACAGTGCTTTTATTCTATTTTCGATTTCATCTTCGGTAGCATATATGTACAATTGAGCAAACTTTGGGTTACCATCATGAGGAAGTAATGTACCAATTCTATGGTAAACCTGACCACTTATTCGAAAAACATATGGACCATTGCCGTCGTTGATTTTTTTGTCTATGTTGGCACCAAAAGAAGTAAAATTAAATAGACAATTATATTGCCTAATATGGTTCATAAATTCACGACTTTCATGACCTCCATTGAAGCGCATAAGGTTTGCAAGTTCTGTAGGGGGTGCTATAAATTGTGGTAAATTCACACGCCCACCGCTACAACAGCGGTTATAGATAATCTTCCTCTTCTTCCAGCTGGACCCTTTCTCTACATGTTCATCCCACCAGAAGAATGCACCACAATGGTGGCATGTATAACAAGGTGCTCCTAGACGTGACCGACGACGATATGTAGCTGATTAGGCAAAAGGGTAACAATAAAGAATCCACTTTAGTTGTGTGTTTATTATGTGTACATGAAGAGTAAATGAGTAATTTTTTGTAACTGGATTACCTTTAAGGGCGTCTGCATACTCCTCACTAAGAGGCAATTTTACGTGACTATTGGCATCACGCAATGGCCCTGATATGACTAATTTCTTCTGTCTTCTGAATTTAATGCGGGCGAAACGATTTTCATTTGAATGTCGCGTAGGGTACTTAGGGAAAAAGTTGTCCACAGAATTGGACTTTGCTCGTTTATTAGTACAGGCAGAAGAAGTTGAGGCTTCGGCTCCTTCTACGGCGGAATGGTTACGTTTTTTGCGCATTGTAATACTACTTTTTTAACACACATGTTCCATACCCCAGAGGAACATATCATGTAAAAGGATTTGCAGCGTAGTACTAAATTTAATAGCAAAAGCTGAAAGGAGTAATTACCTGTCCAAAAGCCATTTGAGATGATGAATGACTGAACAGAAGAATGGACAATAGGAAGCTGAACAATCTGGCCAAATCAATTGTCAACGCATAGCATGAACATCACCTGCATATTTTTTTATTGGGAGAGGATATGAGTTTCTTTTGTTGAGACGACACGAGGACATTGATTGATGCAATTTACAGGTAGCATACCTGAGCACGTCGCTGCAGAAGATGTTGCTGCTGGAGTATGCGCATAGAGAGCCAGGGAGGGAAGCATTATATAGTACCCGAGAGTTTTGGGACTTTACCAGGCATTAAGCAAATATAATAGGCCTGAATTAAGGAGTGAATGATAATAGGTCATAATCGCGAGCTTGAAGGGGCGCAGAGCAGTTTCGAGCGTGTGTAAGAATGCCATGATTGCGAACTTGAAGGAGAGGAGAGAAGTTACCAGTACACGAGGCGTCTGCGATCTAATCCCGCTCCTCTGATCGGTGGGATCGACCGGATGTACTCGGCTGCTGCATCCCGCTCCTCCGGTCGCTCGGATCTCCGGTCGCTCGGATCGGATCGAACCCATCCCAGACCGGAAGCTTTACTGGCTGGAACCAGCCGCCCTTCTCCGCGGCTCGATTCCGGAGGAGGATCGATCCGGTGCCGTCGCCCTCGGCTTGGAACGGGAGCGGAGGATTGGGACTCGATTAGTCCCCTCAACCTCGATCGGGGGGTCGATCCGGTGCCGTCGCCCTCGGCTTGGATCGGGAGCGGAGGCTCGATCTGGACTTGTGGGAGCGGAGGATTTTTTTTTGCTTGAGCGTGTGCGTTCGCGACTAAAGGGAGCCGATGCGTTCGCTCATGGGCGTCACTCCTTAATGGGCTGCCGGCTCACCGAAGGCCCGGTGCACCACATTCGTCCGATTCGGCCTGTGGAGCAGCAGCCCACAGGACAGCCAGGCCTAGTTAACACACATCGCGGAAAAGAACGACCGATCCACGAAATCTGACGGCCAGAAAGTCCCAGATCGGGAAAATGGACGGCCGAAAACTCAAATCGCTGTGGGAGCTCGCTTTAGGTGCGGTTATACTGTCCTTAATATCTTGCGTTTTGGAACTACCGCGGAACGCGAGATCCGTCTACCTGCACCTCTTTTGTTTGATTTTTCTCGCAGGAACGGATGGTCCTTTGATGTTGTCCAGTTCGACGAGTTCATGGTCCAGCATCAGTTTCATAACCCCATGGAGGGGGTTGTGCCCGACGAGGAGGGGCACGGTGAGATACCACCTTTTCAGGAAGAAACCGCCACCGAGTTTGGTGAGGGTTCTTCCTCTGTTTGGCGTTCGGAACCTTCCTCGTGGGAGACTCCGAGGAGTTCGGTGTACGCGCCAGCATCTTTCTACGACCCTTGGACTCACCACCATACCCCCGGAGCAGGAGGCTCCTGGGGGCAGTAGCTGCTACCAACTTAGGCCAAAAGCCTAAGCTTGGGGGAGTACGTGCCCCTCTCACTTTTCCATTGTATTATCCGTTTTATTCGCTTTGATCTTTTCGAAGTTTTTGCCCGTTCTTCTTTATTTCTCTCTTTGCAAAAACAACAAAAAGATTTTCTCTTTCTTTTGCTTTTATTCAACCTTTGAAAAATCCAAAAAGATTTCCTTTTCTCTTTAGTTTGCTTTGCTTTCAGAGTTCAGCTCGAGTCCGTGATGGCATTTAATTATATTTCCTACGTTCGATCGTGCAAGTGACAAGCAGTAATGACGAAGATCGACTGAAGGGAAGCAACAAGGAAGACCGGTATGAACTCTTTTTGTTTCTACTTTTGTACATATGCCTGTACTTATGATCTAGAGACCAGCTTGTAGCGACATAGTGCTATGTTTACAGTGCTCTTCCAGTGGTTCATGCTTTCCTTGTGGCTAGTCTCGAATAACTAGAGTATATAATGTGTTATTGAAATGATCTACATGCATTGCACTGTTCATAGTCTGGTATACTAAGGTGGTATTTCCCTTTAGAGAATTTTTGGATTGACTTGGCACATGCTTACACATGTTTAAGACTAAAAGGTCTACTCTGCCTTGATGATCTTTGAGTTTCAGAATAGTTATATCACTTTCATGCCCGATTCAATGTTGCTTTGTCGCTCTGCATGATTATGACCGTTATTGCTCTCTAGTTGGTTGCTTCCCAGTCCTTTGCTAAACCTGCACCTGTACTAAGCGGACTGACTGCTTGTGCATCCAAATCCTTAAAACCTGTTATGCCATATGAGTCCACCATACCTTCCTATACATGGTATTTACCTGCCATTCCTAACGAAGACTTCCATGTACCATCTCGAAACTAATTAAAAGCATTTCTCTTTTATGCCTATGTTTTAGCTCATGAGGAAGTAGTAGTTAATTCATGATCTTTTTAAGTTGGACAAGTTTCACCCCTGGATTGCATGAATAATGTGCAAACCCATAATACGAGAAGGAACTGGCATTGAGTGCGCCCGGCTCAAAAAGATAATATAACAAACAAACCCTCCTTCACGCCTTGTTCATGAGAAATCAGAAAACTTTGGCAGTGATAAACAAAGGAGATTAAGAGGATGTGATCGTCCTCATGCGGGAGCCGTTCCTCGAGACTTGTCCACTCAAAAGGTGATTGAGTTATCTGCTAGCATTCGTTGACGAAATATGCACTTCTCAAAACGTGTTTACTTCTGTTTTTAAAACCAAGAGCTCTGGTACATGTTTAGTTTTTGTTTCCGATCATGGGTTTTCAACTTTGCCAACAAAAGCCACGGTTCGAGAGTCTCCATCTTCTTTCTTCAAAGCACCAACTAGGAGAGCATAATTGTCATTCTGAGTCTGATGTGCATTGTCCCAAAGTATTACATTGTCTTCTGCATACTTGTGATATGATTTATTCTGAAATTCTTGGTTCTAGTCTCCTTTAAAACTTTGGAGGAGTTTCTGCATTTATGTTTTGCTTCACTCATGGAGACTAGCGAGATACCACCCTAGTATGCTCAAGCTATGTGCAATGTAATCTTGTCTTGATTTTCAGTAATATATTATTTACTTTTAAGTATTTGTGACTAGTCACTTGAAAGAAGGATTGCTCCTTGCATTGTCCTCATAAGTACTGTTTCAATACTTGCTAAACGCTTTTCGTAGTACATGCTTATATACATCTAATGAAGCAAAAGAGTTTGTCAAAGTTTTCTTTGTCGCGTCTAGTTCGTTGAACTGAATTGCTTGAGGACAAGCAATATGCTAAGCTTGGAGGAGTTGATACGTCTCAAACGTATCTACTTTTCCAAACACTTTCGATATTGTTTTGACCTCATTCTTGCATGATTTGAACTAAACTAACCCGGACTGACGCTGTTTTCAGCAGAGCTGCCTGTATGGTTTTATTGTGTGCAGGAAAACGGATTTTTAAGTATCTCAGAAAAATCCACGAAAAATCACAGAAAATCCACGCACCCGAAGAAACCAGGAGCCAGAGGGGGGCCAGGGGGTGCCCAGGCGCCCTGTGGGCGCGCCCCCCCTGGGCCGCGCCGGGGGGTCGCCTGGGTGGGGCCCACACCCCCTGGTGCCCTACTTTGCCTCGTATTTTTACTCGCGACACGGAAACCCCAGATCAGAAGTTCTTTTCGCAGTTTTCCGTCGCGGAGCCGCCGCCACCCTCTGTTCTTCCTCGGGAGGGCTAATCTGGAGGCTGAATTGGCCTCCGGAGAGGGGAGATCGTCACCATCGTCATCATCATCACCACTCCATCATCTCTCCATGACTTCTCCCTCCATGTGTGAGTAATTCCCCTGCTGTAGGCGAAGGGGATGGTAGGGATTGGATGAGTTAGATCATGTAATAGTTTATCAGATCGTTGGGGGCATGTTGCCTATCATCTACTATGGTGTTTATCATCTTTGCTTCAACTTGTTATTCTTAATGCTTGACACTTAGGGCCCGAGTGCCATGATTTCAGATCTGGACCATATGTGTTTGCATGAATATATTTGTGTTCGTGATCCTATCTATGAGTTGTTTGCACCTGTTACGGTTCGGAACCGGCGATCCCAAAAGTGACAGCTTGGGACACCAAAGGGGATGGTCCGTAGTTTGAGGATTACATGTATCCATTGAGTTCATTGCTTTGTTCCGGTGCTCTTTGACAGGAGCACCTTAATATCCATAAGTTCCTTTTGGCCCCGTTCGTAGCGGGATGGTAGGACAAAAGATGTTGTGCAAGTTCTTATTGCAAGCACGTACAACTACCTACGGGATACATGCCTAATGTTTGATAATTGCCTAGATGATCATTACTTTTCCGTGTGCCGTGCCCCAAGTTAGAATCTATCTCATCCATGCAGCGCCCAACCATCCATCTCCCTAGCCTACAGTGTTTTAAATCCTGCTTGTCACTAGTTGCTACTTTTACCATTTACTTTTGCTATTTACTTTTACTGTTTACTTTTACCATCACTATCATCACTATCATACCATTGTTACCACTTATCCTTTGTTGCAAGTAAGTATATTTCAGGTGCGGTTGAATTGACAACTCAACTGTCAAAGCTTATAAATACTCTTTGGCTCCCCGTGTGTCGAATCAATAAATTGGGTTATTCTTACCCGCGAAGACTATCTCGATCCCTTACGGTTGAGGGTTATCAATACCGATACCTTGTTCAATCTCGTTACGGCAAGTCTCTTTACTCGTTCCGTAACACATCATCTCGTGACCAACCCCTTAGTCATATTGAGCTCACTACGATGATGTCTTATCGAGTGGGCCCAGAGATACCTCTCCGTCATACGGAGTGACAAATCCCATTCTCGGTTCGTGCCAACCCAACAGATACTTTCGGGGATACCCGTAGTGTACCTTTATAGCCACCCAATTACGTTGTGACGTTTGGCACACCCAAAGTACCCCTACGGTATTGCTACTTCTCGAGCTTGCGTTGTATTCCCTCGAAGAGGAAAGGGAGATGCAGCACAGTAGCGTAAGTATTTCCCTCAGTTTTTTAGAACCAGGGTATCAATCCAGTAGGAGACCACGCGCGAGTCCCTCGCACCTGCACAAACAAATAAGAGCTTCACAACCAACGCGATAAGGGGTTGTCAATCCCTTTACGGTCACTTACGAAAGTGAGATCTGATAGAGATGATAGTTTATATTTTTGGTATTTTTGGTTTATAAGAACAACAAATAAAAGCGATAAAAGTAAAGTAGATGTAGATTGATATGTTGAGAATAGACCCCGGGGCCATAGTGTTCTCTAGTGGCTTCTCTCATGATAGCGATATTCTACAGCGGGTAAACAAATTACTATCGAGCAATTGATAGAAAAGCAAATAATTATGAGACTATCTAGGCATGATCATTGTATATAGGCATCACGTCCGAGACAAGTAGACCGAAACGATTCTGCATCTACTACTATTACTCCACACATCGACCGCTAGTGTATTGAGTTCATAAGAACAGAGTAACGCCTTAAGCAAGATGACATGATGTAGAGGGATAAACTCAAGCAATATGATATAAACCCCATCTTTTTATCCTCGATGGCAACAATACAATACGTGCCTTGCTGCCCCTACTGTCACTGGGAAAGGACACCGCAAGATTAAACCCAAAGCCAAGCACTTCTCCCATTGCAAGAACTATAGATCTAGTAGGCCAAACCAAACCAATAATTCGAAGAGACTTGCAAGGATATTATGAGCACACATAAAAAGTTCAGAGAAGAACCAAATATTTCTCATAGATAATCTTGATCATAAACCCACAATTCATCGGATCTCGACAAACACACCGCAAAAAGAGATTACATCGAATAGATCTCCTCAAAGACCGAGGAGAACTTTGTATAGAGATCCAGAGAGAGAGAAGAAGCCATCTAGATACTAGCTATGGACCCGAAGGTCTGTGGTAAACTACTCACAACTCATGGTGAGGGCGATGATGATGATGATGAAGAACTTTGTGATGGATCCCCCTCGGGTGGACCTCCGGAACAGGCTCCAAGATGGGATCTCACAGGAACAGAAGGTTACGGCGGTGGAATTAGGGTTTTCTCTCTGTTGTCGAAGGTTTCGGGGGTACGTAGACTTATATAGGAGGAAGGAAGACACCGGGGGGGTGCTCGAGGGGCTCACGAGGCAGGGGGCGCCCCCCACCCTCGTGGACACCCCGAGGCTCCCGTGACGTGGTTCTTAAGTCCCCTGTGCGTGATTTTCTCCAAAAATATCTCTCGTGAAGGTTTCATTCCGTTTGGACTCCGTTTGATATTCTTTTTCTGCAAAACCCTGAAACAGGCAAAAACAGCAATCTGGACTGGGCCTTTGGGTTAGTAGTGTCTGACAAAGCCCATTAAACATCCAAGACTTCATAAATAATAGCATGGAACAATAAAAAATTATAGATACGTTGGAGACGTATCAAGCATCCCCAAGCTTAATTCCTGCTCGTCCTCGAGTAGGTAAATGATAAAGAAAGAATTTTTGATGTGGAATGCTAACCAATATAGTTTCTCAATGTAATTCTCTTAATTGTGGCATGAATTTTCAGATCTGAAAGATTCAAGATAAAAGTCTATATTGACATAAGAAATAACAATACTTCAAGCATACTAACAAAGAAATCATGTCTTCTCAAAATACTATGGCTAAAGAAAGTTATCCCTACAAAATCATATAGTCTGGCTATGCTCCCTCTTCATCACAAAAAATATTAATATCATGCACAACCCCGATTTCAGCCAAGCACTTGTTTTCATACTCTATTCTTTCAAACCTTTCAACTTTCACGCAATACATGAGCGTGAGCCATGGACATAGCACTATGGGTGGAATAGAGGTGGTTGTGGAGAAGACAAAAAGGAGGAAGATAGTCTCACATCAACTAGGCGTATCAACGGGCTATGGATATGCCCATCAATAGATATCAATGTGAGTGAGTAGGGATTGCCATGCAATAGATGCACTAGAGCTATGTATGTATGAAAGCTCAACAAAAGAAACTAGTGGGTGTGCATCCAACTTGCTTGCTCACGAAGACCTAGGGCATTTGAGGAAGCCCGTCGTTGGAATATACAGGCCAAGTTCTATAATGAAAATTCCCACTAGTATATGAAAGTGACTAAACATGAGACTCTCTACAATGAATAACATGGTGCTACTTTGAAGCACAAGTGTGGAAAAAGATAGTAGCAATTGTCCCTTCTCTCTTTTCTCTCATTTTTTTTGGAGGGGCTTCCTCCCTTTTTTTCATTAGCCCCTCTCTATTTTTTTTGGGCCATCTCCATTTTTTATTGGCCTTTCCTCACATGGGACAATGCTCTAATAATGATGATCATCACACTTTTATTACAACTCGAAATTACAACTCGATACTACAACAAGTATGACTCTACATGAATGCCTCCGGCGTCGTACCGAGATGTGCAATGAATCAAAAGTGACATGTATGAAAAATTATGCATGGTGGCTTTGCCACAAATACGATGTCAACTACATGATCATGCATGGCAATATGACAATATGATGCGTGTCATATGAACGGAACGGTGGAAAGTTGCATGGCAATATATCTCGGAATGGCTATGGAAATGCCATGATAGGTAGGTATGGTGGCTGTTTTGAGGAATAATATGGTGGCTGTTTTGAGGAAGGATATATAGTGGGTTTATGGTACCGGCGAAAGTTGCGCGGTACAAGAGAGGCTAGCAATGGTGGAAGGGTGAGAGTGCGTATAATCCATGGACTCAACATTAGTCATAAGAACTCATATACTTATTTCAAAAATCTACGAGTCATCAAAACAAAGCAATCAATGCTTGCTCCTAGGGGGGAGGTTGGTAGGAGTTAACCATCGTGCGCCCCCGACCTCCACACAAAGGTTGGCACTCTACAAATATATCATGCTCTAACTTCGTTACATAGCGGTTCACCATACGTGCATGATACGGGAATCACTAACCTTAACACAAGTATTTCTCAATTTCATAATAACTCCACTAGCATGACTCTAATATCACTATCCTCATATCTCAAAACAATTATCAAGCGTCCAACATCTCATCATTTTCAATGCACTTAGTGTGATTTTTTACTACATTGACATTGGATGTCTATCATGTGAAGACTAGTTTCTTAGCCTAAACACATTACCATGCTGTTTTAATAGACTCTCAAATAGATATAAGTGAAGCATGAGAGTTCAACAATTTCTACAAAATATAACCACCACCGTGCTCTAAAAGATATAAGCGAAGCACTAGAGCAAAAACTATTCAACTCAAAAGATATAAGTGAAGCACATAGAATGTTCTAACAATTCGTAGGCCATATTTAACTCTCTGAAATAGGTGTGTCCAGCAAGGATGATTGTGGAAAACTAACAAGCAAAGACTAAAATTATACAAGACGCTCCAAGCAAAACACATATCATGTGGTGAATAAAATTATAGCTCCAAGTATAGTTATCGATGGATGAAGACGAAAGAGGGGATGCCTTCTCGGGGCATCCCCAAGCTTAGGATTTTGATTATCCTTGAATTTTACTTGGGGTGCCATGGGCATCCCCAAGCTTAGGCCTTTTCTACTCTTTGTTCCATAGTCCATCAAAGCAATACTCAAAACTTGAAAACTTCACAACACAAAACTTAGACAAAAATTCTCGTGAGCTCCGTTAGTATAAGAAAGCAAACCACTACTCAAAGGTACTGCAATGAATTCATTCTTTGTTTATATTGGTGTTAAACCTACTGTATCCCAACTTCTCTATGGTTCATACCTCCAAATATTACTCATAGATGCATTGAAATAAGTAAACAATACACGAAAAACAGAATCTGTCAAAAACAGAACAGTCTGTAGTAATCTGCAGGTTTCGCCTACTTCTGCAACTCCAAAAAATTCTAACTAATTTTTTAAATTTGAGTAATTTGTCTATTAATCCTTTGCAAAAATAATCAACTAAATAGCACGCTCCAGTAAAATCTGACGACCACTTTAGCGAGCGTTAACGATTCTGTTTTTCACAGCAAGATCACATAAACTTCACACAAGTCTTCCCAAAGGTTCTACTTGGCACAAACACTAAACAAAACATGAAACCACATCTAAATAGAGGCTAGATGCAATATTTATTTCCTAACAGCAACAAAAACAAAAAATATAAAATTGGGTTGCCTCCCAACGAGCGCTATCGTTTTACGCCCCTAGCTAGGCACGATACAAGATAAGTCTAGGTATTGCCATCTTTCGAAGGCAATTCTTTGATTAAGCACTTATGATTCTTAGGCACTTATTTGTCCTTATTAATAATCAAACTCTTGGGAAAGAAATCAAGAAATTCTAAAGTGTCAAAAGGGTCTCTTGCAAAAGTAAGAAAATTAGGGTGAACACTTATGGATTTGAGATCCGCAATTCTAGATGTTTCACCCTTGTCTTTAAGGACATACATGAACTTAGATAATTTAGTGGTAGAGGTGTTTGGAGTAGTTTTTATAGCGGAAAGAGCAGAACCCACATTAGTGATAACATCCTCAAGCTTATTGATTCTAGTAGAATCCTGATCTAGCTTTTCTTTAACTATGGGCTCCTTTTCCTTAAGATTTTTCAGAACAACTCCTACCTTAGATCCATATTGGGTAATTTCATTATGGATTTTTCTATCTAAGTTATCTACCAGTTCTACCGTAGCAACTTTGCTTTCAATGATTTCTAATCTTTGCATAACATGCTCCACAGTTAAAATGGTCCCATTGACGATAAGAGGTGGTGAGCCAAATAATTCAGTCATAGCATTATAAGAATCAAAGGTATGGCTACCCAAGAAATTCCCTCTGGTAATGGTATCTAAGATAAATCTATTCCACGGAGTTATGCCAACATAAAATTTGCGAAGAAGCATGGAAGTGGAAAGCTTCCTGATAGATCTATTTTGAGCATTGCAAATTCTATACCAAGCATCTTTTAAGTTTTCTTCCTCCCTTTGTTTGAAGTTGAGGACCTCACTCTCGGGAGTGTTGATAATGATAGGTGTGCTAGACATGATGACAAGCAAGCAAGCAGCACACAAGCAAACAAGAAGCAAGCGAACGACAAAAACACGACGGAAGAAGGGCAAATAAAACGACAAGGGTGAAGTGGGGGAGAGGAAAACGAGAGGCAAATAAATGTAATGCAAAGGATAAGGGTTTGTGATAGGTACTTGGTATATGACTTTTGCGTAAGCCTCCCCGGCAACGGTGCTAGAAATTATTCTTGCTACTTCTTGAGCTTGCGTTGTATTCCCTCGAAGAGGAAAGGGAGATGCAGCACAGTAGCGTAAGTATTTCCCTCAGTTTTTGAGAACCAAGGTATCAATCCAGTAGGAGACCACGCGCGAGTCCCTCGCACCTGCACAAACAAATAAGAACTTCGTAGCCAACGTGATAAGGGGTTGCAATCCCTTTACGGTCACTTACGAAAGTGAGATTTGATAGAGATGATAGTTTATATTTTTGGTATTTTTGGTTTATAAGAACAGCAAATAAAAGAGATAAAAGTAAAGTAGATGTAGATTGATATGTTGAGAATAGACCCGGGGCCATAATGTTCTCTAGTGGCTTCTCTCATGATAGCGATATTCTACGGCGGGTAAACAAATTACTATCGAGCAACTGATAGAAAAACGAATAATTATGAGACTATCTAGGCATGATCATTGTATATAGGCATCACGTCCGAGACAAGTAGACCGACTCCTGCCTGCATCTACTACTAGTACTCCACACATCGACCGCTATCCAGCATGCATCTAGTGTATTGAGTTCATAAGAACAGAGTAACGCCTTAAGCAAGATGACACGATGTAGAGGGATAAACTCAAGCAATATGGTATAAACCCCATCTTTTTATCCTCGATGGCAACAATACAATACGTGCCTTGCTGCCCCTACTGTCACTGGGAAAGGACACCACAAGATTGAACCCAAAGCCAAGCACTTCTCCCATTGCAAGAACTATAGATCTAGTAGGCCAAACCAAACCAATAATTCGAAGAGACTTCCAAGGATATTATGAGCACACATAAAAAGTTCAGAGAAGAACCAAATATTTCTCATAGATAATCTTGATCATAAACCCACAATTCATCGGATCTCGACAAACACACCGCAAAAAGAGATTACATCGAATAGTCTCCTCGAAGACCGAGGAGAACTTTGTATTGAGATCCAAAGAGAGAAGAAGCCATCTAGATACTAGCTATAGACCCGAAGGTCTGTGGTAAACTACTCACAACTCATGGTGAGGGCGATGATAATGATGATGATGATGAATAACTCTGTGATGGATCCCCCTCCGGTGGAGCTCCGGAATAGGCTCCAAGATGGGATCTCACGGGAACAGAAGGTTCGACGGTGGAATTAGGGTTTCCTCTCTCTTGTCAAAGGTTTCGGGGGTACGTAGACTTATATAGGAGGAAGGAGGACACCGGGGGGGGGGGTGCTCGAGGGGCCCACGAGGTAGGGGGTGCGCCCTAGGCAGGGGGGCGCGCCCCCCACCCTTGTGGACACCCCGAGGCTCCCCTAACGTGGTCCTCAAGTCCCCTGTGCGTGATGTTCTCCAAAAATATCTCTCGCGAAGGTTTCATTCCGTTTGTACTCCGTTTGATATTCTTTTTCTGCAAAAACCCTGAAACAGGCAAAAAACAGCAATCTGGACTGGGCCTTTGGGTTAGTAGGTTAGTCCCAAAAATGATATAAAAGTGTACGACAAAGCCCATTAAACATCCAAGACTTCATAAATAATAGCATGGAACAATAAAAAATTATAGATACGTTGGAGACGTATCAGGTATCCGGGAGTTGCACAATCTCATGGTCTAAGGGAAGGATACTTGACATTGGAAAAGCTTTAGCATACAAACTACACGATCTTGTGCTGGGCTTAGGATTGGGTCTTGTCCATCACATTATTCTCCTAATGATGTGACCCCGTTATCAATGACATGCAATGTCCATGGTCAGGAAACCGTGGCCATCTATTGATCAACGAGCTAGTCAACTAGAGGCTCACTAGGGACATATTGTGGTCTATGTATTCACACATGCATTACTGTTTCCGGATAATACAATTAAAGCACGAACAAAAGAAAATTATCATGAACAAGGAAATATAATAATAACCATTTTATTATTGCCTCGAGGGCATATTTCCAACACCATCTTCAAAGTCAACACACAAGACCCTCGCGAGGGGCCAAGCCTCGCGAGACAGACGTGTGACGCCCCCGATTTGTCCGTACACTAATCATGCACGCAAATGTGTATGACCAAGATCAGGGACTCACTGGAAGATATGACAACACAACTCTAGACACAAATTAAAATAATACAAGCTTTATATTACAAGCCAGGGGCTCGAGGGCTCGAATACATAAGCTCGAAAACACAAGAGTCAGCGGAAGCAATAATATCTGAGTACAGACATAAGTTAAACAAGTTTGCCTTAAAAAGGCTAGCACAAAAGTAACAACGATCGAAAAGGCAAGGCTCATGCCTGGGACCTCCTAACTACTCGTCGAAGCCGAACTCCACGTAGAAACATCCTCGGGATCCTCTGGCTCCTAGACTCCACCATCTGGTTGCGTCATCCGAGAAGAAGGGACAAAAGGGGAAAAAGGGGGAGCAAAGCAACCGTGAGTACTCATCCAAAGTACTCGCAAGCAAGGATCTACACTACATATGCAATGGTATATGTGTAAAGGGGTAATATATGTGGACCGAACTACAGAATGCCAGAATAAGAGGGGGGTAGCTAATCCAGTCGAAGACTACGCTTCTGGAAGCCTTCATCTTGCAGTAGTAGAAGAGAGTAGATGGAATAGTAACAAGTATCCAACTTCTGGCAGCCTCCGTCTTGCAGCAGTAGAATAGAATAGATGGTAAGTTCACCAAGTAACATCGAATAGCATAATCCTACTCGGCGATCCTCCCGCACATCACCCTGTGAGAGAGCAACCACCGAGTTATATCTGGAACTCATCTGGGTGTGTTTTATCAAGTATCCGGTTCTAGTTGTCATGAGGTCGGAATACAACTCTGGGTCGTCCTTTTACCGAGGGACGCAGCTATTCGAATAGATTAACTTCCCTGCAGGGGTGCACCACATAACCCAGCACGCTTGATCCCATTTAGCCGGACACACTTTCCTGGGTCATGCCCGGCCTCGGAAGATCAACACGTCGCAGCCCTACCTAAGCACAACAGAGAGGTCAGCACGCCGGTCTAAGTCCTAAGCGCACAGGGGTCTGGGCCCATCGCCCAATGCACACCTACACATTGCGAGGGCGGCCGATGAGCACACCTAGCAACCTCCATTAATAAGGAAGTTACGTTACACGGTCCAACCCGGCGTGCGCCGCTCAGTCGCTGACGTCAAGAAGGCTTCGACTGATACCACGATGTCGAGAGCCCATAACTATTCCCACGCAGCTGATTAGTGCGTATAGGCCAACGGCCAGACTCAGATCAAATATCCAAACTCGTTAAGCGTGTTATTATGAAATCACCACGGACAACGACCAGGGCCAGGCCACTTCTCCACTGGGTGTCTCAACCTGCCCTGTCGCTCCGCCACAAAGATCCACTCGGGGGGGCGTCGGGAACTCAGGCCCATCACTACCTGGATGGAGCCACCTGTCCTTTCAGCCCCCACATCGAATCACTTGCGGGTACTCAATGAGCCGACCCGACTTTAGTCACATCATGTGTCATGTAAAATGTATATAGTGTATACCCGTGATCACCACCCGAGGTGATCACGGCCCGATAGTATAGCATGGCAGACGGACAAGGATGTGGGGCCACTGATGGAAAACTAGCATCCTATACTAAGCATTTAGGATAACATGTAAAGGTATCAACAGTAGTAGCAACAATGACAGGCTATGCAATAAAATAGGAGCTATCGAATCATCAATAGTAGCAAATCTAATGCAAGAATAAGAGAGAGAGAGAATGGGCGATATCTGGTGATCAAGGGGGGCTTGCCTGGTTAATCTGGCAAGAAGGAGGGGTCGTCGTCGATCACAGTGGCACCGTAAGTAGTCTCAATCCCAGTGTCTATCGGAGAGAAGAGGGGGGAGAAACAATAAATATAAAGCAAACAATTGTAACACAAAGCATAGCATGGAAAAACGCGGTGCTACATGTGACCTAACGCAGTGCTCGGTGATACAGGTCGAGAGGAAAACATCCGGGAAAGTATTCCCGGTGTTAGGTATTTTCGGACAGGTGAAACGGAGGGGGGCGGTTGTAGGTTTGCTATGCTAGGGACGTACGATGGACGAACGGACTGCGTATTCGGATTCGTCTCGTCGTTCTGAGCAACTTTCAAATATAAAACCTTTTCATCCGAGCTACGGTTTATTTTCTATGCTTTTTTCAAAGTTTTTAAACAATATTCTGAAATTATTATTAATTAAATTAATTCGAAAATCACCTAATGTTAAATGCTAAGTGTACACAGAAAGTGTACACAACATTGTGCCAAAGAGGCTGACAGTGGGGTTAGTTGACTGAGTCAACTACCCAGTCAGCAGAGGCTGACTGGTGGGCCTAGTGGCTGACTCAGCAGCTGACTAGGCCGGTCTTATCCACTGGAATAGTGGGTGGGAGCCACCTGTCATTGTCTCAACCATTTAATCAGTGGTTAAATTAACCCAGGGCTAATTAGAGGGGAGGCCCCACATGTCAGGGAGTAACTAGGTTAGTTAATTAGCCAGTTTAATTAAGTTGTGGTTAATTAGGAAGTGGGTCCCAGCAGTCAGTGGCACTGCACGTTATTAGTGGCTGGGCTAAGCGGATACGTCAGCGGCGCCGATGTTTAGCCGTCGGCGACCAAAACACGGCGGCGAAGCACGGGAAGTCGCCGGAAATCGTCTACAGGTCACCAAAACGGGCGTCGTTGGGCGCGTTAGAACGACCAGACGACGACGCGTCGACTGGGATCGGTGGCGTCGTCGGAGTTGGCCGGAACGGTGACGAAGAGCGGCGATGGCGTTCGGGGGGGAGGGAGCTATGGCGCTACGGGGCACGAGGTGAGGCGTGCGCGGATGCGTCGTGCTCCTGGGAGCACCAGGAGCACGGTGCTGGGGTCGGGCGAGGCCCACGATGGCCGTGGCCACGTCGGCGAGTCCAGCAGCGACGGTGAGGCTATGACGCGGCGGCGAGCATGGTCGAGCTCGAATCCGAGCTCGGGAATGGGGGAGGAAGTGGTGGAGCTCACAGTGGTGCGGAGGAGGAGCTCGACGGAGGTGGGGGCAGCCATGGCAGCGGATCGACGACGGTGAGCCGCGGAGCCGAAGGTGGAAGACGAAGGCGTTGGCGTCGATGCAGTGCTCCCCGGCGCCGATCTTGTGGTGTAGAGGAAGAAGGGGAGCCCCGCGGAGCTTCTTGACACCAAGATGAGGCGCGGAGGCACCGGTGGCCGCGGCAATTGGCGAGCGGTGACGATGGACGCGCTCGGGCGAGGTTGGCGGCGGGGAAGACGAGCGCGTGT
>LR738713.1:521812339-521972651 GCA_902687465.1 Secale cereale | reverse complement strand
GTTTCAGCAGGGGAGGTTGCGGGGAGATCTTATCGCCGGCGGGGGCACTCGGATGGCCGGCTTGTGGCCGTGCGCGGCCTCAGCCATGGGACGCTCGCCACGCCCCCTGGTGAGCAGAGGACGAAGAAGACAGAAGGGAGGAGTTGGGCTGAATGGGGTGGACCGAGGCTAATTGGGCCGCTTGGCCATCTTGGGCCAAGGCCTAGTGGGGTGGGGGTGTTGCCTTTTGTTATTTTTGTTTTATTTTTATCTTTTAGTTATTCTTTTCTGTTTTCATTTATAGTTTCTTTTATTTTAGTTTTATGAAATAACAAGTTAGCACCTAAATTAGTATCATCAATATAGGCCACTGCCAAACCTATTTGTAGCCAATATATATTAGTTTAATATTTTCATAATTTCTAAAGCAATTAAATTGTTATTTTAGCCACTGCTTTTAATTATTATAGTGCATTTAAACTCTTTATAAAAATGTGATTTCTCCACCAATATTACATATGATATATTTGTCACTTTTAGAACATTTTAGTTTTGGCCTTTGAAAACTTTTATTGTTTGCTCGATTTTGAATTTGAATTTGAATCGATTTCGAACTAACGTGAGATTAGTAACAGTAATCGAAGTGACATGGCACCATTAGCAGAGGTTTACTGTAGCTTGATTACCTGGGCGTCACAAGACGATACCAAGGCCTCCGAAAGGAGCAACCTCTCTAGGCTGGCTCCTGAGGAGCGGAGATCTCTATGCAAGCCCCCACCTCATGAGGTTGAGATGACGCATGCCATGACGACCAAGGCCAGGCGGGTACCAGCGGGCGCAGTACAGCAGGTTTCCCCTTTGGTGCTAAAGAAGCAAGCGCAGCCGCGGAGTCCGCCAAAGGTTTTCATTTCCATGCAAGAAAACCAAGATCGCCAGGACGACATGACGAAGGTCATCGCCGAGCCCACCATGGCGTCACGACCAGAAGCTTTGCAAGCGAAGACCACCTTTCGTCAGGATAAGATGTACTAGTTGTCTCCCTTCCAATTTGGCCGTTGTGGGATCCCTTCCCGCCTTCATTTTTGGAAGAGGACCAAGGCCACTATAAATATAGTCTAGCCACCACTGTAGCAGACGACAGATCATTCAGATCACCCTCACCACCACAAGCAAGAACACACCTCCTGAGGTTGTTCCACCATTGTACTAGTTCATCCTAAGCCCACCTCGAGGCAATCTACCACAGAGTAGTAGTATGGTATTACACTGTGAGGTTGTCCGAACCTGGGCAAACTGCTTTGTCTCATTTCCTTCCTGTTCACCGAGCTAGATCGTGAGAACGGCGAGCAGGCAGATAGAGGAAGTTGAGTTCTTCGCACGCACTTCAGTGCTCGAATCTAACAAGGGTTTGGTGGAGCCCTGAATCCGACACATACGCTTTCTTCTGGTCCAGAAAAAATCGTTAAAAAGTTTTGTGGCATTTGGACTTTGTTTGATAAGGATTTTCCGTGAAGAAAAAAAAACAAGCAAAAAACAGCAACTGGCACTGGGCACTATGTCAATAGTTTAGTCCCAAAAATAATATAAAATTATTATAAAATGATTGTCAAACATCCAAGATTGATCATATAACAACATGGAACAAGCAAAAGTTATAGATACTTTGGATACGTATCAAAAGGCTTTTGTTGTAGGATGTTTATGAAACAAGAATCATGTTGCGAAAAGTGCACTCGTATAGAATGGACGGCTCGTGACCCGGCTGATCTTATGACCAGTTGGCTCACTCGTAGCACGCCCTATATAATCACAAAGAAAACTTATATATGTTGCAAGAACCCAATCGCACGATGCAGTTTGCTTGGCTCGATCAACTCATGATGTCACCATAATACCATTAACAACTTGGTTGTTGTTAGGGTAACTCCAAAGCGGGTCACCAAATGTCCGCGGACAGCGGGCGAAGTGCCGACCGTCCAACAAGAATCGCCAAAAGAGCGTGTACATCTATTTTTTGCATTGATTTTTAGAATTCTTTTTACATAGAAAAGGCTCTCAAACAAGTAATAAACATCTAAAAACTCTAAACATGTGCCTCGCCGTCCTCGGTCTGGCCATCGACGTTGTTGTCAGAGGTTTGGCTGACGACCCCTGTCTTGGATGGTCTAGCATTCTCGTCGTTGCGTGTCGACACAAACGAGGCAGGGATGATGATGTGTTCATGGTGGCATCATGATGTCTACGCACGCTTCTACTCTTGTAGACTATGTTGGGCCTCCAAGCGCAGAGGTTTGTAGGACAGTAGCAATTTCCCTCAAGTGGATGACCTAAGGTTTATCGAACTCAGGGAAGTAGAGGTTGAAGATGGTCTCTCTCAAGCAACCCTGCAACTAAGATACAAGAAGTCTCTTGTGTCCCCAACACACCTAATACACTTGTTAGATGTATAGGTGCACTAGTTCGGCGAAGTGATGTTAAATGGCAAGTAATATGGATGGCAAAACAAAGTAATATAATTCTGTAATTAAAAGTGCAGCAAGCAAACAAGTGGTAAACGTGAGCACAAATGGTATTGCAATGGTTGAAACAAGGCCTAGGCTTCATACTTTCACCAGTGGCAACTCCCAACAACATTAACATAATCGACTCACATGATATTTCCCATAAAACATGCAAAGGGGACGCACTCGGAGGTCATTCCTTCGTGGTCAAGAGAGGACGAGAATTATGTAGGGCTACAAAAGCACACCTCAAAGTTCGTAGTTCTCAATCTAAGGATTTCCCAATGTCACCGCGGCCATCCAAAGAGAGTCCCACAATCACCACAACATATCTAAAGGATAGTCAAAGACAAGCACCAAGAGACTCTCAATCTTCAATCAACACACAAGAGAGGAAATCACTCATGAAAATACTTTTCTAATCCATGTCCAATAGACCGCTGTCACCTTGGTCTCGGGGATTATACTAGATAAAGACAAGTGAGTACATCAATCCAATACATAGAGGAAGGGGAAACATCATGGGATCACCCTAGATTAACATAGCCTATGATCACAATGAAGATCACATCATGGGAGAGAGAATTGACCACATAGCTACTGGTAAGAACCTCAGCCCCGAGGAGGAACTACTCCCGCATCATGCAGGGAGGAAGCAACGTCGATGGAGATGAATCCGGGGGCACTTCCCCGTCCCGGCAGGGTGCCGGCGCAGGAATTATGGTCCCCCGAAGCTTGATGGCGATGGCGGCGGAGATCGGAATCGCGTCTGGAGAAAAGGGGTCCGGAATCAGGGTTTTCTCGACGGACCTTAAATATATGCCAAAGGGGGTCACCAGGGGAGTCCTGGGGGGCCCAGGTGCCCCCCGGCGCGGCCTAGGGGTGGGCCGCCTGGGCAGGCCGCCTGGAGCCCCTGTGGGCCCCCCCGGCTGTACTTTGGCCGCACGGTAGCTCCTGGAACGCTGATTTTTTATATATTTTTTCTGGATTTTTCCTGGCAGTTCTCGTAATGTGAAAACCTGAAATACAAAAACAGCCGAAAACAGAAACTGGCACTGGGGTGCACTGAGTTAATAGGTTAGTCCAAATATGATCAAAAGTGTATGGAAGTGTATAAATATCATAGCAATATCACCCAAAAGAGGCATGGAGCAAGCAGAAATTATAGATACATTTTGGACGTATCAACATCCCCAAGCTTAATTCCTGCTCGTCCTCGAGTAGGTAAATGATAACAAGAATAATTTCTGTGGTGACATGCTATTAACCATATAGGACTTATTCATAGTCATATGACAAAAGCTTACTGAGACAATGAATCTGTAGTAATTAAGTTGCCTCATGAGAAAATCACAAAGAACTGAAAGTTTTACAATATGATACTGAAACATCCAATAGATTTGCAATGAACATGAAATGCAAATATGATAAAGTGATATCTAGCTTGCCCCCTTTAGTGAAGCAAAACATAAATGCAGGGGCACCTTCAAGGTTTAAGTGATGACTAGATACAATGATTTTAGAATAAACGATATCACAATCATGCAAAAGACAATGCTACTTTGGGACAATGCACATTACACTCAGAATGACAATCATGCTCTCAGTAGTTGGTGCTTTAAAAGAAGGTGGAGACTCAACATAAAACTAAAAGAATGGCCCTTCGCAGAGGGAAGCAGGGATTACTCATGTGCTAGAGTTTTTTATTTTGAAAACATAGAAGCAATTTTGTCAACGGTAGTAATACTTCATATATGTTATGCATAAGACATCCTATAAGTTGCAAGCCTCATGCATCGAATACCAATAGTGCTCGCACCTTGTCCTAATTAGCTCGGATTTCCATGGGTTATCATTGCATTACATATGTTTCAACCAAGTGTCACAAAGGGGTACCTCTATGCCACCTGTACAAAGGTCCAAGGAGATAAATCGCATTTGATTTCTCGTTTTTGATAGATCTCAACTTGAGGACATCCATACCGGGACAACATAGACAATAGATAATGGACTCCTCTTTAATGCTTAAGCATTCATAAGAGGTTGAGGATTAATGTCCAAGCTAAAACTTCCACCATGATACATGGCTTTGGTTGGCGGCCCAATGTTCTTCTCTAACAATATGCATACTCAAACCATTCAACTCATGGCAAATCACCCTTACTTCGGACAAGACGAACATACATAGCAACTCACATGATATTCAACAAAAGTGTAACAGTTGATGGCGTCCCCAGAAACATGGATACCGCTCAGCAAGCAACTTATAAGAAATAAGATACATAAGCGACATATTCTTTACCACAATAGTTTTTAAGCTACTTTCCCATGAGCTATGTATTGCAAAAATGAAGGTTTTAAAGGTAGCACATGTAAATTTACTTGGAGTGGCGGTGAAATACCACATATAGGTAGGTATGGTGGACTCATATGGCATAACTGGATTAAAAGAATGTGGATGCACAAGCAGTCAGTCCGCTTAGTACAGGTGGAGGTTAGCAAAAGACTGGGAGCGACCAACTAAAAGAGCAATGACGGTCATAATCATGCAGAGCGACAAAGCAACATTGAATCAGGCATGGTAGTTATATCACTACTCAGAAACAAAAGATCATCAAGGCTTGACAGACTTTCTTTACAGTCTTAAATATGCGTGAGCATACGCCAAGTCAATCAAAATAAATTCTTGAAGGAAGATATTACTAAACCATACCACATCATAGGCAAACAAATCAAGTTGGTACTCCAATAACACATTGGGAATCCCCCAGCTATTTGAGACTAACCACAAGAAAACATGAACTACTAAGCGCCATTATGCACGTAGCATCTTTATCATAGACATATCAACCAATGCAACGGAAGCAAACTCTCTTAATAAGGTGAGCATGGTAATTAAAGAGAGTTCAAGCAACCAACTAAACAAAAGCTCTTTGAAAAGATAAGCATGAATACTAAGAGCTGAACATGATAGTAGCTATTTAAAAGACAAAGAACACACACAGCAAAGATAGACATGAAAATTCTATGTTATGTTCTAGGTAGAAGTGGAGCGTGTTTCTCTCCCACATAAAGAAAGCTGAGTTCCGACTCGTTATGAAAAGCTAAAGAAAACTAAAAAGGAAATTAAAAGCAAGACGCCCCAAGCACAGCACATAACACATGAAGTGATTAAAATATAGTGGAACGAAAGACGATCTGATAATGTTGATGGAGAAGGGAATGCACGGGGGCATCCCCAAGCTTAGACGCTTGAGTCTCCTTGAATATTTCTTGGGGGTGCACGGGGGCATCCCCAAGCTTGAGCGTTTGACACTCCTGGATCTTTTTATCATCTTCCCTCGCACACTTGAAAACTCCCTTCATACATAACTCATCATAATCTGATTAGCGAGGTTAGTACCCATAATAAAATAATTGTTCCTTGCTGGAAATAAGGATATTCTTGAAGATCTACCGTTTCTCAAGATTTCCAAAAGGTTTTTGCAAAGAAAAAGCAAGCTCTAGGTTTGCAAAATGGAGGAAAGGCAAAACAGGACAGAATCTGTGAAAAACAGAACAGCAGGTAGTAAATGATTTGTTCGGGGCACTTCTGCAACTCTAATAAAAAAACTCAGAACAGACTCACGAAAGAAAATTATATAGAGCACGCTGTCGAAAAAATTCAGACCAAAAAGATGATCTGGTGATTTTATACGAATTTTTCTATCCAAGGACAGAATCTGTTTCCTGGACAGCACGTCACAACTTTTGAACTTTCTTGCAATCAGAGGCTAAACTTGGCACAAAGCTGAAAAGTAAAGATACAATGATGATGCTACTGTAGTAACAAACATCAAGACCACTAAAAACTGAAAGAACAAACCGAAAGCAAAGATAACAAGGGTTGTCTCCCTAGAACTCTTTCTTTATAGCCATAAAAATAGGCTTAAGACTTTAATGATGCTCTCGTAGGAATAAGAGCTGAAGAACAAAAGAGAGCATCAAGAAGCAAATACCAAACACATTTAAGCCTAACATTCTTCCTATGCATAGGAATATTGCAATAGAATAATTCATTGAAGCACAAAGCAACTAGCATAGGAAGGCAGAACAAGCATAACTTCAAAATATTCACCATAAAGAGAGGAAACTTCTTATTATTAAGATATTTAGAACCAAGTCTCCCTCTCTCATTATAAATTTCAGTGGCATCATGAATGAACTCAACAATATAAGCATCACATAAAGCATTGTTACCATGATCCACATGCAAAAAGGTACTCTTACTCTCCACATAAGCATAATCTTTCTCATTGGTAATAGTGGGAGTAGGACTATCATAAACAACTTGAACACTATAGATTAATTGTGTATTAGGAGGGTGGTGTTCAACAAGGGAGTAATTCCCTCCATGATTATGACAAGTTTCATAAGGATAATTTCTCCTTATGTCGTAGGTACCTTTATAATCACTATAGATTGGAGTTATAACATCATCATAGTAGAGAAGAGCATTATCATTGCTAGCAACTATATTTGTAATCATGTTGTCTTTATTATTACTAGCAAAAGAATTATCAATTGTCACATCACTAGTGGGTAAAGGATTTGCAATCCTATCATCCCCAAGCTTAGAGCTTCCCATATCATCACTTTCAGAGTTGGTAACAAAAAGATTTTCAAGATCATAAGTAGCATTATCATCATTTTCCCAATCACAATAAGTAACATGCATATCATAATCAAAATCATCTTCAATAGTACCTACAGACGTATCATCAAGATGATAATTACGGCAATAAACTTCACCTTCTTCTTTAAACTTACAACCGTTAGGATAAAAGTTGATGGGAGGAATATGCTCAGGCCAGGTTGATACCCATTCTTCTTCCTTCTTGCTCGTCCTCCTCCTCCTCCTCTTCTTTTTCTTCTTCTTCACCTTAGGAGGGGGTGGTTGGAGATGAAGCTTCTCCACATATCCTGGTTTATCATTAGAAATAATAGGGGAAACTTGGGAGAAACTCTCCTTTTTATTAGCAGAAATATAAGAGACATTTTTATACTTTGGTAAAGTTCCCTCCTTTCTAATCTTACTTATGTAATCATTTTCATGGCAATTAACAACACAATAGAGATGGCAATTTTTCAAAGTGTTTTTTATTCCTATGGCATTATCATCCAGCCAAGAAGTCTTTTCTGATAACTCTTCACACATCAAAAATAACATAAGCTCATCATAAAGATCAGAGGTGATCATGTTATCACACAACCGGTTAACAGTTATGTTTTGAAAGTTCATGCATTGAAAATTAAAGTGACCCTCTATACGGCAGAGTTCACAAGTAAAAGGATAAAGGTCACACAATTCTCTAGCAATTTCATTTAAATCTCTGACCCAAGTGATTGTTCTTTCATGCTTATGTTGCTTACAATACTTCTCTTCTTCAATCATAGGCCTTTCACAAGGTATATCCACTCCACAAAAATTAACATGCTTATATAAAACTTCATTTTTAGGAATTGGATCATGCATGTTGCAATCATCATGAACAATTTCATTTTCTTTGCAAGTCTCTTTAAAAGGTTTATGATGCTTGATCCAATCCTCCTTAGGCATATTAAGATGTGAAGCAAAAGATTTGAGGAAATCAACAAGGAGTTGAGAATCAAGCCCAAACTTAGCACTAAACTTATTAAAACTTGTAGTTTCAACAAAGTACTTAATGCAAGCATACTCATAAATTATACCTGACTCTTTACCTTTGTCGATCTCCCAATCTTCAGTGTTGCGTTGAATTCTTTCAAGGAGTTCCCATTTAGCATCAATCTTTTCGTTTGTGAAAGAACCCATAGAGGAAGCATCGAGCAAATCTTTATCCTGTCGAGAGAGCCTCGCATAGAATTTAGTAATAATAATATCTTTGGGGAGCCCATGGTTAGGGGTGGGCACTTTCAAACCGAAAACCGAAATTTGAAACCGAACCGAACCATTTTAACCGAAATATAGGCTAAATCGGTTTTTGGTTATTCGGTTTGGTTTGAAAAATATAAATTATTTGGTGTTTAATTTTAAATCGGTTTTTGATTGAGAAAAACCGTATACACCGAACTAACCGAGTTATGAGTCCACTACCCTTGTTTCTCTCCGCGCAAGCACAATAAGATAGCCAATTAGTCTAAGTCGCTAGCTAGTTGTATATCGTTTTGGAAACTATACATAGATTCATGCAATCACAAGAGTATGGGTCTAGTGCATACATTATAGGATCTCATGCATGCATATACTAATTGGTAGCTATTTTTAAGATGATTGACGGCTATGTCTGTACAAAGTATAACGAATAATTACATGATACGCTACTTCAACTGATGGTGGTGCACATGTATTTTGGTTTTTCGGTTAACCGAACAAACCGAACCGATATATTTTGGTTAATAAGGTTCGGTGGCAATTTTTACCGTGATTATTTCGGTTGTCATTTTCCAGAAACCGAAATTCTAGAAACCCGAATAAACCAAACCGAATTAACCATATAAACCGAATGCCCACCCCTACCCATGGTTAGGACATTTTAGCATTAACGTTTTCAGTCTCCCCCAATCTTGAGCTATGCTCTCTCCGTCATGAGGATAAAAATTATAAACATAATTCCTATTCTCATGGACTTCATGAAGAGGATAAAACTTGGAGTAAAAGAGAGACTGGATCTCTTCCCACTCCAGCAGGTGAGAGTCATTTAGTAGCCTATACCATTCCAATGCTTTTCCTTTCAGTGACAAGGCAAATAATTTCCTCATGACAAACTCCCTCGATACACCTGCAAGCTTAAATAATGAACATAGTTGTGACAGATATAGCAAGTGTTCACCGGGATGTCTGTCTCCTGCATAACGATTAGCCAAAACATAATCGATAATACCAGCCGGTATTTTATAGGGCACAATTTCAGTAGGAGGAGGAGCAACCACCACAGGTGTGGGGCGTCCCCCCGCAAGCAATGATCCAATAGCAAGGTTTTCCATAAACATAACTAGTGAAATAAAAACAAGAAACAAAAAGATTTAATTGCAAGATCTAAAGATATACCTTCAAGCGCTCACCTCCCCGGCAACAGCGCCAGAAATAGCTTGATGTCTACGCACGCTTCTACTCTTGTAGACTATGTTGGGCCTCCAAGCGCAGAGGTTTGTAGGACAGTAGCAATTTCCCTCAAGTGGATGACCTAAGGTTTATCGAACTCAGGGAAGTAGAGGTTGAAGATGGTCTCTCTCAAGCAACCCTGCAACTAAGATACAAGAAGTCTCTTGTGTCCCCAACACACCTAATACACTTGTTAGATGTATAGGTGCACTAGTTCGGTGAAGAGATATTAAATGGCAAGTAATATGGATGGCAAAACAAAGTAATATAATTCTGTAATAAAAAGTGCAGCAAGTAAACAAGTGGTAAACGTGAGCACAAATGGTATTGCAATGGTGGAAACAAGGCCTAGGCTTCATACTTTCACTAGTGGCAACTCCCAACAACATTAACATAATCGAATCACATGATATTTCCCATAAAACATGCAAAGGGGACGCACTCGGAGGTCATTCCTTCGTGGTCAAGAGAGGACGAGAATTATGTAGGGCTACAAAAGCACACCTCAAAGTTCGTAGTTCTCAATCTAAGGATTTCCCAATGTCACCGCGGCCATCCAAAGAGAGTCCCACAATCACCACAACATATCTAAAGGATAGTCAAAGACAAGCACCAAGAAACTCTCAATCTTCAATCAACACACAAGAGAGGAAATCACTCATGAAAATACTTTTCTAATCCATGTCCAATAGACCGCTGTCACCTTGGTCTCGGGGATTATACTAGATAAAGACAAGTGAGTACATCAATCCAATACATAGAGGAAGGGGAAACATCATGGGATCACCCTAGATTAACATAGCCTATGATCACAACGAAGATCACATCATGGGAGAGAGAATTGACCACATAGCTACTGGTAAGAACCTCAGCCCCGAGGAGGAACTACTCCCGCATCATGGAGGGAGGAAGCAACGTCGATGGAGATGAATCCGGGGGCACTTCCCCGTCCCGGCAGGGTGCCGGCGCAGGAATTATGGTCCCCCGAAGCTTGATGGCGATGGCGGCGGAGATCGGAATCGCGTCTGGAGAAAAGGGGTCCGGAATCAGGGTTTTCTCGACGGACCTTAAATATATGCCAAAGGGGGTCACCAGGGGAGTCCTTGGGGGCCCAGGCGCCCCCCAGCGCGGCCTAGGGGTGGGCCGCCTGGAGCCCCTGTGGGTCCCCGCCGGCTGTACTTTGGCCGCTCGGTAGCTCCTGGAACGCTGATTTTTTATATATTTTTTCTGGATTTTTCCTGGCAGTTCTCGTAATGTGAAAACCTGAAATACAAAAACAGCCGAAAACAGAAACTGGCACTGGGGTGCACTGAGTTAATAGGTTAGTCCAACTATGATCAAAAGTGTATGGAAGTGTATAAATATCATAGCAATATCACCCAAAAGAGGCATGGAGCAAGCAGAAATTATAGATACGTTTTGGACGTATCACATCATCATCATGCTGGTTCGACATGTTGTCGTACTCTGCCTTCAACCCTCGAAGAGGCGATTGCGCTCCGCCTCATTGATGCAGAGCCACCAGCGCTTGCAACGGATGGTGCCAACATTGTGCACCGAGTCAGGCATTAATCGATTGATATTGAAGATCATCGAGTCCGCCACAACCATGGTCATGCGACAACTTCAGACGCTCGCTCTGCCTCCTGCTGGTGGTCCTCTACGAGTTGGAGGTTGTAGTGTTGCCCACCTACAGCCACCGACGCCTCCTCTACCGGTTTAGGCACTTGCTCCTCCTCCTTCACCAATGCTACTACCCGATCGTAGTGCTGTCTCACATGCATCATCCTAAACCAAAACATCGGCGATGACGATGATGAATGAGGATGCAAAGGGGTAGTTGGACGGTGGCTCGGACGGTACGATACTAGCTCGAAGGGTTGGGGTTTTGGGACATGGCCAATCAAGTTAAATAGCGAGGGTAGTCAGAGCGGGGGCTTGAATGCGGAGCGTCGAAATAGGGATGCCCGGTCAGCCGACATGATTGCGGGTAGGTTGTCGTCTCGTTTGGTCATGTTCACTCTGAGTGGCATGAATGTGTCACGGAGACCGAGCTAACACGGCAAGAGAGGTGGAACAGGAGTTTTGGGTGGGTCCATGTTGTCGGAGTTTGGTGACGGTTAGTGCGATTTTAAATGTTTGTGGCACGCTCAATGTTGTGATGTGTTTTCTTTTTTGGGGCCTCGATGTTTTGGTGTTGTACTATCCAAAATGCAGTTTCCCTCCTTTTCATCTTCCGCCTAGAACAAATGGAAGTCCAAGGCGTCCTAGCTCATACACATATGTTCTTCACATGTTAATTCATTAGGTATATCAGTGAAGCCAATGTGCATTACATTCTCCCATTGCTATTTATGTCTTTATATATCATGTGAGTTTGATAATTCGTGTACATGTCTTACTTTAATGATACACATGTGTTTCAAGACCAGTGTAGTAGCACATGCGGGACAAAAAGAAAATCAATACTTGGTTTTGCCAAAGTCGGGCTCTGGTGGCTTGGGCAGCAGAATGAGGCTCTCCTCCTGGAGCGACCGCTGGCGTTGCACACCGCGCATGGCCTTCCTGGCGAACCTCGACACGAGCAACGCTGTCTTGATCTGGCTCGACGACGACGCAGACGCCATCTCTGCACCGTACATCTCTTCCTCCTCCCGCCTCCGATGCTCCGCCGCCTTCCGCTTCTGGTACCTCCTCCACGCGGCCTGGATGAAGCACGACGCCCAGGTGCGCCACTGCTGCGAGTAGAACCTGAAGGTCTGCTGCAGCTGCTTGCTGTGCAGGCGCCGGAACTGCCCGGCGACGAACTTAAGCTCGTCGGCGTGCAACGCGAAGCCCTCCACCTCGGAGAGCGCCTTGACGCTGCGAGTGGACAGCGGCAGGTTCGCCGCAGCCTTGGGGTCCAGCGCCCATGTGAGGAGCTCCTCGCCGCAGAAGTCCCCTTCCTTGAGGAGCCCCTTGTTGAAGAACCCCGTGCGGCCCCCGTCGGTGGTGGAGCTCTCGAGGCGGCCTCTGATGATGAAGAGCATCTCGTCGACGGGCTCCCCTTCCCGCACCACGTAGGTGGTCTCCGTGCACAGGCTGGGCTTGAGCCTCTCGCAGATGGCGTCGAGGAGGCGCTCGTCCATGTTGGCGAAGAGCGGCACGCGACGGACGAGGCGGAGGCAGAGGTGGCGCTTGACGTCCCGCCGGATGTCCTTGGGGAGGCAGCTCACGAGGCCGTCCTCGTCCACGCCCCGCGTCTCGAGCCACTTGTACTGGTTGTGCCGCCACACGCGCTCCCGGAGGTCGTCGGGGAGATGGCGGTGGCGCATCCACTGCTCCGAGTCCCGCCGCTTGAGCCGCATCTCCTCCATGCGCAGCGTCATGGACTGGAGGTACGTCTGCATGTTGCCGATGAGCAGCGCCATGAGGATGAGGCCGAAGACCGCGAGGATGATGGCGAACAGGGCCTCCCCCTTGTAGTGCGTGGTCTCCAGCCCCTGGGCGCCGCTGCTGAGGTTCTGGAGGCCCCACCACAGGCAGTAGAGGATCTTTGGCACGAGGTCGTTGGTGTGGGTGACCCCCGAGGTGATGGCGGAGGTGTAGATGCCGTAGCTGAAGCCCGTGCCGTTGTTGTCCACGGGCGCGCACTCCTGCGAGAGCACCTGCCGGATCATGGTCCGCCACTTCATGAAGTCGTCCTCATCGCCCTCTTGTTTCCCCCCGCAGTACATGTATATCTTGCACTGGTGGAACTTGAGCCCCGCGCACTTCTCGCGCCAGCAGTCGTCGAGGCGCTCCACGGCGAGGAGGTACCAGAAGGAACCCACCATGTGGGAGCATAGCATGTAGAGGAGGAGGTAGAAGGCGGCGCCGGCAAAAGCGGTCTCCGCGAAGACGCCGGTGGTGCGCCTGAGCTCGGAGGTGATAGGGTAGAAGCGGAGGAGGCGTGGCAAGTACTGGGTGAGCACGATGAAGAAGAGCGCCGTCTTGATGGGAAGCAGGTCCGCGTTCTTGGGCCTCATGAAGAACTTGACCATCTGGATTTGCGGCAGGGGAAGCACGGAGAGGAGGTCGACGACGAAGAAACGGCGGAGGTAGCGGCGCGCTATGGCACTGTGGTCGACGACGAGCTCCCCGCGGCCGAACACCCGCGACGACGGCGCGATGAAGGCGGTGTGGAACTGCAGCACGATCCGCGCCAAGTAGAAGAAGTCGATGGCGGTGCGCACGGCGGTGGCGGCGACGGCCAGGTCACGTTTGAAGCCGATGCATGTGTTGCTCTGGGTCACGTTGACGGAAGGGAGGTAGAAGAAGAGCGGGTCGGTGGCGACGGAGATGATGCAGGAGAAGACGAAGAGGCGGTTCATGCGCATCAGGAACGGGTCCTGCGGGTCGTAGATCTTGAGGGAGATGCTTTTCAGGTCCTCCTGGAAGACACGCCCGATGTTCTTGAGCCGCTCCGACTGGCTGATCACGCCGGCAGCCGCCATGCGGATGGACCGGGACCGGATCTTGGGGCCGCGGGAGAAGTAGCTGTCCATCTGGTGGCCGCTGCCGGGGCCGTCCATGGCGGCGATCCTCGATCGGGCTGACCGTACGTTTCCTCCAACCTCACGAACTTGTCCTTGCGTCGACCGTCGTCTTCGGTGAAAGGGGACCTATGGCCGCCGCCGCAGCCGGAGAACATGATCGTCCTGCATCGGAGCTAGGGCGAAGGCGGCTGCATGCTGCGGTATCATCCTCATTCTTGCCACTCACAACATGCCGGCGGCGATTAATTGCAACGGATATCGACCGACCGACGACGAAGACGATCGACGCGGCAGAGAACGAGCAGCCGATCGACAAGCAAAATCGACTTTCGCGGCCGGGAAATCGTGACTATCGAAGCTAATCGATTTGTTGGTTCGTCCCCTTCCCCCCTCTCCGTTCTCGTTTATCCTCTCTTTGTGGTTGCATGTATTGCTCTGCTTCATGCATGGACGAGAGAGGGACGAGGGCGCGGCCTACACGTGGAGTGTTTCCACTGGTACATACATACTCCAGGTTCATGCATGCGCACGCGAGAGAAAACGAGAGTTGTCGGCCGGATTATATACTCGGCGAAACGACATTCAAGAATAATTTGAGTACGTACATTATATCCATTGATCGAATGATTACAAAAAATGTGACCACAAATCGATTTCAAATTAGGCACTTTTTTTTTTGGGTGTCGTTCGTTGGGTACTACATGGGCGTCTTAAAACATGTCTGACTCGACTCCGTTGCGGCCGCGATTCTCTGTCTCTCATAATAATGGTGCGCGCCTTAGTTGCGTGTCCCGCTATGGAATCCTCTCTCCTTTGCATGCTCCATCCGTGCGGTGTGGTACGGGAAAGGCGACGGAGCTCACTGAAGCGAGGTGGTATAAAAGCCCGGTGATCCGAGTCAATGCGTGCGCAGGCGCTAGCACGCAAACCTCCTTTTTTCACCGTCGTTGTTGCGCCACGAATTGCGTGATCCAGATCTTCATTTAGTCTAGTCACCAATGGTTTGGCACCTGCCCATTGAAACGGAAGTGCCAAAGTCCATTGTTCGCGTCGAAAGGTGCCCACCCGTAGATCCGGCGATAGATCCTTCCTTTCCTTGGCGGTACTGCATGTCATCACGTAGTACGAAAACTGTGACACCGGTGACCTCTTGGGCATCGTCCCATGCGATTTTTCGAAGAAAAAAATGGTCCATTTTACTACTTTGAACAAAGTTGACGGTTCACACAAGGGGATCTATTTTTCTGCCACCTTCACCCCTTAATTAAACCCATACCGGACCAAAAAACCCCTGGGTGATTTGTCTCGACTTGAAGATGACGTGGCGGTGGTCAACGGTGGTTTTGACCTGCGGGTGGGCCTCTCTTGTCAGGCGCGAGTGTGGTAGAGCTGCCCCCACTGTTTCGTGAGCTCCTCTGCATCCGTTCGTTCTTTCTTCCCCAAATTCCCCATTTCCCTCCCTCTCTGTCACCACCAATGGAATCGTCGTGGCGCGCTGAGCCGAGACCATCGACGGTGCTCCGAGTGGCGGCGGCGGCGACTGTGCGCCGCGGTGAATCAACCCCAATCCCTCTTGTCCCCATCCCCAAACCCTAGCGTGACGGCGCATGCCATGCAGCGTCGGGACTGGTAGGGGTGGAGTGTTTCCGTGGCGGCGCCGGCAAATTGAGGTTAGTCTCATCTCCTTCCCCTAGTACACATTGCTCTAGTTGATTGTAAGATAGGTTAATGGTCTAGTTGGAGTAGAATGAAGGAGAAGGTCCTGTTTTTTAGGGATTTAAGTGTTACTTTGTTGTTGTTCAAAATCTGCAGGGTCAACAATGGATAATCTTGATTGGTTAGGCCTTCGTGTCTATTACAATGGTCAATTTGAACATTCAGGGAAATGTTTATCTTACATAGGTGGTTCTGTCGATGTTACTTCTATTCAGAGGGACAGTATGTCCTTACCATCTGTCGAGGTCACTTTCATTCAGAGGGACAATGGTTCTGTCGAGGTCACTTTCATTCAGAGGGACAATGGTTCTGTCGAGGTCACTTTCATTGGCATACCATGATGAGTATTTGACAGACAATCACAGGCTCTACTGGGTGTTTCCTGGAATGAATGTTAGAGATGGGCTGAGAAGGTTAGAGAGTGATGCAAATGTGTATTGAAATGCATTACATAAGGTGGTGTTGTGGACATGTATGTGAACTTGGAAGCTGAAGTTGCACAAGACAATGCTTCTGAAGGTGGAGAAGAACAAAATGCAGGAAATGAAGAAGAGCAACAAGAGCACACTGAAAATCCTAGAACCGAAAGTCAAGAATAGCACACTGACAGTCATTGGCAAGCAGAGCATGAAGAGGACCTAGATGATTGTTCTAATGAGGATGTGGATGAGCATGAGCATGAGGATGCTGCTGAAATTGGTGGAACAGCAACAAATCTCAAATCTGGAGGTGGATTAGAGATTAATGTAGCAAATAAAGAAGAGGCTATTGCTGGTGAATGTGAAGACCTAGATTGGGGTCCTAGAGATGCAGATAGTTCAGGGGAAGATGATGAAGCAGAAGAGCTCAGAAAGCATGCTAAAGAAGTGCTTAGAAAGATAAGAGTTAACTTGCCACTTGATGAAGAGAATGAGATCAAAGAAAATACAACACAGATAATCCTTGTAGATGAAATGGATGAGGGAAATGACACTCCTTACATGGATTCCAGTGAGGAGTATAGTTATGATGAGGATGAGTTTGGAAATTCCTTTAAGAGGGAAACAAGATTTCCAGGATTTGATAGCAAGGCTGCAATTTCTGTCTTTTGCTTTGGCATGACATTTAGGGGAAGAAAACAGTTCAAGAAGACTGTTGTGAAACATGGTATAGCAGTGAAGAGACAAATTACCTTCATAAAGGATGAGGCTAGTAGGATTAGGCCAAAATGCTCTTGGCCTCAGTGTCCATGGTTGATATATGTTGGAAAGAGGAGCTCTAATGACTGGTTTCAAGTGATCACATTTGTAGACACCCACACATGCCCCCATAGGAGAGACAACAGATTGGTTACTGGAGCTAGAATAGAACATAAGTATGAGAGAATTGTGAAGGCCAATCATGGATGGAAAATCAAATCTAACAAGGCAACTGTCAGGTTGGAGATGTTTGTAGATGTGCATGTCTCCGAGATAAAGAAAGCAAAGGCAATTGTGAGAACAAGAGTTAGAGAGGCAATGCATGAAGACTATGCTAGATTTTTTTATTACCAACTAGAAATATTGAGGAGCAATCCAAGTAGCATTGTTGCAGTAGTGCTAATCCAAAAGAAGTGCCCCTATTTTTTAGAGATTATATGCGTGTTTCCATGCCTGCAAAAGAGGGTTCATAGAGGGTTGTAGGAAAGTTGTAGGCTTGGATGGTTGCTTCTTTAAGGGAGCCGAGAGTGGAGAACTCTTGTGTGCTCTTGGGAGAGATGTCAATAGGCAAATGTATCCAATATCCTGGAGACAAACCACCCAGGTTTTTTTTTGTATTCTATGGGTTTGATCAAGGGGTGAAGGAGGCAGAATAATAGATCAAGGAGTGATGTGAACCACCAATTTTGTTCAGGGTAGTAAAATGGACTTTTTCGATTTTTGGTGATGTGAAAGAGTGGAAGCTCTAGAGGAGTAGACATTGGTTGGTACTTGGTGGGGGCAGCTCTACCACACCCGCAGGTCAAAACCACCGTTGACCACTGATGTAACACCCCATATGTGATACCTTTCGTTTATGGCAATATATGAAACGTTGACTTCAACAATTCCATTCTGGGCTCTTCTTTCATTTCGGGTTTCTTCGTTTTGTCGTGTGCGTGTGTGCATTTCATCCATGTCATGTTATCATGTGCACTGCATTGCATTCGTGTTGTCACTTGCACCCGGTTCCGCTCGCCTCTTCCCGTTGTCCGTTTCGAGCTCCGACACTCACACACGTGTCCGTGGCACCCCCGAGTCCTTCTTTCATGTGTGTCCGTGTAACGTTCCCGGAATGAGGTGAGACTTGTTGTGCGTTGTTGTTTTGGTACGTGTAGGCCGCCTGTCAAGTTTCGTCGCGTTTGGAGTTCGTTTGGTACTCCAACGGTTAACCTAGTGGGCTAAAAGCTCCTCTGACTTTTGGCCCAAGACCCCCTCCACAACAGCCCACTAACCCAGCACAACCACTCCCATCCTCTCGGTCGTTGGATCGTGATCGTGTGGGCGAAAACCGCACCCCATTTGGACCTCCCTATGCCTATAAAAACGTCGCATCCCCTCCATTTTCACGCGAAACCCTAGTCCTTCCCATTTTTTTCCTTTTTCCCCGTGTCCCGCAGCTCCTTCGCGCGCCGGACACGTCCGCCGGTGCCGGATGCGTCTGCCACGCCCCCGCGGCCACTCCCAGGCCGACACGTGGCCTACCGCGCCGGATCCCACCCGCGCCACCGCGGGCCCGCCGCGGCCCAATGATAACCCTCAACCGTAAGGGATCGAGATAGTCTTCGCGGGTAAGAATAACCCAATTTATTGATTCGACACACGGGGAGCCAAAGAGTATTTATAAGCTTTGACAGTTGAGTTGTCAATTCAACCGCACCTGAAATATACTTACTTGCAACAAAAGATAAATGGTAACAGTGATATGATAGTGATGATAGTGATAGTAAAAGTAAACAGCAAAAGTAAATAGTAAAAGTAAATGGCAAAAGTAGCAACTAGTGACAAGCAGGATTTAAAACACTGTAGGCTAGGGAGATGGATGGTTGGGCGCTGCATGGATGAGATATATCATGATTCTAACTTGGGGCACGGCACACGGAAAAGTAATGATCATCTAGGCAAATATCAAACATTAGGCATGTATCCCGTAGGTAGTTGTACGTGCTTGCAATAAGAACTTGCACAACATCTTTTGTCCTACCATCCCGCTACGAACGGGGCCAAAAGGAAATTATGGAGATTAAGGTGCTCCTGTCAAAGAGCACCGGAACAAAGCAATGAACTCAATGGATACATGTAATCCTCAAACTACGGACCATCCCCTTTGGTGTCCCAAGCTGTCACTTTTGGGATCGCCGGTTCCGAACCGTAATAGGTGCAAACAACTCATAGATAGGATCACGAACACAAATATATTCATGCAAACACATATGGTTCAGATCTGAAATCATGGCACTCGGGCCCTAAGTGTCAAGCATTAAGAATAACAAGTTGAAGCAAAGATGATAAACACCATAGTAGATGATAGGCAACATGCCCCCAACGATCTGACAAACTATTACATGATCTAACTCATCCAATCCCTACCACCCCCTTCGCCTACAGCAGGGGAATTACTCACACATGGAGGGAGAAGTCATGGAGGGATGATGGAGTGGTGATGATGATGACGATGGCGACGATCTCCCCTCTCCGGAGGCCAATTCAGCCTCCAGATTAGCCCTCCCGAAGAAGAACAGAGGGTGGCGGCGGCTCCGCGACGGAAAACTGCGAAAAGAACTTCTGATCTGGGGTTTCCGTGTCGCGAGTAAAAATATGAGGCAAAGTAGGGCACCAGGGGGTGTGGGCCCCACCCCGGCGACCCCTCGGCGCGGCCCAGGGGGGGGGGCGCGCCCACAGGGCGCCTGGGAACCCCCTGGCCCCCCTCTGGCTTCCCTTCTGGCTCCTGGTTCCTTCGGGTGCGTGGATTTTCTGTGATTTTTCGTGGATTTTTCTGAGATACCTAAAAATCCGTTTTCCTGCACACAATAAAACCATACAGGCAGCTCTGCTGAAAACAGCGTCAGTCCGGGTTAGTTTAGCTCAAATCATGCAAGAATGAGGTCAAAACAATATCAAAAGTGTTTGGAAAAGTAGATACGTTTGAGACGTATCAACTCCCCCAAGCTTAGCATATTGCTTGTCCTCAAGCAATTCAGTTCAACGAACTGGACGCGACAAAGAAAACTTTGACAAACTCTTTTGCTTCATTAGATGTATATAAGCATGTACTACGAAAAGAGTCTAGCAAGTATTGAAACAGTACTATGAGGACAATGCAAGGAGCAATCCTTCTTTCAAGTGACCAGTCACAAATATTTAAAAGTAAATAATATACTACTGAAAATCAAGACAAGATTACATTGCACATAGCTTGAGCATATTAGGGTGGTATCTCGCTAGCCTCCATGAGTGAAGCAAAACATAAATGCAGAAACTCCTCCAGAGTCTTAAAGGAGACTAGAACTAAGGATTTCAGAATAAATCATATCACAAGCATGCAGAAGACAATGTAATACTTTGGGACAATGCACATTACACTCAGAATGACAATTATGCTCTCCTAGTTAGTGCTTTGAAGAAAGAGGGTGGAAACTCTCGAACCGTGGCTTTTGTTGGCAAGGTTGAAAACCCGTGGTCGGAAACAAAAACTAAACATGTACCAGAGCTCTTGGTTTTAAAAACAGAGGTAAAAACGTTTTTGAGAGGTGCATATTTTGTCAACGAATGCTAGCAGATAACTCAATCACTTCTTAAGCTGGACAAATCTCGAGGAACGGCTCCCGCATGAGGACGATCACATCCTCTTAATCTCCTTTGTTTATCACTGCCAAAGTTTTCTGATTTCTCATGAACAAAGCGTGAAGGAGGGTTTGTTTGTTATATTATCTTTTTGAGCTGGGCGCACTCTATGCCAGTTCCTTCTCGTATTAAGGGTTTGCACATTAGACATGCAATCCAGGGGTGAAACTTGTCCAACTTAAAAAGATCATGAATTAACTACTACTTCCTCATGAGCTAAAACAGAGGCACAAAAAGAGAAATGCTTTTGATTAATTACGAGATGGTACACGAAAGTCTTCGTTAGGAATGGCAGGTAAATACCATGTATAGGAAGGTATGGTGGACTCATATGGCATAACAGGTTTTAAGGATTTTGGATGCACAAGCAGTCAGTCCGCTTAGTACAGGTGGAGGTTTAGCAAAAGACTGGGAAGCGACCAACTAGAGAGCAATAACGGTCATAATCATGCAGAGCGACAAAGCAACATTGAATCGGGCATGAAAGTGATATAACTATTCTAAAACTCAAAGATCATCAAGGCAGAGCAGACTTTTAGTCTTAAACATGTGTAAACATGTGCCAAGTCAATCCAAAAATTCTCTAAAGGGAAATACCACCTTAGTATACCGAACTATGAACAATGCAATGCATGTAGATTATTTCAATAACACATTATATACTCTAGTTATTCGAGACTAGCCACAAGGAAAGCATGAACCACTGGAAGAGCATTGTAAACATAGCACTATGTCGCTACAAGCTGGTCTCTAGATCATAAGTACAGGCATATGTACAAAAATAGAAACAAAAAGAGTTCATACCGGTCTTCCTTGTTGCTTCCCTTCAGTCGATCATCGTCATTACTGCTTGTCACTTGCACGATCGAACGTAGGAAATATAATTAAATGCCATCACGGACTTGAGCTGAACTCTGAAAACAAAGCAAACCAAAGAGAGAAAGGAAATCTTTTTGGATTTTTCAAAGGTTGAATAAAAGCAAAAGAAAGAGAAAATCTTTTTGTTGTTTTTGCAAAGAGAGAAATAAAGAAGAACGGGCAAAAACTTCGAAAAGATCAAAGCGAATAAAACGGATAATACAATGGAAAAGTGAGAGGGGCACGTACTCCCCCAAGCTTAGGCTTTTGGCCTAAGTTGGTAGCAGCTACTGCCCCCAGGAGCCTCCTGCTCCGGGAGTATGGTGGTGAGTCCAAGGGTCGTAGAAGGATGCTGGCGCGTACACCGAACTCCTCGGAGTCTCCCACGAGGAAGGTTCCGAACGCCAAACAGAGGAAGAACCTTCACCAAACTCAGTGGCGGTTTCTCCCTGAAAAGGTGGTAACTCACCGTGCTCCTCCTCGTCGGGCACAACCCCCTCCATGGGGTTATGAAACTGATGCTGGACCATGAACTCATCGAACTGGACAACATCAAAGGACCATCCGTTCCTGCGAGAAAAATCAAACAAAAGAGGTGCAGGTAGACGGATCTCGCGTTCCGCGGTAGTTCCGAAACGCAAGATATAAACAAGATTATCAAGCTCAGAACCCATGGTAACAAACTTATGCCTTTTCATAGCAGCAAGATCAAAGCTTAAATAAGTAAAAGGATTATCATCAGGGTGTGGGGTGCCTCCAAGATGTTCTAAGATAAGTGTGGCATAAACGCCACCATATAAATCCCCCTTGTTACCGTTCATAGCAAGGCGTCGAGCAATTAAGGCACCCAGATTATAATCAGACCCCCCTGAGAGGGCTGCTGCCAGGATAGCAATATCCGGAGCAGAAATGCTGCTCATGTTGTCACGAGCTAACACCCCTCTGGCAATATAATATGCAAAATACCTGAGGTGACGAAATAAGATGCTGGAGATCTTCGACCGATGAATATCCCTCGTACCTATGCTGCAGAGAGAGTTGATGACGGTTTTCAGCTTGGAGGGCTGAGTGGCCATCCTAGCCGTCCTCCCAACGTTCGGCACACCTATTATTTCACAAAAATTTCCCAAAGTCATGGTGATAAGATCATTGTAAATTTTAAACTCAATAGCACCTGAATCAGGATTATATATAAAACTGTTAATGAAACTGGAGATGAGTTTTTGATACTGGGTAACACGGCTCGTGACGAGCCGTGTCAAACCTGCATTAGCACAAAGATTATAAAACTCATCCTTGATTCCCGCAGCTTCAAGGAATTCATCACATGAAAATGTCATCGCACGTGCTGGACTTGTGTCTTCCAACAACTCCAGGGGCACATGATCTTCATTATAGCTCACCCTAGCAGTCGAGGGTGAAGCTGCGGCTCTAGTAACTCGATCGAAGAGTGCAGGCCTCCTCTTCTCAAGCCACCCTTTTGCCCTTCCTAACAAACTCATTTCTGATTTTTTTTTGCAATTTACAAAAATGAGGATTAACACAAGATGAGTTAAGGCAAACTACTCAACTCACTTGCCCAAGGCATAAACTTGCATCAAAACTTGGAAAATAACTTTCTACATATGCATGCAAGCTCATCTATACAGCACCAAGAACTACTAAATACTCACAAATGAAGCCACCAATCAGAAATCTAATTGGAGGGGTGGAGGAGTCACATACCAGGGAGTATTTGCTCAAAATTTCAGCTCAAATGAGGGGCTGTAGAGAGAGATCGAAGAATCGCCTCCAAGAACAGCAAGAACACAAGAACAAGTGCAGAACTCGCGTTTTTGGAGAAAGAGAGAGAGAGGAAGAAGACATACCTGGAGGGGGGTCCTGTGGGCCCCAGGCGCCCTGTGGGCGCGGCCAGGGGCTGGGCCGCGCCAGCTGGCCGCCTGGGCCACTGGTGGGTCCCCCTGGCTGGCCCCAGGTCCCTCTGGGTCTCTCCCGACGTGGAAATTTTTATTTAAATTTTTCTGGAATTTTTCTGAAAACTTCACTGTTGAAATTTTTTCGAAGTTCAAAAAGCTGCGAAACTCTCTGAAAACTTGAAGTAGTGAGTAGTATTGTGAAGCTTCAAAACATAAATACTTGGTACAGCAAGTAGGACAAAAACTAAAAACAAATGAAAACATAACAAGCTCAACTTTTTATCTATATAAAACATGTTTACTAGCAAGGTTGATCAAGTCTTACCAACAAACAGGCGATATATAGAGCAAAAAGTCTCACCTCTTATGAAGTAATCATTGAACTTTTATCTTGATGGACATTGTCCCCACCATGATAGTTTTGTATTTGTGAGGCACATGTAGTGGACAATCCCATTCTCCAATCTTCACGGTCTCGATATTCTCTATAGAGTTGAGGGCATGCCTCCTGTCGATCTTCTTCGGAAAATATACCGTGTGTTCTTTATCATTCACATGGAAGGTAACCTTCCCTTTATTGCAATCAATAATAGCACCTGCGGTGTTAAGAAAGGGTCTACCAAGAATAATGGACATGCTCCCATCCTCGGGCATGTCAAGCACAACAAAATCAGTAAGAATTAAACAATTAGCAACTTCTACAGGAACATCCTCACAAATACCTATCGGAACAACGGTTGACTTGTCAGCCATCTGAAGGGAGATATCTGTAGGAATTAGTTTCTCTAAACAAAGCCTCTCATAAAGAGAGAAAGGCATAACACTCACTCCCGCTCCAAGATCACATAAAGCAGTTTTGACATAATTATTCTTTATGGAGCAAGGAATGGTGGGTATACCTGGATCACCGAGCTTCTCAGGAATCTTGCCACTGAAAGAGTAGTTAGCAAGCATAGTAGATATTGCATCATTAGGGACTTTTCTTTTATTAGTGACAATATCTTTCATATATTTTGAATAAGGAGGTAACTTAATAGCTTCAGTCAAAGGAATTTGAAGAAAAAGAGGTTTAATCCACTCACAAAACTTATTGTAATGCTCTTCTTCTTTAGATTTGATGGACTTACCTGGAAAGGGCATGGGTTTCTGTACCCATGGTTCTCTTTCCTTCACATGTTTTCTTGCAATGAAGTCTTCTTTAGTGTACCTCTTACGTTTGTCAGGTGCTTCATCTTCTTGAACTTCAGGCGGATCATTCTTCTCATTATCCTTACCTTCAGGTTCAGCACCGTCTTCAGTCTCAGCATCGGAGAGAGATACACTGTTGGGATCAACAGCTGGCTCTTCATCTGCAATAGGATCATTAGAATTGTCGGCCTCCTTATGCTTCTTCTTCTTCTTTGGAGAGCCAACAATTTCTTCTTCCTGCATTTGAGAATCTTGCTCGATTCTCCTCGGATGCCCCTCTGGGTAGAGAGGATCTTGAGTGCTAGTTCCTCCTCGGGTCTTAATCCCGAAAGCCTGCAAATTATCTTGTTTGGCATTGTTAGCAAGCAAATCTCTTTGCACATTAGAAATTTGGTCAAGCTGAGTTTGAACCATATGAAAATGCTTCACAAGATATTGAACATCATTAACTGTTCTACCTAGAACATCAAGCAAACTTTTGATAGCAAGGGAATTATCATGCAACTGACTTTGTATCCTCTCATTAAAATGATTTTGTTTCATAATAAAATTATCAAACTCATCTAAACATTGATCAGGAGGCTTACCATGAGGGATGTCACTTGCGTTGAAATCTAAAAGAGAGTGTACCTCTACCATAGGAGGGTGAGTGATAGGCTCACACAGCTTCTCAATAGGGGGTAGATTCTTCACGTCTTCAGCTTTAATACCTTTCTCTTTAATAGACTTCTTTGCTTCTCGCATATCTTCGGGGCTTAGAACAAACATGCCCCTCTTCTTTGGTAGTGGAGGTGGTTCAGGGACGGACCAATCTTCATGGTTTTTGGCAATCCTGCCCATCAAATCTTCTGCATCTTCCGGTGTCCTTTTCCCGAAAACACAACCAGCACAACTGTCCAAATAGGACCTGGATTCATCAGTTAAACCAGCATAGAATATATCGATTAATTCGTTCTTAGGGACTTCATGTCCTTGTCTAGCCCGAATCAGACCGCAGTACCTCCCCCAAGCTTTAGGGAGGGACTCATCCTGCAACTGTTTAAAGTTATAAATTCTTTGTAAAGCAGCATGTTGCATGTGAGCAGGAAAGTACTTATCAACAAAAGAGTGAGCTAAGTCTTGAGGACTCTTAATGGAACCGCATGGAAGCGAATCATACCATGCTTTAGCACCTTCCTTCAAGGAGAAAGGAAGAACCTTGGTGATATAAAAGTATCGTATCTTCTCATCTGTGGTAAACAGGCCACCCAACTCACCGAGTTTTGTTAGGTGTGCAATAGCATCATCATTTTCTCTGCCATAAAAGGGGTCAGCTTCAATCATAGGTATAAGTGAAAGATCAACAGAGAAATCATAATCAGGATCATCAATGCATATAGGAGATGTAGCAAATTCAGGATCAGGAACGATTTTGTTCTTCAAAGAGTGTTTTTCAAACAGTTTCCTAATAACTTCAGGGTCAGAGCCAGAAAACTCTGTCAGTTCCCTGCATAAATCTTCATCAAGCATATAGTAATCATCATCAAGGAGTCTCTCCTTGAGTTTACTCAAATCAGGATAATCATAAGTTTCATCAATAGGGTAGCTAGTAACAGGAATTTCAATTCCAGACTTTTTAGCAGCAGCAGCGATCTGTTTCTCAAGAGGATAATCAAGTGAACTAATATCATCAACAGTAGTAGAAGCATCATCAAGAGTATCGGACATAGTAACAGGTTCAGTAGGAGCATCATGTGGTGGTGGTGAGGCAAACTTACTCATAACGGAAGGTGAATCAAGTGTAGCACTAGTGCTCATAACAGTACCTCTTCTTGTAGTGGATAGTAAGATCGGAACCTTGGGGTCTCCTTTCTTACCCATAGCGGATGAAATGCAGCAGGTAGGATACTTCAAATAGACTTGTAAATATTGCTATGCTCCCCGGCAACGGCGCCAGAAAACGGTACTTGATAACCCTCAACCGTAAGGGATCGAGATAGTCTTCGCGGGTAAGAATAACCCAATTTATTGATTCGACACACGGGGAGCCAAAGAGTATTTATAAGCTTTGACGGTTGAGTTGTCAATTCAACCGCACCTGAAATATACTTACTTGCAACAAAAGATAAATGGTAACAGTGATATGATAGTGATGATAGTGATAGTAAAAGTAAACAACAAAAGTAAATAGTAAAAGTAAATGGCAAAAGTAGCAACTAGTGACAAGCAGGATTTAAAACACTGTAGGCTAGGGAGATGGATGGTTGGGCGCTGCATGGATGAGATATATCATGATTCTAACTTGGGGCACGGCACACGGAAAAGTAATGATCATCTAGGCAAATACCAAACATTAGGCATGTATCCCGTAGGTAGTTGTACGTGCTTGCAATAAGAACTTGCACAACATCTTTTGTCCTACCATCCCGCTACGAACGGGGCCAAAAGGAACTTATGTAGATTAAGGTGCTCCTGTCAAAGAGCACCGAAACAAAGCAATGAACTCAATGGATACATGTAATCCTCAAACTACGGACCATCCCCTTTGGTGTCCCTAGCTGTCACTTTTGGGATCGCCGGTTCCGAACCGTAATAGGTGCAAACAACTCATAGATAGGATCACGAACACAAATATATTCATGCAAACACATATGGTTCAGATCTGAAATCATGGCACTCGGGCCCTAAGTGTCAAGCATTAAGAATAACAAGTTGAAGCAAAGATGATAAACACCATAGTAGATGATAGGCAACATGCCCCCAACGATCTGACAAACTATTACATGATCTAACTCATCCAATCCCTACCACCCCCTTCGCCTACAGCAGGGGAATTACTCACACATGGAGGGAGAAGTCATGGAGGGATGATGGAGTGGTGATGATGATGACGATGGCGACGATCTCCTCTCTCCGGAGGCCAATTCAGCCTCCAGATTAGCCCTCCCGAAGAAGAACAGAGGGTGGCGGCGGCTCCGCGACGGAAAACTGCGAAAATAACTTCTGATCTGGGGTTTCCGTGTCACGAGTAAAAATACGAGGCAAAGTAGGGCACCAGGGGGTGTGGGCCCCACCCAGGCGACCCCCCGGCGCGGCCCAGGGAGGGGGGCGCCCACAGGGCGCCTGGACTCCCCCTGGCCCCCCTCTGGTTCCCCTTCTGGCTCTTGGTTCCTTCGGGTGCGTGGATTTTCTGTGATTTTTCGTGGATTTTTCTGAGATACCTAAAAATCCGTTTTCCTGCACACAATAAAACCATACAGGCAGCTCTGCTGAAAACAGCGTCAGTCTGGGTTAGTTTAGTTCAAATCATGCAAGAATGAGGTCAAAACAATATCAAAAGTGTTTGGAAAAGTAGATACGTTTGAGACGTATCACCCAACCCTGGCCCCCGCGGCCCTAACCTCCGCCGCGCCTCGGGCGCGTCGCCGCCGCCGCCTCCCGCCGGCGCGGCCCGTCGCCGCCGCCGGCCGGCTTCCCCCGCCGCCGCGCTCCGCCCCGCCGTCGTGCCGCTGCGGGCCGCTGCCTCTGGTCGCGGCCGCCGCCCGCCACGACGCCGCCGCCGCCCGCCACCTCCGGCACCCCGGCCATCTCCACCGCCTCCGGCCGGCACCGCCGTCGTCCGCCGGCCCCGCCTCGACCTCCGGCCACCGCCTCCCCCGCCGCCGGCGCGAGCTCCGAGCCGCCGCCGTCCCGATCCGTTTAGTTGGATCAGATCCACCAGTGCAGCGAACCAAACGCCGTCCCCGTCCCGGATCTCCTCGTCCCGCACGCCTCCGTCCACGTTTGACTTTCGGGAGGTATAATTTCTGCTAAGTCCCCAGATTCCGTAATTTTGTTTCCCTCTTTGACATGCAATAACTTCGTGCTCGTAGATCCGTTTTGAGCGTGTAATATATCAAAATGTTTGTTGTGATATGCTCTTCTTTTTGTTCCACTGTGGCATGCTTGTTTGAGCTTATCTTGATGACCTAATCATCGTTGCAAGAGTGCTATAAGTTTAAGACTGCTGTTAACTATAAATTTGTTGCATGCTTGTGGTGGTGGTAACTTTGTGCATGTTTGTCCAAATGGAGCATATGATATGTCAAAATGTTCATTGTGAAGTGCTCTACATGATGGTTGCTATAGCATTCATGTTAGGTGTCATATTACCATGTTAATCTCTGTTGCAATAGTGCATGTGGCTGTGAAGTGCTGAAACTTGTTATGAGATGCTGTTTTGACTTGCTCATTGCTATTGATGTGTTTGTCCTCATGTCACATGTAAATATGTTTTAGAAGCACAATCATATGGTGTTTGCTGTGGTGCAAACCACTTTCCATGATATGCCTTGAGGTGACTTAAACAAGCTTATAAACATGCCATGCCAATGTTGTTGTTTTGTACTTAGTAAAATAAAACTGCTAAGTCTGGAGTCTGTTAAACCTGATGCTTTGTTTGCTTGATGCCCCACTCAAATCCATGCATGTTTTAGTATGTCAAATGAACTTGTCTTGTTGTACATGTTATGCTCTATCCATCCATGCCCTTATTTGCATATATGGCCTGCTATAGCTTATTTATTTCTTGCTCTCAAGTTGCTATAAATTTACCTGTCAGGTTTTTATCAGCATGATCAATTTGGTGAAGCTTGTTGTTATTGATCCATGCCTGCTATGGAGTTGCTCCAATGAAGTTGTTTGATGTATGATATGTCTATTACATGTCCATGATCTTTATATACTTAGTGGAGTTGATATGCATGTTGTTTTGTGCCTCCGAAGACAGCATCGTGATGATGTTTTTGCCTTTCCAGATTTTGACTAAGTCTGGATAAATTTATTGCAACTTGCCATGCTTGGTTAATTGTGTTCCAGTAGGTTTTTGGGTGTGTTCTAAGTTCATGCTTGTTAAGTATCATTTCTACTTCACGTCCATGCCCTTTGTCTTCATGTTTGAGTGTTGTAGCATAATTATTTCTTGCTCCAAAAATGCCATATGGCTGTACACTGCAGTTTTGTGTGAATATTGTTTTGCTTGCCATTTGCAAAGCGTGCGACCGTTTCCGGTGATCTTTATATCAATTTCAATCGAAATCTTCCCCTCTATCCAGTGGCTTGCTTGGTTTTCCAAGATGAGGCATTTTCCATCATCTTCTCCTTAGGCTCAAGTGCTTCCATATGCATACGCACATCATACTCGCATCCCTTGTTATACTTGCATCATGTTGTTTGTGCATTGCACCGTGTTTGATGTTGTGCCGTGTTGTGTTCTGGTGTGGAGTAGATCCGGGAGCCGAGACCGAGTTCGAAGATCTTGCCGAGCCTGAGTACGAGGAGCCGTCTTACGATCCCTCCGTGGAATCAACAGGCAAGATGACCTTACCCAGATATCACTACTATCTTTGCCTATGCTAGATGTCTCGCTCTTTAGCTATTGCCTCGATGCCTATGTCTGTTTGTCAGCCTCCTATTGTTCCCATGAAACCCTCTAACCTCCCACCTAGCAAACCGTTGTTTGGCTACGTAAGCATCGCTCAGCCCCTTTTATAGCATTGTTAGTTGCAGGTGAAGACTTGAAGATTCTTGCTTCATGATGAAGTTATTGTTGGGATATCACAATATATAATCTGTTAAACTAAATCATCTATATATTGGTAATGGGTGGAAGGCTAAGCCTCTTGCTTGGTGTTTTGTTCCACTCATGCCACTCTAGGAACCGTTTAACCGGTGTTATGTTCCTTGATTTTGCGTTGCTAACACGGTTGGGGTTTATGGGCCCTCCTCGATAACACGCTTAGCGCTAAAGCTTTTCCAGCAAGGCCCAACATTGGTTTTACATTTGCCATAACTAAATAACTTGCATAGGGACTTTCCGGACCCCGAGGACTTAATTTTACAATCCGGGCCAGTGCTCCATATGAGTGTTGGTCCAAACTGGAGGTTATGCGGGGCCGCCTTGGGGAAACCCGAGATATCTGGTATTACCTGTATGATCACCCATCCGGTCATGGCCTGAGACTAGAAACGCGCGGCTCCTGTCGGGGTGTCGGCACGCCGGGAGGTCTTGCTGGATTAGTTTTACCTATGTCCGAATATCTTGAGCACGGAATTCCGAGAATACTCGGGTCTTCCCACCTTGGAGTTGCGACTCCGCAGATCGTGAGTTTGTGATGGGCTAAGTTGGGACACCCCTGCAGGGTTTGATCTTTCGGAAGCCGTGCCCGCGGTTATGTGGCAGATGGGAATTTGTTAATATCCGGTTGTAGAAAACTTGACACCATGTTCATAATACACTACCAGCGTGAGTAACCGTGATGGTCTCTTTTCGAAGGGGTTCGGAAAGTGAACACGGTGGGGTTATGTTTGACGTGAGTAGTTAGGATCACTTCGTGATCACTTTGACGATCGTTGGCACTTGTTTCTCTCCTCGCTCTAAACACGTAAGCTAGTGCTAGTGCTGCTGTAACCTTGTTTTAAGCCTTTTCCACATCTAAGGCTTTGATAGTATTGCTACCCGGGAACGGGATTGCTGAGTCATCCGTGGCTCACAGATTCTACACAACACCAGATGCAGGCACCGTTGAGAACTACACAGGTTATGGGACAGAGCTGTATTGGGAGTTCGATGAAGAGCGTGGGCGATACTACGTGTCTTATCCCGACGATCAATAGTGGCTTCTACTAGGGGCGATTCAGACCTTATGTGGCTATATTTATGGTATCTTTCTTTTGGATCTTCGTCCGTAGTCGGACTGTGATGTTATTTGGATGATGAATGTTTATGTAATGCATTGTGTGACGTGGCGAGTGTAAGCCAACTACTTTTTTACATTTTCATCCCCTCTTTTACATGAGTCGCGCAAAGATACCATACTTGAGATAATTATAGTATGTGATTATACTTTTAAGTCGTGCCTCGACACGCGGAAGGTATAGTTACATACTGGGCATTACAACTGCCAAGTCAGCTTCAAGTGGAGACAAACCACCCAGGTTTTTTTGTCCACTATGGGTTTGATGAAGGGTGAATGAGGCAGAAAATAGATCAGGGGGTGATGTGAACCACCAACTTTGTTCAGGATAGTAAAATGAACTTTTTTTGATTTTTGGTGATGTGAAAGAGTGGAAGCGCTAGAGAAGTAGACATTGGTTGGTACTTGTAGTTTGCACGTCACCGGTATTTGTTAGTAGTTTGCACGTCATCGGTATTTGTTAGTGTTTGACTCCCGAACCAAAATACTCCAAGGTTGACCGTTTACTTGGCATAGTCGATCTTGCGGGTCCCCACTCTTTTTTACTCCTTCCGTTTTTAAATATAATCGGTCTTGCGGGTCCACACTGTTGCTTTTGTGGGCCCCCATTTCAACGCCACTCGTGTCAAACACAATCAGCGCCGCGCCATTAAGGGCCAGTTCTTTTGGCGCCTTAAAGAATAAGCCACCTCTTCCTCAGTTTTTGTCATAAGCCGTCTCTGTTATTTATTGGGGCTTCTGAACTAGTTTATTGGATAACTAATTCAGAAGTCTCAATAAATTTTAGAATCAACTTATTTTTTAAGCTGAGAAAAGGCAACTTATTGAACTGGCTGTAATTTTCGTTTGCTCTTTGGCATAGTTATTACTTTTACGTTGTAAACCAAACTGTGGTTCGATTGTTGGAAGTATAATGGGTTTTTTTAGACTTTGACATTGATGCTCACATTTTTCTTCAATCTCAAGCTATTGCGGGTTCAATTTTTGGACATGCTCATATGGTGAGTATATGTGCATATGTATGAGCATTTGCGTCTTTACTATGTACAACAATAACAAAAAGTTACTCCTAGATCATCTTCAATAGATAATATAGATGCAAAAATAACTAACTTTTACATCTCCAAGGCCTAAAAACACACCTTCAATAGATGAGTTATATGTAAAGAAAATCATCACCTGCTCCAAGTGATGTAAAATACAATACTTGGAGATGCAAATGAACCCACATGCAAATGGCCAGCCGCGCACCAACCCAACAGTCCTGAAATTTCTCCTCCCCTCCACCGACTGACTTCCTTCCTCGATCTGCCGCCGCATAGCCAGCCAGCCGCACCCTCGCAGCCGTTTTGTCAATCCGCCGCCGCCGCACCTTTTGAAGCTCGCATGTCGTCCTATCGCTCGTCTCCAAGCTCACTAGCCGCCCTGCCGTTCGTCCGCAAGCTTGCCCGCCGCCCTGCCGCTCGTCCTCCAGCTCGGCCGCCGTCCCGCCACTCGTCTCCAGTCTCACTAGCCGCCCTGCCATTCGTCTCCAAGCTCGACCGCCGCCCTGAAGCTTGTCTCCAAGCTCACTAGTCAGCCCGCCGTTCGTCTGCAAGATCGGTCACCGCCCCGCCGCTCGCCCTCCATCTCGGCCGCCGTCCCGTTGCTCGTCTCTAGTCTCACTGCTAGCCGCCCCGTCGTTCGTCAAATATTTTTACAACACCTACTTTTACATCTTCAAATATTCATTGAAAGATTCTCTTATTCTGAAGTCTCTAAAAACAAGTGTACAACCCCTTAGGCTGGTCACAATGGGGTGGAACTTAGGAGTAACATCACATATTTCAATACAACGTTGCTTATGTGGCACATATTTAATGAAGAGTGATGTGCTTGTGGTAACTAGCTAAGTTACCGGAACATCACACACTTCAAGAAACAATGAGTCTATAAGCTAATAAATGCATCGTTGCATGACACTACCTACATGTTCCTACCCACTGTGAAGGTAGTAACATAGTCTAGATAAGTGTGTATGTTACTACCTTATGTTTCTGCCCATTGTGACCAGCCTTAACCGGACCTTACCCACATCCGGTCATCTTGGACCACCGGCCACGGGCGAAAGAGACGCGACACCCCAAGGCTCTCAAACCACCTTTTCCCATCACAAATACACAAACCGCAAATCATTACATGGCGCCAAAAGACCCAACCGCAGCTCACCCGAAACACGTCAGCACCCCAACGGTTAGCTCGAGACTCTACCGGCATTCCGGCAAGCAAGTACGTCCGTCCGAACGACGATGAACCCGTCGCCCTCCGGCCAGTCGGCCAGGCCGCCTTCTGCGGACAGCGGATTGAATTGAACCGAGCCCAAACGGCTGCCGGTTAGTGCGTACGTAAATGCCAAACGAACGAACCGTGGGGCATGGCTAGTTGGCTGTAGCACACGTTCGTCGTGTGTGGCTCTGGCCTTCGCCGCGAGTAATGCCGGGTCGGCCAATCATGGACATGGTCCATTGGTCCATCATGGATGGAGTGGTGCAGAATGGAGGAGACTGAGCCGGCCTTTGAGGTCGGTCCACGCGTCGGCGAGCTGGCGGGGGTGGTAGATATGCGCACGCACGCCGGGCCCGAAAGTCTTTGCCTGGCCATTTTCCTGGGGTACGTAGTACGCACCTGCACATGGACTGGTTCCTAAAAGAATACATGAAAATGGTGGTGCTTAGGCATGTACAATGATTCTAGCTTAAGGATGCCACGTAAGATAAATGATGAGGTGGAGGAGAGAGAAATCATAAGAGAAGGCTTGTCTTATCTTATTTAAGAGAACACAAGAGATGATAGCTTAGCACAATTTGTCTCACCATGTTTTTAGGAATAACTAATTATTGAAGATAAGGCTAAGAGATGACCCATTGTAGACTTGTTTTTTTGTCATCTCTAATTTACATGCAAAACTTAAGATAAGACTATCTTATCAACCATTGTGCATGTCCTTAGCATCGGAAGAAAATTAGGCACGCATGCTCAAATCCCCATATACTATAAGTTTAGGGCACCTCCCCTGTCATGTGATTATTGGTAACTTCCACTGTCACAAACACCGGGCGAATAGTAGCACTTCCTCCGTTTCTATGTGCTCTGCAAATTAGATTTGTCTCAAGTTAAACTTTGCAATTTTAATCAAATTTATATAAAAAAAAACTAATATGTTGATATTGAATATACTTCATATCTTATATATTTGTTATTGTAAATATTTATATTGTTCCTATAAACTAGGTGAAAAGTTTATAAAGTCGAATTTAGGTCAGAGCTAATATGCAGAGTAAATAAAAATAGAGGAATTACATTTTTTTCTACTATTAAAAGGAAGTATGTGGTCGTCTTTGTCGTTGTTAGACGGTTCAGCCTCCCCTAGTATCTCCTCCTCTGTCACTGCTTTTTTCATACCACCTCCCCACATCCTCAAAAATGGTTTGCACTCGCTTGATCCCTATCTCCATGTTTTCTCTCTCATGAACCTCATGACTCCATGCACCAAAGAAAACAACCTCATCTGACATCCCGTACGATCTCACTCATACCTTGACCCGCCATCATAGATTCTTCATCTCTCTCTCTCTCTCCCTCCCTAATCTCTTCTCAGCCAATCTCCCAGCCACCCCGATTCCCACTCCCATCCCCTTGATCCCACCTATGAAATTGACCCCAACAAGCTGATTCAAGTGCCATCTCTTAGGCCACTGGTCACATGGCTTCCTATATGACATGTCATCCTCCTCCATCAATCCAAACCCCAGACCCGCCGCAACGCCGCGTGCTTCAACCCCTACCAGTCAAGACAACCACCCAAATCTGCATCGGTGCCGAAAAGGAAGAAGGCGCCACTGGAAGGCGGCAAGAAGAGGAGGGAAAAGCGCAACAAAACCCAACCTCACACCAAACTTGCTATTCTTCAACGATGGGTTGGGATTTTTGCTTCACTATTTGCGCTAGGCATTCAAGCCCCATGGCCTAACCACGAGTAGAGCTGGCCAAACGGGTTGGCCTAGCACGACACGTCCCACAGGGGCACGATTAGTAGGTGAGCCGTGTCGTGCCAGTCCGAGTGTTGCGCCTAGCAGCCTAGGCACGGCCGCTGAGCTTATCGGGCCATCCGGTCAGCACGCTAGGAATGGTTGGTCTGTGTACTTTCAGCCTGCTAGGCTGTGTTTTGGCTATTTCTTTTCCTACTTGAGCTATTTTATAGCCCATAAATATTTAAAAATACAAGAAAAAATGAAAAAGCTAATCGTGCCATGCCGTGTCGGCCCGCGTGCCCAGCCTCCAGGCCCAGGCACGGTCCTTGGCGTGCCACGTGCCGGGCTCGGCCCGTTTAGCTCCTGTCGTGTCGTGCATGCGTGCGAACGGGCCGGCCCAGCTGGCACACCCCGTTTGGCCAGCTTTGACCACAAGTGCACTTGCCACTGATCAAATCCAACTATAGAATAATGATTATAGTATGGATATGTCGTTAAATGCATGGTAACACCGTTGGAAAACAATTTGAAATACGTATATAAACAGTCAAGCAGTTCTATGAAGCGGTATCCTAGGGTTTGGCGGAAACGGGGCGGCAGCCCGCCGCCGCCGCCGCCGTCGCGGCCTCATGCCATCTTCGCCAGCAAGTCTGGCCACTGCTCCGCCCGTGAACCTCGTTCAGGTGGCGGACCCGTTGCGGCTTCGTCCGCCCCCGCGGCTGCATCCGCCCGTTGGGCAACGTTCGCCATGTTTGAAGCTAGATCAGGCTTGCGGCCTCACCAATCCCCATGGTTGTGCCAGGTCTGTCCACTGATGCAATCCAACAAGGCACTGGTCTGGATCTCAGAGAAGACTAGCGAAGTAACTCACGTCCGGCGGGGCTGCAATTTGATCCCGAGGTCTCGTCACCAACCCTAGGCCCATTCCGCATGTTGACCAAAACTACTTACGAGCACAGGGGCAGGTTTTGGATAATGGGGTCTGCAACAACCAAGCATCCATAGTGAATCCCTATCCTCAACAGGGGTTGTCACAGTGTCTACCTTGATGGTTCTTGCTGGCGGTGGGGGTGAAAAGGGGGCATAGAGGTTAGTGCATACTAGGCAATCAAAAGATAGAATGAAGAGATATCGATCCCATTCCCCTAGTATTGTTCCTCATTTTGCTCCCTAGGCGGCTTCGGGCGGGTGGCTTCCTCATTATCCAGTAGTATTGTTCGTACTGCTCGTGATCTTGTGAGCTTGGTGCAGACCCATTCCCCTAGTATTGTTTTCCTGTGTGAGACTAGGCAATCAAAAGATAAAATGAAGAGATATCGACCCCGTTTCAGTCTTGGCGGTTTTGATGCAGTGGGCAGTACCGGTTTAAGTGGAGGGTTAGCTCTTTAATTGCATGAGTCGATTGATCTTGATGTAAAAGCTATGAATGATCAATATATTGATACATATGTGACTCCTACGGCCGGTGAACCTCCTTAGAGGCTTACCTGCGTCTACGGTGAGCCCTAGACGGATGATCGTCATCACATGTGGACGCATCTCCGGGACCTTAACCACCAAGTGAGCATGTGATGGGCCTCGAACCCCTCGTTGGTTACCCCAAGTGGAAGGTGTAAGATGCAGTAAGTAGAAGTGTTTTCCCCTAGCAAAGATGCCAAGGATCGATTCCCCAGAGACTCCTAGGTTCAACAAGTAGGTGTCAATTGCTACGGCGCCAGATTAGTAGCAATCAACGTGGACCTGCACACAGATACAAATAACTTTGCTCCCAACGAGTACAGAGAGGTTGTCAATCTCTCCGGCCTTGTAGTTCACAAAGGGTTAAAAGCAATGATAGTAGTGATAGATAGTTTTTGCAATAGTAAGTAAATAGCGGAAAGTAAATAGTGGATGTGATCAATGATGGTAATATGGACCGGAGTCTCATGATGTTCACTAGTGATGTCTCTCTCCCAAAAGACGATAAAACAGCTATGTGAGGTAACAAATTACAGCTGGGCAATTGACAGGACCACGAACGCAAACCAATGCTGACTACATTGCAAGAAAGGTTGAGGTTCAAAGCATGGGCGGTACGCCAAAGTAAGTAGACCGAAATCCATCAATATCTACTACTAATCATCCACCTTGAGATATCTATCCAGAACATCTCGTTGGTATTAAGTTGCGAGTCCCACCCATAGTGTAAACTCAATGCAACAGACAACTGCATTAAAAGAACTTTGCGTAAAGTAAACAATCTTTGCACCCGCGGGCACAAGCACCGTTGTTTTTCCCCTTGTGGCAACAGCACATCCCCTAGACTCATGTTTCTGTCACTCAAGCTAGTCATCGAGGGGCATGAACCCACAATCGAGCATAACGTTCCCTCTTGGAGTCACTACCTACTACTCGGCCAAAGCAATAAGTAACAACGGAGAACATGCAAGAATTACTTATGAACTAAAATATAAAAGAGGTGAATCAAATATATTACTCAAGATCAATCTGAACATAATCTCATAATCCATCGGATCCCAGCAAACTCAACATAGCAACAGCATAAGGATTACATAGGTGCCTCGATCATGTAGGGCAGCTCACGAGGACTAATTAGTGAAGCACAAGAACGGGAGGAGAACATCACATAGCTACTGGTCATGGACTCATGGTCCAAGGGAGACTACTCATGAGTCATCCGGGAGGCGTCCATGGTGGTGGAGAAGCTCCCGGTGGTGATCCTCCCCTCCGACAGGGTGCCGGGAAGAGTTCTCCTGGTGCTCCCGATCTTGGAAGCGGCGGCGGCGGCGGAACAGAGATGGGATCGCGAAAAGAGTTCCTGTTCTGAGGGTTTCGGAGGTCCCTCTAAATATATGCCAAAGGGGGGCACCGGACGGGCTTCGGGGGGCCCAGGCGCCCCCCCGGCGCGGCCCAGGGGGGGGGGGCGCCCACAGGGCGCCTGGAGCCCCTGTGGCCCCCCCAGGCTGCCCTTCGGACGCAGTGTTGTTTCCGGATCGCTGTTTTTTTATATAATTTTTCTGGATTTTCTGGGCAGTTCTCGAAACGTGAAAACCTGAAATACAAAAACAGCCGAAAACAGAAACTGGCACTGGGGTGCACTGGATTAGTAAGTTAGTCCAAATATGATCAAAAGTGTATGGAAGTGTATGAATATCATAGCAATATCACCCAAAAGTGGCATGGAGCAAGCAGAAATTATAGATACGTTTTGGACGTATCAACATCCCCAAGCTTAATTCCTGCTCGTCCTCGAGTAGGTAAATGATAACAAGAATAATTTCTGTGGTGACATGCTATTAACCATATAGGACTTTCTCATAGTCATATGACAAAAGCTTACTGAGACAATGATTCTAAAGTAATTAAGTTGTCTCAAGAAAAAATCATAAATGACTGAAAGTTTTACAACATGAAACTGAAACATCAAAAAGATTTGCAATGAACATGATGTGCAAATATGATAAAGTGATATCTAGCTTGCCCCCTTTAGTGATGCAAAACATAAATGCAGGGGCACCTTCAAGGTTTAAGTGATGACTAGATACAATCATTTCAGAATAAACGATATCACAATCATGCAAAAGACAATGCTACTTTGGGACAATGCATTACACTCAGAATGACAATCATGCTCTCAGTAGTTGGTGCTTGAAGTGCTAGAGCTTTTTATTTTGAAAACATGGAAGCAATTGTGTCAACGGTAGTAGCACTTCATATGTGTCATGTATAAAACATCCTATAAGTTGCAAGCCTCATGCATCGAATACTAATAGTGCTCGCTCCTTGTCCTAATTAGCTCGGATCTCCATGGGTTATCATTGCATTGCATATGTTTTAACCAAGTGTCACAAAGGGGTACCTCTATGCCACCTGTACAAAGGTCCAAGGAGATAAATCGCATTTGATTTCTCGTTTTTGATAGATTTCAACTTGAGGACATCCATACCGGGACAACATAGAAAATAGATGATGGACTCCTCTTCAATGCATAAGCATATTCTCATAAGAGATTGAGGATTAAGGTCCAAGCTAAAACTTCCACCATGATGCATGGCTTTGGTTGGCGGCCCAATGTTCTTCTCTAACAATATGCATATTAATTCAACCCACGGCAAATCACCCTTACTTCAGACAAGACGAACATGCATAGCAACTCACATGATATTCAACAAAAGTGTGACAGTTGATGGCGTCCCCAGAAACATGGTTACCGCTCAGCAAGCAACTTATAAGAAATAAGATACATAAGCAACATATTCTTTACCACAATAGTTTTTAGGCTACTTTCCCATGAGCTATGTATTGCATGGTTAGTTTGCTTAGTACATGTGGAGGTTAGCAAAAGACTGGGAGCAACCAACTAAGAGAGCAATGACGGTCATAATCATGCAGAGCGACAAAGCAATATTGAATCAGGCATGTTAGTTATATCGCTACTTAGAAACAAAAGATCATCAAGGCTTGACAGACTTTCTTTACAGTCTTGAATATGCATGAGCATACGCCAAGTCAATCAAAATAAATTCTCGAAGGAAGATATTACTAAACCATACCATATCATAGGCAAACAAACCAAGTTGGTACTCCAATAACACATTGGGAACCCCCCAGCTATTTGAGATTAACCATAAGAAAACCTGAACTACTAAGCACCATCATGAAAGTAGCATCTTTATCATAGACACATTAACCAATGCAACGGAAGCAAACTCTCTTAATAAGGTGAGCATGGTAATTAAAGAGAGTTCAAGCAACCAACTAAATAAAAGCTCTTGAAAAGATAAGCATGAATACTAAGAGCAGAGCACGATAGTAGCTATTAAAAGACAAAGAACACACACAGCATAGATAGACATGAAAATTCTATGTAATGTTCTAGGTAGAGGTGAAGCGTGTTTCTCTCCCACATAAAGGAATGCTGGGTCCCGACTCGTTATGAAAAACTAAAAAGAAAACTAAAAGCAAGACGCTCCAAGCATAGCACATAACACATGAAGTGATATAAATATAGCGAAACGAAAGACGAACTGATAATGTTGATGGAGAAGGGGATGCACGGGGGCATCCCCAAGCTTAGATGCTTGAGTCTCCTTGAATATTTCTTGGGGGTACACGGGGGCATCCCCAAGCTTGAGCGCTTGACACTCCTGAAGCTTTTTATCATCTTCCCTCGCACACTTGAAAACTCCCTTCATACATAACTCATCATAATCTGATTAGCGAGGTTTGTACCCTTAATAAAATAATTATACCTTGCTGGAAATAAGGATATTCTTGAAGTTCTACTGTTTCTCAAGATTTCCAAAAGGTTTTTGCAAAGAAAAAGCAAGTTCTTAATTTGCAAAGTGAAGGTAAGGCAAAACAGGACAGAATCTGTGAAAAACAGAACAGCAGGCAGTAATTGATCTGTTCGGGATACTTCTGCAACTCAAATCAAAAAACTCAGAACTGACGCACGAAAGAAAATTATATAGAGAACGCCGTCGAAAAAATTCAGACCAAAAAGATGATCTGGTGATTTTATACAAATTTTTCTATCTAAGGACAGAATCTGTTTCCTGGACAGCACCTCACAACTTTTGAACTTTCTAGCAATCGGAGGCTATACTTGGCACAAATATGAAAATCAAAGATACAATGATGATGCTACAGAAGTAAACAACATCAAGACACAACAAAAGCAAAAAAATTATTCATGTGGGCTGCCTCCCAAAAGCGCTTTCTTTTATGCCTTTAAGCTAGGCATAATGCATAGAGGAATCAATAATCATCATAATAATCGGAGTTATAAATTGGTTCAAATGATTCCTCAACAAGTTCATTCTTGTTCCTTCTAGGAAAGGGGTACACACCTTTTGCCTTCCCGCGTAAGCGGATTTGTCCCTTACCTATATCAATGAAGCCTTTAACTGCTCGGAGGAAGTCCCTTCCAAGCACTATGTTTCCTTGGTTTGGCTCCATGATGAAGAAATCAATCATTGCAATCCCTTTAAGGAATTTAACTGGCACGTCTTTTATTTTTCCCTGGATTTCAGAAATATCTCCATTAGTATGTTCATGATAAGACGGTAATCTATCAATGTTAAATTTTAAAGAATCCTGAACAATTTTTGGCATAGTAGAAACCATAGATCCAATATCACAATAAGCAAGGAAGTCTTGATTAGAGATGCTAATCCTAACAAAAGGTTCCCAATCATTGTCTATTTCAAAAATGTCTCTCTTATTGGGTTTAGGTTTCTCTACCTTCATTAAGTCTAGAGCATCCATTCTCTTTTCAATAGTAGCAAGTCTATCTATGACAGTATCAAAATTATGATCATAAACAAAGTAACTAGATAGACCATGTATAATTTCAAGAGCTCTAGCTTCATCACATTCTAAGAAATCTCCCTCAGCTATAATGTCAAGGGAGTGTTTACACCATTTAAAAAGACCATGGTAAAAATTTCTAAGCACAATTTTTATAGGTATCCAAGGCATAATTCTTCTATGTGCATCAGAAATTCTGTCCCATGCCTTCTTCATATTTTCTCCATCTCTTTGATGGAAATCTAGAACTTCTGATTCCCTCAAAGCACCAAATCCTAACATGTTTGGCTAAACAGAAAGGACTACTAATAAAAAGGCAAATAATTTTTTGTGATTTTTGATAAAAGGAACTAAAGCAAAAATGAAAGGTAAACTAACAAGACTAAAAAGCAAAGGTAAAAGATAGCATGCAACTCCCCTATCCTGAAGAGTGGAGTCCCCGGCAACGGCGCCAGAAAATACTCCTTGATGGGCCTCGAACCCCTCGTTGGTAACCCCAAGTGGAAGGTGTAAGATGCAGTAAGTAGAAGTGTTTTCCCCTAGCAAAGATGCCAAGGATCGATTCCCCAGAGACTCCTAGGTTCAACAAGTAGGTGTCAATTGCTACGGCGCCAGATTAGTAGCAATCAACGTGGACCTGCACACAGATACAAATAACTTTCTTCCCAACGAGTACAGAGAGGTTGTCAATCTCTCCGGCCTTGTAGTTCACAAAGGGTTAAAAGCAATGATAGTAGTGATAGATAGTTTTTGCAATAGTAAGTAAATAGCGAAAAGTAAATAGTGGATGTGATCAATGATGGTAATATGGACCGGAGTCTCATGATGTTCACTAGTGATGTCTCTCTCCCAAAAGACGATAAAACAGCTATGTGAGGTAACAAATTACAGCTGGGCAATTGACAGGACCACGAACGCAAACCAATGCTGACTACATTGCAAGAAAGGTTGAGGTTCAAAGCATGGGCGGTACGCCAAAGTAAGTAGACCGAAATCCATCAATATCTACTACTAATCATCCACCTTGAGATATCTATCCAGAACATCTCGCTGGTATTAAGTTGCGAGTCCCACCCATAGTGTAAACTCAATGCAACAGACAACTGCATTAAAAGAACTTTGCGTAAAGTAAACAATCATTGCACCCGCGGGCACAAGCACCGTTGTTTTCCCCCTTGTGGCAACAGCACATCCCCTAGACTCATGTTTCTGTCACTCAAGCTAGTCATCGAGGGTCATGAACCCACAATCGAGCATAACGTTCCCTCTTGGAGTCACTACCTACTACTCGGCCAAAGCAATAAGTAACAACGGAGAACATGCAAGAATTACTTATGAACTAAAATATAAAAGAGGTGAATCAAATATATTACTCAAGATCAATCTGAACATAATCTCATAATCCATCGGATCCCAGCAAACTCAACATAGCAACAGCATAAGGATTACATAGGTGCCTCGATCATGTAGGGCAGCTCACGAGGACTAATTAGTGAAGCACAAGAACGGGAGGAGAACATCACATAGCTACTGGTCATGGACTCATGGTCCAAGGGAGACTACTCACGAGTCATCCGGGAGGCGTCCATGGTGGTGGAGAAGCTCCCGGTGGTGATCCTCCCCTCCGGCAGGGTGCCGGGAAGAGTTCTCCTGGTGCTCCCGATCTTGGAAGCGGCGGCGGCGGCGGAACAGAGATGGGATCACGAAAAGAGTTCCTGTTCTGAGGGTTTCGGAGGTCCCTCTAAATATATGCCAAAGGGGGGCACCGGACGGGCTTCGGGGGGCCCAGGCGCCCCCCCGGCGCGGCCCAGGGGGGTGCGCGCCCACAGGGCGCCTGGAGCCCCTGTGCCCCCCCCAGGCTGCCCTTCGGACGCAGTGTTGTTTCCGGATCGCTGATTTTTTATATAATTTTTCTGGATTTTTCTGGGCAGTTCTCGAAACGTGAAAACCTGAAATACAAAAACAGCCGAAAACAGAAACTGGCACTGGGGTGCACTGGATTAGTAAGTTAGTCCAAATATGATCAAAAGTGTATGGAAGTGTATGAATATCATAGCAATATCACCCAAAAGTGGCATGGAGCAAGCAAAAATTATAGATACGTTTTGGACGTATCAGCATGCCTTGGGTGGTGATTGGTGACTTCAACGAGGCCATGTGGGGCTTCGAACACTTCTCCGAAACTCCTCGGTCGGCAGGTCGGATGCTTGATTTCAGAGATGTTCTTGAGGTTTGTGGTTTGGGCGACCTTGGTTTTGCAGGTTTGTCGTATAGTTGTGATAATCATCGAGTGGGACGGGCTAACGTAAAGGTCCGCCTCGATCGTGCTGTGGCCAACAACATGTGGAGAGATATCTTTACCCATGCCAGGGTGGAGCACCTGGTGGCACCTAGCTCCGACCACTTGCCCATTTTGCTTCGCTGCGCGCTCGAGGAGCCGAACCAGGCAGGAGATGCAGACAATATGAGGTAATGTGGGAACGGGACCCATCTCTGCCAGAGTTGATTACGAACACCTGGACTGAGTTGGGTTCTATGCTGAATCTTGGTGATATTGCTTCCGGTTTGGGTAACTTGATGAGAACACTGCAAGATTGGAGCCGCAAAAAAATTGGTAATGTCATTAAGGAAATTAACAAATCCCACTCCCGCTTAGAGGAGCTTATGTCAATCAATGCAGATAGGAAGGACATACGGGAGGAGACCGACCGCATGAACGAGCTGCTATACAGAGAGGAGATGTTGTGGATGCAACGGTCTCGTATTGCATGGCTGATGGAAGGTGACCGCAACACTCAGTTTTTTCGCCGAAAAGCGGTATGGCGCGCGCGTAAGAACCGCATTAAGGCACTCATTGATGAGTCAGGGGTCACGCACAGGGACCATGGTTCCATGTCGGCTATGGCTACCGCCTACTTTGCTAAGCTTTTCACCGTTGATTCTTCTCTCTGTGCGGATCCAGTTATAGATTTGATGCAGATTCGTGTGATTAACAGTATGAATGATGGCCAGTGCGCAGATTTTTCAGACAAGGAAATAGCTGACGCTCTACTCCAGATTGGACCACTCAAGGCGCCAGGGCCGGATGGATTCCCCGCCCGCTTCTTCCAAAGGAACTGGGCAGTTATGAGAGAACATGTTATTGCAGGAGTGAGGGAGTTCTTTTGTACAGGGATCATGCCTAAGGGGGTGAATGACACTTCCATTGTTCTCATCCCAAAGGTGGATAACCCAGAGAGGCTAACTGAGTTCCGTCCAATAAGCTTATGCAATGTCATCTATAAGGTGGTATCAAAGTGTTTGGTGAACCCACTGAGACCTATTTTGGATGATATTATTTCACCTCAACAAAGTGCCTTTGTCCCTGGAAGGATGATTACAGATAATGCGCCAATTGCCTTTGAGTGTTTTTACTTTATTCAGCAGGAAAATGACCCTATGAAGAGCTTCTGTGCATATAAGTTGGATCTATCAAAAGCTTATGATAGGGTGGACTGGATTTTCTTGAAGCGAATGATGGAAAAGATGGGCTTCGCTCGCCGGTGGGTGGACTGGATTATGGCTTGGATCACCTCGGTGGGATACACAGTGAAATTCAATGGAACCCTCTTCGAATCATTTGCACCGTCGCGTGGGCTACAGCAAGGTGATCCTCTATCCCCATTTTTGTTCCTATTTGTGGCTGATGGTCTATCTGCTTTGTTCAAAGATGGAGAGGAAAAAGGAGATTATACCCCGCTGAAAATATGTTGAAGAGCGCCGGGCATGTCTCATTTATTGTTCGTAGCCGATACGTTGCTATTTTTTAAGGCAGGGGAGGATCAAGCTAAAAAGGTACAACAAGTACTAAACGCATATGCAAAGGCCACTAGACAATATTAACCCGACCAAATGTAGTGCCCTCTTTGGCACTTCGTTCCCAACGGAGATGCAAGACGTGGTGAGAGATACTCTCCATATTGGTACTGTTACTTTTGAAGAAAGGTACCTAGGTCTTCCAACGCCTGAGGGTCGCATGTCGCGAGGTAAATTTCAGAATCTGCAGTCCAGGTTGTTCAAACGGATTATTGCATGGGGCGACACCCTCTCTCTAGCTGGAAAGGAGACTATGATCAAGACAGTAGCTCAGGCCATCCCTACGTATATTATGGGTCTGTTCAAGTTACCTATGTTTGCCTGCGATGATCTGAACGGAATGATTCGAAACTTTTGGTGGGGAGCGTCGGAAGGCAAACGGAAAACACATTGGATAGCATGGCCAAAGATACAAGCTCAGAAAAGCAAGGGTGGTTTGGGATTCATAGATTTTCGCCTATTTAACCACACGCTCCTAGCGAGACAGGCCTCGCATTTGCTTACTAATCCCACCAACTTGTGTGCGCAGGTTCTCAAGGCGCAGTATTATCACGACGGGCACCTCGAAGATACGATCTTCTCGGGGAATGCGTCTCCGACTTGGCAGGCACTTCAGTACGGCCTCGAGCTCTTGAAAAAGGGCATCATATGGCGCGTCGGGTATGGGCAGGACATCCATATTTGGCGGGACTGGTGGCTACCCAGGGAGCCTTCACGCCAACCCATATCCCCACAGGGTATGTGCCGCCTAAGGAGGGTGGTGGAGCTCCTAGATGGCGAGGGGTCATGGCGCATGGACCTGCTCCGCCACTACTTCCTCCCGGCGGATTTCAACGTCATTACCAACATTTGCACGTCGACCCGCATCACCGAGGATATTAGTGCATGGGAACGGGAGTGGAACATTATCTTCACCGTTCGGTCCGCCTACCACCTGGCCATGGACGAGCGCGAGCGTCCTTCGGCTTCCGCCACGAGTAGGGCACCGGATGGTCATGTCTCCACCTGGAAGATCATATGGGGGTGCCCTGCTCCCCCTAAGGTACGCATGTTCGCTTGGAGATTCGTCACCAACTCACTTGCTACTTGGGCCAATAAAGCCTCACGGCATCTCGAGCTTACTAACATTTGCCCCCTGTATGGCGTGGAATGCGAGGATGGGTTCTATGCACTTTGTAGGTGTCCCTTCGCAAGAGAGCTCTGGCGTGTTATGGCCTTGGAGTGGAATATTCCCAAGGTGGAGGCCATCACCAACACTGGCCCAGAGTGGATCTTTTCTCTGCTGGACCCCTTGGATGAGACGGCAAGACTGGTGGTGCTCATGACCATGTGGAGAGTATGGCCTGTCCGGAACGAGATCACAGACGACAAGGCGCCGCTCACTGCCGAAGCCTCTCGGCGCTTTTTGCATGGATATATCAATTCACTCCTATGCATACACCAACATCCTAATGGTAACCTGGAGAAAGGGAAGATGGTGGTCTTGCCTTCACCACCTCGCACTCCAGCGAGTACGGCGCCCAAGGTGCGCGCACACTGGGTACCCCCCAGCCGGGCTGGGTTAAGTTGAACACGGATGGGAGCTACATAGAGGTCACGGGTACGCCGGGAGGAGGAATGATCCTACGGGATGACAGAGGCGAGATCATCTACAGCGCATGTAGGGAGCTATGCACATGCGATAATGCTTTGGAGGCGGAGCTAGCAGCATGCAGAGAAGGCTTGGATCTGGCCTTGCATCGGTCTAACCTACCTATCTTGGTTGAGTTGGATAGCGTGGAGACGGTGTCGATGATCACAACGCGCACGATGGATAGATCGTCACAACGTGCACTTATAGAGGAGATCCGCAGATTGGTTGATAGTGATGCTAGGGAGGTTTCTTTTATACATTGTAGCCGCCTGCAGAACATTATTAGTCACGAGCTGGCCGCCTATGGTCGTAGCACTCTGCGCACAGCAGTTTGGCTTACTGCTGGGATGGACTTTGTTGTAAACCTGGCTCTCGCTGAGAAGCCTCCTTGAGTAATGAGAATCCCTTTTTTCCCGCAAAAAACAAACATGCTTGTGTTCTAAGAGCATTTCCAACAGCCGCGCTAGGCGCGGCGCGCTAAAAACCCTTTTGCAGCGCGTGGATCGCCTGTTTTTGCACGGCGGGGTGCACTTGCTCCAGCGGCCGCTGCAAATTTTAGCGCGCGCGAGCCGCTCTAGCAGGCGCTGCAAACCTGGACAGCGCGTGCTCTCGCACAAACAACATATGCACTCCGAACCAATATAAAAAAAACACATGCATAGATTAAAATAGATAAAAAAACGATACATAGATAGTTCACATAGCGTACATAGTTCATCATAGCATAGATAGATAAAAAAACAAGTCCAACACAATAAAAACTACGGTGCAACTAGAACCTACTCCGAGTTGTCCTCCTCATCATCATTCTCGCTGGTATTGTCCGAGGTATCGAGCCACGCATCTTCCCAAAGAGGATTGTCTGAGTCAAAGAACGACAGCCCACCTGTGTTAACGAGATCGCAAAGTGATATGGCCGGTGTCTTCCACCGACGCATGTCCGCCCGTTTCATGCGCCGAGTCGTCCTCCTCTCCGCCCAGAAGGCGTTCTCGTTGGCGACCTCCGCTGGGAAGCGCTGGCGCCACCCTGCCATGGCTCGCTCGTCCACCTCGGCGATGAGGAGGCGGCTGATACGTCCATTTTGCATCATGCTTTTATATCGATATTTATTGCATTATGGGCTATTACTTCACATTATGTCACAATACTTATGCCTTTTCTCTCTTATTTTACTAGGTTTACATGAAGAGGGAGAATACCGGCAACTGGAAATCTAGGCTGGAAAAGAAGCAAATATTAGAGACCTATTCTGCACAACTCCAAAAGTCCTGAAACTCCATGAAAGTCAGTTTTGGAATATATTAAAAATATTTGGCGAAGAAAGCACCAGAGGGGGGCCACCCACTGTCCACGAGGGTGGAGGGCACACCCTACCCCCTAGGCGCGCCCCGTGCCTCGTGGGCCACCTAGAAGCACCCTGATGCCCATCTTCTGTTATAAGGTGTATTTTGCCCTAGAAAAAAATCATAAGGAAGCTTTTGGGACGAAGCGTCGCCGTCTTGAGGTGGAACCTTGGCGGAACCAATCTAGGGCTCCGACGGAGCTGTTCTGCCGGGGAAACATCCCTCTGGGAGGGGGAAATCGTCACCATTGTCATCACCATCGATCCTCTCATCGGGAGGGGATCAATCTCCATCAACATCTTCACTAGCACCATCTCCTCTCAAACCCTAGTTCATCTCTGTTCATCTCTTGTATCCAATCTTTGTCTCAAAACCTCAGATTGGTACCTGTGGGTTGCTAGTAGTGTTGATTACTCCTTGTAGTTGATGCTAGTTGGTTTATTCGGTGCAAGATTATATGTTCAGATCCTTTATGCACATTAATACCCCTCTGATTATGAACATGAATATGATTTGTGAGTAGTTACGTTTGCTCGTGAGGACATGGGAGAAGTCTTGTTATAAGTAGTCATGTGAATTTGGTATTTGTTCGATATTTTGATGAGATGTATGTTGTCTTTCCTCTAGTGGTGTTATGTGAACGTCGACTACATGAGTCTTCACCATTGTTTGGGGCTAGGGGAAGGCATTGGGAAGTAATAAGTAGATGATGGGTTGCTAGAGTGACAGAAGCTTAAACCCTAGTTTACGTGTTGCTTCGTAAGGGGCTGATTTGGATCCATATGTTTCATGCTATGGTTAGGTTTACCTTAATTCTTCTTTCGTAGTTGTGGATGCTTGCTAGGGGGGTTCATCATAAGTGGGATGCTTGTCCAAGGAAGGGCAGTACCCAAGCACGTGTCCACCCACATATCAAATTATCAAAGTAACGAACGTGAATCATATGAGCATGATGAAAACTAGCTTGACGATAATTCCCATGTGTCCTCGGGAACGCTTTCCTTTATATAAGAGTTTGTCCAGGCTTGTCCTTTGCTACAAAAAGGATTGTGCCACCTTGATGCGCCTTGTTTACTTTTGTTACTTGTTACCCGTTACGAATTACATTATCACAAAATTATCTGTTACCGATAATTTCAGTGCTTGCAGAGAATACCTTACTGAAAACCGCTTGTCATTTCCTTCTGCTCCTCGTTGGGTTCAACACTCTTACTTATCGAAAGGACTACGATAGATCCCCTATACTTCTGGGTCATCAAGACTCTTTTCTGGCGCCGTTGCCGCGGAGTGAAGTGCCTTTGGTAGGTGGAATTTGGTAAGGGAAAATTTATATAGTGTGCTGAAATTTACTGTCACTTGTTACTATGGAAAATAATACTTTGAGGGGCTTGTTCGAGGTATCTTAACCCCGGCCTGTAGAGCAAAGAGTTGCTCCTCAACATACTGAACCTACTGAAAATGTTTACTTTGAAATTCCTTTGGGTATGATAGAGAAACTGCCAGCTAATCCTTTTACAGGAGATGGAACATTACATCCCGATATGCACCTAATCTATGTGGATGAAGTTTGTGGATTACTTAAGCTTGCAGGTATGCCCGAGGATGTTATCAAGAAGAAGGTCTTCCCTTTATCTTTGAAGGGAAAGGCATGGACATGGTTTAGGCTATGTGATGATATTGGATCATGGAACTACAACCGATTGAAATTGGAATTTCATCATAAGTTTTATCCTATGCATCTGGTTCATCGTGATCGTAATTATATATATAATTTTTGGCCTCGCGAAGGAGAAAGTATTGCTCAAGCTTGAGGGAGGCTTAAGTCAATGTTATATTCATGCCCCAATCATGAGCTCTTAAGAGAAATTATTATTCAAAAAATTTAGGCTCGGCTTCTTTCAACAATCGCTCCATGCTCGATACTTCTTGTACTGGTTCTTTTATGATGAAGACTATTGAATTCAGATGGGATTTATTGGAAAGAATTAAACGTAACTCCGAAGATTGGGAACTCCACAAAGGTAAGGAGTCAGGTATAACACCTAAGTTTGATTGTGTTAAATATTTTATGGATACCAATGCTTTTTGTGAATTTAGCACTAAATATGGACTTGACTCTTAGATAGTAGCTTCTTTCTGTGAATCATTTGCTACTCATGTTGATCTCCCTAAGGAGAAGTGGTTTAAATATCATCCTCCCATTGAAGTAAAAGTAGTTCAACCTATTAAAGTTGAAGAAAAGACTATCACTTATAATGTTTATCCTATTGTTCCTACCGCTTATATTGAGAAACCACCTTTCCCTGTTAGAATAAAGGATCATGCTAAAGCTTCAACTGTGGTTCGTAAGTGTAATGTTAGAACACCTACACCCTCTAAGCAAATTAAAGTTGAACCTAGAATTGCTATGGTTAAGGATTTCTTGGTCGATAATATTGATGGGCATGTTATTTACTTCTGTGATGAAGCTGCTAGAATTGCTAGACCCGATACTAAAAATAAACATAGAATTGTTGTTGGCATGCCTGTTGTTTCTGTTAAAATAGGAGATCACTGTTATCATGGCTTATGTGATATGGGTGCTAGTGTCAGTGCAATACCATATACTTTATATAAAGAAATTATGCAAGATACTGCACCTGCTGAGATAGAAGATATTAATGTTACTATTAAGCTTGCCAATAGAGATACTATTTTACCAGTTGGGATTGTTAGAGATGTTGAAGTCTTGTGTGGGAAAATTAAATATCCTATTATTTTCTTGTTCTTGCTTCCCCACAAGGTGACTTTTGTCCTATTATATTTGGTAGACCCTTCTTGAATACTGTTAATGCTAATATAGACTGCGAAAAGGATATTGTTACTGTTGGTTTAGGGGATATGTCTCATGATTTTAATTTTGCTAAATTTCGTAGACAACCCCATGATAAAGAATTGCCTAGTAAAGATGAAATTATTGGTCTTCCTTCTATTGTCGTGCCCCCTAATGATCCTTTAGAATAATATTTGCTAGACCATGAAAATGATATGTTTATGAATGAAAGAAGGGAAATAGATGAAGTATTCTTAAATAGTGACCAATTTTGAAACAGAACTTGCCTGTTGAAATTCTAGGGGATCCTCCTCCACCCAAGGGTGATCCCGTGTTTGAGCTTAAACCATTACCTGATACTCTTAAATGTGCTTATCTTGATGAAAAGAAGATATATCATGTTATTATTAATGCTAACCTTTCAGAGCAGGAAGAAGAGAAATTGTTGAAAACTCTGAAGAAGCACCGTGCTGCTAATGGATATACTCTTGATGATCTTAAGGGCATTAGTCCCACTCTATGCCAGCACAAAATAAAATTATTGATGTGAGTAGTCTTGAGACCTGAAAGTTATTGTGAATGTGGTTAGTTCATGATCTTGTTGAAAACCTGAATGTTGGCTTACATATTTACAACAACAAGAGCAAACAGGGTTTGTCAAAGTTTTTCTTTATCACTTTCAGTTTATCAACTGAATTGCTTGAGGACAAGCAAAGGTTTATGCTTGGGGGAGTTGATACGTCTCCAACGTATCTACTTTTCCAAACAATTTTGCCCTTGTTTTGGACTCTAACTTGCATGATTTGAAAGGAACTAACCCGGACTGACGTTGTTTTCAGCAGAACTGTCATGGTGTTGTTTTTGTGTAGAAATAAAAAGTTCACGGAATCGCCTGAAAATCAACGGAGAATTATTTCAGAAAATACAAAAAATATCTGCAAGAAAATCCACACCAGGGGGGCACACCCCATCCACGAGGGTGGGGGCGCGCCCCCCTTCCCAGGGCGCGCCCCCTGCCTCGTGGGCCCCCTGGTGCTCCACCGACGTACCCCCAGATCCTATAAGTTCACTTTCGGGGAGAAAAAAATCTGGGAGAAAGAATTATCGCGTTTCACGAGACAGAGCCGCCGCCAAGCCCTAAACTCTCTCGGGAGGGCTGATCTGGAGTCCGTTCGGGGCTCCGGAGAGTGGAGATCGTTGTCAGGCCCAAGATGCGATTCTATCCCGATCACGTGACACTTACGTGATTGGGGCACAACCGCATTTTGGACGCTTAGCAAGATGGATATCATTACATCGTACCATTACATACGTACATGGGGGATACAACAATTCTTACAAGTCACATGAATACAACAACATCAATACAAAGCATCCGACTACGGATGCAAACATGAAAGCACAACGACATCGATCTGCTATCCCAGGCTGCCGACCAGGAACCTAAACCAAGACTGAAGAAGAAGAAGAAGAAAGAACTCCAACACAACGAACATCGCTCTCACGTCAAGTCATCGAAAACCTGCACCTGCAACTGTTGTTGTAGTATCTGTGAGCCACGAGGACTCAGCAATCCCATAACCATGGGTAACAAGACTAGCAAAGCTTAACTGGGTAGGAAGAGGTAAAGTGGTGAGGTTGCAGCAGCGGCTAAGCAATATGTATGGTGGCTAACTTACGAGTACAAGAATAAGATGAGCATCTACGCAAACGGTCGCATACTAGTAGTGATCGCTAAAGATCCTGAACTACCTACGAGTCAAACATCACCCCACCATGTTCTCTTCTCAAAGTGAAAAGAGATAGTCACGGTTACTCACACAGTTGTGTGTTTTATCTCGGATCCTCTGTCAAGTTTTCTACAACCACACATTAACAAATTCCAATCTGCCACATAACCGCAGGCACAACTTTCGAAAGATCATAACCCTGCAGGGGTGTCCCAACTTAGCCCATCACAAGCTCTCACGATCAGCTGAGATAATAATAATATTACCCCTTATCTTAGGGAAGGCCCGATCAGACTCGGAATTCTCGGTGCACAAGACATTTCGACAATGGTAAAACAAGTCCAGCAAGACCTCCTGGTGTGTCGACACCCTGATAGTAGCCGCGCGTATCTCGTCTCAGGCTACGACCGGATGAGCGAAGCTACGAGTAAAACCAGCCCTCGGGTTTCCCCCAGGTGGCCCCGCAGCACCCTCGTTTTGGACCAACACCATCAGCACTGGCCCCCTTGCTATGTAGAAAGAATCCTCGGGTAGCGCTAACTCCCTATGCAATTAATTAATTAATTAAGTTTTTATTATGAGCAAATTAAAACCAATGTTGGGCCTTGCTGGAGGAGTTTTATTCAAAGACGAACTGTCAAGGGGTCCCCATATACCCAACCGTGTAAGGAACGCAAAATCAAGGAACATAATGCCGGTTTATCGGCTCCTAAGGTGGCATGAGTGGAACAAAACATCGAGCAAAAGGCCAAGCCTTCCACCCATTGCCAAGTATATAGGTGTGTTAATAATAATAATAGATATTGTGTTATACCCAAAGCATCAAGTTCCAACATGGAACAATCTTCATCTTCACCTGCAACTAACAACGCTATAAGAGAGGCTGAGCAAGCGGGTAACATAGCCAAGCAACGGTTTGCTGGGAAGGTGTCAAGGTCAGAGGTTTCATGGAAACAAGGAGAGGGGCTGACAATAATGATGGGTAGCGCAACATATAACGATAGCATCGAGACAACTAAGCATGGCAATGATAGTAAAGGTATCCAAGGTGATGGTCATCTTTCCTGAGATCCCGCAAGGAAGAAGAACGGATCCATGAAGAAGACGAAGAAGAAGCCATGAAGACGAACCACGTGTAGTCGAACGAATCCTCACGATCGCAATGGAAAAGAACTAGCGAGAAGAAGCACACAACAAAGTAAACACCCAACACAAGAACATGACAAGATGCTCAACCCAGTATGATGCAAGACAAGTCTATATGATGCATTTCATGGCAAGGGATGAAGCGCACAAGAACAACACCAAACAACAAGTTTAAATGAGGCCGGAATCAACACAAAACAGATCCGGTAAGTCCTCATATGCATAAATTGAAATTATTCCAGATCTGAACAAACCTTAAGTTAAAGTTGTTAAACAGCAAGTTAACATGCACCATGATGATCTACACGAAATTCTAGTCAAGTTTCATATAAAGTTTGTTTAATTCGGAGGTACCGCCTAGAAGATATGAGCAAAACAAGACAAGCATGCCAACGGTGCAAGATGCACCCAAGCATCAAGAAAACACACTCCAAACAATTAAACAACATGATATTATGCTTCTACATGCAAAATCACACAAGTTGCATATAGGGCACACTCAAAACGGAGCAACGGGCTAGAAGATACGAGCAACACAAGTTACAAAGCAAAGCTGAAATTAACAGCCACATAGCAATTTGGAGTAAGGTAAATATATGCTACAGCACCCAAACATGTTAGCACGAAGCATGGATGTGAAATAGACATGTTACTTAACAAGCATGAACTTAGAACACCCTCAAAAGCTTGCTGGAACACAATTAAACAAGCATGGAAAGTTGCAATAAATTTATCCAGACTTAGCCAAAATCTAAGAAGGCAAAAACATCATCACGATGCTGCCTTCGGAGGCACAAAACAACAAGCATATCAACTCTACTAAGTATATAAAAAGCATGGACATGTAATAGACATAACATACATCAAACAACTCCATTGGAGTATCTCCATAGGAGGCATGGATCAATAGCAACAAGCTCCGCCAAATTGAACATGCTGATAAAAGTCTGACAGGTAAATTTTATAGCAACTTGAGAGCAAGAAATAAATAAGCTACAGCAGACCATATGTGCAATTAAGGGCATGAATGGATAGACAATAACATGGACAACAAGGCATGATAAATGGCCACTCCAAAACAAGCATGGATTTGAGTGGGGCATCAAGCAAACATAGCATTAGGTTTAACAGATTCCAGACTTAGCAGTTTTTTCACTAAGTATAAAACAGCAACAACAACATGGCATGTTTACAAGCTTGTTTAAGTCACCTCAAGGCATATCATGAAAAGAGGATTGCACCACAGAAAAGACCATATGATAGTTAACAGCAATTTTAAACTTATAGCACTCTTGCAACGAGGATTAGAGCATCAAGATGAACTCAAACAAGCATGCCACAATGGAACAAAATGTAGAGCATATCACCACGATCATTTTGACATATTATTCACTCAATTTGGACATACACACAAAAAGTTACAGCCATGCAAACATGCAACATTATTACAAAAGGGGTCAGGGACTTAGAAGAAAAAGACCTCCGGAGGGGCGGACATGTCCGGTGCCAGGTCGGACATGTCCGTCGGTGGCTGGACGTGGGGCCCACTTGTCAGTGGCACAGAGAGAGGGGGGCGGACATGTCCGGGCACCAGGCGGACATGTCCGTCGGTGCGGCGGCGTCGGGTCCACCTGTCTGGGACAGAGCGACGCGGTTGGAGCAGAGGATGTGGCGGCGACGGCGGCGGTTACCGGCGCGGCAGCGGCCGTGGGAGGACCGGAGGGGCGGATCCCTGGGCGGCATCGGCGGATCCGGCGCCGGGGCCCATCCCGACGATGGCGGCCGCCGGTGAAGCTCCGGCGAGCTCCTAAGCCGGAGCGGGGAAGGAGGAGGCCGGCGCGGATCCATCGGATCCGGAGAGGAACCGCGAGGGAGGCGGGGTCCCGGGGCTCCGGCAAAGCCCTAGTGGATGACGGGGACGGAGCTGAGGCTTGCGGCGGCGGGCTCGAGCAGATCGGCCACCGGTCGACGGGGCTTGGCGAGGAGATCGGCGACGGGGTCGCCAGGCAACGAGAGCAGAGGAGGCGGGGCGCGGGGCTCGGGCGGCCTGGCTCGGGGCGCGGCGCTCGGGCCCATCCGCGGCCCAGGGCGGGCCTGGCCCGGGCCGAACGGGCTGGCGGCGGCGGGGTGTTGGCAGGGGGCACGTGGCGCGCCTGGAGAGGCTGCAGGCGTTGGCGGGAGGCGGCCCGGCCAGTGGCCATCTGCCACATGGCGAGAGCGGGTGGGGCGCGCCGGTTCTGGATGGGAAGGTGGCGGCGCGGCCCTCAAGGTGGGAGAAGGCTAGGGGAGGTAGATGGAGGCCAAAAATGGCAGGGAAGGGGGCTTAAATAGGCAGGGGGGTTAGGATTAGGGTTTGGGGGTGTTTTGAGGCCGTTTCGGACGCTCGGATCGCGATCTGACGGTCCGGAGCGGAGGGGGAGTTAGGAAGTCCTAGTGGGCTGTGTAGGAGAGGCCTCGGGCTTAGAGAAGAGAAGAGAGGGAGAAGCCCGCGGGGGTTTTCGGAGACCGAAAACGTCCCACGTTTTGTCCGGCGACTAGTGTCGCTATATATATCCGTTGGGCCATCAAACGAGCTCCGAATGCGATGAAATTTGGCAAGCGGCCTGTCTACACTATAATAAGACCACACGCCAAGTTTCAACTCATTCCGAGAACATTTTTCGGCCACTCATGAAATAAATATTCGGAGGTGCCGCGGGCGCGTGCAAGTGTGTCTGGGCTCGGAACGGACAACGAAGAGGACGAGGGGACAAAGACGGATGCAAGTTTTGAAAACATGCTGATGCAACACACACACGATGACAAGGCAAGATGCAACACGCAAGCAGATGACATGGCCACAACAACGAATAACTGACTGACACCTGGCGCACCGGTCTCGGGGTCTCACAATCGTCACCATCGTCATCATCAACCTTCCTCCATCACCAATTCCATGATGCTCACCGCCGTGTGTGAGTAATTCCATCGTAGGCTTGATGGACGGTGAAGGGTTGGATGGGATCTATCATGTAATCGAGTTAGTTTTGTTAGGGTTTGATTCCTAGTATCTACTATGTTCTGAGATTGATGTTGCTATGACTTTGCTATGCTTAATGCTTGTCACTAGGGTCTGAGTGCCTTGATTTCATATCTGAACCTATTATGTTTCCATGAATATATGTGTGTTCTTGATCCTATCTTGCAAGTCTATAGTCACCTACTATGTGTTATGATCCGGCAACCCCGAAGTGACAATAATCGGGACCACTCCGAGTGATGACCATAGTTTGACGAGTTCTTGTATTCACTATGTGTTAATGCTTTGGTCTGGTACTCTATTAAAAGGAGGCCTTAATATCCCTTAGTTTCCAATAGGACCCCGCTGCCACGGGAGGGTAGGACAAAAGATGTCATGCAAGTTCTTTTCCATAAGTACGTATGACTATATTCGGAATACATGCCTACATTGCATTGATGAACTGGACCTAGTTCTGTGTCACCCTATCTTATAACTTCTACGTGATGAATTGCATCCGACATAATTTCCCATCCCTGATCCAATGCCTACGAGCTTTTCCTATATTGCTTGTTGCTTATTTACTTTTCCGCTGCTACTATCATAAAAACTACAAAACACTATCATTACTTTTATTGTTGTTACCGCCACTATCATATTACTTTGCTACTAAACTATCTTGCTGCAGATACTAAGTTTCCAGGTGTGGTTGAATTGACAACTCTGCTGCTAATACTTAAGAGTATTCTTTGGCTCCCCTTGGGTGGAATCAATAAATTTGGGTTGAATACTTTACCCTTGAAAACTGTTGCGATCCCCTACACTTGTGGGTTATCAAGACTATTTTCTGGCGCCGTTGCTGGGGAGCATAGCTCTATTCTTTAAGTCACTTGGGATTTATATCTGTTGATCACTATGAAGAATTTGAAGGACTCAAAAACCAAGATCTTACCCTCAACTACGAGGGGAGGTAAGGAACTGCCATCTAGCTCTGCACTTGATTCTCCTTCTGTTATGAGTAAACTTGCGACACCTACTCCTGCTATTGAATCTGATATGTCGTATGTTCTTGATGATGCCACTCCTGCTATGTATGATGAAACTACTTCTATGCCTGATACTGTGCCACTAGGTGAATTTCTAGATGAACAAATTGCTAAGGTTAGGGAGAATGCTAATGTTGAAACTGATGATATTTATGAAAGTAATGATCCGGCTACTCCCAATAGATATGAATTTCCAGTTGTGTCTGAGGGTTTTGTTTATGGATGAAGAAACTGCTAGAGACTTTCTTGCTTGCAATCATAGATATGATCTTAAGAAGTTATTAGCTAACCTGGAAGAAAAGTCCTTGAATGCTAGAATGAAACATGACCCTGCTTTTGCTACTTCACCTATCTGTGTTACTGATAAGGATTTTGAATTCTCTGTTGATCCTGAGTTAATTACTTTGGTTGAATCTGATCCTTTCCATGGCTATGAGTCTGAAACTGTTGTGGCACATCTTACTAAGTTGAATGATATAGCCACCCTGTTTACCAACGATGAAAATATTCGTTACTACTATATCCTTAAGCTATTTTCGTTCTCGTTAAAGGGTGATGCTAAGACTTGGTTTAATTCTCTTGATCCTGGTTGTGTGCGTAGTCCCCAGGATATGATGTATTACTTCTCTGCTAAATATTTTCCCTCTCATAAGAAACAAGCTGCCTTACGGGAAATATATAACTTTGCTCAAACTGAAGAAGAGAGTCTCCCACAAGCTTGGGGGAGGCTTCTCCAGTTACTTAATGCTTTGCCTGATCATCCTCTTGAGATGCATGATATACTTGATGTCTTTTATAATGGACTAACCGATGCTTCCAGAGACCACCTAGATAGTTGTGTTGGTTGTGTTTTAAGGGAAAGAACAGTTGAACAAGTTGAACTACTATTGAATAATTTACTGGCCAATGAAAATAATTGGACACTGATGGCTTCTCGCCCCTCGTTGGTTACCCCAAGTGGAAGGTTTGAGATGCAGTGTAGCGGAAGTTTTCCCTTGGCAAAGATACCAAGGATCGATTTCCCCTGAGACTCCCAGTTTCAACAAGAAGGTGTCAACTGCTAACGGCGCCAGATATTAGCAATCAACGTGGACCTGCACACAGATACAAATAACTTTGCTCCCAACGAGTACAGAGAGGTTGTCAATCCCTCTGGCCTTGTCGTTTACAAAGGATCAAACGCAAGTGATAATAGTGATAGGTATTGCTGCAATAGTAAGAAAAAAGCGGAAAGTAAATAGCGGATGTGATCAATGATGGTAATATGGACCGGAGTCCCATGATGTTCACTAGTGATGTCTCTCTCCCAAAAGACGATAAAACAGCTATGTGAGGTAAACGAATTACAGCTGGGCAATTGACAGGACCATGTGCGCAAACCAATGCTGACTAAGTTGCAAGAAAGGTAGAGGTTCAAAGCATGGGCGGTACGCCAAGGTAAGTAGACCGAAATCCATCTGCATCTACTACTAATCATCCACCTTGAGATATCTATCCAGAACATCTCGCTGGTATTAAGTTGCGAGTCCCACCCATAGTGTAAACTCAAAGCAACAGACAACTGCTTTAAAAGAACTTTGCGTAAAGTAAACAATCCTTGCACCCGCGGGCACAAGCACCGTTGTTTTCCCCCTTGTGGCAACAGCACATCCCCTAGACTCATGTTTCTGTCACTCAAGCTAGTCATCGAGGGGCATGAACCCACAATCAAGCATAACGTTCCCTCTTGGAGTCACTACCTACTACTTGGCCAAAGCAATAAATAACAACGGAGAACATGCAAGAATTACTTACGAACATAAATATAAAAGAGGTGAATCAAATATATTACTCAAACACAATCTGAACATAATCTCACAATCCATCGGATCCCAGCAAACTCATCATAGCAACAGCATAAGGATTACATATGTGCCTCGATCATGTAGGGCAGCTCACGAGGACTAATTAGTGAAGCACAAGAACGGGAGGAGAACATCACATAGCTACTGGTCATGGACCCATGGTCCAAGGGAGACTACTCACAACTCATCCGGGAGGCGTCCATGGTGGTGGAGAAGCTCCCGGTGGTGATCCTCCCCTCCGGCAGGGTGCCGGGAAGAGTTCTCCTGGTGCTCCCGATCTTGGAAGCGCGGCGGCGGCGGAACAGAGATGAGATCACGAAAAAAGGGTTCCCGTCTCGAGGGTTTCGGGACACGATATAAATATATGCCAAAGGGGGGCATCAGACGAGGCTCGGGGGGCCCAGGCGCCCCCCGGCGCGGCCAGGGGGGCCGCGCCACCAGGGCGCTTGGAGCCCTTGTGGCCCCCCTCCGGCTGTGCTTCGGGTGCCTGGTAGCTTCTGGAACGCTGATTTTTTATATGTTTTTTCTGGGATTTTTCTGGCAGTTCTCGTAATGGGAAAACCTGAAATACAAAAACAGCCGAAAACAGAAACTGGCACTGGGGTGCACTGAGTTAATAGGTTAGTCCAAATATGATCAAAAGTGTATGGAAGTGTATAAATATCATAGAAATATCACCCAAAAGAGGCATGGAGCAAGCAGAAATTATAGATACGTTTTGGACGTATCAGACACTTCCTGAACCAGCCCCTAAGCCAACTCCGAAGAAAAGAGGTGTTTTATTTCTCAGTCCTGAAGATATGCAAGAGGCAAAGAAATCTATGAAAGAAAAAGGTATTAAAGCTAAAGATGTTAAGAATGTGCCACCTATTGAAGAAACACATGGTCTTGATAACCCGACACAGGTAGTAAAGGTAATTTCTCTCTATAGATTTGATGAAGGTGATATTCCTCGTTATAAGTCTGCTAGCCAATGCTTAGATGAGTTTGACAATTTTGTTGTGAAACAAGAAAACTTCAATGCTTATGTTGGTAGACAATTACAACACAATGCTTATATGATTGAACGCTTGAGTGATTATGTGTCTAGAGCTAAAGGTGAACTGAAACTTATTAGTAAACATGCTTCCATGGTCACCACTCAAGTAGAACAAGTACTTAAGGCTCAGAATGATTTGCTCAATGAATTAAATAGTAAGAATAATGACTATGTTGTTAGAGTTGCAACTACAGGTGGTAAAATGACTCAGGAACCCCTGTATCCTGAGGGCCACCCTAAGAGAATTGATCAAGATTCTTAGAGAGCTAATTTAGATGCACCTAGTTCTTCTAAGAAGAAGAAAAAGAAAAATGATAGGACTTTGCATGCTTCTAGTGAACCTGTAGTTGACACACCTGAGAATCCCAATGATATATCTGTTTCTGATGCTGACACAATTTGGTAATGAACATGAACCTAGTGATAATGTTAATGATGATGTTCATGATGATGCTCAACCTAGCAATGATAATGATGTAGAGATTGAACCTGCTGTTGATCTTGATAACCCACAATCAAATAATCAATGTTATGATAAAAGAGACTTTGTTGCTAGGAAGCACGGTAGGGAAAGAGAACCATGGGTTCAGAAACCCATGCATTTTCCTCCGAAACCATCCAAGAAAAAGGATGAGGAGGATTTTGAGCGCTTTGCTGAAATGATAATACATATCTTTTTGCGTATGCGTTGACTGATGTGCTTAAAACAAATCCTTATGCTAAGTATATGAAAGATATTATTACCAATAAAAGAAAGATACCTGAAGTAGAAATTTCCACCATGGTTTCCAATTACACTTTTAAGGGTGGAATGCCTAAGAAATTAGGAGATCCGGGAGTACCTACTATACCTTGCTCCATTAAGAAAAACTATGTTAAAACTGCTTTGTGTGATCTTGGAGCCGGTGTTAGTGTCATGTCTCTCTCTTTATATCGTAGACTTGACTTGAGTAAGTTGACACCTACTGAAATATCTTTGCAAATGGTTGATAAATCAACTGCTATACCTGTTGATATTTGTGAGGATGTGCATGTTGTAGTTGCAAATGTTACTATTCTAACGGACTTTGTCATAATTGATATTCCCGAGGACGATAGTATGTCTATTATTCTTGGAAGACCCTTTTTGAATACTACAGGGGCTATTATTGATTGCAACAAAGGCAATATCACTTTTCATGTCAATGGTAATGAGCATACGGTACATTTTCCGAGGAAACAACCTCAGGTCCACAGTATCAATTATATTGGAAAATTTTCAACTATTATTATTGGAGGTTTTGAGTTTCCTATTCCTCCTATCAAGAAGACATATGACATCCTTATTGTTGGGGACATACATATCCCCATTGAGGTAACCTAGTATTATTCGAGAATTCTCCGGTTTCATGTTACTCGGAAATAGTTTATTAACAAGATCTGATCAACCTTGTTAAAGGATTCCTTTTGATGAGCATGGGATAGGTGAATCTAGATAGCACAACCTTCTGTACCCTCATTTTACTTTCTGATAATTAGGATAAATAAAGCAAAAATAATACTTTCTGTATGTTTCCAGACTTATCTGTGCAATAAAAAATATCCATAAAATAAAAGTTCTCCAAATGCCATGAAAATGAAATATGATTTTTTCTAGAATATTTGAGGAAATATGGCATAGAACACACAGCGAGGGGAGCCAGCACCTGGCCATGAGGGTCCAGGGCGCGCCCCTGCCCAGGGCACGCCCCCTGCCTCGTGGGCCCCACGTGGCCCCCTCCACTTATTCCTGCACCCATGCTCTTCTTCTTCCTCCCAAAAAAATCACCAACCAGCTCAAACCCGAGTTCTAGCTCATCTTGCTGCCATTTTCGATCTCCTTGCTCAAAGCACCATTCACCAAACTGTTTGGGGAGATTGTTCCTTGGTATGTGACTCCTCCATTGGTCCAATTAGTTTTTGTTCTAGTGCTTTATTTATTGCAAATTTATGCTGTTGTGGTGACCTTGTTCTTGAGCTTGCATGACAAATTTTCTTGGTCCCAAGTAGTTCTAATGCATAATATAGCCTCTAGGCACCTATAGGAGTTGTTGCTATCAATCTTGTTGAGTTTGGTTAACTTTTATTGTGAGTTACTAAAAATTTCAGAAAATTTCAGAAAAATGTCTAGGAGAAACTTCCAAGGTGGTTCTTCAAGGAAGCAAGAACCGAGGTTCGCGTTCCGAGAGCCGGACGATGAACTACCAAGGGATGCTGACGTACGACCTTTTGAATGGCTGTCAGATGACTTTATGGATCAGGCTGGCATCAAGGATGAATTTTACGCATACGTGCGCAACGTTGACCTCGAGGGCTTCATACAAGATAAGTGCACTCAATACCGTGGCTTGACCGATAGCTTTGTGAGAAGGTTTAAATTTTCATCTTCACGTAATTCTCACACTATCCTGTTTGACCTTTATGATAAATCCTATACCATGGACTTAGAGGATTTTAATGATGCTTGTAAACTCCCACAGTGAGGTAGTATGGGTGATCCTCGCAAATCTGAATTTAGAGAATTTCTTGCTAGTATTACAATAGGGGAGTCCAGGGAAATCACGCAGGCTACCATGGGGAGCATACATTTTCCTGCTATTCATTACTTTGCTCTCTTTATCGATAGATGCATAAACGGTAAGGATGAGGCTTGCCACATGTGCGTCCCTGATCTTAGTGTTCTTAGGAGTGTCGTACTAGGTGATAGACAATATAACTTGGGAGCCATTGTTGCATGTAGGCTACACCATAATGGGTTGCATGGAGATTTATTTGGTGGGATTTATGCCACTCGCATAGCCCGCTTTCTTGGTGTGCCGGTGCACGAGAATGATGAACCTTTACCTCCTGCTTATTTAGATTGCCATGCTATGACTAGTAACAGGTTTATAGAGTGGGATGATCAAACCCTCAAATATCGACTAATCTTTAACAGGCAGCATGCCATCCCTATTGTTCTTCCTGCCCCCACTTTGTTTAACTTTCAGGCAAAAGGGAGATACACTATAACTATGGAGGAGGCAAATGCTTATTATAACATGACGGAGGCAACCCGCCTTCAAGCTACAGCTCAACATGCGGTGGTTGTTGCATCTCAGTACAACCCCAACTACAACTTTGGATATCCATCAGGCCAATACTGGCCATAGACCAACTTAGGCCAAAAGCCTAAGCTTGGGGGAGTACGTGTTTCTCACCGACTTACATTCATGTTCACACTTATTCTAGTTGTCAGTGCTCACACTCTTTCACTGTACCATCCATGCTTAGTTTCAATTTCTTTTTCTTAGTCTTTTTTCTCGTGTGCTAGAAAAACCTTAAAAAAAACAAAAAATGCATATATTAGTTGTAGCTTCTAGCTAGTTTAGTTTGTTTGCTTGTAGTAGCAGTTAAAAGAAAACTCAAAAAGATTTCCCGTTCTTCTTTTGCTAGTTGGGAGCTTTCCCGTGTAAATAGTTTCTTTTCTTTTCTTTGGGGTCAAGAGTAGAAGATCATGATTAAAATGCTTAGTGGCTCTCATATGCTTTGTTATTGATTTAACCTTGAGCCATATTACCTTGTCTTCTCTCTGGTATTAAATGTCTGCAGATTCCAGCTTAGTCCAATGCACGTGCACTATTATTATTTTCCACACCGTTCGGTCGTGCGAGTGAAAGGCAATAAGGATGATATATGATGAACTAATTGAGATGAGAAAAGCTGGTATGAACTCGACCTCTCTTGTTTTTGTAAATATGATGGCTCGTCGTTCCTGATTCAGCTTGTTATGAATGAAACATGCTTGCAATGACAATTAGAGATCATAGCTGCTTATGCCATGCTTAATTACCTGAGATTTTATAATGGTCTATCTTGCGTGCCAACATGATATTAAAATGGTTGTGATGTGGTATGATGGGTGGTATCCTCCTTTGAACGATTTAAGTGATCTGACTTGGCACATGTTCACGCATGTAGTTGAAACAAATCAACATAGCCTCCAGGATATTTATGTTCATGGTGATTTATATCCTACTCATGCTTGCATTTATTGTTGATTAATTTTAATGCATGTTCATGACCGTTGTTGCTCTCTAGCTGGTCGCTTCCCAGTCTCTTTCTAGCCTTCACCTGTACTAAGCGGGAATACTACTTGTGCATCCACTTCCATAAACCCCAAAGTTATTCCACATGAGTCCACGATACCTTCCTATATGCGGTATTTACCTGTCGTTCCAAGTAAATTTGTATGTGCCAAACTCTAAACCTTCAAATGAAATTCTGTTTTGTATGCTCGAACAGCTCATGTATCAACTAGGGCTGTCTATATCTTCCATGCTAGGTGGGTTATTCTCACGATGAGTGGACTCCTCTCATCATTCATGAGAAAATGGCTGGTAACCGGGATACCCAGTCCCATGCTCAAAATCATAATAATTAAACAAAACTCCCCCAGCGTTGTTGCTGGTTTGGACGGTACCCGTTGTTTCGGGCTAGCCGTGGAGTGTGCTTGTTGGTGGTTGGGGGAGTATAAACTTTACCATTCTTTTTGGGAACCGCCTATAATGTGCGTAGCATGGGAGATATCGAGATTCTTGGTTGTTATGTTGACAATGAAAGTATACCACTCAAAATGTTATTCATCTCTATTTTAAAATCGAGCTCTGGCACCTCTACAAATCCCTGCTTCCCTCTGCGAATGGCCTATCCATTTACTTTTATGCAGAGTCATCATCCTCTTATCAAAGAGCACCAGTAGGAGAGCACTTCTGTTGTTGCATGTATTACTATTAATTTGCATTGAGTATGATCATGACTGGATCTCCTTTACCATGAATTACAATGTCTAGTCAGTCCTTGATCTTTAAAGGTGCTCTGCATTTATGTTTTGCGGTCACAGAAAGGGCTAGCGAGATACCATCTTGTTATATCATATCATGATTGTTTTGAGAAAGTGTTGTCATCCGAGGTTTATTATTATTGCTCGGTAGTTGATTATGCCATTGATGTGAGTAGTCTTGAGACCTGAGAGTTATTGTGAATGTGGTTAGTTCATGATCTTGTTGAAAACCTGAATGTTGGCCTACATATTTACAACAACAAGAGCAAACAGAGTTTGTCAAAGTTTTTCTTTATCACTTTCGGTTTATCAACTGAACTGCTTGAGGACAAGCAAAGGTTTAAGCTTGGGGGAGTTGATACGTCTCCAACGTATCTACTTTCCAAACACTTTTGCCCTTGTTTTGGACTCTAACTTGCATGATTTGAATGGAACTAACCCGGACTGACGTTGTTTTCAGCAGAACTGCCATGGTGTTGTTTTTGTGCAGAAATAAAAAGTTCTCGGAATCGCCTGAAAATCAACGGAGAATTATTTCAGAAAATATAAAAAACATCTACAAGAAGATCCACACCAGGGGGCCCACACCCCGTCCACGAGGGTGGGGGCGCGCCCCCCTGCCTCGTGGGCCCCCTGGTGCTCCACCGACGTACCCCCAGATCCTATAAGTTCACTTTCGGGGAGAAAAAAACCAGGGAGAAAGAATTATCGCGTTTCACGAGACGGAGCCGCCGCCAAGCCCTAAACTCTCTCGGGAGGGCTGATCTGGAGTCCGTTCGGGGCTCCGGAGAGTGGAGATCGTCGCCATCGTCGTCATCAACCTTCCTCCATCACCAATTCCATGATGCTCACCGCCGTGCATGAGTAATTCCATCGTAGGCTTGCTGGACAGTGATGGGTTGGATGGGATCTATCATGTAATCGAGTTAGTTTTGTTAGGGTTTGATCCCTAGTATCCACTATGTTCTGAGATTGATGTTGCTATGACTTTGCTATGCTTAATGCTTGTCACTAGGGCCCGAGTGCCATGATTTCATATCTGAACCTATTATGTTTCCATGAATATATGTGTGTTCTTGATCCTATCTCGCAAGTCTATAGTCACCTACTATGTGTTATGATCCGGCAACCCCGAAGTGACAATAATCGGGACCACTCCCGGTGATGACCATAGTTTGAGGAGTTCATGTATTCACTATGTGTTAATGCTTTGGTCTGGTACTCTATTAAAAGGAGGCCATAATATCCCTTAGTTTCCAATAGGACCCCGCTGCCACGGGAGGGTAGGACAAAAGATGTCATGCAAGTTCTTTTCCATAAGCACGTATGACTATATTCGGAATACATGCCTACATTGCATTGATGAACTGGAGCTAGTTCTGTGTCATCCTAGGTTATAACTTTTACATGATGAATTGCATCCAACATAATTTCCCATCACCAATCCAATGCCTACGAGTTTTACCTATATTGCTTGTTGCTTATTTACTTTTCCGCTGCTACTATCATAAAAACTACAAAAACATTATTGATATGTCTCCAACGTATCTATAATTTTTGATTGTTCCATGCTATTATTTATGAAGTCTTGGATGTTAAATGGGCTTTATAATTCACTTTTATATCATTTTTGGGACTAACCTACTAACCCAAGGGCCCAGTCAAGATTGTTGTTTTTTTGCCTATTTCAGGGTTTTGCAGAAAAAGAATATCAAACGGAGTCCAAACGGAATGAAACCTTCACGAGAGATATTTTTGGAGAAAATCAAGCCCGAGGAACTTGAGAACCACGTCAGGGGAGCATCGAGGTGCCCACGAGGGTGGGGGGCGCGCCCCCTTCCCAGGGCGCGCCCCCTACCTCGTGGGCCCCTCGAGCGTCCCCCGGTGCCCTCCTTCTTCCTATATAAATCTACGTACCCCAGAAACTCCGAAGACAGAGAGAAAACCCTAATTCCACCGCCGTACCTTCTGTTCCCGTGGAGATCCCATCTTGGAGCCTGTTCCGGAGCTCCACCGGAGGGGGATCCATCACGGAGGCCTTCATAATCATCATCATCGCCCTCACCATGAGTTGTGAGTAGTTTACCACAGATCTTCGGGTCCATAGCTAGTATCTAGATGGCTTCTTCTCTCTCTCTGGATCTCAATACAAATTTCTCCTCGGCTTCGAGGAGATCTATTCGATGTAATCTCTTTTTGCGGTGTGTTTGTCGAGATCCGATGAATTGTGAGTTTATGATCAAGGTTATCTATGAAAGATATTTGGTTCTTCTCTGAACTTTTTATGTGTGCTCATTATATCCTTGCAAGTCTCTTCTAATTATTGGTTTGGTTTGGCCTTCTAGATCTATGGTTCTTGCAATGGGAGAAGTGTTTGGCTTTGGGTTCAATCTTGCGGTGTCCTTTCCCAGTGACAGTAGCGGCAGCAAGGCACGTATTGTATTGTTGCCATCGAGGATAAAAAGATGGGGTTTATATCATATTGCTTGAGTTTATTCCTCTACATCATGTCATCTTTCTTAAGGCATTACTCTGTTCTTATGAACTCAATACACTAGATGCATGCTGGATAGCGGTCGATGTGTGGAGTAATAGTAGTAGATGCAGAATCTTTTCGGTCTACTTGTCTCGGACGTGATGCCTATATACAATGATCATGCCTAGATAGTCTCATAATTATTCACTTTTCTATCAATTGCTCGACAGTATTTTGTTTACCCGCCGTAGAATATCGCTATCATGAGAGAAGCCACTAGAGAAAACTATGGCCCCCGGGTCTATTCTCAACATATCAATCTACATCTACTTTACTTTTATCGCTTTTATTTGCTGTTTTATTAAACCTAAAATACCAAAATATCAACTATCATCTCTATCAGATATCACTTTCGTAAGTCACCGTAAAGGGATTGACAACCCCTTATCGCCTTGGCTACGAAGTTCTTATTTGTTTGTGCAGGTGCGAGGGACTCGCTCGTGGTCTCCTACTGGATTGATACCTTGGTTCTCAAAAACTGAGGGAAATACTTACGCTACTGTGCTGCATCTCCCTTTCCTCTTCGAGGGAATACAACGCAAGCTCAAGAGGTAGCAAGAAGAATTTCTAGCGCCGTTGCCGGGGAGGCTTACGCAAAAGTCATATACCAAGTACTTATCACAAACCCTTATCCTTCGCATTACATTTATTTGCCTCTCGTTTTCCTCTCCCCCACTTCACCCTTGTCGTTTTATTTGCCCTTCTTCCGCTGTGTTTATCGTTCGCTTGCTTCTTGTTTGCTCATGTCTTGCTTGCTTGCTTGTCCTCATGTTTGAGATGGGGGACAATTTTATCGAGAAGGGTAGCAATGTCGAGGGCAACGTTCATGTTGACCCCCCGGATGAAGCTACCACTTTACATATTAAGAAGTTCCGGGTTGGTAGTGGTAATATTATTGGAAAAGGGGTTCTTCAAGACTTATTAACTTGTGCCGGTGCTTTGCCCACTATGGGTGGCTCTATTCTTCACAGAACTAGTAGCCTTGCGGATGTTGTATCTATGCTCATAGTAGAAATTGAAAGGCAATTTATCCATATGCATCCCTGTATTCAGAGAATATTTTTGGAGCTCTCTAATATTGAGCATTCTTCCGTTAAGCATGCATCTACTATCTTTTTGGCTCATGAATTTAGATATATCATGAAAGAGGCCAGAGAAATCTTTGCTCATTACGGAGTAGATGTCGGTCGACCTCCTATAGAGGCTATCTTGTTAAATCAAGAAGACCTTATGCGGTTGCGATCTCCTGATCATGTTGCTTTTAATGAAAATCTTAGAAAAAAGGTTCCTGTTGAGATCTTGATTGATAGAATTTCTGAGATAAACGATGACTTTGCTGTTCAAAATAATGGGTTAGGCTTCTCCCTTGAACTATGTCTTATGACCTTCTGCCAAAAGAATGCCTATAATGATGAATTGGTCATCCACTACAAAGGGCCAAAGGAGTAACCTGTTCCTCCCAAGATTGATGTAGGGGACTTTTGTCCCATTAAATTTAGCCATTTTGATTACTTTTGCTTGCCACAAAGGAATCTTGCTGCTGAACGTAGGGAATATGAGATGAGCTTTCGCGACATATCGTTCCACTCTGGCTATACCTAGATCTATCTTGTATCGTGCTAAGCTAGGGGCGTAAAATGATAGCGCTTGTTGGGAGGCAACCCAATTTTTTTTGTTGCTGTTAGGGAATACATGTTGCATCTAGCCTCTGATTAGATGTGGTTTCATGTTTTGTCTAGTGTTTGTGCCAAGTAGAACCTTTGGGAAGACTTGTGTGAAGTTTATATGATCTTGCTGTGAAAAACAGAATCGTTAGCGCTCGCTAAAGTAGTCGTGAATTTTTACTGGAGCGTGCTTTTTAGTTCATTCTTTTTGAAGATGATTTGTATACAAATTCCACAAATTTACCAATTTAGTTTGAATTTGTTGGAGTTCCAGAAGTAGGCGAAACCTGCAGATTACTACAAACTGTTCTGTTTTTGACAGATTTTGTTTTTCGTGTGTTGTTTGCTTATTCCGATGCATCTATGAGTAGTATTGGAGGATATGAACCATAGAGAAGTTGGAATAGAGTAGTTTTAACATCAATATAAACAAATAATGAATTCAGTGCTGCACCTTTGAGTAGTGGTTTGCTTTCTTATACTAACGGAGCTCACGAGAATTTTTGTCTAAGTTTTGTGTTGTGAAGTTTTCAAATTTTGAGTATTGCTTTGACGGACTATGGAACAAGGAGTAGCAAAGGCCTAAGCTTGGGGAAGCCCATGGCACCCCAAGTAAATTCAAGATAATCAAAAGCCTAAGCTTGTGGATGCCCCGGGAAGGCATCCCCTCTTTCGTCTTCATCCATCGGTAACTATACTTGGAGCTATATTTTTATTCGCAACATGTTATGTGTTTTGCTTGGAGCGTCTTGTATAATTTGAGTCTTTGCTTGTTAGTTTTCCACAATCATCCTTGCTGGACACACCTATTTGAGAGAGTTAAATATGGCCTAGAAATTGTTAGAACACTCTATGTGCTTCACTTATATCTTTTGAGTTGAATAGTTTTTGCTCTAGTGCTTCACTTATATCTTTTAGAGCACGGTGGTGATAATATTTTGTAGAAATTGATGAACTTTCATGCTTCACTTATATCTATTTGAGAGTCTATTAAAACAACATGGTAATGTGTTTAGGATAAAGAAACTAGTCTTCACATGATAGACGTCCAATGTCAATGTAGTAAAAAAAATCACACTAAGTGCATTGAATAGAATGAGATGTTGGATGCTTGATAATTGTGTTGAGATATGAGGATAGTGATATTAGAGTCATGATAGTGGAGTTATTATGAAATTGAGAAATACTTGTGTTAAGGTTAGTGATTCCCGTAGCATGCACGTATGGTGAACCGTTGTGTGACTAAGTTAGAACATGAGGTATTTGTAGAGTGCCAACCTTTGTGTGGAGGTCGGGGGCGCGCGATGGTTAACTCCTACCAACCTCACCCCCTAGGAGCATGCGTTGATTGCTTTGTTTTGATGACTCGTAGATTTTCACAATAAGTATATGAGTTCTTATGACTAATGATGAGTCCATGGATTATACGCACTCTCACCCTTCCACCATTGCTCGCCTCTCTTGTGCCGCGCAACTTTCGCCGGTATCATAAACCCACTATATATCCTTCCTCAAAACAGCCACCATATTGTTCCTCGAAACAGCCACCATACCTACCTATCATGGCATTTCCATAGCCATTCCGAGATATATTGCCATGCAACTTTCCACCGTTCCGTTCATATGACACGCATCATATTGTCATATTGCCATTGCATGATCATGTAGTTGACATCGTATTTGTGGCAAAGCCACCATGCATAATTTTTATACATGTCACCCTTGTTTCATTGCACATACCGGTACACCACCGGAGGCATTCATATAGAGTCATACTTTGTTGTTGTAGTATCGAGTTGTAATATTGTGTTGTAATGAAAGTGTGATGATCATCATTATTAGAGCATTGTCCCATGGGAGGAAAGGCTAAATCTATAAAGCCCCTCCGCAAAAAAAGAAAAAAAAGAAAGGCCAAAGGAAGAAAAGGCCCAAAAAATAGAAAAAAAAGAAAAAGAAAAAGGGACAATTGCCACTATATTTTTCCACACTTGTGCTTCAAAGTAGCATCATGTTCTTCATTGTAGAGAGTCTCATGCTTAGTCACTTTTATATGCTAGTGGGAATTTTCATTATAGAACTTGGCTTGTATATTCCAACGATGGGCTTCCTCAAATGCCCTAGGTCTTCGTGAGCAAGCAAGTTGGATGCACACCCACTAGTTTCTTTTGTTGAGCTTTCATTCATATTTAGCTCTAGTGCATCCATTGCATGGCAATCCCTACTCACTCACATTGATATCTATTGATGGGCATCTCCATAGCCCGTTGATACGCCTAGTCGATGTGAGACTATCTCCCTCCTTTTTGTATTCTCCACAACCACCTCTATTCCACCCATAGTGCTATATCCATGGCTCACGCTCATGTATTGCGTGAAAGTTGAAAGGTTTGAAAAGAGAAAGTATGAAAACAAATGCTTGGCTGAAATCAGGGTTGTGCATGATATGAATATTTTTGTGTGATAACTGATGGGCCTCGAACCCCTCGTTGGTTACCCCAAGTGGAAGGTGTAAGATGCAGTAAGTAGAAGTGTTTTCCCCTAGCAAAGATGCCAAGGATCGATTCCCCAGAGACTCCTAGGTTCAACAAGTAGGTGTCAATTGCTACGGCGCCAGATTAGTAGCAACCAACGTGGACCTGCACACAGATACAAATAACTTTGCTCCCAACGAGTACAGAGAGGTTGTCAATCTCTCCGGCCTTGTAGTTCACAAAGGGTTAAAAGCAATGATAGTAGTGATAGATAGTTTTTGCAATAGTAAGTAAATAGCGAAAAGTAAATAGTGAATGTGATCAATGATGGTAATATGGACCGGAGTCTCATGATGTTCACTAGTGATGTCTCTCTCCCAAAAGACGATAAAACAGCTATGTGAGGTAAACAAATTACAGTTGGGCAATTGACAGGACCACGAACGCAAACCAATGCTGACTACATTGCAAGAAAGGTTGAGGTTCAAAGCATGGGCGGTACGCCAAAGTAAGTAGACTGAAATCCATCAATATCTACTACTAATCATCCACCTTGAGATATCTATCCAGAACATCTCGCTGGTATTAAGTTGCGAGTCCCACCCATAGTGTAAACTCAATGCAACAGACAACTGCATTAAAAGAACTTTGCGTAAAGTAAACAATCCTTGCACCCGCGGGCACAAGCACCGTTGTTTTCCCCCTTGTGGCAACAGCACATCCCCTAGACTCATGTTTCTGTCACTCAAGCTAGTCATCGAGGGGCATGAACCCACAATCGAGCATAACGTTCCCTCTTGGAGTCACTACCTATTACTCGGCCAAAGCAATAAATAACAACGGAGAACATGCAAGAATTACTTATGAACTAAAATATAAAAGAGGTGAATCAAATATATTACTCAAGATCAATCTGAACATAATCTCATAATCCATCGGATCCCAGCAAACTCAACATAGCAACAGCATAAGGATTACATAGGTGCCTCGATCATGTAGGGCAGCTCACGAGGACTAATTAGTGAAGCACAAGAACGGGAGGAGAAAATCACATAGCTACTGGTCATGGACTCATGGTCCAAGGGAGACTACTCACGAGTCATCCGAGAGGCGTCCATGGTGGTGGAGAAGCTCCCGGTGGTGATCCTCCCCTCCGGCAGGGTGCCGGGAAGAGTTCTCCTGGTGCTCCCGATCTTGGAAGCGGCGGCGGCGGCGAAACAGAGATGGGATCGCGAAAAGAGTTCCTCTTCTGAGGGTTTCGGAGGGTCCTTTAAATATATGCCAAAGTAGGGCACCGGGGGAGCCTCGGGGGGCCCAGGCGCCCCCCCGGCGCGGCCCAGGGGGGGCGCGCCCACAGGGCGCCTGGAGCCCCTGTGCCCCCCCCCCCCAGGCTGCCCTTCGGACGCAGTGTTGTTTCCGGAACGCTGATTTTTTATATATTTTTTCTGGATTTTTCTGGGCAGTTCTCGAAACATGAAAACCTGAAATACAAAAACAGCCGAAAACAGAAACTGGCACTGGGGTGCACTGGATTAGTAAGTTAGTCCAAATATGATCAAAAGTGTATGGAAGTGTATGAATATCATAGCAATATCACCCAAAAGTGGCATGGAGCAAGCAGAAATTATAGATACGTTTTGGACGTATCAACATCCCCAAGCTTAATTCCTGCTCGTCCTCGAGTAGGTAAATGATAATAAGAATAATTTTTGTGGTGACATGCTATTAACCATATAGGACTTTCTCATAGTCATATGACAAAAGCTTACTGAGACAATGATTCTAAAGTAATTAAGTTGTCTCAAGAGAAAATCACAAATGACTGAAAGTTTTACAATATGAAACTGAAACATCAAAAAGATTTGCAATGAACATGATGTGCAAATATGATAAAGTGATATCTATCTTGCCCCCTTTAGTGATGCAAAACATAAATGCAAGGGCACCTTCAAGGTTTAAGTGATGACTAGATACAATCATTTCAGAATAAACGATATCACAATCATGCAAAAGACAATGCTACTTTGGGACAATGCACATTACACTCAGAATGACAATCATGCTCTCAGTAGTTGGTGCTTTAACATAAAGGTAAAAGAAAGGTTATGTGCTAGAGCTTTTTGTTTTGAAAACATGGAAGCAATTGTGTCAACGGTAGTAGTACTTCATATGTGTCATGCATAAAACATCCTATAAGTTGCAAGCCTCGTGCATCGAATACTAATAGTGCTCGCTCCTTGTCCTAATTAGCTCGGATCACCATGGGTTATCATTGCATTACATATGTTTTAACCAAGTGTCACAAAGGGGTACCTCTATGCCACCTGTACAAAGGTCCAAGGAGATAGATCGCATTTGATTTCTCGTTTTTGATAGATCTCAACTTGAGGACATCCATACCGGGACAACATAGAAAATAGATGATGGACTCCTCTTTAATGCATAAGCATATTCTCATGGGAGATTGAGGATTAAGGTCCAAGCTAAAACTTCCACCATGATGCATGACTTTGGTTGGCGGCCCAATGTTCTTCTCTAACAATATGCATAGTTATTCAACCCACGGTAAATCACCCTTACTTCAGACAAGACGAACATGCATAGCAACTCACATGATATTCAACAAAAGTGTGACAGTTGATGGCGTCCCCAGAAACATGGTTACCGCTCAGCAAGCAACTTATAAGAAATAAGATACATAAGCAACATATTCTTTACCACAATAGTTTTTAGGCTACTTTCCCATGAGCTATGTATTGCATGGTTAGTTTGCTTAGTGCAGGTGGAGGTTAGCAAAAGACTGGGAGCGACCAACTAAGAGAGCAATGACGGTCATAATCATGCAGAGCGACAAAGCAATATTGAATCAGGCATGGTAGTTATATCGCTACTTAGAAATAAAAGATCATCAAGGCTTGACAGACTTTCTTTACAGTCTTAAATATGCGTGAGCATACGCCAAGTCAATCAAAATAAATTCTCAAAGGAAGATATTACTAAACCATACCACATCATAGGCAAACAAACCAAGTCGGTACTCCAATAACACATTGGGAACCCCCCAGCTATTTGAGATTAACCATAAGAAAACCTGAACTACTAAGCACCATCATGAAAGTAGCATCTTTATCATAGACACATTAACCCATGCAACGGAAGCAAACTCTCTTAATAAGGTGAGCATGGTAATTAAAGAGAGTTCAAGCAACCAACTAAATAAAAGCTCTTGAAAAGATAAGCATGAATACTAAGAGCAGAGCACGATAGTAGCTATTAAAAGACAAAGAACACACACAGCATAGATAGACATGAAAATTCTATGTAATGTTCTAGGTAGAGGTGGAGCGTGTTTCTCTCCCACATAAAGGAATGCTGGGTTCTGACTCGTTATGAAAAACTAAAAAGAAAACTAAAAGCAAGACGCTCCAAGCATAGCACATAACACATGAAGTGATAAAAATATAGCGAAGCGAAAGACGAACTGATAATGTTGATGGAGAAGGGGATGCACGGGGGCATCCCCAAGCTTAGACGCTTGAGTCTCCTTGAATATTTCTTGGGGGTGCACGGGGGCATCCCCAAGCTTAAGCGCTTGACACTCCTGAATCTTTTTATCATCTTCCCTCGCACACTTGAAAACTCCCTTCATACATAACTCATCATAATCTGATTAGCGAGGTTAGTACCCTTAATAAAATAATTATACCTTGCTGGAAATAAGGATATTCTTGAAGTTCTACTGTTTCTCAAGATTGCCAAAAGGTTTTTGCAAAGAAAAAGCAAGTTCTTAATTTGCAAAGTGAAGGTAAGGCAAAACAGGACAGAATCTGTGAAAAACAGAACAGCAGGTAGTAATTTATCTGTTCGGGATACTTCTCCAACTCAAATAAAAAAACTCAGAACTGACGCACGAAAGACAATTATATAGAGAACGCTGTCGAAAAAATTCAGACCAAAAAGATGATCTGGTGATTTTATACGAATTTTTCTATCCAAGGACAGAATCTGTTTCCTGGACAGCACCTCACAACTTTTGAACTTTCTAGCAATCAGAGGCTATACTTGGCACAAATATGAAAAGCAAAGATACAATGATGATGCTACAGCAGTAAACAACATCAAGACTCAACAAAAGCAAAAATTTTATTCATGTGGGCTGCCTCCCAAAAGCGCTTTCTTTTATGCCTTTAAGCTAGGCATAATGCATAGATCAAGTTTTATCAAAAGAAAAAGAATAGCTAGCCCGTACAACGGACTCAAAAGGTAACTTGATCTTCTTTCGAGGGAAGTGTTCCATCCCTTTCTTGAGAGGAAACTGAAATTTTATATTACCCTCTTTCATGTCAATGACAGCACCAACGGTGCGCAAAAAGGGACGTCCCAAAATAATTGGACATGAAGGATCACATTCAATATCCATAATAGTGAAATCAACGGCCACATAATTATCATTGACAACAATAAGAACATCGTCGATCCTCCCCAAAGGTTTCTTTATGGAAGAATCAACGAGACGAACATCAAAAGAACAAGAATCATAAGGTTTCAATTTAAGCATATCATATATCCTTTTGGGCATAAAAGAGGTACTAGCACCAACATCACATAATGCATAACAAGAGAAGTCATTCAAATAAATTTTTATCATAGGATCCCAACCATCTTCTAGCTTTCTAGGTATGGAGGCTTCTACTCTAAGTTTCTCCTCCCTAGCTTTGATAAGAGCATTAGTGATATGCTCCGTGAAGGCAAGGTTAAGCGTGCTAGTGCGGGGATCTCTAAACATTTTGTGAAGGAAGTCAATAACTTCGGTAAGAGTGCAATTATCAAAATCAAGGTCACGAGCATCAAGTAAAGTGGTAGTGGTGTCCTTAAGGTTCACTTGGTTGGTAGTTTTTATAGCATCACCATTAACAGGTCCATTGGGACCAGGAGTACATTGGGTGCTAAGAGTGTGAACATCCTCAATAACTTGGATAGTAGCAACAGTGTGGTGGGTAGGAAGGCTCTTAATTCTTTCCTCTTCCTCCCTTTCTCTAGCCCATCTTTCTCTAAGCTTAGCCATCGTCCTAATGTTTTCATTAATTTACACTTGAGTAGCATTAATAGGGATGACTTCCCTCTCCTTAAGAGGAGAAGTTTCAATTTTTAGCAATTTTACCTCATAGGCTAAGTGGTCTACCTTAAAAGAAAGATCATCTAGTTTATGTAGTTTCTCTTCTACATTCTTATTAAAGGCTTTTTGGGTAGTGATGAAATCTCTAAGCATAGTCTCTAGTTCAGTGTTGGAGTTCTTGGTACTAGGATAAGCATTGTTGTTCCCATAAGAGTTAGAGGGGAACGGTCTAGAATTGTTACCAAAGTTACTCCTATAAGCATTGTTGTTGAAATTATTTCTAGAGATAAAGTTAACATCTACTTGTTCTTGAGCAATCAAAGAATTTAAAGGAACATCACGAGGATCAACAGTAGATTGCTTCGAAAGTAGAGACATGATCAAGTCAACTTTTTCATTAAGGGAGGAAATCTCCTCGACAGAGTTTACCTTCCTACCTGTTGGAGCGCGTTCGGTGTGCCATTGGGAATAGTTGGTCATCATCTCATCGAGAAGCTTCGTGGCAGCACCAAGTGTAGTTGACATAAAAGTTCCTCCTGCGGCCGAATCTAACAAGTTTCGCGAGGTAAAGTTCAAGCCTGCATAAAAAGTTTGGATAACCATCCAAGTAGTCAAACCGTGAGTAGGGCAGTTCTTGATAAGAGACTTCATACGTTCCCAAGCTTGGGCAACGTGTTCATTATCCAATTGTTTAAAATTCATGATGTTACTTCTAGGTTGGATAATTTTAGCAGGTGGATAGTATTTTCCAATAAAAGCATCTTTGCACTTGTCCCATGAATCTATGCTATTTCTAGGCAAAGACTGAAACCAAATTTTAGCTCCTCCTCTCAAAGAGAAAGGAAAAAGCTTAAGCTTAACAATATTACCATCTATTTCTTGGTACTTTTGCATATCACAAAGTTCTACAAAGTTGTTCAAGTGTAAAGCAGCATCATCTCCAGCACCGGAGAATTGTTTTCTCATGACTAAGTTAAGTAAAGCAGGTTTAATTTCATATGAAGGTGCTGAAGTGGCAGGTGTAGTGATAGGTGTGCTGATAAAGTCATCGTTGTTGTGACTAGTGAAGTCACACAACTTGGTGTTCTCGGTGGAACCCATAGTAGCAAGCAAGCAAGATAACTATTTTTGTGATTTTCGATAAAAGGAACTAAAGCAAAAATGAAATGTAAACTAACAAGACTAAAAAGCAAAGGTAAAAGATAGCATGCAACTCCCCTATCCTGAAGAGTGGAGTCCCCGGCAACGGCGCCAGAAAATACTCCTTGATGGGCCTCGAACCCCTCGTTGGTTACCCCAAGTGGAAGGTGTAAGATGCAGTAAGTAGAAGTGTTTTCCCCTAGCAAAGATGCCAAGGATTGATTCCCCAGAGACTCCTAGGTTCAACAAGTAGGTGTCAATTGCTACGGTGCCAGATTAGTAGCAACCAACGTGGACCTGCACACAGATACAAATAACTTTGCTCCCAACGAGTACAGAGAGGTTGTCAATCTCTCTGGCCTTGTAGTTCACAAAGGGTTAAAAGCAATGATAGTAGTGATAGATAGTTTTTGCAATAGTAAGTAAATAGCGAAAAGTAAATAGTGAATGTGATCAATGATGGTAATATGGACCGGAGTCTCATGATGTTCACTAGTGATGTCTCTCTCCCAAAAGACGATAAAACAGCTGTGTGAGGTAAACAAATTACAGCTGGGCAATTGACAGGACCACGAACGCAAACCAATGCTGACTACATTGCAAGAAAGGTTGAGGTTCAAAGCATGGGCGGTACGCCAAAGTAAGTAGACCGAAATCCATCAATATCTACTACTAATCATCCACCTTGAGATATCTATCCAGAACATCTCGCTGGTATTAAGTTGCGAGTCCCACCCATAGTGTAAACTCAATGCAACAGACAACTGCATTAAAAGAACTTTGCGTAAAGTAAACAATCCTTGCACCCGCGGGCACAAGCACCGTCGTTTTCCCCCTTGTGGCAACAGCACATCCCCTAGACTCATGTTTCTGTCACTCAAGCTAGTCATCGAGGGGCATGAACCCACAATCGAGCATAACGTTCCCTCTTGGAGTCACTACCTATTACTCGGCCAAAGCAATAAATAACAACAGAGAACATGCAAGAATTACTTATGAACTAAAATATAAAAGAGGTGAATCAAATATATTACTCAAGATCAATCTGAACATAATCTCATAATCCATCGGATCCCAGCAAACTCAACATAGCAACAGCATAAGGATTACATAGGTGCCTCGATCATGTAGGGCAGCTCACGAGGACTAATTAGTGAAGCACAAGAACGGGAGGAGAACATCACATAGCTACTGGTCATGGACTCATGGTCCAAGGGAGACTACTCACGAGTCATCCGGGAGGCGTCCATGGTGGTGGAGAAGCTCCCGGTGGTGATCCTCCCCTCCGGCAGGGTGCCGGGAAGAGTTCTCCTGGTGCTCCCGATCTTGGAAGCGGCGGCGGCGGCGGAACAGAGATGGGATCGCGAAAAGAGATCCTCTTCTGAGGGTTTCGGAAGGTCCTTTAAATATATTCCAAAGTAGGGCACCGGGGGAGCCTCGGGGGGCCCAGGCGCCCCCCCCCCCGGCGCGGCCCAGGGGGGGCGCGCCCACAGGGCGCCTGGAGCCCCTGTGCCCCCCCCCCCAGGCTGCCCTTCGGACGCAGTGTTGTTTCCGGAACGCTGATTTTTTATATAATTTTTCTGGATTTTTCTGGGCAGCTCTTGAAACGTGAAAACCTGAAATACAAAAACAGCCGAAAACAGAAACTGGCACTGGGGTGCACTGGATTAGTAAGTTAGTCCAAATATGATCAAAAGTGTATGGAAGTGTATGAATATCATAGCAATATCACCCAAAAGTGGCATGGAGCAAGCAGAAATTATAGATACGTTTTGGACGTATCAACATCCCCAAGCTTAATTCCTGCTCGTCCTCGAGTAGGTAAATGATAACAAGAATAATTTCTGTGGTGACATGCTATTAACCATATAGGACTTTCTCATAGTCATATGACAAAATCTTACTGAGACAATGATTCTAAAGTAATTAAGTTGTCTCAAGAGAAAATCACAAATGACTGAAAGTTTTACAATATGAAACAGAAACATCAAAAAGATTTGCAATGAACATGATGTGCAAATATGATAAAGTGATATCTATCTTGCCCCCTTTAGTGATGCAAAACATAAATGCAAGGGCACCTTCAAGGTTTAAGTGATGACTAGATACAATCATTTCAGAATAAACGATATCACAATCATGCAAAAGACAATGCTACTTTGGGACAATGCACATTACACTCAGAATGACAATCATGCTCTCAGTAGTTGGTGCTTTAACATAAAGGTAAAAGAAAGGTTATGTGCTAGAGCTTTTTGTTTTGAAAACATGGAAGCAATTGTGTCAACGGTAGTAGTACTTCATATGTGTCATGCATAAAACATCCTATAAGTTGCAAGCCTCATGCATCGAATACTAATAGTGCTCGCTCCTTGTCCTAATTAGCTCGGATCCCCATGGGTTACCATTGCATTACATATGTTTTAACCAAGTGTCACAAAGGGGTACCTCTATGCCACCTGTACAAAGGTTCAAGGAGATAGATCGCATTTGATTTCTCGTTTTTGATAGATCTCAACTTGAGGACATCCATACCGGGACAACATAGAAAATAGATGATGGACTCCTCTTTAATGCATAAGCATATTCTCATGAGAGATTGAGGATTAAGGTCCAAGCTAAAACTTCCACCATGATGCATGGCTTTGGTTGGCGGCCCAATGTTCTTCTCTAACAATATGCATAGTTATTCAACCCACGGTAAATCACCCTTACTTCAGACAAGACGAACATGCATAGCAACTCACATGATATTCAACAAAAGTGTGACAGTTGATGGCGTCCCCAGAAACATGGTTACCGCTCAGCAAGCAACTTATAAGAAATAAGATACATAAGCAACATATTCTTTACCACAATAGTTTTTAGGCTACTTTCCCATGAGCTATGTATTGCATGGTTAATTTGCTTAGTACAGGTGGAGGTTAGCAAAAGACTGGGAGCGACCAACTAAGAGAGCAATGACGGTCATAATCATGCAGAGCGACAAAGCAATATTGAATCAGGCATGGTAGTTATATCGCTACTTAGAAACAAAAGATCATCAAGGCTTGACAGACTTTCTTTACAGTCTTAAATATGCGTGAGCATACGCCAAGTCAATCAAAATAAATTCTCGAAGGAAGATATTACTAAACCATACCATATCATAGGCAAACAAACCAAGTTGGTACTCCAATAACACATTGGGAACCCCCCAGCTATTTGAGATTAACCAAAAGAAAACCTGAACTACTAAGCACCATCATGAAAGTAGCATCTTTATCATAGACACATTAACCAATGCAATGGAAGCAAACTCTCTTAATAAGGTGAGCATGGTAATTAAAGAGAGTTCAAGCAACCAACTAAATAAAAGCTCTTGAAAAGATAAGCATGAATACTAAGAGCAGAGTATGATAGTAGCTATTAAAAGACAAAGAACACACACAGCATAGATAGACATGAAAATTCTATGTAATGTTCTAGGTAGAGGTGGAGCGTGTTTCTCTCCCACATAAAGGAATGCTGGGTTCCGACTCGTTATGAAAGACTAAAAAGAAAACTAAAAGCAAGACGCTCCAAGCATAGCACATAACACATGAAGTGATAAAAATATAGCGAAACGAAAGACGAACTGATAATGTTGATGGAGAAGGGGATGCACGGGGGCATCCCCAAGCTTAGACGCTTGAGTCTCCTTGAATATTTCTTGGGGGTGCACGGGGGCATCCCCAAGCTTGAGCGCTTGACACTCCTGAATCTTTTTATCATCTTCCCTCGCACACTTGAAAACTCCCTTCATACATAACTCATCATAATCTGATTAGCGAGGTTAGTACCCTTAATAAAATAATTATACCTTGCTGGAAATAAGGATATTCTTGAAGTTCTACTGTTTCTCAAGATTGCCAAAAGGTTTTTGCAAAGAAAAAGCAAGTTCTTAATTTGCAAAGTGAAGGTAAGGCAAAACAGGACAGAATCTGTGAAAAACAGAACAGCAGGTAGTAATTGATCTGTTCGGGATACTTCTGCAACTCAAATCAAAAAACTTAGAACTGACGCACGAAAGACAATTATATAGAGAACGCTGTCGAAAAAATTCAGACCAAAAAGATGAACTGGTGATTTTATACGAATTTTTCTATCCAAGGACAGAATCTGTTTCCTGGACAGCACCTCACAACTTTTGAACTTTCTAGCAATCAGAGGCTATACTTGGCACAAATATGAAAAGAAAAGATACAATGATGATGCTACAGCAGTAAACAACATCAAGACTCAACAAAAGCAAAAATTTTATTCATGTGGGCTGCCTCCCAAAAGCGCTTTCTTTTATGCCTTTAAGCTAGGCATAATGCATAGATCAAGTTTTATCAAGAGAAAAAGAATAGCTAGCCCGTACAACGGACTCAAAAGGTAACTTGATCTTCTTTCGAGGGAAGTGTTCCATCCCTTTCTTGAGAGGAAACTGAAATTTTATATTACCCTCTTTCATGTCAATGACAGCACCAACGGTGCGCAAAAAGGGACGTCCCAAAATAATTGGACATGAAGGATCACATTCAATATCCATAATAGTGAAATCAACGGGCACATAATTATCATTGACAACAATAAGAACATCGTCGATCCTCCCCAAAAGTTTCTTTATGGAAGAATCAACGAGACGAACACCAAAAGAACAAGAATCATAAGGTTTCAATTTAAGCATATCATATATCCTTTTGGGCATAAAAGAGGTACTAGCACCAACATCACATAATGCATAACAAGAGAAGTCATTCAAATAAATTTTTATCATAGGATCCCAACCATCTTCTAGCTTTCTAGGTATGGAGGCTTCTACTCTAAGTTTCTCCTCCCTAGCTTTGATAAGAGCATTAGTGATATGCTCTGTGAAGGCAAGGTTAAGCGTGCTAGTGCGGGGATCTCTAAACATTTTGTGAAGGAAGTCAATAACTTCGGTAGAGTGCAATTATCAAAATCAAGGTCACGAGCATCAAGTAAAGTGGTAGTGGTGTCCTTAAGGTTCACTTGGTTGGTAGTTTCTATAGCATCACCATTAACAGGTCCATTGGGACCAGGAGTACATTGGGTGCTAAGAGTGTGAACATCCTCAATAACTTGGATAGTAGCAACAGTGTGGTGGGTAGGAAGGCTCTTAATTCTTTCCTCTTCCTCCCTTTCTCTAGCCCATCTTTCTCTAAGCTTAGCCATCATCCTAATGTTTTCATTAATTTGCACTTGAGTAGCATTAATAGGGATGACTTCCCTCTCCTTAAGAGGAGAAGTTTCAATTTTTAGCAATTTTACCTCATAGGCTAAGTGGTCTACCTTAAAAGAAAGATCATCTAGTTTATGTAGTTTCTCTTCTACATTCTTATTAAAGGCTTTTTGGGTAGTGATGAAATCTCTAAGCATAGTCTCTAGTTCAGTGTTGGAGTTCTTGGTACTAGGATAAGCATTGTTGTTCCCATAAGAGTTAGAGGGGAACGGTCTAGAATTGTTACCAAAGTTACTCCTATAAGCATTGTTGTTGAAATTATTTCTAGAGATAAAGTTAACATCTACTTGTTCTTGAGCAATCAAAGAATTTAAAGGAACATCACGAGGATCAACAGTAGATTGCTTCGAAAGTAGAGACATGATCAAGTCAACTTTTTCATTAAGGGAGGAAATCTCCTCGACAGAGTTTACCTTCCTACCTGTTGGAGCGCGTTCGGTGTGCCATTGGGAATAGTTGGTCATCATCTCATCGAGAAGCTTCGTGGCAGCACCAAGTGTAGTTGACATAAAAGTTCCTCCTGCGGCCGAATCTAACAAGTTCCGCGAGGTAAAGTTCAAGCCTGCATAAAAAGTTTGGATAACCATCCAAGTAGTCAAACCGTGAGTAGGGCAGTTCTTGATAAGAGAATTCATACGTTCCCAAGCTTGGGCAACGTGTTCATTATCCAATTGTTTAAAATTCATGATGTTACTTCTAAGTTGGATAATTTTAGCAGGTGGATAGTATTTTCCAATAAAAGCATCTTTGCACTTGTCCCATGAATCTATGCTATTTCTAGGCAAAGACTGAAACCAAATTTTAGCTCCTCCTCTCAAAGAGAAAGGAAAAAGCTTAAGCTTAACAATATTACCATCTATTTCTTGGTACTTTTGCATATCACAAAGTTCTACAAAATTGTTCAAGTGTAAAGCAGCATCATCTCCAGCACCGGAGAATTGTTTTCTCATGACTAAGTTAAGTAAAGCAGGTTTAATTTCATATGAAGGTGCTGAAGTGGCAGGTGTAGTGATAGGTGTGCTGATAAAGTCATCGTTGTTGTGACTAGTGAAGTCACACAACTTGGTGTTCTCGGTGGAACCCATAGTAGCAAGCAAGCAAGATAACTATTTTTGTGATTTTCGATAAAAGGAACTAAAGCAAAAATGAAAGGTAAACTAACAAGACTAAAAAGCAAAGGTAAAAGATAGCATGCAACTCCCCTATCCTGAAGAGTGGAGTCCCCGGCAACGGCGCCAGAAAATACTCCTTGATGGGCCTCGAACCCCTCGTTGGTTACCCCAAGTGGAAGGTGTAAGATGCAGTAAGTAGAAGTGTTTTCCCCTAGCAAAGATGCCAAGGATCGATTCCCCAGAGACTCCTAGGTTCAACAAGTAGGTGTCAATTGCTACGGTGCCAGATTAGTAGCAACCAACGTGGACCTGCACACAGATACAAATAACTTTGCTCCCAACGAGTACAGAGAGGTTGTCAATCTCTCCGGCCTTGTAGTTCACAAAGGGTTAAAAGCAATGAGAGTAGTGATAGATAGTTTTTGCAATAGTAAGTAAATAGCGAAAAGTAAATAGTGAATGTGATCAATGATGGTAATATGGACAGGAGTCTCATGATGTTCACTAGTGATGTCTCTCTCCCAAAAGACGATAAAACAGCTATGTGAGGTAAACAAATTACAGCTGGGCAATTGACAGGACCACGAACGCAAACCAATGCTGACTACATTGCAAGAAAGGTTGAGGTTCAAAGCATGGGCGGTACGCCAAAGTAAGTAGACCGAAATCCATCAATATCTACTACTAATCATCCACCTTGAGATATCTATCCAGAACATCTCGCTGGTATTAAGTTGCGAGTCCCACCCATAGTGTAAGCTCAATGCAACAGACAACTGCATTAAAAGAACTTTGCGTAAAGTAAACAATCCTTGCACCCGCGGGCACAAGCACCGTTGTTTTCCCCCTTGTGGCAACAGCACATCCCCTAGACTCATGTTTCTGTCACTCAAGCTAGTCATCGAGGGGCATGAACCCACAATCGAGCATAACGTTCCCTCTTGGAGTCACTACCTATTACTCGGCCAAAGCAATAAATAACAACGGAGAACATGCAAGAATTACTTATGAAATAAAATATAAAAGAGGTGAATCAAATATATTACTCAAGATCAATCTGAACATAATCTCATAATCCATCGGATCCCAGCAAACTCAACATAGCAACAGCATAAGGATTACATAGGTGCCTCGTTCATGTAGGGCAGCTCACGAGGACTAATTAGTGAAGCACAAGAACGGGAGGAGAACATCACATAGCTACTGGTCATGGACTCATGGTCCAAGGGAGACTACTCACGAGTCATCCGGGAGGCGTCCATGGTGGTGGAGAAGCTCCCGGTGGTGATCCTCCCCTCCGGCAGGGTGCCGGGAAGAGTTCTCCTGGTGCTCCCGATCTTGGAAGCAGCGGCGGCGGCGGCGGAACAGAGATGGGATCGCGAAAAGAGTTCCTCTTCTGAGGGTTTCGGAGGGTCCTTTAAATATATGCCAAAGTAGGGCACCGGGGGAGCCTCGGGGGGCCCAGGCGCCCCCCTGGCGCGGCCCAGGGGGGGCGCGCCCACAGGGCGCCTGGAGCCCCTGTGCCCCCCCCCCAGGCTGCCCTTCGGACGCAGTGTTGTTTCCGGAACGCTGATTTTTTATATATTTTTTCTGGATTTTTCTGGGCAGTTCTCGAAACGTGAAAACCTGAAATACAAAAACAGCCGAAAACAGAAACTGGCACTGGGGTGCACTGGATTAGTAAGTTAGTCCAAATATGATCAAAAGTGTATGGAAGTGTATGAATATCATAGCAATATCACCCAAAAGTGGCATGGAGCAAGCAGAAATTATAGATACGTTTTGGACGTATCAATAACGAGGGAGCATAGCCAACACTATATGATTTTGTAGGGATAACTTTCTTTAGCCATAGTATTTTGAGAATACATGATTGCTTTGTTAGTATGCTTGAAGTATTATTGTTTCTTATGTCAATATAGACTTTTATCTTGAATCTTTCAGATCTGAACATTCATGCCACAATTAAGAGAATTACATTGAAAAACTATATTGGTTAGCATTCCACATCAAAAATTCTTTCTTTATCATTTACCTACTCGAGGACGAGAAGGAATTAAGCTTGGGGATGCTTGATACATCTCCAACGTATCTATAATTTTTGATTGTTCCATGCTATTATTTATGAAGTCTTGGATGTTTAATGGGCTTTATCGTTCACTTTTATATCATTTTTGGGACTAACCTACTAACCCAAGGGCCCAGTCCAGATTGCTATTTTTTTGCCTATTTCAGGGTTTTGCAGAAAAAGAATATCAAACGGAATCCAAACGGAATGAAACCTTCGCGAGAGATATTTTTGGAGAAAATCACGCCCGAGGAACTTGAGAACCACGTCAGGGGAGCATCGAGGCGCCCACGAGGGTGGGGGCACGCCCCCCTTCCTAGGGCGCGCCCCTTACCTCGTGGGCCCCTCGAGCGTCCCCCGGTGCCCTCCTTCTTCCTATATAAGTCTACGTACCCCAGAAACTCCGAAGACAGGGAGAAACCCCTAATTCCACCACCGTACCTTCTGTTCCCGTGGAGATCCCATCTTGGAGCTTGTTCCGGAGCTCCACCGGAGGGTGATCCATCATGGAGGCCTTCATCATCATCATCATCTCCCTCACCATGAGTTGTGAGTAGTTTACCACAGACCTTCGGGTCCATATCTAGTATCTAGATGGCTTCTTCTCTCTCTCTCTCTCTGGATCTCAATACAAAGTTCTCCTCGGTCTTCGAGGAGATCTATTTGACGTAATCTCTTTTTGCGGTGTGTTTGTCGAGATCCGATGAATTGTGAATTTATGATCAAGGTTATCTATGAAAGATATTTGGTTCTTCTCTGAACTTTTTATGTGTGCTCATAATATCCTTGCAAGTCTCTTCGAATTATTGGTTTGGTTTGGCCTACTAGATCTATAGTTCTTGCAATGGGAGAAATGCTTGGCTTTGGGTTCAATCTTGCGGTGTCCTTTCCCAGTGACAGTAGGGGCAGCAAGGCACATATTGTATTGTTGCCATCAACGATAAAAAGATGGGGTTTATATCATATTGCTTGAGTTTATCCCTCTACATCATGTCATCTTGCTTAAGGCGTTACTCTGTTCTTATGAACTCAATACACTAGATGCATGCTGGATAGCAGTCGATGTGTGGAGTAATAGTAATAGATGCAGAATCGTTTCGGTCTACTTGTCTCGGACGTGATGCCTATATACAATGATCATGCCTAGATAGTCTCATAATTATTCTCTTTTCTATCAATTGCTCGACAGTAATTTGTTTACCCGCCGTAGAATATCGCTATCATGAGAGAAGCCACTAGAGAAAACCATGGCCCCCGGGTCTATTCTCAACATATCAATCTACATCTACTTTACTTTTACCTCTTTTATTTGTTGTTTTATTAAACTAAAAATACCAAAAATATCAACTATCATCTCTATCAGATCTCACTTTTGTAAGTGATCGTAAAGGGATTGACAACCCCTTATCGCCTTGGCTACGAAGTTCTTATTTGTTTGTGCAGGTGCGAGGGACTCGCGCGTGGTCTCCTACTGGATTGATACCTTGGTTCTCAAAAACTGAGGGAAATACTTAAGCTATTGTGCTGCATCTCCCTTTCCTCTTCGAGGGAATACAACACAAGCTCAAGGGGTAGCAATTATCTTTACTTTTATTGCTGTTACCGCCACTATCATATTACTTTGCTACTAAACTATCTTGCTGCAGATACTAAGTTTCCAGGTGTGGTTGAATTGACAACTCAGCTGCTAATACTTAAGAGTATTCTTTGGGTCCCCTTGTGTCGAATACTTTACCCTTGAAAACTTTACCCTTGAAAACGGTTGTGATCCCCTACACTTGTGGGTTATAAACTTCTCAAAATTCTAGGCCTCTGACTAATCTCTTACAAAATGATGTTCATTTTGTCTTTGATGATGATTGTGTAGAAGCATTTGAAATACTTAAGAATGCCTTGATTTCTGCACCTATTGTTCAGCCACCTGATTGGAATTTACCCTTTGAAATTATGTGTGATGCTAGTGATTATGCCGTAGGTGCTGTTCTAGGACAAAGAGTTGATAAGAAATTAAATGTTATCCAATATGCTTGTAAAACTCTAGACAGTGCCCAGAGAAATTATGCTACTATTGAAAAAGAATTTTTAGCAGTTGTATTTGCTTGTGGTAAGTTCAGACCTTATATTGTTGATTCTAACGTAACCGATCACACTCATCATGCTGCTATTAAATATCTTATGGAAAAGAAAGATGCTAAACCTAGACTTATTAGATGGGTTTTCTTGCTACAAGAATTTGATTTGCATATTATTGATATAAAGGGAGCTGAGAACCCCGTTGTAGACAACTTATCTAGGTTAGAGAATGTTCTTGATGACCCACTACCTATTGATGATAGCTTTCCTGATGAAAAATTAGCTGTCATAAATGCTTCTCATACTACTCCATGGTATGCTGATTATGCTAATTACATTGTTGCTAAATTTATACCACCTAGTTTCACATACCAGCAAAACAAAAAGTTTTCTATGATTTAAAACATTACATCTGGAATGACCCACACCTTTGTAAAGAAGGAGTAGATGGTGTTATTAGACGTTGTGTACCTGAGCATGAACAAGAACAGATCCTACGCAAGTGTCACTCCAAGGCTTATGGAGGACATCACGCTGGAGATAGAACTGCACATAAGGTATTGCAATCCGATTTTTATTGGCCTACTCTTTTCAAAGATGCCCGTAAGTTTGTCTTGTCGTGTGATGAATGTCAAAGAATTGGTAATATTAGTAGACGTCAAGAAATTCCTATGAACTATTCACTTGTGATTGAACCATTTGATGTTTGGGGCTTTGATTATATGGGACTGTTTCCTTCCTCTAATGGGTATACACATATTTTAGTTGCTGTTGATTACGTTACTAAGTGGGTAGAAGCTATTCCAACTAGTAGTGCTGATCATAACACATCTATTAAGATGCTTAAAGAAGTTATTTTTCTGAGGTTTGGAGTCCCTAGATACTTAATGACTGATGGTGGTTCACATTTTATTCATGGTGCTTTTCGTAAAATGCTTGCTAAGTATGATGTTAATCATAGAATTGCATCTCCATACCACCCACGGTCTAGTGGTCAAGTAGAAACGATTAATAGAGAGATTAAATTAATTTTGCAAAAGACTATTAATAAATCTAGAAAGAATTGGTCCAAGAAACTTGATGATGCATTATGGGCCTATAGAACTGCATATAAAAATCCTATGGGTATGTCTCCATATAAAATGGTTTATGAAAAAGCATGTCACTTACCTCTCGAACTAGAACATAAGGCATATTGGGCCATTAAAGAGCTCAATTATGATTTCAAACTTACTGGTGAGAAGAGACTATTTGACATTAGCTCACTTGATGAGTGGAGAACCCAGGCCTATGAGAATGCCAAACTATTTAAAGAAAAAGTTAAAAGATGGCATGACAAAAGGATACAAAAGCGTGAGTTTAATGTAGGTGATTATGTTTTGTTATACAACTCTCGTTTAAGATTTTTTGCAGGAAAACTTCTCTCTAAATGGGAAGGTCCTTACGTTATCGAGGAGTTCTATCGTTCTGGTGCCATAAAAATCAAGAACTTCGAAGGCACAAATCCGAAGGTGGTGAACGGTCAAAGAATTAAATATTATATCTCAGGTAATCACATAAATGTTGAAACCAATGTTATTGACACCGTAACCCCAGAGGAGTAGATAAGGGATACTTTCCAGAACGTTTCAGACTCCGAAAAGGAATAGGTATGTGGTACGGTAAGTAAACCGACTCCAAAACAGTTCTAATAGCAATTTTTCTACGTTTTGGAATATTAAAAAATAGGTAAATAAGAAGTAGTCTGAAAGGGACACGAGGCATCCACGAGGGTGGAGGGCACGCCCTACCCCCCTGGGCGCGCCCCCTGCCTCGTGGACACCTTGTGTGCCCTCCGGACTTCGTTTTCTTGCACGATACTTCTTTTGGTCGACAAAAATTTATTATATAATCTCTCGAAGGTTTTGACCACCGTACCATGACAAAATCCTCTGCTTTTGTTTTGAGTTGTTTCTGCCACAGATTAGAGCAATATGTCGTCCTAGGATTCGGAGGGAGAAAGCTATGTGGCTGATTACCTTGCAGACCCTAAGGTCTACGGGGACTTGGAGCATTGTGGTTGGACCACGGAGGAAGAAGAAGACTATGACCCTAGGGGAAAGGAGGAGACGAGCTCAGATGAAGATGAAGACTCATTACCTCAACCTGGGGACATGCATGTGGAGTTCAAAAAATCAAGCCTCCCCGATAGACCAAAGAAACCTAAGATCGAATTTATCCCTTTTCACCTCTTGCAGGAGAACAAACAGGAACTATGTAAAAATATATTAAGCCTTGAGCAGGAGATCGATGACCTAAGGGAGCAAAATTCTATCCTCAAGCGCAAATTAAGGAAGAAGCCTACGTCATCAACAACTCCATCATCACCACCTCCGAAGAAAGAGACATAAACACATGGGTATGGGCACTCCCCTTGGCAACTGCCAAGCTTGGGGGAGGTGCCCCGGTATCGTATCACCATCACACTTCTATCTTTACCATTTTTCTTAGTTCTATCCTTTTGGTTATATCTTCATCTAGTAGAATAAAGTTTAGTATGATCTAGCTTTGAGTTTTTGTGTTGATCCTTATCTATGTAATCGAGTCCATGAGATGTATATAATAAAGATTAGTCTTGAGTCGAGGGCTTGGTTATCTTGCTATGATCTTGAGGGAATAAAAGAAATAAGAAAGAATACAAAGAAACAAAGAGATCATATTGATCTTATGGAGAGTAATGACTTCACATATAAAGAGTATGATGAATAAAAGTTGTTGAGATTTGACAAACATAGTTTTGGTCATCGTTGCAATTAATAGGAAGTAATAAAGGAAGAGAGGTTTTCACATATAAATATACTATCTTGGACATCTTTTATGATTGGGAGCACCCATTAAAATATGACATGCTAAAAAGTTGATGTTGGACAAGGAAGACAACGTAGTGGGTTATGTTTTCTTATATCCGAAATAAATTATATTGTCATGGACCATCCAACATGTTGAGCTTGCATTTCCCCCTCATGCTAGCCAAGTTCTTTGCGCCAAGTAGAGTTACTACATGTGCTTCCAGATATCCTTAAACCCAGTTTTGCCATTAGAGTACACCATATCTACCTATGGATTAAGTAAGATCCTTCAAATAAGTTGTCATTGTTACAAGCAATAAGAATTGCTCTTTAAATATGTATGATCTATTAGTGTGGAGAAAATAAGCTTTATACGAGCTTGTGATATGGAAGAAATAAAAGCGACAAACTACATAATAAAGGTCCCTATCACAAGTAGCAATATAAAGTGACATTTTTTTGCATTAAGATTTTGTGCATCCAACCATAAAAGCACATGATAACCTCTGCTTCCTTCTGCGATGGGCCTATCTTTTATTTTTGTCTTATATCTTATACAGGAGTCATGGTGATCTTCACCTTTCCTTTTTACACTTTATCCTTTGGTAAGCACTATGTGTCTCCTCTTTGGTACTCCTGGGAGTATGTACTCCCATCCTCAATGTACCTCATATACGCATTAATTATACCTCTTTATCATTCTCAATATACTTCATTAAATATTCTAAGATACCCCAATACGAGTTTTGTTGATAAAATATCATCTGCGACGTATTTTTTGTAATATACCTTTTTCACGTACAAACACATCAGTATATATGTAAACATTTAAAATATGTAGACTCGCATGAATTTTTTCATGAAAATCATTTTGGGGTATCTAATAATTACTAATGAAGTATATTAAAAATAATAAAGAGGTATAAAATATTCATCTATATGGTATATGAGGAGCGGGAGTACGTACTCCCAGGAGTACACAACCATTTTCCTATATATATATATATATATATATATATATATATATATATATATATATATATATATGTGTGTTGTAATTCTAAGAATGATCATGATGCCCTCATGTCCGTATTTTATTTTATCGACACCTCTATCTCTAAACATGTGGACACATTTTTTGATATCGGCTTCCGTTTGAGGACAAACGAGGTCTTAGCTTGGGGGAGTTGATACGTCCATTTTGCATCATGCTTTTATAGCGATATTTATTGCATTATGGGCTATTACTTCACATTATGTCACAATACTTATGCATTTTCTTTCTTATTTTACAAGGTTTACATGAAGATGGAGAATGCCGGCAGCTGGAATTCTAGGATGAAAAAGGAGCAAATATTGGAGATCTATTCTGCACAACTTCAAAAGTCCTGAAACTCCACGAAAGTCAGTTTTGGAATATATTAAAAATATTGGGCGAAGAAAGCACCAGAGGGGGGCCACCCACTGTCCACGAGGGTGGAGGGCGTGCCCTACCCCCCTGGGCGCGCTCCCCTGCCTCGTGGGCCACCTGGAAGCCCCACGATGCCCATCTTCTGGTATAAGGTGTCTTTTGCCCTGGAAAAAATTAGAAGGAAGCTTTTGGGACGAAGCGCCGCCTCTTGAGGCGGAACCTTGGCGGAACCAATCTAGGGCTCCGGCGGAGCTGTTCTGCCGGGGAAACATCCCTTCGGGAGGGGGAAATCGTCACCATCGTCATCACCTCTCATCGTGAGGGGGTTAATCTCCATCAACATCTTCACCAGCACCATCTCCTCTCAAACCCTAGTTCATCTCTTGTATCCGATCTTTGTCTCAAAACCTCAGATTGGTACCTGTGGATTGCTAGTAGTGTTGATTACTCCTTGTAGTTGATGCTAGTTGGTTTATTCGGTGGAAGATTATATGTTTGGATCCTTTATGCATATTAATACCCCTCTGATTATGAACATGAATATGATTTGTGAGTAGTTACGTTTGTTTCTGAGGGCATGGGAGAAGTCTTGTTATAAGTAGTCATGTGAATTTGGCATTCGTTCGATATTTTGATGAGATGTATGTTGTCTTTCCTCTAGTGGTGTTATGTGAACGTCGACTACATGACACTTCACCATTGTTTGTGCCTAGGGAAAGGCATTGGGAAGTAATAAGTACATGACGGGTTGTTAGAGTGACAGAAGCTTAACCCTAGTTTATGCGTTGCTTCATAAGGGGCTGATTTGGATCCATATGTTTCATGCTATGGTTAGGTTTACCTTAATTCTTCTTTCGTAGTTGTGGATGCTTGCGAGGCGGGTTAATCATAAGTGGGATGCTTGTCCATTGAAGGGCAGTACCCAAGCACCGGTCCACTCATATAACAAATTATCAAAGTAACGAACGCGAATCATATGAGCATGATGTAAAATAGCTTGACGATAATTCTCATGTGTCCTCGGGAGCGCTTTCCTTTATATAAGAGTTTGTCCAGGCTTATCATTTGCTACAAAAAGGATTGGGCTACCTTGCTGCACCTTGTTTGCTTTTGTTACTTGTTACCCGTTACAAATTATCTTATCACAAAACTATATGTTACCGATAATTTCGGTGCTTGCAGAGAATACCTTACTGAAAACCGCTTGTCATTTCCTTCTGCTCATCGTTGGGTTCGACACTCTTACTTATCGAAAGGACTACGATAGATCCCCTATACTTGTGGGTCATCACCGGCGCTCCTGCCGACGGTGTTCCGCACGGTCGGCTTCAGTTATTAGCCGCAGCGGAGGGGCGACGGCCTGCGCCTGCTCCCACGTCCAGACATCCTGTAAGTTCATCTGTGGGCGAGGCCTCCTGAGGTGCCACGCCGCCGCGTCGTATGCGCGGGCGGCCTCGTGCGCGGTCTCGAACGTGCCGAGGATGAGGTGGAGGTCGCCGGACCGAATCTCAGCGTGGAACGTGCCGTTTGGGCACTCGCGGATGCCGCGGTAGCCCGAAGAACCCCGGCGCTGCGGTGACGGGGGGTCGGTCGCGGGGCGAAGAAGCAGCCGAGGAAGCGGGAGAGAGCGCGTGGTGATGTGGATAGCGATGGGAGGCCGCGTGGCGGGCGCAGCAATTTGTAGACGCGCCGGAACCGGTGCCCCAAGTCTAGCGCGCGAACTCCCACTTTTCCCTGCGCGTGCAATCAGTTACCGTGTGCCTGAGTTTCTCGCCTCCGTTGGAGCGCGCGAAATCTTCGCGCGCGCGCTAAAATCGCATTTTACCGCCGCTATTAGAAATGCTCTAATTGTGGGCACATGATTTCAACAAAAAATATTTGTGGGCACATTTTTCACGGAAAGATGACATTCGTAGTGCTATGCGCAAAAGAAAAAGAAAAGACAACAACATAATCAATGGTTGGAGAAGGTAAATTTGTAAAGCCTTTTAGATCATTGAATTTGATTTTTCACAAGGAGCGATACAAATTTCATTTGTCCATGAAAACGTGGAAATAGTTGGACGACACACATGTTTGTTGTAAAATAAATAAATTCCTCAACCGGCTGCATGCGAGTCCAGGAGCCGAATTAAAGGCGCCCCCAAACAAACGCTGAAAGAGAGAGAAAGAGAAGTAGTCCCGTTGAACAATTATATATCGACACAATCTGAACACAACGCAGTTCTGACGACTCCGGCTCATGGTGACGCCATTAGGTTAGGTTTATTAATCTACTATCAGTTTTGGTCATGGTAGGAGAAACTTATACGCTGAACCGTCCTCCATGCATGGCGCTTCGCGTCTTCAGGAACCAGGCCATGACGACGAGAGGGAGAGAGAGAGACCGGTTGGTTATCCTGTCCTGCGCCTAATGTTCAAGACGAAACATATCTTTCAGCGCCAGTTAATCCACATCAGCTTGTCCCCCCGCCGAGAAAACGATGCTCCTGGCGCCTCCATGGGCGAAAGGAAATCTCACCTCTCACAGGAGGTTGCTTTGCTTGGCTTAAACCTACAACCCAGGCCGTGACGAGCCACCTAGACGGCGACTAGAGGAAGCGTAGTGGAGGTGGTCTCCAAGTCACCCTCGAGTCTCGTCTTTTGCCCCGTGCTAACCCCAGCGTGCTCTCGGTGGTTTGGAACCACGTCGGGTTCTAGAGGGGCTAGTGATGCAGGGGGCTCATTTGGCAGTTCCACTGGTAACACGCCACTTTACTTGCTTCATGGGCCATCGCTTCAACGGGTGAGTGAGTGATCGATCGGAGCCGCCTTTGTGTGCGTTGCACTCTGTGTTTAGTGGCTCTTGATCTGGACCGGCCCTTGTCTGTATTCTTTGGAGGAATATGCATGCGATGGTAGAGAAAGTTGTGATGTTATTATTTACTGCCTTTGTTCTTTGCTTGCCAACAGCCTGCTCTCTGATCTTCTTCCCTTCAAATGCTGGCAAGATAGAAGAGTAGTAGAAACTCGCTTTCAGTGGGAGAAAAAAAGAGGGGTTTGCTGTCATGGGATGAACATGGGCATTATTTCGCCCTTTGGGGATTAGAAAGGGACGGCTGAAAGCGACCAGGAAATATATTGGTTGCACGTCCAGGACCAAGAAGAAGAATAAACCAAACCAATCACTCAAAACAAAAATATAGTGTGGAAAAACACAAGAAATATTGTAGAAAATACTAGTAATAGTTTAGACGACATGATGCTCTGGAGAGTCAACGAAACCATGACGACAAGTTTTTGTTGGGCTTTTGAAAATTTCTAGTTTCTCTCCATGACTAAACGTTCAAAGGTCTCAACAGTTCACACTTTCTGCACTGCCCACAAAATTCAGTTCAGCGCTCTTTGCGTGCGGAGCCAGGCCTGATGCCAAGTCAACACCGTCCACTGAACTTTGCCCAAATCTGACACACATCCAAGACACCACATCCTCCGAGAATTTTGGCTTAATAACCGGAATTTCTCCACGGCTTGCATCAACACTTATTGTAACCTACTACCGCAGCTGCTAATAAAAGGTTGATCCATAGCCATCGACAAGATCACAAGAAGAGAAGATTCTATTTGTACGAGCTACTATTATTATTCATCCCTGCGCCACTCATATGCTCATCATACATTCATACTGTATGTATCCTCTCCACACAACAAAAAAAGAAAAAGATAGATACTGGTGTGATAGCAACGGCCATCCGATCGATGGGCATGGACCCCAGAAATTGATTCCGGCACCACTAATTCGGCCATGATTCGCACAGCGATTTGAACACCTCGACCGCGATCGGTCTTTCCCGAGGGAGGGGCCGGTGCTAAAATATTCTGCTGGTGATCGGCCTAGCTCCTGCGATTTCTTTTTGGCGCCGCTTGTCGCTCGTGTCAGACTCGGAGCCCCGGAAGCAAAGGCGGAAAATGGCACCTAGGTTTCAGTGGCCGGCGCTGTCGCTGGCCGGGGCCATGCCGTCGTGGTTGGATACTTGGATGGTGAGCGCAAAGCTCCGGAGCGACAGAAAGTTGTGAAAATAACACGGACGTCCGGCACTCGGCCACAAACATCTTAGCACGCCTTTCTAGCTCGCCGACTTGGATCGGATCCTTTATTAAAGATGCTGCGTTACTTGGATGCTAATCGTCGGCTGATCGGAGGTGTGGACGCGAGGCGGAGGGACGCGCGGGGCGGCTTGGCGTGTGAGAATGACGGCGGAGTGAGGCCATGACGTGAACCACACGGGCACGGGCCGCGCCGACGTCCGAGGGCCGGCGGGGAAAGCGAGCGGGAAGGCGAATATTGGGATCGCGATGAGGTCAGGGGGGTGGAATGTGGAACCGAAAGGCCGGCGCCGGCGCCGGCGCGTCTTGTTATTTTTTTGTCTTGTCGTCGGTCAGCCGCCCAGAGGGCAGCGCACACGCACGGCCGTCGGCGTTGGATAGGGGGAGAGGGATGTTGAGCAGCTGATCGTGTGGGCGATCAATCATGCCTGGCCGGCGCGGCCGCGAGCGACGTCCGGGCCGTTGTTGAGGGCGAAACGCGGGCGGCGCGCGGCGTTTTGTTCGTTGGTCCGTTGGTTCCCATGCTTTTTGTCCTCCCCGTTTGCGCGGTTGCGCGATTCGTTCTGTGCGATTCGCGTGGCTCCAAACAAACAGAGAATTCCTTATTTGGTCCTTTCTTAAATTTTGCTTTTCTTTTTGGCCTAAAAAACTTTTTTCTTCCATTCTTGACACTTAAACTTCATTTCGTTTGTTCCCTATCTGACACTTTCATCCATTTTTCCATCATGCGTTGTTAAATGGCATGTAAAAAGACAATGTTGCCCCTGATTGTAATATGTCACAAAAAAATATTGGATCGAGTATTTGGGCTCAACTGCGCGAGCGTGCCCCCGGTTATTGCTGCCGCCACCGCCGCCACGTGCTTGCTGCCTTGCTGGTACTGTGATGCATGTGTGATGGCTGCGCGCTTCCTGCCGGTTGCATGCGTCAATGCGTGCGTACTTACTGAGTGTGTGTGCATGCTTGTCGTGTAGTATACTTGTGTGCGTATCGGTGCTTCAAAGGAGCTAACACTACGTGCAAAAGCAAGCACAATAAGCAAGGATGCTAGCAGCTTAATCGATTTTGGCCTGGAACAGTGCACGCTCGTCTATTACCTCACGTCACCGGTAGAAGCTAGCTCTTGATCGATTGGATCTGTCGTCATTGTTTTTTTTAACCTGCAAAAAAAAAATTTGTCATCATTTTTTCACTCATATTATTATTATTATTGTTATTATTATTGTTATTATTATTCCCTTGCAATATTTTTTTAATGATTATACACATAGTACTATTTTTTGTTTGTTTATTCAACAATGAGACCTCTCTGTTTGCATGTAAATAATCGGGTCACATATTACACTAGGGGTAATATTGTCTTTTTAAGTCGGACTTAACACCGTTACTAGCCAAAACTGACGAAAGTGTCACATAAGGAACAAAATAATGTTTGAGTGTCGAAAAGGGAAGAAACAAGTTTTTTGGGTCAAAAAGAGAAGCAAAATTTAAGAAAGGGTCAAATAAGGAATTATCTCCCAAACAAACCGGGGGCGTGGTTTTTTTCTTTGACAAAACTTTTTTTAGGTTTTTTTTCGGGTACATTTTTTTATAGGTGATTTAAACAAAAACGTATGTACGCACGAACTGTCTGGTGGGAAGCCTGGATCTCGTAGCCCAGCCCGAGTCTTTTAGGGTGTGTTTGGTTGTCTGGGCACCTTCAGCCTGCATCGCATGGAGGATCCAGGCTGGGCTTGACCTGGTTGAGTGGGTGCAAAGCTGAATTGAGATGTATGTTTGATGGGCTGTAGGATATCTATGCATGAGAGATGTTGTATACCATATATGTTGTTTGGTAGGCTGCATTAGAAATTCTTAACCAAAAATCAAGTTTCAATTGTATTTATTAGAAATTCCTCAAACAAGTAAAAAAAACTGAACCAAATAACATTAAAGCTTAATTTCATGCATTAGACCTGCTGTTTTAGTCTCAAATCGCAGAGTAGAAACAATGAATAGTGGATGGCCATTTAAAGAGGAATTCACAATAAAATAACACCAGTAGCTTGCAATTAGTACAGCGGATGCAGATGAACACACTACCGATGAAAAGATTAGCCCCAGTTTGCTTGGAATCCCACCTTCGCCTCTCACCATTCAGAGCAAAAACAAGGTCAACACGGGAGATTAGAAATACCTAATACAAGATCTGGAGCTGATATGTAACAAACACGAAGCACACATCGGGGCGCTCCTGCTGCTTTTTCGATGGGATGATAGACGGATGACTTGGCACCTCCTGGGTCTCCGGCTCCCATCCATCATGCTCGGATCGATTGGTGGTAGACCTGGCAAAGTATGGGCGCCGGGAAGGCGGCGTTGGCGGCGGGCCTCCGGTTCCCAACCACCCAGATCCAATCGATGGGGTGTGGATCTCGCACATCAACAGCCGTTGTGAAGGCAGCGTTGGCAAAGGAGTTTGACGGTGCACGGTGGAGCTAGCGTTGTGGATCTTGCAGAGCAACGATTTCTGTCACGGATTTGGGAACGGCGATGAGTGGCGAGGTGAGAGCTCGAGCGAGGAACATGAAAGAAATGAGAGGCGAGAGGCGAGGGGACGGTCTGACCCCACGGTCGCGAGGGAATCGCTGCCCGACGCCTGCACTGCGGGTGCAACCAATTTGCACCAACTGGGCCTGCACGAGGGAAACGCCCATATCCTGCGTTCCCCTCAGCCTGGCTGAGAGGTGTCCTTTTGCATCCGGCGGGCCGGGCTGAGGATGTCATACAGGGGACCAAACGGACTGAATTTTGCATGGCTGATGCGAGCCAGGTGCGACCCAACTAACCAAACACGCCCTTAAAGCCTCCATTGCGCTCAGCGCGCGGAATAGCGGGGGCGCGACTATCTCTCCTGAGCGCTATACCTCGCATTAAGCGAGACGGAAGAAAAAGCTTCCCAGGAAGAGTCGGGTTGGTTCATTAGAGCATCTCCAACAGCAACGCTACGCGCCGCGCCCAAAAAATGTATTTGCTGTGCGCTGGTTGCTTGATTTGCCACGCCGCGCAGTGCTGATTTCATCAGCAGCTTTAAAATGCAGCGCGCGTTTCGCTCCAGCAGCGCGCGCCGCTCCAGCAGCGTCAAATATGGCATTTGGACACAAAATAGTTTGAAACATTTAATCAAAATGCAATGAACACGTGAAATTTAACACAAACAAGTTGATGAATAAAAGTCATGTCCACAAGTTCATCCAACCAAGTTCAAAATACAAGTTCATCCAACAAAGTTCAAGATATATAAACACATCAACCATCTTCCTCGTCTTCTCCCTCTTCTTCCTCTTCTTCCATCGACGATTCTTCCTCTTCTTCCGCCGATGAATCTTCCTCCCTAACTTCATCACGCACCGCATCACGTGTAGCTCCGACGGTCTTGGCAAGTTCTTCAACGGCATTTTCATGGGTATGTGTGTGAGGCACATCGAAAGACATTCCACTCCTCATGGCCGGAGGTGCACCCATGCCTCCCATGGCGGCCGGAGGTGCACCCATGCCTCCCATGAGAGAAGCAAAACTCATGCCACCCATGCCTCCCATAGCGTTGGAGGGTGCTCCAAAGCCACCCATGCCTCCCATAGCGTTGGAGGGTGCTCGAAAGCCACCCATGCCTCCCATGGCGGCCGGAGGTGCACCCATGCCTCCCATGGCTCCGAAGCCACCCAAGCCTCCCATGGTGCCGAGGCCCATGCCTCCCATGCCGCCGAGGCCACCGCCATCCATGTCGCCGAGGCCACCGCCACCCATTGTGCGGATCATGGCTCTTTTTTGAATCAAGACTTCTTCACGGGCAAGGTTGACATATTCCATTTGCGCATCATTGAACAAAGATGTGTCCAAGAAGATCAAGTGTTTTTCCCATTCCAACAACTTAGCTCGCTCCTCCTTGCCCACCTTCCTCTCCTCCAATGCCACTTTCCTCTCCTCGGCGGCCACCCTCCTCTCCTCGGCCGCCAACCTCCTCTCCTCGGCCGCGGCATCTTGGTTCCTTGCCATTTTCCTCACCTCGTTCGCTTCTTTTCTTGCCTTCACAATAGCTTCCATAGCATTTGTGAGCTCATCATCTCCTTTCCTCTTCTTCTTTTCGATTTTGTCCTTCTTGCACCCATCCGGTCGTTTTGGTTTCGAGTATGAAACCGAGTTGGGTGTGGGGCTTCTCTTGCCGTCCTCACTTGATGCATCATCCTCCTCCTCATCATCATTCAACTCAATTGTGTGCTTGCGTTTGTTGCTCAAATGCAAATCATCCAAATCTTCACGCTTCTTCCATTTCTCATCATCCTTCAACACTTCATAGCAATGAGGCAAGGTAAAGATCTTTCCTTTCTTGATCTTCCCCTTCTTGGTTGTCCTCGTCTCTTCTTTGAACAAGTTTTGTGCAATGTTGTACTACAAGAAAAACAAAACAAGTTAGCACTTCGGACACCAAAAACAAGTATGATGAACATGTATGAGATGCCACTTACTCTATCATCCTCATTTGTGCCACTTGGGTTAAGCTTGTCAACTGCCTTTTGTGCGGCCGCCCACTTTTGACAATCCGAGTTGATTGTCGACCATCGGGACCGAAGTGACCTCTCGGAGCGGTCAATTCCACTCACGTTCTGAGCATCAAAGTGTTCTTTCATTCGTCCCCAATAAGCATCTCTACTTTGATCACCTCCAACGGATGGATCCCTCGATACTTGCAACCAAGTATTGCATAGTAATTTGTCATCATTGGTGGTGTAATTGCCCGCTCTTCCTTTCGGCGCCTCGACAATGCCCTCACCCTCCTCGTCCACCTCAAACTCATGGTCGTCCAAATGGATGTCATTGGTTTGAGACCAATGCGAATTGTTGGACCCAATACCCATAGTTGACATGTATACATCATCGTTGAGACTACAAATGCAAATATAAGAAATCTATATGATGATGCATTGAACAAATAATAAGAAAATAAAAGTTGGGTTTTTTTTTCACCTTGGGGGCATTTCGTCGAACACGTGGTGCGCGTCGGCCGCCGGCTCAACTATTGAGCTCGCCGGCGCTTCGGTAGACGCCGGAGCCGTCCGCCGCCCTGCAAGCTTCTTCTTCATCACCTTCGAGCTGCCGGAGCCGTCCGCCGCCTTCTTCTTCGCGGATATTTTTCTTTTCTTCGGCTCCGACGCATTGGGGAGCTTTGACGGTGCGACGGCAGCACGGGACGGCGCCGGCGCGATGCCACCCGTCGGCGTGGTCATCCGCGGCGGCAAGAAGAGGCTGCGCGCGAGGCCGACGGTCAGCGGAGCTCCGATGGCGGCGGCGGCGCCAGCGCCAACGCTCGCCGCGCTAGGGTTTTCGGCGGCGGCGGCGGCGGGGTCGCGGCTGTACAGCGGGGTCAGCGGGGTGCCGGTGTGCGCGTCCATGGTGGCAGGGACGCTGGCGCCGGCACGCGCGGATGCGAAGGAGGAAGAAAGGGCGAGTTCGCGCGCGCGCTCAAGTCTGTCGCGCGCGGAAGTGGACGCCCCAAATTAACCGCGCGGGATGAGGCTATGGCCAGCGCGCCCAACTCATTTTAGCGCGCGTGCGGTTTTTGCGCGCCCGCTGGAGCTGTCCGCCGCGTTGCGCGCGCGCTATAATTGCCTTTTTTGCGACGCGGCGTTAGTATAGCGCAACTGTTGGAGATGCTCTTAACACACAGTAGCAAGAAAAATAGGAAGGGGAAAGGGAGGTCCGAGTGAATCGATCCCGGGAGCATTCGATGGCGTGTTGTGATCCTGGCCATCACGCCAACCTCACGTTAACACAGGAGGCTCGATCAACTTGAGGTATATTGTCCGTTTTTATTTTTTTGGTTTTCTCCGTTTGTTTTACTTTTTATCATTTTCTTTTGTTTCTTGTTTGGTATTGTTATTTTTTATCTCTTTTTTGTTGTTATACTATCATTTTTCCTTTTTATCTTTTTACCTTTTTGTTTCTGTCATGGTTTTTGTCCATTTTTTTTTCTTTCTTCCTTTTCCCTTTTTTCTTCAGTTTTTTCTTTTTTCTTGGTTTTCGATATTGTTTGTTTTTCCTTGTTTCTTCATTGATTTCTACAGTTTTTCAAATTTCTTGCATTTTTGTTGGTTTTATTTTTCATATCTTTCTCCTTGGATTTTTGTCTAGATTTCCATTCTTGGTTTCTTTTGGATTTCATCCTACATTTTTCGTATACGTCAACAATATTTCTAATACAATTTCAACATTTTTCCAATAGAAATTTAACAATTTTTAATTACATAGCCAACATTTTTCCTATACAAATTTTCAACATTTTTTAAATTATTAATTAACATTTTTCAAATATAAATTTAAAAACTTTTTGTACATATGATCAACATTTTTCTATACACACTTTAAACTTTTTTCAAATACTTGATTAACATTTTTCGAATACATAGTCAACGTTTTTTTTTGAACATTTAACATTTTTTGCCTGGTCGTTGGTCAGCCGCCGAGAGGGCAGGCCAAGTACACGCACGACCGGTGGCGTTGGATAGGAGGTGAGGGGTGTTGAGCGGCTGATCATGTGGGCGATCAATCATGCCTAGGCGGCGCGGCCGCGAGCAATGTCCGGGCCGTTGTTGAGTACGAATCGCGTGCGCGGCGTTTTGTTCGTTGGTTCCCATGCTTTTTGAGTAAATTGCACAAAACAACTACTTTGAAGGTTATGTTTGCAGAAAACACTACGTCACATTTTTGTTGCAAAAAATACACGACTCACGTAATCCTTTTGCAAATAACACTGATCGACGAATTTAGCTCGGTTGAGCATGTTTATGACAGTTGGGGCCTGCCAGTTAGGCTGACGTGGCACCAATTTCTCACACTGTTACATGAAAACGTTTGCTGTATGCGGGGCCCGCTTGTCAGCCTAACAAGCCTCTCTTTGGCATTCCATCAAATAGTTTGAGTGCAGTGCACAGGCCGACGTCGCGAGCCTCAGCCAGACAACGAAGGTCAAGGACGGCAAGGACGGTGGCGGCGGGATGCGGCGGTCGTGCTCAAGGATGACATCCGCGGGGGAGCACTGGCGGCGGGAAGGCCTCTGCCTCGGCCAAGGGCGAACGAAGGGCGGCCTCTGCCTCGGTGCGGCAACAACGATGGCGGGCTCTGCCTCGACGGAGACCTCGCGTGGCTAGCGAGGGCGCAAGGATCCCGTTGCCCCCTCGTAGTCATCAACTCCTTCCCCAAGCCTCGGAGCTCCTCACCCCCTCCAATGGCCGAGGTGCCGCCGCCCGTCCCCTCGGCCAAATTCCTTGCCAGCAACCCTCCTCTCCCTTTCCTTCGGCGTAACCGACTCCTCTTGATGCCCTCGAACTGACGCCACCCTCGAGTTCCTCCTGGTAAGCCCTGCGGGCGCCGCCCTAGTAGCTCTTTGGCCGCCGCGGCCTGGCCCATGGCGGCGACCCTGCAGGCCATCCCATGCGACCCTGCAGCCACCCCCGGACGCGGCGCGGAGCGCCTTTTCCATAGTCGTCGCCGACGAGGTCCCTCGGGCCCCAGTCGACGCCAGCGCCGGCGGCCACATCGCTCCTCTGTCCATCGGCGGGTGGTTGACGAGCACCAAAATTTTCTTTTCTTTTTTTCTTTCAATGATAGGTGGACCCCACAGGACCACACATGATGATAACGTTGGCCAACGTCGCCGTTACTTAGGCGGTGCCACGTCAGCCTGACTAGCGGGCCCAATCTGTCATAAACATACTCAATCGAGTCAAATCCGTCGATCAGTGTTTTTTGCAAAAATAAAATGCAAGACGTGATGTTTTCTGCAAGAAAATTGTATTATACTGTTTTTTTTGCAAACCTAGCCTTCAAAGTGGTGAATTTGTGCAATTTACTCTGCTTTTTGTCCAATTGTCCTCCCCGTTTGCACGATTCATTCTGTGCGATTCGCGTGGCTCCAAACAAACCGGAGGCGTGTTTTTTTTAATAATCTTTTTGAGGCAAAGTGTTTTTGTTTTTTTGAGATAAATTATCATTATCACGAAATGTCTGTGGGAGCCTTGGTGGATCTCCTAGCCCAGCCAGAGTCTTCTTTTTTAAGGGTCAGCTCGAGTCTTTTGAAGCCTCTCTGTTGCACTCAGCGCTCGGAATAGCGGGGGCGCGACTATGTCGCGCTTGACGCGAGTCAGTAGCACATCCCGCCTCAAGCGGCCACCAGCGCGGACACTGGCCTTCAGCACTCAGCTTTTCATTAGTTTAATTTTCACGTTTTTTGCTACCTTTTTTTCATTATTATTCTACTTTTGCTAATACTTTGAAATATTATAAAAATTTATATTATAAAAATTAATACACAGGCAAAATGAAAACTGTTAAATGTGTGTAGAAAATGTTTCTAATATAAATATTGTATAATATGTATGGAAAAAGGTTGACATCAAAACACATGTTTCTAATATGTATATATATAACAAAAAAAATACATTTAAACAAGTTAAACCTATATATATAAATGTTCCCATGTATATTAAAAATGTACAGCATGTGTGTGAACAAGTAGACAACAATAAAAATATATGTTTGAAAAACATTAATCATGTGCTTGAGAAATGTTAAAGAGGTAGAAAAAATATTCCTGGCATATACAAATGAAAAAGTAGACATGAATTTTTTTAGCTCAAAAAATATCAATCATAGATTTGAAAAATATGAAATATGTATATAAAAATGTTCTTGGTGTATACATAAAATGCAGAATGTGCATGCAAAAAATTGGGCAACGAAATATATGTTTAAAAAAATGTTAATCATGTATTTAAAAAATATTCATTGTGTTTGCAAAAAGATGTTCACTTAGGTTAATAAAATGTATGCGAAATTTTAAAGAAAATATTCATGTGTTTCGAAAAAATGTCCGTGGAATTTTTATAAATATCTATGTAGTTCAATGAAATTTGTATTGCAGTTAAAAATGTTCAATGTATATTCTAAAATGTTGACAGTGTATTTGAAAAGGTGTTCAAAACCATATATTGAAAGAAAATATGCATCACATACTCAAAAAATGTTCAACGTAAAAAATGATTCATGTGTATGATAAAAAAAAACTAGACATATGTTAAGAAGAAAAAACAATAAAAACTTGCAAAAGAAACAAAAAATAAAACCGTAGAATTTCATAGAAAAGAAAGAAGAAGAAAAATAGTGAAATCCGACAGAGAAACAAAGAAAACCGATGGGAAAAAAGGAAAAAAAGACGAAGAAACTAGTGAGGATCAGGAAAGAAATGAAGAAACCCAGTGAGAAACCGGAGAAAGTGAGTGAAGAAACAAAGAAAATCAAAGAACAAAAATTGAGCCAAAACCAATACTGAACAAAACAACAAGCATCTCAATGGAAACCCAGCAAAAAATAGAAAAAATGGGCCGACCCAGTCTATACACGTGGGGGGAATCCTTCACATGAGCCACAAACAATTATAGTCTACACAGGGGCGAAAAGGGAACGCCTATTTGAAGCATTGTGCGGCCATGGCGGCAGTGGATCGTTTGGCCGTAGATCTCTCATTGTGGAAGGCGGCAACGGTGGATTCAAACAATGATGCGGACTTCGACAGACAATCAACGCCGCGAATAAATTTCCCAATCTTTTGCGGTACAGAAAAATTACAACAAGTATTTCTTCTCAAAACCACGGGTAGATATTCTTTGCTCTTTCTAGCCTTCCGTACGTCCGAACAAAAACAACACCTAAATCAATGTGTGCAGCAGTGAAACCTTGATCCAGAATTAGGTTTACTAGATGCAAACCCAACCAAACAACATGCAAACCCTGCGAACAGCCGGAATCACATGGACGAGCACAAGTACTCACGTACAAATTAGAAGTCGCAGCCTCCAACCTTCACGCAATTAGACACAAAGTAATCAAACGTTCTAACCAGCACTGCTCATACGGGGAGATACCCCAATTTGTTTATGTCTTGTTCCTCTAACCAAAAATAACTCCCCGTAAGTCGGCCTCTTATATAGGCAATGTAACAACCCGATCCAAACCGTCTCAAACAAGAAAAGAAATACACGGACTCTCTCTTATCTTAACTAATTGTTATAATTAACTAATTTAAAAAATCCGGCAACACTGATCACAAAAAGCCAAAACGAACTAGTACTTGCCTTGAGGTTCACGTACACTCAACAATCATCTGATTGTTACATGGAGTCCGGAAGCATGGCTTAACCTCATCTTGTGGTACAGTCTCACACAGGAAATCCCTAAAATGAAGCACAAAACTAGTAAGCTGTCTCCCAAAACTATCAGACTTGTTGTTGTTGTCGTCTCCAGAATGTTTTCTATTCGACTGAATTATCTCATGTATATTTTGTGGCTCTCTCCCTCGGCGCAATGCCGGAACAATATATTTCGGCGGAACAACATCCAAACAATTACCGTAAATGATAGGCATGCTTGCATCAAACAACAATGGCGAACCGTTTGGTGACAGAGCTCTTTTGATGGGAACAGCAGGAGCTCTGCCTTTGCATTATAGAAGAAAGAAGTCATACAAGAACGGATCAACCATCGTCGGAAGGTCGTATCCCCACATTACAGCACGGAAACTAGAAAGCAGTAAAAATTAGATCACAACCCTACAGTATGAACCCCTCTAGTTGCCTCCCTGAAGCACTTAACGTCATCCTTGATGATCCCAGTTAGCACGAGAACCGTCATTTCCTCATGCTCGAAAACTCTCCGATTTCTCTCCCTCCAGAGATTCCACACAATGTAGGCAGCCAGGGTCATCTCCTCCCTGTTTTGCTCCCTAGACTCTCTGGCAGAGCACAGCCTCTCCCACCACTCGCCAACGGACTGCCCTCATCAGCCATATCGCACATGGCATTGTGAGACTGACGGAACTGAAACCAAATCTCCTTAGCAAATAAGCAATGCAGAGCAAGGTGGTTTGCAGTTTCAGGCTCTTGGTCACATAATTTGCAGAGATCGTTATGTGGCCAGCCTCTTGCGTGCAAGCGGTCGGCAGTCCAGTTTCTGTTATGGAGCATTAACCATAAGAAAAACCTCACTTTCCCCTCCATCTTGCTTCTCCACACTTTGTGAAGGAAATATGCCTTAGAGGCAATAATAAAGTAATTATTTATTTCCTTATATCATGATAAATGTTTATTATTCATGCTAGAATTGTATTAATCGGAAACTTAGTACATGTGTGAATACATAGACAAAAGAGAGTGTCCCTAGTATGCCTCTACCAGACTAGCTCATTGATCAAAGATGGTTATGTTTCCTAACCATAGACATGAGTTGTCATTTGATCAACGGGATCACATCATTAGGAGAATGATGTGATGGACTAGACCCATCCGTTAGCTTAGCACTATGATCGTTTAGTTTTACTGATATTGCTTTCTTCATGGCTTATACATGTTCCTATGACTATGAGATTATGCAACTCCCGTATACCGGAGGAACACCTTGTGTGCTATCAAACGTCACAACGTAACTGGGTGATTATAAAGATGCTCTACAGGTGTCTCTGAAGGTATTCGTGGTGTTGGCATAGATCAAGAATAGGATTTGTCACTCCGAGTGTCGGAGAGGTATCTCCGGGCCCTCTCAGTAATACACATCATAATAAGCCTTGCAAGCAAATGACTAATGGGTTAGTCACGAGATGATGTATTACGGAACGAGTAAAGAGACTTGCCGGTAATGAGATTGAACTAGGTATTGAGATACCGAGGATCGAATCTCGGGCAAGTAACATACCGATGACAAAAGGAACAATGTATGTTGTTATGCGGTTTAACCGATAAAGATCTTCGTAGAATATGTAGGAGCCAATATGAGCATCCAGGTTCCGCTATTGGTTATTGACTGGAGATGAGTCTCGGTCATGTCTACATAGTTCTCGAACCCGTAGGGTCCGCACGCTTAACGTTTGATGACGATCGGTATTATGAGTTTATGAGTTTTGATGTACCGAAGGTAGTTCGGAGTCCCGGATGAGATCACGTACATGACGAGGAGTCTCGGAATGTCCGAGACATAAGGGTTTATATATTGGACAACTATATTCGGACACCGGAAGTGTTCCGGGTGTTATCGGGTATAATCGGAGTGCCGGATGGGGTTACCGGAACCCCCCCCGCCCAGGGAGTATGGGCCATAGTGGGCCTATGAGGGAAAGAGAGGGGCAGCCCATGGGGCTAGCCGCACCCCTAGGGTTCCTAGTTGGACTAGGAAAAGGGGAGAGGTGCCACCTCTTCTTTCCTTCTCCTCTTCCCCTTTCCTTTCCTATTCCTAGTAGGAATAGGAAAAGGGGGTTCCTATTCCAACTAGGAGTAGGAATCCTACTCCCTTGGCGCGCCACTTGGCCTGGCCGCACCTCCCCCTTGCTCCTTTATATACGGGGGCAGGGGGCACCCAAAGACACAGAAGAAACATTGTTCTAGCCGTGTGCGGTGCCCCCTCCACAGAAACACACCTCGGTCATATCGTTGCAGCGCTTAGGCGAAGCCCTACGACGGTAGCTTCATCATCTCCATCACCACATCGTCGTGCTGACGAAACTCTCCCGCGAGGTTCTACTGGATCAAGAGCTTGTGGTACGTCATCAAGCTGAACGTGTGCTGAACGCGGAGGCTCCGTACGTTCGGTGCTTGATCGGTTGGATCGCGAAGAGGTTCGACTACATCAACCACGTCACTAGACGCTTCCGCTCCCGGTCTACGAGGGTACGTTGACACACTCTCCCCTCTCGTTGCTATGCATCTGGTAGATAGATCTTGCGTGATCGTAGGAAATTTTTGAAATACTACGTTCCCCAACAGTGGCATCATGAGCCAGGTCTATGCTTAGATGATATGCACGAGTAGAACACAAATGAGTTGTGGACGATACTAGTCATACTGCTTACCAGCATGTCATACTTTGATTCAGCGGTAATGTTGGATGAAGCGGCCCGGACCGACATTACGCGTACGCTTACGCGAGACTGGTTCTACCGACGAGCTTCGCACATAGGTGGCTGGCGGGTGTCAGTTTCTCCAACTTTAGTTGAATCAAGTGTGTCTACGCCCGGTCCTTGTGAAGTTTAAAACAACACATACTTGACGAAATATCGTTGTGGTTTTGTATGTGTAGGTAAGAACGGTTCTTGCTAAGCCCGTAGCAGCCACATAAAACTTGCAACAACAAAGTAGAGGACGTCTAACTTGTTTTTGTAGGGCATGCTGTGATGTGATATGGTCAAGACATGATAAGTGATACGTTATTGTATGAGATGATCATGTTTTGTAAAGTTATCGGCAACTGGCAGGAGCCATATGGTTGTCGCTTTATTGTATGAAATGCAATCGGCATGTAATTGCTTTACTTTATCACTAAGCGGTAGCGATAGTCGTGGAAGCAATAGTTGGCGAGATGACAATGATGCTACGATGGAGATCAAGGTGTCGCGCCGGTGACGATGGTGATCATGACAGTGCCTTGGAGATGGAGATCAAAGGCACAAGATGATGGTGGCCATATCATATCACTTATATTGATTGCATGTGATGTTTATCTTTTATGCATCTTATTTTGCTTAGATTGACGGTAGCATTATAAGATGATCTCTCACTAAATTTCAAGGTATAAGTGTTCTCCCTGAGTATGCACCGTTGCGAAAGTTCGTCGTGCTGAGACACCACGTGATGATCGGGTGTGATAAGCTCTACGTTCACATACGACGGGTGTAAGACAGCTTTGCACACGCAGAATACTCGGGTTAAACTTGACGAGCCTAGCATATGCAGATATGGCCTCGGAACACTGGAGACCGAAAGGTCGAGCGTGAATCATATAGTAGATATGATCAACATAAGATGTTCACCATTGAAAACTACTCCATCTCACGTGATGATCGGACATGGTTTAGTTGATATGGATCACGTGATCACTTAGATGATTAGAGATATGTCTATGTAAGTGGGAGTTCTTAAGTAATTTGATTAATTGAACTTTAATTTATCATGAACTTAGTCCTGGTAGTATTAGCATATCTATGTTGTAGATCAATAGCTCGCGATGTAGCTCCCCGTTTGTTTTTATATGTTCCTAGAGAAAACTAAGTTGAAAGATGTTAGTAGCAATGATGCGGACTTGTTCCGTGATCTGAGGATTTTCCTCATTGCTGCACAGAAGAATTATGTCCTTGATGCAGCGCTAGGTGACAGACCTATTACAGGAGCAGATGCAGACGTTATGAATGTTTTAACAAAAGCTCGGTATGATGACTACTTGATAGTTTAGTGCACCATGCTTTACGGATTAGAACCGGGACTTCAAAAATGTTTTGAACACCACGGAGCATATGAGATGTTCCAGGAGTTGAAATTAGTATTTCATACTCATGCCCGTGTTGAGAGGTATAAGACCTCTGTCAGTACTTTGCCTACAAGATGGAGGAGAATAGCTCAACCAGTGAGCATGTACTCAGATTGTCTTGGTACTATAATTGCTTGAATCAAGTGGGAGTTAATCTTCCAGATAAGATAGTAATTGACAAAGTTCTCTAGTCACTATCACAAAGTTAGTAGAACTTCGTGATGAACTATAATATGCAAGGGATGACGAAAGTAATTCCCGAGCTCTTCGCGATGCTGAAATCGGCGAAGGTAGAAATCAAGAAAGAGCATCAAGTGTTGATGGTTAACAAGACCACTTGTTTCAAGTAAAGGGCAAATGGATAGAAAGGGAACTTCAAGAAAAATGACAAGCAAGTTGTCACTCCCGTGAAGAAACCCAAAGCTAAACTCAAGCCTGAAACTAAGTGCTTCTACTGCAAAGGAAATGGTCAGTGGAAGCGGAAATGCCCTATATACTTGGCGGATAAGAAGGATGGCAAAGTGAACAAAGGTATATTTGATATACATATTAATGATTTGTACTTTACTAGTGTTCATAGCAACCCACGGTTATTTGATACCGGTTCAATCGCTAAAATTAGTAACTCGAAACAAGAGTTGCAGAATGAACAGAGACTAGTTAAAGGTGAAGCAACGATGTGTGTTGGAAGTGGTTCCAAGATTGATATGATCATCATCGCACACTCCTTATACTTTCGGGATTAGTGTAGAACCTAAATAAATGTTATTTGGCATTTGCATTGAGCATGAATATGATTTGATCATGTTTGCTACAATACGGTTATTCATAGAATAATTGTTATTCTGTTTACATGAATAAAGCCTTCGATAGTCATACACCCAATGAAAATAGTTTGTTGGATCTCGATCGTAGTAATACACATATTCATAATATTGAAGCCAAAGGATGCAAGGTTAATAATGATAGTGCAACTTATTTGTGGCACTGCCGTTTAGGTCATATTGGTATAAAACGCATGAAGAAACTCCATAGCGATGGACTTTTGGAATCACTTGATGCTTGCGAACCATGCCTCATGGGCAAGATGACTAAAACTCGGTTCTCCGGAACAATGGAGCGAGCAACAGATTTGTTGGGAATCATACATACTAATGTATGTGGTCCGATGAGTGTTGAAACTCGCGGTGGGTATCGTTATTTTCTGACCTTCACTGGTGATTTAAGCGGATATGGGTATATCTACTTGATGAAGCACAAGTATGAAACATTTGAGAAGTTCAAAGAATTTCAGAGTGAAGTAGAGAATCATCGTAGCAAGAAAATAAAGTTTCTACGATCTGATCGTGGAGGTGAATATTTGAGTTACGAGTTTGGTCTTCATTTAAAACAATGTGGAATAGTTTCACAGCTCACGCCACCCGGAACACCACAGCGTAATGGTGTGTCCGAACGTCGTAACCGTACTTTATTAGATATGGTGCGATCTATGATGTATCTTACCAATTTACCACTATCGTTTTGGGTTATGCATTAGAGACAGTTGCATTCACGTTTAATAAGGGCACCATCTAAATCTGTTGAGACGACGCCTTATGAACTGTGGTTTGGCCAGAAACCAAAGTTGTCGTTTCTTAAAGCTTGGGGTTGCGATGCTTATGTGAAAAAGCTTCAACCTGATAAGCTCGAACCCAAGTCGGAGAAATGTGTCTTCATAGGATACCCAAAGGAGACTGTTGGGTACACCTTCTATCACAGATCCGAAGGCAAGATATTCGTTGCTAAGAATGGATCCTTTTTAGAGAAGGAGTTTCTCTCGAAAGAAGTGAGTGGGAGTAAAGTGGAACTTGATGAGTGTAATGCCCAGGATGGGACTATACCTCCTACGTGTCGAGGCACGACTTAAAGGTATAAGCCCATTCTGGAATGATCTCAAGTTTGGTATCTTTGCACGACTCATGTAAAAGAGGGATTAAATTGCAAAAGGAGATAGTTGGCTTACACTCGCCACTTCACACAATACATTACATAAGAAAACATCATTCAAAACATCACAACCCGACTATGGGTGAAGATCCAAAAGAAAGATACCAAAACAACATAAATCCACAGGCCTAGATCGAATCCTAGTAGAAACCACTACTGATCGTCGAAACGTCACAAGCATACGACCAAACTCTTCATCGAGCTCCTGGTGAAGTACTGATCCATCTCCTATTTCAAACTTGGTTGAACCTGCATCTGGTGTTGAAGTATCTGTGAGCCACAGAGGACTCAGCAATCCCGTTCCCGGGTAACACGACTATTTAAACCTTGGGTGTGGATAAGGCTGAAGAAAGAATAAGAGGTGAAGGAAAAACAAGAGTCTGCAGCAGCAACTAGCACTAGCTTACGTATACGAGAGCGAGAAGAGAAGGTGCCTCGGTCGAGAGATGATCACGAAGTGATCCTAACTAAAACCAGTCAAACATAACCCCACCTTGTTCATCTCCCGAAACCCTTTCGAAAAATGACTGTCACGGTACTCACGTTGGTAGTGTACTAGAACATGGTGTCAAGTTTTCTACAACCAGATATTGACAAGCTCCCATCTGCCACATAACCGCGGGCACGGCTTTCGAAAGTTCATAACCCTACAGGGGTGTTCCAACTTGGCCCATGACAAGCCCACGATCCGCGGAGTCGCAACTCCAAAGTGGGAAGACCCGAGTATTCTCGGAATCCCGTGCTCAAGATACTCCGAACTAAGGTAAGGCTAATCCAGCAAATCCTCCCGGCGTGCCGACACCCTGATAGTAGCCGCGCGTATCTCGTCTCAGGCCACGACCGGATGGGCGAGGCTACGGGTTTTTACCAAACCTCGAGTTTCCTCGTGGTGGCCCCGCAGGCTCCCCGTTTCGGACCAACACTCATGTGGAGCACTGGCCCGGGGTTGTTGATTAAAATAAAAGGGATAGCTAGTCCCTATGTAAGTTTTATTAGTTATTAGGCGAATAGTACCAATGTTGGGACTTGCTGGAAAAGACTTAGCACTTAGCGGTTTATCAAGGGGGCCCCATAACCCCAACCGTGTTAGGAACGCATAATCAAGGAACATAACACCGGTTTATACGGTTCCTAGCGGCATGAGTGGAACAAATCACCAAGCAAAAGGCTTAGCCTTCCACCCATTGCCAATATATAGATGATTTCATTTAAGCATTTATATAGTGTGATATAACCCCACATAACTTCAACATGAAGCAAGCATCTTCAATCTTCACCTGCAACTAGCAATGCTATAAGAGGGGCTGAGCGAAGCCTACGTATAGCCAATCAATGGTTTGCATAGGTAGGGTGGTTAGACAGGTTCATGGTTACAATAGGAGGCTGACAGGAAAACATGGGCATCGAGGCAATATACTAAAGAGCGATACTCTAGCAATAGGCAAAGATAGTAATGGTATCCGGGTTCGGTCATCTTGCCTGGGATTCCGCAAGGGAGAAGAACGGATCCATGAAGTAGACGGAGCAACATAGACGAGCGAATCCTCACAACTCCAGAACGAAACCGAAGCTAACAAGAGAAGCAACCGGAAAGCAGCAAACAACACGGTAAACACACAAGCATAAACATGGCATACGATGCACAAACAAGTATGATGCCTGTCCGGTTTAAATATGCATGGCATGGCAAAGTGCACAAACAAAACTACAAGTTAAGTGGAGCTCAATATGCAACGAGTTGCATATTGACGAAACACCACATTTTAATTATTTAATTGACTCTCGTTTATTTACAAGACAAGATTAAATGTTTGTTAACATGGCAAGAGGTGAAGCATAATAAAACTACACATCTAGACATTTTAAATGAGGCCGGAAAATAACAACAACAATTCCGGAAAATCCCCAAGAGCATGTTTAGCAATTTTAAGCAAACAACAATCACACATTCTAATGTTGTTAACATGATGCGGATGACATGATCAAGTTTATGCAATTTTTATTAAAAGTTGACATGAAGAAGATAATGAGTATTTGTCACCGTGGTGGAAAGAAAAGGGTGCCAGATGCCACGCAACATCTCGGTTCCGGTAACTCATTGAGAGTCCGGAGCAAAAGCAAAGGTGGAGTGAGCGAGCGGAACAAGATGAAAGGTGGGGTGATCCCGTCACCGGGTTCCCACGGGTCGGTGACGAGGCAACCGAGGAGCACGACAAAATATGAAACGGGCACGGTGCAAACAAGGGAAACATCTCATACAACACAAGCATTCATCCACGGGTCATCGTCTCGGGTTATACCTTCGAAGCGTGTGTTTCGGGGCGTTTCGAGTCGTCGAGGGACGTAGTGGGAGTAGTCGTACACGGGGCGACGGTAGTTGTACTCGGTCCGTAGATGGAAGTAGAGGTTCACGGCGACAATAGTCGAACTTGACGCTTGCATACACGGGTCCTCGCCGACGGTAGTGGAAGTAGTGGTACATGTTCGTTTCGGAGAGGGACTTGATGAATCCAACATCTTCGGGGCGACGGTAGTCGTTCACGTTTCGTAGCCGTTCGGGTCGTCGTGGTACTTGTCGGGTCGTCTTGTGTCGGCATTCTCATATCGTAGATGTACTTGACGTTCCGGTCTCGATTCTTGTGACGTAGAGGAACTTGGCGTTCGGAGTCCGGTAGATGTACTTGAGGGTCTTCGTCTGACGTAGGGGTACACGAGGTCGTCGGTACTTGCGGTCTCGGCGACGGTAGTGGAACTTGGCGGACATCCGAGTCTCGCGGGTTACTTCACGGTGATGGGTCTTGGAGCTGGGTTCTCCGTGCACTTGGCGAAAAAACAGCAGCAGCAGGTCTTGGCACATGACAGAAGGCAAAAAATGCACAACCACAAAGGAGCGGCGCTGGCCTGGAGGATCCTGACCAGAGATGGCGGCCTTGGGCAGCGGCCGTCGCCGGAGACGCGGAGGAGGCCGGAGGGAGCTCGGCTGCGCGACGGAGAGGCATGGCCTGGGCGCACAGGGCCATGGCGCGGCTGGAGCTTGGAGACCACGACCTTGAGGACGGAGCGACGCGGTTCCTGGTGCTGGAGACGGAGGGCCCCCGGCCTTGAGCGACGGCGAGGCGGAAGGGAGCTGGCAGAGAGGCGAGGAGGCCCAGGCGGGGCGGTCCTGGCCGGCCGGGCGTGCGACAAGGCTGGAAACGGAGGGGCCGGCCGCTGTGGGACGAGGGTGTGGCGGCGGGGCGCGGGGCCTGGCCGGGCGGGCGAGGCGCTCGGGAGCTCGGGAGCTCGAGCGGGGAGGTCGGGGGGAAGGCCATGGTGAAGGAAATATGCCCTAGAGGCAATAATAAAGTTATTATTTATTTCCTTAGATCATGATAAATGTTTATTATTCATGCTAGAATTGTATTAACCGGAAACTTAATACATGTGTGAATACATAGACAAAACAGAGTGTCCCTAGTATGCCTCTACTAGACTAGCTCATTGATCAAAGATGGTTGTGTTTCCTAGCCATAGACATGAGTTGTCATTTGATCAACGGGATCACATCATTAGGATAATGATCTGATGGACAAGACCCATCCGTTAGCTTAGCACTATGATCGTTTAAGTTTTACTGCTATTGCTTTCTTCATGACTTATACATGTTCCTATGACTATGAGATTATGCAACTCCCGAATACCGGAGGAACACTTTGTGTGCTACCAAACGTCACAACGTAACTGGGTGATTATAAAGGTACTCTACAGGTGTCTCCGAAGGTACTTGTTGGGTTGGCGTATTTCGAGATTAGGATTTGTCACTCCGATTGTCGGAGAGGTATCTATGGGCCCACTCGGTAATGCACATCACTATAAGCCTTGCAAGCATTGCAGCTAATGAGTTAGTTGCGGGATGATGTATTACGGAACGAGTAAAGAGACTTGTTGGTAACGATATTGAACTAGGTATTGAGATACCGACGATCGAATCTCAGGCATGTAACATACCGATGACAAAGGGAACAACGTATGTTGTTATGCGGTTTGACAGATAAAGATCTTCGTAGAATATGTGGGAGCCAATATGAGCATCCAGGTTCCGCTATTGGTTATTGACCGGAGACGTGTCTCGGTCATGTCTACATAGTTCTCGAACCCGTAGGGTCCACACGCTTAAGGTTTCGATGATAGTTTTATTATGAGTTTATGAGTTTTGATGTACCGAAGGAGTTCGGAGTCCCGGATGAGATCGGGGACATGACGAGGAGTCTCAAAATGGTCGAGACGTAAAAATCGATATATTGGACGACTATATTCGGACATCGAAAAGGTTCCGAGTGATTCGGGTATTTTCGGAGTACCGGGGAGTTACGGGAATAGAGGAGAGAGGCCAAAAGGAAGGAGGCGTGCACCCCCCTTCTGGTCCGAATTGGACAAGGGGTGCAGCCCCCTTTTCCTTCTCCCTCTGCCCCTCTTTCCTTCTCTCCTACTCCGGAAAGGAAAGGGGAATCCTACTAGGACTTGGGAGTCCTAGTAGGACTCCCCACACTTGGTGCGCCCCCTCTAGGGCCGGCCTCTCCCTCCCTCCTTTATATACGGGGGCAGGGGGGCACCTCTAGACACAACAATTGATCTCTTGATCTCTTAGCCGTGTGCGGTGCCCCCCTCCTGAAGGAAATATGCCCTAGAGGCAATAATAAAGATGTTATTTGTATTTCCTCATATCATGATAAATGTCTTTTATTCATGGTAGAATTGTATTAACCGGAAACTTAGTACATGTGTGGATACATAGACAAAACAATATGTCCCTGGTATGCCTCTACTAGACTAGCTCATTGATCAAAGATGGTTATGTTTCCTAGCCATAGACATGAGTTGTCATTTGATCAACGGGATCACATCATTAGGAGAATGATGTGATGGACAAGACCCATCCGTTAGCATAGCACTATGATCGTTTAGTTTAACTGATATTGCTTTCTTCATGACTTATACATGTTCCTATGACTATGAGATTATGCAACTCTCGAATACCGTAGGAACACCTTGTGTGCTATCAAACGTCACAACGTAACTGGGTGATCATAAAGATGCTCTACAGGTGTCTCCGAAAGTATTCGTGGTGTTGGCATAGATCAAGATTAGGATTTGTCACTCCGAGTGTCGGAGAGGTATCTCTGGGCCCTCTCGGTAACACACATCACAATAAGCCTTGCAAGCAAAAGACTAATGAGTTAGTCACGAGATGATGTGTTACGGAACGAGTAAAGAGACTTGCTGGTAAACGAGATTGAACTAGGTATAAAGATACCGACGATCGAATCTCGGGCAAGTAACATACCGTTTGACAAAAGGAACAACGTATGTTGTTATGCGGTTCTGACCGATAAAAGATCTTCGTAGAATATGTAGGAGCCAATATGAACATCCAGGTTCCGCTATTGGTTATTGACCAGAGATGACTCTCGGTCATGTCTACATAGTTCTCGAACCCGTAGGGTCCGCACGCTTAACGTTTGATGACGATCGGTATTATGAGTTTTTGAGTATTGATGTACCGAAGGTAGTTCGGAGTCCCGGATGAGATCACGGACATGACGAGGAGTCTCGGAATGTCCGAGACATAAAGATTGATATATTGGACGGCTATATTCGGACACCGGAAGTATACCGGAAAAGTTTCGGATTTATCGGGAATGCCGGAGGGGGTTACCGGAACCCCCTATGAGAGGGGATGGTCCATAGTGGGCCTAAAGGGTGAGAGAGAGGCAGCCCATAGGGCTCGCCGGCGCCCCCACCTAGGAATCCTAGTTGGACTAGGATTGGGGGGGGGGGGGCGCCACCTCTCCTATTCCTTTCCCCTTTCTTCCTTTCGGTGAATCCTACTAGGAATAGGATTGCAATCCTATTCCTAGTAAAAATCCCTTCCCTAGCCGCACCAGGAGAGTTGGCCGGCCGCTCCTCCCTTGCTCCTTTATATACGGGGGCAGGGGGGCACCCAAAGACACACAAGTTGAATTGTTTTAGCCGTGTGCGGTGCCCCCCTCCACAGAATCACACCTCGGTCGTACCGTCGCGGAGCTTAGGCGAAGCCCTGCGCCGGTGAACACATCATATCCGTCACCACGCCGTCGTGCTGACAAAACTCTCCCGTGAAGCTCAACTGGATCAAGAGCTCGTGGGACGTCATCAAGCTGAACGTGTGCTGAACGCGGAGGTGCCGTACGTTCGGTGCTTGATCGGTTGGGTCGTGAAGAAGTTCGACAACATCAACCGCGTCACTTGACGCTTCCGCTCCCGGTCTACGAGGGTACGTAGACACACTCTCCCCTCTCGTTGCTATGCATCTGGTAGATAGATCTTGCGTGATCGTAGGAAAATTTTAAAATACTACGTTCCCCAACAGTGGCATCATGAGCCAGGTCTATGCGTAGATGATATGCACGAGTAGAACACAATGAGATTGTGGACGATACTAGTCATACTGCTTACCAGCATGTCATACTTTGCTTCGGCGGTATTGTGAGATGAAGCGGCCCGGACTGACATTACGCGTACGCTTACGCGAGACTGGTTTCACCGTTACGAGCACTCGTTGCTTAAAGGTGACTGGCGGGTGTCTGTCTCTCTCACTTTAGCTGAATCAAGTGTGGCTACGCCCGGTCCTTGTGAAGGTTAAAACAGCACATACTTGACGAAACATCGTTGTGGTTTTGTATGCGTAGGTAAGAACGGTTCTTGCTAAGCCCGTAGTAGCCACGTAAAACTTGCAACAAACAAAGTAGAGGACGTCTAACTTGTTTTTGCAGGGCATGTTGTGATGTGATATGGTCAAGACATGATGAGTTATACGGTTTTGTATGAGATGATCATGTTTTGTAAAGTTATCGGCAACTGGCAGGAGCCATATGGTTGTCGCTTTATTGTATGAAATGCAATCGCCATGTAATTGCTTTACTTTATCACTAAGCGGTAGCGATAGTCGTGGAAGAAATAGTTGGCGAGACGACAACGATGCTACGATGAAGATCAAGGTGTCAAGCCGGTGACGAAGGTGATCATGACGGTGCTTTGAAGATGGAGATCAAAAGCACAAGATGATGATGGCCATATCATGTCACATATTTTGATTGCATGTGATGTTTATCTTATTATGCTTCTTATTTTGCTTAGAACGACGGTAGCATTATAAGATGATCCCTTACTAAATTTCAAGGTATAAGTGTTCTCCCTGAGTATGCACCGTTGCGAAAGTTCGTCGTGCCGAGACACCACGTGATGATCGGGTGTGATAAGCTCTACGTTCAAATACAACGGGTGTAAGCCAGTTTTGCACACGCAGAATACTCGGGTTAAACTTGACGAGCCTAGCATATACAGATATGGCCTCGGAACACTGGAGACTGAAAGGTCGAGCGTGAATCATATAGTAGATATGATCAACATAAGATGTTCACCATTGAAAAATACTCCATCTCACGTGATGATCGGACATGGTTTAGTTGATTTAGATCACGTGATCATTTAGATGACCAGAGGGATGTCTATCTAAGTGGGAGTTCTTTAAATTAATATGATTAAATTGAACTTTAATTTATCATGAACTTAGTCCTGATAGTTTTGCATATCTATGTCGTTGTAGATCAATGGCCCGTGCTACCGTTCCTTTGAATTTTAATGCATTCCTAGAGAAAGCTAAGTTGAAAGATGATGGTAGCAATTACACGGACTGGGTCCGTAACCTGAGGATTATCCTCATTGCTGCACAGAAGAATTATGTCCTTGAAGCACCGCTAGGTGACAAGCCCCCTTCCGCTGATGCAGACGTTTTGAACGTCTGGCAGTCGCGGTCTGATGACTACACGATAGTTCAGTGTGCCATGCTTTACGGCTTAGAACCGGGACTTCAACGACGTTTTGAACGTCATGGAGCATATGAAATGTTCCAGGAGTTGAAGTTAATATTTCAAGCAAATGCCCGAATTGAGAAATATGAGATTTCCAATAAGTTCTACAGCTGCAAAATGGAGAGAATAGTTCTATCAGTGAACACTTACTCAGAATGTCTGGGTACTACAATCATATGACTCAACTTGGTTGCAAAGTTGACGAGGATAGTGTTATTGATAGAGTTCTTCAATCACTGCCACCAAGCTATAAAGGCTTCATGATGAACTATAACATGCAAGGGATGCAAAAGACAATTCCCGAGCTCTTCGCTATGCTCAAAGCTGCGGAGGTAGAAATCAAAAAGGAGCATCAAGTGTTGATGGTTAACAAGACCACTAGTTTCAAGAAAAAGGGCAAGGGAAAGAAAGGGAACTTCAAAAAGAATAGCAAGTCAGTTACTACTTCAACGAAGAAACCCAAATCTGGAGCCAAGCCTGAAACTGAGTGCTTCTACTGCAAGGGGACTGGACACTGGAAGCGGAACTGCCCCAAGTATTTGGCGGATAAGAAGGATGGCAAGATGAACAAAGGTATATGTGATATACATGTTATTGATGTGTACCTTACTAATGCTCGTAGTAGTACCTGGGTATTTGATACCGGTTCGGTTGCTAATATTTGTAACTCGAAACAGGGACTACGGATTAAACGAAGATTAGCTAAGGACGAGGTGACGATGCGCGTGGGAAACGGTTCCAAAGTCGATGTGATCGCCGTCGGCACGCTACCTCTACATCTACCTTCGGGATTAGTTTTAGACCTAAATAATTGTTATTTGGTGCCAGCGTTGAGCATGAACATTATATCTGGATCTTGTTTATTGCGAGACGGTTATTCATTTAAATCAGAGAATAATGGTTGTTCCATTTTGATGAATAATATCTTTTATGGTCATGCACCGTTAAAGAGTGGTCTATTCTTACTGGATCTCGATTGTAGTGATACACATATTCATAATATTGAAACCAAAAGATGCAAGGTTAATAATGATAGTGCAACTTATTTGTGGCACTGCCGTTTAGGTCATATTGGTGTAAAACGCATGAAGAAACTCCATAAAGATGGACTTTTGGAATCACTTGATTATGAATCACTTGGTGCTTGCGAACCATGCCTCATGGGCAAGATGACTAAAACTCCGTTCTCCGGAACTATGGAGCGAGCAACAGATTTGTTGGAAATCATACATACTGATGTATGTGGACCAATGAGTGTTGATGCTCGCGGTGGGTATCGTTATTTTCTGACCTTCACTGATGATTTGAGCAGATATGGGTATATCTACTTAATGAAACACAAGTCTGAAACATTTGAAAAGTTCAAAGAATTTCAGAGTGAAGTAGAGAATCATCGTAACAAGAAAATAAAGTTCCTACGATCTGATCGTGGAGGAGAATATTTGAGTTACGAGTTTGGTCTTCATTTGAAACAATGTGGAATAGTTTCACAACTCACGCCACCTGGAACACCACAATGTAATGGTGTGTCCGAACGTCGTAACCGTACTTTATTGGATATGGTGCGATCTATGATGTCTCTTACCGATTTACCACTATCGTTTTGGGGTTATGCTTTAGAGACAGCTGCATTCACGTTAAATAGGGCACCATCTAAATCCGTTGATACGACGCCTTATGAACTATGGTTTGGCAAGAAACCAAAGTTGTCGTTTCTTAAAATTTGGGGCTGCGATGCTTATGTGAAAACACTTCAACCTGATAAGCTCGATCCCAAGTCGGAAAAATGTGTCTTCATAGGATACCCAAAAGAGACTGTTGGGTACACCTTCTATCACAGATCCGAAGGCAAAATATTCGTTGCTAAGAACGGATCCTTTCTAGAAAAAGAGTTTCTCTCGAAAGAAGTGAGTGGGAGGAAAGTAGAACTTGATGAGGTAATTGTACCTTCTCCCATATTGGAAAGTAGTACATCACAGGAAATTGTTCCAGTGATTCCTACACCAATTAGTGAGGAATTTGATGATAATGATCATGAAACTTCGGATCAAGTTTCTACTGAACGTCGTAGATCAACCAGAGTACGTTCCGCACCAGAGTGGTATGGCAACCCAGTTCTGGAAATCATGTTACTAGACCATGATGAACCTACGAACTATGAGGAAGCGATGATGAGCCCAGATTCCGCAAAATGGCTTGAAGCCATGAAATCTGAGATGGGATCCATGTATGAGAACAAAGTATGGACTTTGGTTGACTTGCCCGATGATCGGCAGGCCATCGAAAATAAATGGATCTTCAAGAGGAAGACCGACGCAGACGGTAATATTACTGTTTACAAAGCTCGACTTGTTGCGAAAGGTTTTCGACAAGTTCAAGGAGTTGACTACGATGAGACTTTCTCACCTGTAGCGATGCTTAAGTCTGTCCGAATCATGTTAGCAATTGCCGCATTTTATGATTATGAAATCTGGCAAATGAATGTCAAAACTGCATTCCTAAATGGATATCTCAAAGAAGAGTTGTATATGATGTAACCAGAAGGTTTTGTCGATCCAAAAGGTGCTAACAAAGTATGCAAACTCCAGCGATCCATCTATGGACTGGTGCAAGCATCTCGGAGTTGGAATATACGCTTTGATGAGGTGATCAAAGCATATGGTTTTATACAGACTTTTGGAGAAGCCTGTATTTACAAGAAAGTGAGTGGGAGCTCTGTAGCATTTCTAATATTATATGTAGATGACATATTGTTAATTGGAAATGATATAGAATTTCTGGATAGCATAAAAGGATACTTGAATAAAAGTTTTTCAATGAAAGACCTCGGAGAAGCTGCTTACATATTAGGCATCAAGATCTATAGAGATAGATCAAGACGCTTAATTGGACTTTCACAAAGCACATACCTTGATAAGATTTTGAAAAGGTTCAAAATGGATCAGTCAAAGAAAGGATTCTTGCCTGTTTTACAAGGTATGAAGTTGAGTAAGACTCAATGCCCGACCACTGCAGAAGATAGAGAGAAAATGAAAGTCATTCCCTATGCCTCAGCCATAGGATCTATCATGTATGCAATGCTGTGTACCAGACCTGATGTGTGCCTTGCTATAAGTCTAGCAGGGAGGTACCAAAGTAATCCAGGAGTGGATCACTGGACAGCGGTCAAAAACATCCTAAAGTATCTGAAAAGAACAAAGGACATGTTTCTCGTATATGGAGGTGACAAAGAGCTCGTCGTAAACGGTTACGTCGATTCTAGCTTTGACACTGATCCGGATGACTCAAAGTCACAAACCGGATATGTATTTTTATTGAACGGTGGAGCTGTCAGCTGGTGCAGTTCCAAGCAGAGCGTCGTGGCGGGATCTACGTGTGAAGCGGAATACATAGCTGCTTCGGAAGCAACAAATGAAGGAGTCTGGATGAAGGAGTTCATATCCGATCTAGGTGTAGTACCTAGTGCATCGGGTCCAATGAAAATCTTTTGTGACAACACTGGAGCCATAGCATTGGCGAAGGAATCCAGGTTTCACAAGAGAACAAAGCACATCAAAAGACGCTTCAATTCCATCTGTGATCTAGTCAAGGAGGGAGACATAGAGATTTGCAAAATACATACGGATCTGAATGTTGCAGACCCGTTGACTAAGCCTCTTCCACGGGCAAAACATGATCAGCACCAAGACTCCATGGGTGTGAGGATCATCACTTTGTAATCTAGATTATTGACTCTAGTTCAAGTGGGAGACTGAAGGAAATATGCCCTAGAGGCAATAATAAAGATGTTATTTGTATTTCCTCATATCATGATAAATGTCTTTTATTCATGCTAGAATTGTATTAACCGGAAACTTAGTACATGTGTGGATACATAGACAAAACAGTATGTCCCTGGTATGCCTCTACTAGACTAGCTCATTGATCAAAGATGGTTATGTTTCCTAGCCATAGACACGAGTTGTCATTTGATCAACGGGATCACATCATTAGGAGAATGATGTGATGGACAAGACCCATCCGTTAGCATAGCACTATGATCGTTTAGTTTAACTGCTATTGCTTTCTTCATGACTTATACATGTTCCTATGACTATGAGATTATGCAACTCCCGAATACCGTAGGAACACCTTGTGTGCTATCAAACGTCACAACGTAACTGGGTGATCATAAAGATGCTCTACAGGTGTCTCCGAAAGTATTCGTGGTGTTGGCATAGATCAAGATTAGGGTTTGTCACTCCGAGTGTCGGAGAGGTATCTCTGGGCCCTCTCGGTAACACACATCACAATAAGCCTTGCAAGCAAAAGACTAATGAGTTAGTCACGAGATGATGTGTTACGGAACGAGTAAAGAGACTTGCCGGTAAACGAGATTGAACTAGGTATAAAGATACCGACGATCGAATCTCGGGCAAGTAACATACCGTTTGACAAAAGGAACAACGTATGTTGTTATGCGGTTCTGACCAATAAAAGATCTTCGTAGAATATGTAGGAGCCAATATGAACATCCAGGTTCCGCTATTGGTTATTGACCAGAGATGAGTCTCGATCATGTCTACATAGTTCTCGAACCCGTAGGGTCCGCACGCTTAACGTTTGATGACGATCGGTATTATGAGTTTTTGAGTATTGATGTACCGAAGGTAGTTCGGAGTCCCGGATGAGATCACGGACATGACGAGGAGTCTCGGAATGTCCGACACATAAAGATTGATATATTGGACGGCTATATTCGGACACCGGAAGTATACCGGAAAAGTTTCGGATTTATCGGGAATGCCGGAGGGGGTTACCGGAACCCCCTACGAGAGGGGATGGTCCATAGTGGGCCTAAAGGGTGAGAGAGAGGCAGCCCATAGGGCTGGCTGGCGCCCCCACCTAGGAATCCTAGTTGGACTAGGATTGGGGGGGCGCCACCTCTCCTATTCCTTTCCCCCTTCTTCCTTTCGGTGAATCCTACTAGGAATAGGATTGCAATCCTATTCCTAGTAGGAATCCCTTCCCTAGCCGCACCAGGAGAGTTGGCCGGCCCCTCCTCCCTTGCTCCTTTATATACGGGGGCAGGGGGGCACCCAAAGACACACAAGTTGAATTGTTTTAGCCGTGTGCGGTGCCCCCCTCCACAGAATCACACCTCGGTCGTACCGTCGCGGAGCTTAGGCGAAGCCCTGCGCCGGTGAACACATCATATCTGTCACCACGCCGTCGTGCTGACGAAACTCTCCCGTGAAGCTCAACTGGATCAAGAGCTCGTGGGACGTCATCAAGCTGAACGTGTGCTGAACACGGAGGTGCCGTACGTTCGGTGCTTGATCGGTTGGATCGTGAAGAAGTTCGACAACATCAACCGCGTCACTTGACGCTTCCGCTCCCGGTCTACGAGGGTACGTAGACACACTCTTCCCTCTCGTTGCTATGCATCTGGTAGATAGATCTTGCGTGATCGTAGGAAAATTTTAAAATACTACGTTCCCCAACACCTCCACCATAGTTCTCCTCGATAAATATTGTAGCGGTGCTTAGGCGAAGCCCTGCGACGGTAGAACATCAAGATCGTCACCACGCCGTCGTGCTGACGGAACTCTCCCTCGACACTCGGCTGGATCGGAGTTCGAGGGACGTCATCGAGCTGAACGTGTGCTAGAACTCGGAGGTGCCGTAGTTTCGGTGCTTGATCGGTCGGGCCGTGAAGACGTATGACTACATCAACCGCGTTGTTCTAACGCTTCCGCTTTCGGTCTACGAGGGTACGTAGACTCACTCTCCCCTCTCGTTGCTATGCATCTGGTAGATAGATCTTGCGTGATCGTAGGAAAATTTTAAAATACTACGTTCCCCAACAGTGGCATCAGAGCCAGGTCTATGCGTAGATGATATGCACGAGTAGAACACAATGAGTTGTGGGCGATACTAGTCATACTGCTTACCAGCATGTCATACTTTGCTTCGGCGGTATTGTGAGATGAAGCGGCCCGGACCGACATTACGCGTACGCTTACGCGAGACTGGTTTCACCGTTATGAGCACTCGTTGCTTAAATGTGACTGGCGGGTGTCTGTCTCTCTCACTTTAGCTGAATCAAATATGGCTACGCCCGGTCCTTGTGAAGGTTAAAATAGCACATACTTGACGAAACATCGTTGTGGTTTTGTATGCGTAGGTAAGAACGGTTCTTGCTAAGCCCGTAGCAGCCACGTAAAACTTGCAACAACAAAGTAGAGGACGTCTAACTTGTTTTTGCAGGGCATGTTGTGATGTGATATGGTCAAGACATGATGAGTTATACGGTTTTGTATGAGATGATCATGTTTTGTAATGTTATCGGCAACTGGCAAGAGCCATATGGTTGTCGCTTTATTGTATGAAATGCAATCGCCATGTAATTGCTTTACTTTATCACTAAGCGGTAGCGATAGTCGTAGAAGCAATAATTGGCGAGACGACAACGATGCTACGATGGAGATCAAGGTGTCGCGCCGGTGACGAAGGTGATCATGACGGTGCTTTGGAGATGGAGATCAAAAGCACAAGATGATGATGGCCATATCATGTCACATATTTTGATTGCATGTGATGTTTATCTTATTATGCTTCTTATTTTGCTTAGAACGACGGTAGCATTATAAGATGATCCCTTACTAAATTTCAAGGTATAAGTGTTCTCCCTGAGTATGCACCGTTGCGAAAGTTCGTCGTGCCGAGACACCACGTGATGATCGGGTGTGATAAGCTCTACGTTCAAATACAACGGGTGTAAGCCAGTTTTGCACACGCAGAATACTCGGGTTAAACTTGACGAGCCTAGCATATGCAGATATGGCCTCGGAACACTGGAGACCGAAAGGTCGAGCGTGAATCATATAGTAGATATGATCAACATAAGATGTTCACCATTGAAACTACTCCATCTCACATGATGATCGGACATGGTTTAGTTGATTTGGATCACGTGATCATTTAGATGACCGGAGGGATGTCTATCTAAGTGGGAGTTCTTAAGTAATATGATTAATTGAACTTTAATTTATCATGAACTTAGTCCTGGTAGTATTAGCATATCTATGTTGTCGATCAATAGCTCGCGATGTTGCTCCAAGTTTATTTTTTATATGTTCCTAGAGAAAACCAAGTTGAAAGATGTTAGTAGCAATGATGCGGAATTGTTCCGTGATCTAAGGATTATCCTCATTGCTGCACAGAAGAATTATGTCCTTGATGCACCACTAGGTGACAGACCTATTGCAGGAGCAGATGTAGACGTTATGAACGTTTTGACAAAAGCTCGATATGATGACTACTTGATAGTTTAGTGCACCATGTTTTACGGCTTATAACCGGGACTTCAAAAACGTTTTGAAACGCCACGGAGCATATGAGATGTTCCAAGAGTTGAAATTAGTATTTCATACTCATGCCCGTGTCGAGAGGTATAAGATCTCTGACAGTACTTTGCCTACAAGATGGAAGAGAATAGCTCAACAAGTGAGCATGTGCTCAGATTGTCTGGGTAGTACAATTGCTTGAATCAAGTGGGAGTTAATCTTCCATATAAGATAGTAATTGACAAAGTTCTCTAGACACTATCACCAAGTTAGTAGAACTTCGTGATGAACTATAATATGCAAGGGATGACGAAAGTAATTCCCGAGCTCTTCACGATGCTGAAATCGGCGAAGGTAGAAATCAAAAAAGAGCATCAAGTGTTGATGGTAAACCAGACCACTTGTTTCAAGTAAAGGGCAAAGGGATAGAAGGGGAACTTCAAGAAGAATGACAAGCAAGTTGTCACTACCGTGAAGAAACCCAAAGCTAAACTCAAGCCTGAAACTAAGTGCTTATACTGCAAAGGAAATGGTCACTAGAAGTGGAACTGCCCTAGATATTTGGCGGATAAGAAGGATGGCAACGTGAACAAAGGTATATTTGATATACAGATTATTGATGTGTATTTTACTAGTGTTCACAGCAACCCCTCGGTATTTGATATTGGTTCAGTTGCTAAAGAGTAGTAACTCGAAATGGGAGTTGCATAATGAACAGAAACTAGTTAAAGGATGAAGTGACGATGTGTATTGGAAGTAGTTCCAAGATTGATATGATCATCATCGCACACTCCCTATACTTTCGGGATTAGTGTTGAACCTAAATAAGTGTCATTTGGTGTTTGTGTTGAGCATGAATATGATTTGATCATATTTATTGCAATACGGTTATTCATGTAAGTTAGAGAATAATTGTTGTTATGTTTACATGAATAAAACCTTCTATGGTCATACACCCAATGAAAATGGTTTGTTGGATCTCGATCGTGTGATACACATATTGAAGCCAAAAGATGCAAGGTTAATAATGATAGTGCAACTTATTTGTGGCACTGCCGTTTAGGTCATATTGGTGTAAAACGCATGAAGAAACTCCATAGTGATGGACTTTTGGAATCACTTGATTATGAATCACTTGGTGCTTGCGAGCCATGCCTCATGGGCAAGATGACTAAAACTCCGTTCTCCGGAACCGTGGAGCGAGCAACAAAGTTGTTGGAAATCATACATACTGATGTATGCAGACCAATGAGTGTTGAAGCTCGCGGCAGGTATCGTTATTTTCTGACCTTCACTGATGATTTGAGCAGATATAGGTATATCTACTTAATGAAGCACAAGTCTGAAACATTTGAAAAGTTCAAAGAATTTTAGAGTGAAGTGGAGAATCATCGTAACAAGAAAAATAAGAGTTTCTACGATATGATCGTAGAGGTAAAATATTTGAGTTAGCGAGTTTGGCCTTCAATAAAAAACAATGTGAAATAGTTTCACTACTCACGCCACCTGGAACACCACAGTGTAATGGTGTGTCCGAACGTCATAACCGTACTTTATTAGATATGGTGCGATCGATGATGTCTCTTACCGATCTACCACTATCGCTTTTGGGGTTATGCATTAGAGACAGCTACATTCACGTTAAATAGGGCACCATCTAAATCCGTGGAGATGACACCGTATGAACTGTGGTTTGACAAGAAACCTAAGCTGTCATTTCTTTAAGTTTGGGACTGCGATGCTTATGTGAAAAAGTTTCAACATGATAAGCTCGAACCCAAATCGGAGAAGTAAATCTTCATAGGATACCCAAAAGAAAATGTTGGGTACACCTTCTATCACAGATCCTAAGGCAAGGTCTTTGTTGCTAAGAGGGGATCCTTTCTAGAGAAGGAGTTTCTCTCGAAAGAAGTGAGTGGGAGGAAAGTAGAACTTGATGAGGTAATTGTACCTTCTCCCGAATTGGAAGGTAGTACATCACAGAAACTCGTTCCAGTGATTCCTACACCAATCAGTGAGGAAGTTAATGATGATGATCATAAAACTTCAGATCAAGTTTCTGCTGAACGTCGTAGATCAACCAGAGTACGTTCCGTACCAGAGTGGTACGGCAACCCAGTTCTGGAAATCATGTTACTAGACCATGATGAACCTGCGAACTATGAGGAAGCGATGATGAGCCCAGATTCCGCAAAATGGCTTGAGGCCATGAAATCTGAGATGGGATCCATGTATGAGAACAAAGTGTGGACTTTGGTTGACTTGCCCGATGATCGGCAGGCCATCAAAAATAAATGGATCTTCAAGAGGAAGACCGACGCAGACGGTAATGTTACTGTTTACAAAGCTCGACTTGTTGCGAAAGGGTTTCGACAAGTTCAAGGAGTTGACTACGATGAGACTTTCTCACCTGTAGCGATGCTTAAGTCTGTCCGAATCATGTTAGCAATTGCCGCATTTTATGATTATGAAATCTGGCAAATGGATGTCAAAACTGCATTCCTGAATGGATATCTCAAAGAAGAGTTGTATATGATGCAACCAGAAGGTTTTGTCGATCCAAAAGGTGCTAACAAAATGTGCAAGCTCCAGCGATCCATCTATGGACTGGTGCAAGCATCTCGGAGTTGGAATATACACTTTGCTAAGTTGATCCAAGCATATAGATTTATACAGACTTGCGGTGAAGCCTGTATTTACAAGAAGTGAGTGGGAGCACTACAACCTTTCTGATAAGTATATGTGAATGACATATTGTCGATCAGAAATGATGTAGAATTTTCTGGAAAGCATAAAGGAGTATTTGAAAGGAGTTTTTCAAAGAAAGACCTTGGTGAAGCTGCTTACATATTGGGCATCAAGATCTATAGAGATAGATCAAGACGCTTGATAAGACTTTCGATGAGTACATACCTTGATATGATTTTGAAGTAGTTCAAAATGGATCAGTCAAAGAAGGAGTTCTTACCTGACTTGTAAGGTGTGAAGTTGAGTAAGACTCAAAGCCAGACCACGGCAGAAAAATATAGAGAGAATGAAAGTCATTCCCTATGCCTCAGCCATAGGTTCTATAAAGTATGCCATGCTGTGTACCAAACATGTTGTGTACCTTGCCATGAGTTTGTCAAGAGGGTACAATAGTGATCCAGGAGTAGATCACTGTACAGCGGTCAAAATTATCCTTAGTAACTGGATGACTAAGGAAATGTTTCTCGATTATGGAGGTGATAAAGAGTTCGTCGTAAAGGGTTGTGCCGATGCAAGCTTTGACACTAAATCCAGCTGACTCTAAGTATCAATCTGGATGCGTATTGAAAGTGGGAGCAATTAGCTAGAGTAGCTCCATGCAGAGCATTGTAGACACATAGACATTTGTGAAATACATACGGATCTGAATGTGACAGACCTGTTGACTAAACTTCTCTCACGAAGCAAAACATGATCACACCTTAGTACTCTTTGGGTGTTAATCACATAGCGATGTGAACTAGATTATTGACTCTAGTAAACCCTTTGGGTGTTAATCACATGACGATGTGAACTATCGGTGTTAAATCACATGGCGATGTGAACTAGATTATTGACTCTAGTGCAAGTGGGAGACTGAAGGAAATATGCCCTAGAGGAAATAATAAAGTTATTATTTATTTCCTTAGATCATGATAAATGTTTATTATTCATGCTAGAATTGTATTAACCGGAAACTTAATACATGTGTGAATACATAGACAAAACAGAGTGTCCCTAGTATGCCTCTACTAGACTAGCTCATTGATCAAAGATGGTTATGTTTCCTAGCCATAGACATGAGTTGTCATTTGATCAACGGGATCACATCATTAGGAGAATGATCTGATGGACAAGACCCATCCGTTAGCTTAGCACTATGATCGTTTAAGTTTTACTGCTATTGCTTTCTTCATGACTTATACATGTTCCTATGGCTATGATATTATGCAACTCCCGAATACCGGAGGAACACTTTGTGTGCTACCAAACGTCACAACGTAACTGGGTGATTATAAAGGTACTCTACAGGTGTCTCTGAAGGTACTTGTTGGGTTGGCGTATTTCGAGATTAGGATTTGTCACTCCGATTGTCGGAGAGGTATCTCTGGGCCCACTCGGTAATGCACATCACTATAAGCCTTGCAAGCATTGCAGCTAATGAGTTAGTTGCGGGATGATGTATTACGGAACGAGTAAAGAGACTTCTTGGTAACGAGATTGAACTAGGTATTGAGATACCGACGATCGAATCTCGGGCATGTAACATACCGATGACAAAGGGAACAATGTATGTTGTTATGCGGTTTGACCGATAAAGATCTTAGTAGAATATGTGGGAGCCAATATGAGCATCCAGGTTCCGCTATTGGTTATTGACCGGAGACGTGTCTCGGTCATGTCTACATAGTTCTCGAACCCGTAGGGTCCGCACGCTTAAGGTTTCGATGATAGTTTTATTACGAGTTTATGAGTTTTGATGTACCGAAGGAGTTCGGAGTCCCGGATGAGATCGGGGACATGACGAGGAGTCTCAAAATGGTCGAGACGTAAAAATCGATATATTGGACGACTATATTCGGACATCGAAAAGGTTCCGAGTGATTCGGGTATTTTCGGAGTACCGGGGAGTTACGGGAATAGAGGAGAGAGGCCAAAAGGAAGGAGGCGTGCACCCCCCTTCTGGTCCGAATTGGACAAGGGGTGCATCCCCCTTTTCCTTCTCCCTCTCCCCCTCTTTCCTTCTCTCCTACTCCGGAAAGGAAAGGGGAATCATACTAGGACTTGGGAGTCCTAGTAGGACTCCCCACACTTGGTGCGCCCCCTCTAGGGCCGGCCTCTCCCTCCCTCCTTTATATACGGGGGCAGGGGGCACCTCTAGACACAACAATTGATCTCTTGATCTCTTAGCCGTGTGCGGTGCCCCCCTCCACCATAGTTCTCCTCGTTAATATTGTAGCGGTGCTTAGGCGAAGCCCTGCGACGGTAGAACATCAAGATCGTCACCACGCCGTCGTGCTGACGGAACTCTCCCTCGACACTCGGCTGGATCGGAGTTCGAGGGACGTCATCGAGCTGAACGTGTGCTAGAACTCGGAGGTGCCGTAGTTTCGGTGCTTGATCGGTCGGGCCGTGAAGACGTACGACTACATCAACCGCGTTGTTCTAACGCTTTCGCTTTCGGTCTACGAGGGTACGTAGACTCACTCTCCCCTCTCGTTGCTATGCATCTGGTAGATAGATCTTGCGTGATCGTAAGAAAATTTTAAAATACTACGTTCCCCAACACATGGCGCGGAGGAAGATGCAGCGGCGCAGCTCGCGGGGTGCGCTCGGGACGGACGAGGTCCTCGAGGGGAAGGCCGGAGGGGGCTCCTCTCCCTGGCGATCTGGGGGGGTCGAGGGAGGAGGATCGAAGGTGCGGAGCTGGGGATTGGGGGGCTCGAGGGGAGAGATGGGGCTCGGGCGTGGGGTTCGGCATCGAAGGGAGGAGCGAGAGGATGCGGGGACGCACCGAAGGGAGGGAGGCTCGGCCTCTGGCGGCGCTGAAGAGGGAGCGAGGAGCGAGGAGGAGATGGGCTCGGGAGAGCTAGGGTTAGAGATAGGTGGGCCGGCTGGGCCTAGAGGCCTGGCTGCTGGGCTCTCTTCTACGAAGTTGCTCTCCCAATAAAAAAAACAGAAAACAACACCGAAGAAAAGAAAAGGAAGGAGGTGGCTAGGGAAGAATTAGGACATGAGGTCAATTTTACTGGACTCACAAAAATGTAAGGAAATAATTAAAATTGTTGGAGGGTCTTGTGGAGGAACCTCGATAAACGAGAATAGAATTATAGGGAGGGTTTAGATGGAAACTTGAAGCAAAAGATGTCTGGAGAATAAATGCAAGTGTGTTGGGTTATTCCGAAGCAATGGAATATTATTGTAATAGCTCCCTAAAATATTGGGAGTATATGTTATAAAGAGAAGTCACACTTCCCTTGATTTAAATGGACCGAGGTCCACACGATTTATTTAGGTTGAGATGCAAAATTAATGACATGATGGCATGATGACATGATGTAATGCAAAAATAAATAACACAAGCACAAAAGAAACACACGGGAAAACCCGGAACATCTGGAATCTTCTGGGACGTCGGTCTTCGGGCGTCACAACTCTCCCACATTAACAGAGGATCTCGACCCGAGATCCTAGAGATGGCACCGGTTAAAAACGAAAAGAAGAGGTAAAACAAAGTTGCTTCCTTGACAGACGAGTGAAACCAGGAACCTTGAGAGGTTGAACAAACTTGGAAGAAAGAATGCAACGGAGATGAACGAATATGAAAACTCCGTTAGAAAAGAGGAACAAGGAGCATTATGAGAACCTTGTAGGTTGAAAAACATTAGACGAGAGCTTACGAACCAAAAGAATATGAAACTGCAACGGTATAGCCAAGGAATAGAATGACAGAATTTGGACAGCACTCCGTCTAAAAATGGAAAGAATTAACAAGAACTTGAGGAGATGGAATGATACTTGATGAAATCAACAGCATATTGACTCCGAAACAATTGAAAGAATGGCACAAGGGGTAAGAAAAGATTCAGACAACACTCCGGTTAAAAGACAGGCAAAACTTGATAAGATTAGAGAATTAGAATAGAGGACACAACACTCCGGTTAAATAGACAAGCAAGGGAGAATATGATCTTGATAAAAACGAGATGATGGTCAAAGAGAGCAATAACACAAAGCCTCCGGAATGAAAGAATAGCATATAAATCAATGAAAGAAAAGAATGGAGAAGAAAATGACAACTTCTCCCACGAATGAATTATAAAATCCTCCTTACGGAGAAGGGTTGAACGGAGTTGTTGGAAAAAATCAACAACGAAAAGAATAAGCTCGTTGTGGGCTTTTGGAAAGCATCTCAAAATTATGAGGTGACAACCGGCCACTTACGAAAACATTTGATTGGATTGAAATCAACAAGGAGACGATAAACTTATTTCACCGGAATGATAAATGAAGAACTTGGGTCATTTATGAGCACCATAAATAGCAACAATCCTTAGGGAAAGCTTATAGGTGCAATACAACCCAAGATAACTCCAAGAGATAAAAAAGAGGGGTTGAAAGGATCTCCTGAACAAGGAAAATGATGGTTTTAAATATCTCATTCCTAATAACTTGTGAATCATAAAACATGAAGGAATTGTCAAGAATGACATAACACCATCTGAAAAGATAAGGTAGAGAATTGCACTTCAAAATGCAAGAAGAAGAAATATTTGAGCTCCTCCAACAAGAATCTTGATGAAGACTACGAGGATGAATTAAATGATGATGAACCACCATGAAGAACTCCGGTAATGAAAGCATGAGAAGTGAAAGATGAAAAGAATAAGATTCAAGGCCTGCGATGAATTAGATGGAGGTTTGAAATGATGTAATAGAAATAACTTGGAGCTCCAGAAACAAGATGAACAACTTAGAACCAAGGATATGATATGATGAACAAGCTCCGGAAAAAGAGATTAATCACTTGAATGAAATAAGAATAAGAATTATATTGTGCATATCCTTCACCAAATTAAATTGATGACAACCAAAGGATTTGGCATACTACTTATTCTCGTTGGAAAGAATTAAAGAGAGATCTAGCACAAGCTTGGATAAACTTCAACGAACCACCGGTAGGGTTATGAAAAGAACGAGTGAATTAGAACGATAACACGAAAGAGTAATCTTGAATGCACCACCGTAAAAATATGGAGACGAATGAAGAGACATCAATGAAGAATTTTTGGAGGACGAAGTTGAAAACTGAGAACGAAGAAATCTTCTGAAATGATGGCCTTCGGAGGATCACAAGGAAAATAATTCATGAGATGCTTCGGAAGGGTATAAAAGAATTCCCCACAATCTGAACAATAATGAGGATGGCATGAAGCTAGAACCACGAATCTTCAAGAAGACGGCCAAGATTTAAGAGAAACACTTCTCCGGTCTCCAAATGTTGAGAATGAAGACGAGAAATGCCATAAGAATTATTGAGCACTCTGGAATGAAGAATTAAAAAGGTTGAACCAATGATGAAAAAGAATTTGAAAGCGATCTTGGAGAAGGACTGTGACTGATGGGATTCATACTTACGTCACACTTTGAAAAGAATCTGAGTATAACTCCAGAAAAAAATGGAAGAGTCAGGTAAGATCCTGGGAAAAGACCTGTGGGTTAGGGCCCACTAAACAAAACACCGTTGGAAAAAATTGCTGAAGAGATATTACACCGGTTGAATTAAATGGCTTGAATAAGATAACAATCTCAAAATAATTTGAACGGATTAAGAATGGAAACACGAATCTTCAGCAGTCCGGATATGAATAGCAAGAGGAGAATGATTAATTGGTGCACCGGAATAAGAAAGCATTGTGAAATGAGGAAAAGGATAAGATCAACACCGAAATCTTGAATTACATCCACCGGCAGAATTTGAGAACAAAAGAATGATGAACTTGAAGCTCTTGAGCATCTTCACGATAAATCCCCGGATAAGAACATTGAAGGAAATGAATGAAGAAATATCACATGAATAAAATGGATACTTCATTTAAGAGTTGCTGGCTCCATAAGAAAAGAAGGGTGGGAGGGTGGGGAAAAACAAGGACAACTTGGGATGAAAGAATACAGACAAATCGTCAGATTTCTCAACGGCGTCCGTATGGAATAAGTTGAAGAGAAGGCACACCGGTTGAAAAGGATTAACCTGAAGATCTTGATGGTCAAGAAGGACTAGCACTCCCATATAAATATGAGAACACCGATAAGGAAAGGTATGGAATTAACATTTGACATCGAAGCAACTAGAATACCAGAATCAAGACAAGAACAAAGGATAGATATGCAACATGATCTTCACAATATCATCCGAACAGGGAATTGAACGAATGAATTCCGTAGGTACATCAACTTGTCGAGAAGCCACTTGGAGAACAAAAAGTAAATAAAAAAGGAACAAGGAACAGATAGAACAAATACAAGATAGAAGCTTCATTCCACATATTCATGCTGAAAGCTCATGGAACGTGTTACAAAAGGGTTTTGCAATCCACGGATCAGCATAGCCAAGGACCCTTTAAGATGCAACTCCCGACCGGAACAAGTCCATAAAACCACTTCACTCAATGTAGAACCCCGAACTTCATATCGTGCATTCGTTGGAAGAATGCCTAGAACTACTAGATGAACCCACCTATTAATTTCCGAAAGTTTCCAGTTATGCAATCCGGTGTTGGGGATACAGGGGAAGCACCGCGCAATCAACTCTAAACCTACATCCAGCTGTATCTATCCTTCAACACATAACCAGTCTTTCTCGGAAACTGTTTACCTCAGACCTTCGAAACGCATCCACTATACAAGCTATGGCAATACTCCCGAACTACCTCCCCAGTACTGGGTGATGTCGGGGATATCTTGCCACTAACCGTATAGGAGAGATTTTCGATGTCGGCCGTCTTAAGTATTTAGTACTGTCGCGATATGCTCGTGACGACAATACCCCGAAGCTCAACTCCCCGGGACACTGCCACAACCCCTAATGTCAGGAGGCATCGAGAACAATATTCTCGTCACAAGAACATCGAAACAATCCCACAATACTCGCGAGATTCCTAAAAAAAAATTGGTGCAATTTTTGAAAGTAGAAGAGGCAAGAGTAGACGTCAGGAGTCCTCACCAGAGAGAAAAGGGATGAGAAGCAAAGAAATCGTACTCTCCAATATAAACATAGGACTCAAAATATTTTCAGTGTGTGCCTAGACTCGACCGTCAACGATTCGATCAATCAGTGGGGGCTTCTAGGTCGGAGAAGGCTCTGAATACCAACTTGTAATGCCTAGGATGGGACTATACCTCCTACGTGTCGAGGCACGACTTAAAGGTATAAGCCCATTCTGGAATGATCTCAAGTTTGGTATCTTTGCACGACTCATGTAAAAGAGGGATTAAATTGCAAAAGGAGATAGTTGGCTTACACTCGCCACTTCACACAATACATTACATAAGCAAACATCATTCAAAACATCACAACCCGACTATGGGTGAAGATCCAAAAGAAAGATACCAAAACAACATAAAGCCACATGCCTAGATCGAATCCTAGTAGAAACCACTACTGATCGTCGAAACGTCACAAGCATACGGCCAAACTCTTCATCGAGCTCCTGGTGAAGTACTGATCCATCTCCTGCTTCAAACTCGGCTGAACCTGCATCTGGTGTTGAAGTATCTGTGAGCCACAGAGGACTCAGCAATCCCGTTCCCGGGTAACACGACTATTTAAACTTTGGGTGTGGATAAGGCTGAAGAAAGAATAAGAGGTGAAGGAAAAACAAGAGTCTGCAGCAGCAACTAGCACTAGCTTACGTATACGAGAGCGAGAAGAGAAGGTGCCTCGGTCGAGAGATGATCACGAAGTGATCCTAACTAAAACCAGTCAAACATAACCCCACCGTCTTCATCTCCGGAAACCCTTTCGGAAAATGACTGTCACGGTACTCACGCTGGTAGTGTATTAGAACATGGTGTCAAGTTTTCTACAACAGGATATTAACAAGCTCCCATCTGCCACATAACCGCGGGCACGGCTTTCGAAAGTTCATAACCCTGCAGGGGTGTTCCAACTTGGCCCATGACAAGCCCACGATCCGCGGAGTCGCAACTCCAAAGTGGGAAGACCCGAGTATTCTCGGAATCCCGTGCTCAAGATACTCTGAACTAAGGTAAGGCTAATCCAGCAAATCCTCCCGGCGTGCCGACACCCTGATAGTAGCCGCGCGTATCTCGTCTCAGGCCACGACCGGATGGGCGAGGCTACGGGTTTTTACCAAACCTCGAGTTTCCTCGTGGTGGCCCCGCAGGCTCCCCGTTTCGGACCAACACTCATGTGGAGCACTGGCCCGGGGTTGTTGATTAAAATAAAAGGGATAGCTAGTCCCTATGCAAGTTTTATTAGTTATTAGGCGAATAGTACCAATGTTGGGACTTGCTGGAAAAGACTTAGCACTTTGCGGTTTATCAAGGGGGCCCCAAAACCCCAACCGTGTTAGGAATGCATAATCAAGGAACATAACACCGGTTTATACTGTTCCTAGCGGCATGAGTGGAACAAATCACCAAGCAAAGGCTTAGCCTTCCACCCATTGCCAATATATAGATGATTTCATTTAAGCATTTATATAGTGTGATATAACCCCACATAACTTCAACATGAAGCAAGCATCTTCAATCTTCACCTGCAACTAGCAATGCTATAAGAGGGGCTGAGCGAAGCCTACGTATAGCCAATCAATGGTTTGCATAGGTAGGGTGGTTAGACAGGTTCATGGTTACAATAGGAGGCTGACAGGAAAACATGGGCATCGAGGCAATATACTAAAGAGCGATACTCTAGCAATAGGCAAAGATAGTAATGGTATCCGGGTTCGGTCATCTTGCCTGGGATTCCGCAAGGGAGAAGAACGGATCCATGAAGTAGACGGAGCAACATAGACGAGCGAATCCTCACAACTCCGGAACGAAACCAAAGCTAACAAGAGAAGAACCGGAAAGAAGCAAACAACACGGTAAACACACAAGCATAAACATGGCATACGATGCACAAACAAGTATGATGCATGTCCGGTTTAAATATGCATGGCATGGCAAAGTGCACAAACAAAACTACAAGTTAAGTGGAGCTCAATATGCAACGAGTTGCATATTGATGAAACACCACATTTTAATTATTTAATTGACTCTCGTTTATTTACAAGACAAGATTAAATGTTTGTTAACATGGCAAGAGGTGAAGCATAATAAAACTACACATCTAGACATTTTAAATGAGGCCGGAAAATAACAACAACAATTCCGGAAAATCCCCAAGAGCATGTTTAGCAATTTTAAGCAAACAACAATCACACATTCTAAAGTTGTTAACATGATGCGGATGACATGATCAAGTTTATGCAATTTTTATTAAAAGTTGACATGAAGAAGATAAGGAGTATTTGTCACCGTGGTGGAAAGAAAAGGGTGCCACGGCAACGATAACCAAAATGATGCCACGCAACATCTCGGTTCCGGTAACTCGTTGAGAGTCCGGAGCAAAAGCAAAGGTGGAGTGAGCGAGCAGAACAAGATGAAAGGTGGGGTGATCCCGTCACCGGGTTCCCACGGGTCGGTGACGAGGCAACCAAGGAGCTCGACAAAAGATGAAACGGGCACGGTGCAAACAAGGGAAACATCTCATACAACACAAGCATTCATCCACGGGTCATCGTCTCGGGTTATACCTTCGAAGCGTGTGTTTCGGGGCGGTTCGAGTCGTCGAGGGACGTAGTGGGAGTAGTCGTACACGGGGCGACGGTAGTTGTACTCGGTCCGTAGATGGAAGTAGAGGTTCACGGCGATGGTAGTCGAACTTGACGCTTGCATACACGGGTCCTCGCCGACGGTAGTGGAAGTAGTGGTACATGTTCGTTTCGGAGAGGGACTTGATGAATCCAACATCTTCGGGGCGACGGTAGTCGTTCACGTTTCGTAGCCGTTCGGGTCATCGTGGTACTTGTCGGGTCGTCTTGTGTCGGCATTCTCATATCGTAGATGTACTTGACGGTCCGGTCTCGATTCTTGTGACGTAGAGGAACTTGGCGTTCGGAGTCCGATAGATGTACTTGAGGGTCTTCGTCTGACGTAGGGGTACACGAGGTCGTCGGTACTTGCGGTCTCGGCGACGGTAGTGGAACTTGGCGGACATCCGAGTCTCGCGGGTTACTTCACGGTGATGGGTCTTGGAGCTGGGTTCTCCGTGCACTTGGCGAAAAAACAACAGCAGCAGGTCTTGGCACATGACAGAAGGCAAAAAATGCACAACCACAAAGGAGCGGCGCTGGCCTGGAGGATCCTGACCGGAGATGGCGGCCTTCGGCAGCGGCCGTCGCCGGAGACGCGGAGGAGGCCGGAGGGAGCTCGGCTGCGCGACGGAGAGGCATGGCCTGGGCGCACAGGGCCATGGCACGGCTGGAGCCTGGAGACCACGACCTTGAGGACGGGGCGGTGCGGTTCCTGGTGCTGGAGACGGAGGGCCCCCGACCTTGAGCGACGGCGAGGCGGAAGGGAGCTGGCAGAGAGGCGAGGAGGCCCAGGCGGGGCGGTCCTGGCCGGCCGGGCGCGCGGCAAGGCTGGAAACGGAGGGGCCGGCCGCTGCGGGACGAGGGTGTGGCGGCGGGGCGCCGGGCCTGGCCGGCCGGGCGAGGCGCTCGGGAGCTCGAGCGGGGAGGCCGGAGGGAAGGCCATGGCGCGGAGGAAGATGCAGCGGCGTAGCTCGCGGGGTGCGCTCGGGACGGACGAGGTCCTCGAGGGGAAGGCCGGAGGGGGCTCCTCTCCCTGGCGATCTGGGGGGGTCGAGGGAGGAGGATCGAAGGTGCGGAGCTGGGGATTGGGGGGCTCGAGGGGAGAGATGGGGCTCGGGCGTGGGGTTCGACATCGAAGGGAGGAGCGAGAGGATGCGGGGACGCACCGAAGGGAGGGAGGCTCGGCCTCTGGCGGCGCTGAAGAGGGAGCGAGGAGTGAGGAGGAGATGGGCTCGGGAGAGCTAGGGTTAGAGATAGGTGGGCCGGCTGGGCCTAGAGGCCTGGCTGCTGGGCTCTCTTCTACGAAGTTGCTCTCCCAATAAAAAAAACAGAAAACAACACCGAAGAAAAGAAAAGGAAGGAGGTGGCTAGGGAAGAATTAGGACATGAGGTCAATTTTACTGGACTCACAAAAATGTAAGGAAATAATTAAAATTGTTGGAGGGTCTTGTGGAGGAACCTCGATAAACGAGAATAGAATTATAGGGAGGGTTTAGATGGAAACTTGAAGCAAAAGATGTCTGGAGAATAAATGCAAGTGTGTTGGGTTATTCCGAAGCAATGGAATATTATTATAATAGCTCCCTAAAATATTGGGAGTATATGTTATAAAGAGAAGTCACACTTCCCTCGATTTAAATGGACCGAGGTCCACACGATTTATTTAGGTTGAGATGCAAAATTAATGACATGATGGCATGATGACATGATGCAATGCAAAAATAAATAACACAAGCACAAAAGAAACACACGGGAAAACCCGGAACATCTGGAATCTTCTGGGACGTCGGTCTTCGGGCGTCACAATGAGGTAATTGTACCTTCTCCCGAATTGGAAAGTAGTACATCACAGAAACTAGTTCCAGTGATTCCTATATCAATTAGTGAGGAAGCTAATGATGATGATCATGAAACTTCGGATCAAGTTACTACTGAACTTCGTAGATCAACCAGAGTACGTTCTGCGCCAGAGTGGTACGACAACCCGGTTCTGGAAGTCATGTTACTAGACCATGATGAACCTACGAACTATGAGGAAGCAATGATGAGCCCAGATTCCGCAAAATGGCTTGAGGCCATGAAATCTGAGATGCGATCCATGTATGAGAACAAAATGTGGACTTTGGTCGCCCGATGATCGGCAAGCCATCTAAAATAAATGGATCTTCAAGAGGAAGACCGATGCTGACGGTAATGTTACTGTTTACAAAGCTTGACCTGTTGCGAAAGGTTTTCGACAAGTTCAAGGAGTTGACTACGATGAGACTTTCTCACCCGTAGAGATGCTTAATTCTATCCGAATCATGTTAGCAATTGCCGCATTTTATGATTATAAAATCTGGCAAATGTATGACAAAACTGCATTCCTGAATGGATATCTTAAAGAAGAGTTGTATATGATGCAACCAGAAGGTTTTGTCGATCCTAAAGGTGCTAAAAAAGTGTGCGAGCTCCAGTGATCCATCTATGGACTGGTGCAAGCATCTCGGAGTAGGAATATACGCTTTGATGAGGTGATCAAAGCATATGGTTTTATACAGACTTTTGGAAAAGCCTGTATTTACAAGAAAGTGAGTGGGAGCACTACAGCCTTTCTGATAAGTATATGTGAATGACATATTGTCGATCATAAATGATGTAGAATTTTCTGGAAAGCATAAAGAAGTGTTTGAAAGGAGTTTTTTCAAAGAAAAACCTCGGTAAAGCTGCTTACATATTCAACCTCAAGATCTATAGAGATAGATCAAGACGCTTGATAAGTTTTTTCAATGAGTACATACCTTGACAAGTTTTTGAAGTAGTTCAAAATGGATCAGTCACAGAAGGAGTTCCTGCTTGAGTTGTATGGTATGAAGTTGAGTAAGACTCAAAGCCCGACCTCGGCAGAAGATAGAGAAAGAATGAAAGTCATTCCCTATGCCTCAGCCATAGGTTCTATAAAGTATGCCATGCTGTGTACCAAACCTGTTGTGTACCTTACCATGGGTTTGGCAAGGAGGTACAAAAGTGATCCAGGAGTAGATCACTGGACAGAGGTCAAAATTATCCTTAGTTACTAGATGACTAAGGAAATGTTTTCTCGATTATGGAGGAGATAAAGAGTTCGTCATAAAGAGTTACACTGATGCAAGCTTTACACTAATCCAGATGACTCTAAGTATCAATCTAGATGCATATTGGAAGTGGGAGCAATTAGCTAGAGTAGCTCCATGCAGAGCATTGTAGACATAGAAATTTGCGAAATACATATGGATCTGTATATAACAGACCCATTGACTAAACTTCTCTCACAAGCAAAATATGACCACACCTTATTACTCTTGGGTATTAATCACATAGCGATGTGAACTAGATTATTGACTCTAGTAACCCTTTGGGTATTGGTCACATGGCGATGTGAACAATGGGTGTTATTCACATAACGATGTGAACTATCGGTATTAAATCACATGGCGATGTGAACTAGATTATTGACTCTAGTGCAAGTGGGAGACTAAAGGAAATATGTCCTAGAGGTAATAATAAAGTTATTATTTATTTCCTTATCATGATAAATGTTTATTATTCATGCTAGAATTGTATTAACCGGAAACTTAGTACATGTGTGAATACATAGACAAAACAGAGTGTCCCTGGTAGGCCTCTACTAGACTAGCTCATTGATCAAAGATGGTTATGTTTCCTAACCATAGACATGAGTTGTCAGGACCCCGATCCGAAGTCACACCGATCTAGCTGTAACACGTCATATCACTTTGCGGCCTCACGCACGGTATCCCCACGGGTGCCACCTTACCTGGCCCGGGACCGTTTGCGCATTTTGGCACACGTATATGAAAGTGTCGCTAGCATCCATATGACAGAGAACCCGGGCCGACATGGCTAGTTATAAACCAAAAGTGGCACTAAATTACAGAGACAGGCATCCATGACCCAGCAACGAACGTGTCGGTCATCAACATATGAACCCAAGTCATAGCAAGCTACATGGACTTAAAGGAACAACGCGTGACATTTCCCCTAAGGGACAGACACAGGAACGAAGAAGGACACATGCCGGCCAGCCTACGTGTTCCGAGCAGTAGCAAGCTACCAAGGCTCATTGGAAGCACTAGGAGGCATTTCCCTGTAAGATAGGCTACCAAAGGAAAACAACTAGGTGTCGGATCCCACACATACCAAGCATTTCAATCATACACACAATATGCTCAATATGTGCAAATACAACATTGCATCACAACAGAACTCTATGACTCAAAGTACTTTATTTAAGAGGCTCCAAGAGCCATACATAACATATCCATACAGGTAGGGGTCACATGACCCAACACTCAAGTCATACAGTCATACAAGCACAAGCGGAAGCTAACATGTCTGAGTACAGACAACTTGGAAAATAAAACAGGCTTGGTGTAGCCTGACTATCTACAAGGCCCTTCAAAATCTCCAGATCTCTGTCTGGGTAGCAAGCTACTCGTCGACGTCAACGTCTATGTAGAACCCATCAGAAGGGGCAGGGTTCTCCTCTGCAACAGTTATTAAGCAAACACGAGTACAAAGGTACTCAGCAAGTCTTACAACAGAACCTATCATACATGCAACATTATCAATAGGGGGTAGTGGAGTTCATAGCAGAAAGCCAGCTTTGACTCTTGGCTAACCTATACTACAACTCTCAACAGATTGCAAGATATTACTACGTACACGAGTCCTCTACTCACCACAACAATACACCTCCGAGGATCCTCTTCCGTCATCCTATGGAAGGGCCATCCACGGCACTCACACTTGTCTTGAGGCTTTTAGTAGTATCCATCAACTTGTCTATGAACTGTAAGAGTAACCAAGTAGTCCGTACCGCGAACAACGGCTATTCGAATAGATTGGTAATCCTGCAGGGGTGTACTTCTTCACACACGCTTTCACCACTTATCGCCGTTTACTCGACATGTACTCGGAAACCTTCAACCGGAAGCCCAGCGAGGGTGTCGGCCACGACCTGACTAACTACACAAGTCTCTCGTCCAGGTTTATCGCCTATTTGGGTTCCATCTGTGGGGAGATCCGGCCGGGGTGTTGCTCACGACCCCAAACGATGTGTACAGGGTTCCCGAGTCACCAAACAGGCAACCGGTACACCGTGCCACGTACCTGTCGCATCACAGCCCACCCCGAGGGTCAGCGCTGTGCACGACCACCAGTAAACTACAAACACCAGAAACTAGTTGCAACTCCTGGACAGAGAACAAGGGCAGTTAATAAGCCGAGAGGGTCCATTGTTTTTGGGCCCAATGCATGGTAGTAGCTGGAACTTGAACCACACATACAGATCTCGGGTCCTATGGACGGTTCCAATGAAACAACCCACCATGTACTCCTACATGGCCTTTCATCGATACCTTTACCAAACATGTTTCACACTTCCCTCTCTTTACCGAGTATGATCATTTCACTCTGATCCATCACCCAGATGAACCAGACCTGACACAACTCTAAGCATAGCAGGCAACATAAACAAATAGCATGGTGGATCACACATCACATGGCTCAATCAACACCTACACATGCTAGTGGGTTTCAACTATTTAATGTGGCAAAGACAGGTCATGCAAAGGAATAGGGTTCAACTACCGCAGCAAGTAGCAGTTCACACGCTGTTGCCTTAATGTAGTAAAAGAGAGCAGGAGCGAGAAGATGGGTTTGTATCGGAATGATCAATGATTGCTTGCCTGACATAGTGGTTGTCGGGTACTGCTCTTCAGCTGGATACGCAGAAGTATCCTCGGGAGCAGGACCTAACACGGAGAATATCGACGATACAATCCATAAGCAACAAATGCAACAATATGATGCATGCTCATGATATGGCAAGATGCAAGTGTTTTGGGCTAATGCAACTATAACCAGAAGGGTTTGAGCCCATTTGAATCAAAGATTCAAATTGCAACTCAAACTATTATTTATTTAAGTGCATTATCATGTTTTAGAGTATACAGCAAGGTTAACTTGCTCAAACATCCATGAAACTAGTGCCATTGGAAATATTGGATTTTTCTGATCAATTTTCATATATAAATCTTTTCCATCTGAGCTACTGTTGAATTTATATGATTTTTTGAAGTTTAAAGCATTTTCTGGAATTTCCTGAATTGTTTTTAAATCAAATAATCCCAGAAAATCCTTTAATGCATCAGCATGACATCATGCTGACGTCAGCAAGTCAACAGACCTGATCCAGGTCAAACCTGACTGGTGGGTCCCTCATGTCGGTGTCTCTGGAGCTAATTTCGGTCAAAACTAGAGTTGAATGGGTTTGACTAAGCGATGGGGCCCACTGTCAGTGACTGTGGTGGTTAATCTAATTACTGTTAGCTCCTAATTAAAAGGCCACGTCAGCCCGCCGGAGTTTGGCCGGCGGCGACCATTTCGCACGGCGGTGACTCGTCGGAATCCTTGTTCTGGCGACCATTTGTCGCGCGGATGGGCTCTAAGTGCTCCTGGTGATGCACCGCATCCAACGGTGCCACTGGTTGGTCGATTGGTCGCCGGAGTTGACGGTGACGAGCTCATCCGCGGTGGTGCTCGCGCGGAGTTGGCCGGGACGGCGTTGTGGTGCACGGGAGGAGGAGTTAGGGGTGGCATTAGCTTGCTGTTGTTCTACTGATCCTAATGGCGTGCTCAGCTGCGAGGCACGGTGCCTGTGGCCACGGCGGCAAGTTGGCCGGCGGCGGTAAGCTACGGTCAGCAAGGGGGCGGCGGCTACAAGGCGTAATCGAGCCCGTAGAGAGAGGGGTTCGAAGCGTGAGCTCACAGCGGTCGCAGAGGGCGTCGAAGCGAGCTCGGGGGAGGTCGGACGGCGGCGTACGGGCGGCGGCGATATCCGGTGCCAAAGGTTGAAGACGACGGCGGGGAGGGCGTTGCAGGGCTTTTGGCGTCGTGTGCATCGGTGGGGAGCTTCGGGGCGATGCGGCGGAGCTAATGGTGCGTCGGGGAGGCGAGGGAGTGGCGTAGGGCGCGGTGGCAGCGATCGACGGCGACGAGCTCGCTCGGTGGAGCTCGGCGGAGGGGAGAGAGGAGGGGAAAGACACGGGGGAGAGGGAAGCGGTCGAGGTGGTCTGCGTGGCGTCGTCCGGGTCCATCCAGGGCGTTGAAGGGGCCAGCCAGGCAGGCAGGAGGTGGCCGGCGCGTCGGTGGCGCTCGCCACCGAGCTGCTTCGTGCGCTGGCACGGCGAAGAAGATGGGGATGCCCCTGGTGGGTTGGGCCGTCTGGGTCAGCTGGTAAGTGGGCTCAGGTAAGTCTGCTTCTTCCTTTTTTTTCTATTTACTTTATGTTTCATTTCTTTTGCAACTTTGTTGAATTAATAAAAATGCCAGAAGATTTTTATAACTCATAGAACTAGTCATGCCCACTGTATATAATATGAACAGTATGGAACATTTTAGTTTATGATTATTTGGGCACATAGAATATTTTATAGCATTTAAATGCCCAAATGCAAATACCATATGAATTAATCCAGAGACCTTGGGTGTCCTAGAAAATTGTGCACCATTTTTGGCAGAGGTTTAAGACCAAGGCAGAAATGATGAACATTTTTTAAGGGCATTTTGCGTACATTGGAAAAGATTTTATTAAACCCTAGTTGTTAGAAGAGGGGTGCTGGGGTTTCTGTCATTCCCATTTCAAGTTTCTTTGGAAAGTAAACATGATGCACACTCTAGCTAGTCCTAATGCAAGCACTGACTAGGGATGTGACAACTCACCCCCACTCAAAAGAATCGCGTCCCGACATTCGGGTTCCTCCAGAAAGAGGGTGGGGTACTCAAGTCGAAGACGATCCTCCCTTTCCCAGGTAGCTTCACTCTCGGAATGATGTGACCATTGAACCTTGAGAAACTTTATATTGTGACGTCGAGTGGTACGCTCGGTTTGATCAAGAATACGAACGGGGTATTCTCGATATGTGAGATTGTCCTGGAGATCAAGCGTTTCGTGGTCCACTCCGCGGATAGGATCCGAGAAGCAACGCCTGAGTTGAGATACGTGGAAGACATCATGAACTCTGGAAAGGTGCGGAGGTAGTTCCATTTGGTAGGCAACTTCTCCTCGTTTGGCAAGAATGCGAAAAGGACCGATGTAACGAGGGGCCAATTTTCCTTTGATACCGAAGCGATGGGTTCCCTTAAGAGGAGTAACCCGAAGGTAAGCCTTATCGCCGACTTCAAAAGTCACAACCTTATGATGACTATCATATTGGCTCTTCTGGCGAGACTGGGCTGTTTTCAATTTCTCACGAACGATGCGAACTTGCTCTTCTGCTTCCTGGATCATATCCGGACCAAAGAATTGTCTTTCCCCGGTTTCTGACCAGTTAAGAGGTGTTCGACACCTTCGTCCATATAGAACTTCGAAGGGAGCCTTGACCAAGCTGGCTTGATAACTATTGTTATAAGTGAATTCGGCAAATGGAAGACACTTCTCCCAGTCCATACCGAAAGAGATGACAGAGGCTCGAAGCATATCTTCCAGAATTTGATTGACTCGTTCCACTTGACCACTTGACTGAGGATGGAAGGCAGTGCTGAAAGAGAGATGAGTCCCCATAGCATTCTGGAAACTTTCCCAAAATCGTGAAGTGAAAAGACTTCCTCGGTCGGAGTTGATCTCCAACGGCACACCATGAAGTGATACTATCCGAGAGATATACAAGTCTGCTAGCTGGCTAGCGGTTATACTCTCTCGAACAGGTAGGAAGTGGGCTACTTTGGAGAGGCGGTCGATAACGACGAAGATAGCATTATTCCCTTTCCTGGTCCTGGGAAACCCGGTAATGAAGTCCATACCGATCTTGTCCCATTTCCATTCAGGAATAGCTAAAGGTTGAAGGGTGCAGCAGGCCGTTGATGCTCTGCTTTAACTCAACGACAAACATCGCAGTTAGCAATAAATTGAGCGATTTTTCTCTTCATCCTAGTCCACCAGAACCTCTGGCGTAGGTCCTGATACATTTTGGTACTACCGGGATGAATCGTGAGAGGAGATTCATGAGCCTCCTTAAGGATCAACCGTCTCAGGTTTCGCACCTTAGGAACCACTAAGCGGTTGCTAAAGAGCACGACTCCTTGATCATCAATTGAGAAACATCCCGCGACTCCTTTCTTGATGTTCCTCTTGATACGGGAGATTCCCGGATCAACCTTCTGTGCTTTGATGACCTGATCCGTAAGGGTAGGTTTCGCCACCAAGGTGGAAAGGAATCCTCGAGGAACAATGTGAAGGTTAAGCTTTCGAAATTCCTCGTGGAGAAGTGGTTGCCCTTGTTGTAACATCAAGTTGTTACAATATGACTTACGACTTAGTGCGTCAGCCATGACATTGGCCTTCCCAGGGGTGTAAGTGATTCCTAAGTCGTAATCTGTGAGCAACTCAACCCAACGTCTGTGCCTGAGATTTAGATCTGGTTGGGTGAAGATGTATTTCAGACTTTGGTGATCAGTGAAGATTTCACAGCGATTACCAAGAAGGTAATGTCGCCATGTTTTGAGTGTGTGAACTACAGCTGCAAGCTCTAGATCATGTGTAGGATAGTTATCCGCATGTGGTCGCAACTGTCGGGATGCGTATGCAATCACTTGACGATCTTGCATGAGTATGCAACCTAATCCTTGTCGCGAGGCGTCGCAGTAGATAATAAAGTCCTTGGAAAAATCTGGTGGTACCAGTACGGGTGCAGATGTCAGGCGTCTTTTCAGTTCCTGAAAGCTGGACTCGCATTGTGGGGTCCATTCAAACTTTTTATCTTTCTTGAGGAGTTCAGTTAGAGGTTTAGCAACCTTGGAGAAATTCTCGACAAAGCGTCGGCAATAACTTGCTAAGCCAAGAAAACTCCTAACTTGCTTGACCGATTCAGGGGGAGTCCAATCAAGGACGGATTGAACTCGCTCAGGATTGACAGCAATACCCTTGCCAGAGATCACATGACCTAGATAGGTCACTTCCGGCAACCAGAATTCACATTTAGAGAATTTGGCATAAAGGCGGTGCTCTCGAAGTTTCATCAATACCAGCCTTAGATGCTCGACATGATCTTTCTTGTTCTTGGAATATATGAGTATATCATCGAGGTATACCACGACGAATTTATCCAAATACTCCATGAATATAGAATTCATTAGCCGGGAAAAGGTGGCTGGGGCATTGGTTAATCCGAAGGACATGACGGTGTACTCATATTGGCCATAACGAGTAACAAAAGCCGTTTTAGGAATGTCCCCGTTCTTGATTTTGATTTGATGGTAACCCAACCTCAAATCCATTTTGGAAAAGACTGAGGATCCAGCGAGCTGATCATACAGGTCATTGATCCTAGGGAGCGGAACTTGTTCTTTATGGTGACCAGATTGACAGGTCGGTAATCTACAACCATCCGTCCCGTTCCATCCTTCTTCTTGACGAAGAGGACGGGACAAGCCCAAGGGGAAGAACTAGGACGGATGAAACCCTTTTTCAAGGACTCATCGAGTTGTTTCTTAAGCTCAGCTAATTCTAGGGGTGCCATCTTCTAAGGTCTCCTAGAGATCGGGACAGTTCCTGGAATAAGATCTATCACGAACTCGACATCTCTGTCAGGTGGAACACCTGGCAGTTCTTCTGGAAAAACATCCGGAAAGTCACGGACTACCGGAATATCTTCGAGTTCTGGTAGAGGGCTGGCATTAAGAGAGTAGAGCTGGCGCTCAGCCATTCGGGTCAAGACATTGACTGTCTTGCCGGATGGGTGTGTAAGTTGAACGGTCCTAGTGTAGCAATCAATCTTGGCGTAATGAGTTGTCATCCAGTCCATACCCAAGATGATGTTTATGTCCGAGGACTTGAGAGCGATTAGAGATGCAAGGAAAACAAGTCTATCGACAAGAATTTCATTTCCATGGCTTACCCTAGAGGTTTGCCACTTTGAACCAGGAGTTTGAATAACCATGGAAGTAGGCATGTCGCAAAAAGTCATGTTGTGCATTCGGGCATAGCTCTCAGATATGAACGAATGGGATGCTCCAGTATAAAAAAGAACAGATGTCGGATGGCAGTTAACAAGAAGCGTACCAAGGACGATGTTAGGATCCTCATAAGCTTCCTCAGTAGAGACATAGTTGACATGACAACGTGCAGTGGGGATTGTCTTGACACAATTCACCTTGCCGGTTGGCTTACCACGGCCAACGGGTTTTCCAGGTTGGTTCTGAGGACACTCACGCATGTAGTGCCCCGGTTCTCCACACTTGAAGCATGTCATAGTGCCAGTGCGTGGAGCAAAGTTGGTAGGTGGTCCTCCATAAGTCTTGGCAGGTGCATACTGTTGAGTTGGGCGAGGCGCCTCATAGGATGGCCTCGGTGTGTACTTGGGTGGCAGAGCAGTGTTAGGGACCCACACACGGCGCTTGTGAGAGCCAGAGCCGGATGAGGAACCAAAATCACGAGGATGCTTGCGGGTGGCTTCGAAATCAGTCTGGCCTGTCTCAGCACTGATAGCTTTGTTTACCAGCTTCTGGAAGGAAGTGCACTCGTGCAGTCGTAGATCTCGGCGGAGTTCAGGGCTGAGTCCCTTACGGAACCTCGCCTGCTTCTTGGCATCGGTGGATACTTCCTCTGGTGCATAGCGTGCCAAGTTGCCAAACTCGCGACTATAGCCATCCACGGTTAACCGGCCCTGGGTGAAATTGCAGAATTCCTCCCGCTTGCGATCCATGAGACCTTCCGGAATGTGATGTTCACGGAATGCCTCACTGAACTCAACCCAAGTAGTGATTTGGCCAGCAGGACGCATAGCCTCAAAGTTCTCCCACCAGAGACTGGCAGGGCCCTCAAGATGGTAGGCGGCGTAGGTAACCTTGTCAGCTTCGGACACACGGGCAGAGTGTAGCTTGTGGGTGATACTACGAAGCCAGTCATCCGCATCCAGAGGTTCGGTGGAGTGATGTAACTTCGGTGGGCACATCTTGATAAAGTCGTTGATTGACACCACGTCATTCCTCTAACAAAACCCAATGTTCTGCTCTATGCGTTCCAGCAGACGGTTGGTCTCTCTCTTGTTCCGTTCTTCCTCGAGCATAACTTCAGCCAAGGAGGGTGGCTGGGGCAGATTCTCATCTCTAGCCCCACTAGCCTCACCCTGCTCCTGAGCAGCAGGAGTGCTGCGAGTGTTGACCATCCTAGGAAAATAAAACAACGGTTTAGACAAGGATGGCAAAAACTTGACATAGGAGTGCAGAATGTAATGGATGACACAGAATGCATAGATGTTCATCCGTACGACATGGTAATATAGAAACTGCCATATATACACCAGTGGTCATACACACCATACATAGTTTAGTACAAGCCAAGGCTAAAGTACAACTGCGGTGAAAGACGATACATCCCATCAGAGGCATTCCAAGCTCCTATACATTATTTAACTACACCTCCGGAACTCAGTACACACTAAGTCATATTCCACAAGACGTGCAGGACTGTGGAAATACAAATACTACAATACTACTACTGCCACGGTCTAGCTCAGACATTCCCGTAGTAATCTTCGTAAAGATTACCACCGTAGCCTGGGAGTGGAACATATGGATCTTGAAACTCTCGAGCACTCGAAGGCTGTGGACCATAGGGACATGGATGTGGCCTCGGGCCTGATGCTAGTGGTAACCGACGCCCACGTGGAGGTGTAATACCCCCAACATCACGCCAATCCATACGATCAGGCAGACGAGTCCGCACGGGGTACAAATCCCGCATATCCAGATATCCGGCGTGCACAGCAGGTGCAAGCCGTGTCAAAGTAGTCCAGTGGGCGGCTCGAGTGTTATACAGCTCCATTCGGAGGGCACGGACCTCACGGTCCCTATCCTCCAGCATCTGAGCAGTAGTCTGAAGCAGTGGCTCTTCATGAGCAACATCAGTATACAGTCCAGTGTAGTAGCCTTCCTCTCCGGGAAGTGAGGCTGGCATGTAACAGAACTCAGTGTTCAGCAACAAGGCATGCCTAGCCCAGAGGATGGTCATCATCGAATAAGCGGCATCCTGCACTGCCATCTCGATAGTAACCCCGAGTCAATAAGACCAATGGATGGGGTCGTTAGCTCCGGGATATGAGGGGTATATCCGGACTGTGCAGAAATACCGACTCTGATTGAAATCCCGGTACTGTTCCTCCACGGTGTACTCCGGATACCAGCGGTAACCGGTCTCAGTCAACACATGGACTAGCATGGCCGTGTGACCGGGCACATTAATGCACCGAGTCAAACGAACCACTTGGTGAGGTGTGCGGCCAGACATCTGAAACACGAAGTAATGCAAAGGCATTAGTGTTTCTGGAAGAAATCGGGCAGCATAACAACTGTAAATGCTCAAAAAAATTGAGACATCATACAAATGATAGCATAGCCACTCAACAATATCATATCAAGGTTCCGGGGCCAACAAATCATCATACTAAAAGGGTAGAAACTGAACTAAGGCTTGAAACCAACAATCCTAAGAGTCTACGGATTAGTAACACGTGAACCTAGTAAGGATAAGAGGCCTAGTCCTAAATCCCCGTAGAAAGAATAGACTGACTCATATCAGAAGGGCATAAGGTAAAGGAGTAAAAAGAGCCTTACATTCACTTCCACAATCAATTCCCCTACATATAACTAAAAAAATTTCTAGACTCAACATCGACCAGTTTGGCTTGAGAAACCTACAGGCAGTCCGACTCTGATGCCAACGCTGTCAGGACCCCGATCCTAAGTCACACCGATCTAGCTGTAACACGTCATATCACTTTGCGGCCTCACGCACGGTATCCCCACGGGTGCCACCTTACCTGGCCCGGGACCGTTTGCGCATTTTGGCACACTTATATGACAGTGTCGCTAGCATCCATATGACAGAGAACCCGGGCCGACATGGCTAGTTATAAACCAAAAGTGGCACTAAATTACAGAGACATGCATCCATGACCCAGCAACGAACGTGTCAGTCATCAACGTATGAACCCAAGTCATAGCAAGCTACATGGACTTAAAGGAACAACGCGTGACATTTCCCCTAAGGGACAAACACAGGAACGAAGAAGGACACATGCCGGCCAGCCTACGTGTTCCGAGCAGTAGCAAGCTACCAAGGCTCATTGGAAGCACTAGGAGGCATTTCCTGTAAGATAGGCTACCAAAGGAAAACAACTAGGTGTCGGATCCCACACATACCAAGCATTTCAATCATACACACAATATGCTCAATATGTGCAAATACAACATTGCATCACAACAGAACTCTATGACTCAAAGTACTTTATTTAAGAGGCTCCAAGAGCCATACATAACATATCCATACAGGTAGGGGTCACATGACCCAACACTCAAGTCATACAGTCATACAAGCACAAGCGGAAGCTAACATGTCTGAGTACAGACAACTTGGAAAATAAAACAGGCTTGGTGTAGCCTGACTATCTACAAGGCCCTTACAAGCTCCAGATCTCCGTCTAGGTAGCAAGCTACTCGTCGACGTCAACGTCTATGTAGAACCCATCGGAAGGGGCAGGGTTCTCCTCTGCAACAGTTATTAAGCAAACATGAGTACAAAGGTACTTAGCAAGTCTTACAACAGAACCTATCATACATGCAACATTATCAATAGGGGGTAGTGGAGTTCATAGCAGAAAGCCAGCTTTGACTCTTGGCTAACCTATACTACTACTCTCAACAGATTGCAAGATATTACTACGTACACGAGTCCTCTACTCACCACAACAATACACCACCGAGGATCCTCTTCCGTCATCCTATGGAAGGGCCATCCACGACACTCACACTTGTCTTGAGGCTTTTAGTAGTATCCATCAACTTGTCTATGAACTGTAAGAGTAACCAAGTAGTCCGTACCGTGAACAACAACTATTCGAATAGATTGGTAACCCTGCAGGGGTGTACTTCTTCACACACGCTTTCACCACTTATCGCCGTTTACTCGACATGTACTCGGCAACCTTCAAGCGGAAGCCCAGTGAGGGTGTCGGCCACGACCTGACTAACTACACAAGTCTCTCGTCCAGGTTTATCGCCTATTTGGGTTCCATCCGTGGGGAGATCCGGCCGGGGTGTCGCTCACGGCCCCAAACGATGTGTATAGGGTTCCTGAGTCACCAAACGGGCAACCGATACACCGTGCCACGTACCTGTCGCATCACAGCCCACCCTGAGGGTCAGCGCTGTGCACGACCACCAGTAAACTACAAACACCAAAAACTAGTTGCAACTCCTGGACAGAGAACAAGGGCAGTTAATAAGCCGAGAGGGTCCATTGTTTTCGGGCCCAATGCATGGTAGTAGCTGGAACTTGAACCACACATACAGATCTCGGGTCCTATGGACGGTTCCAATGAAACAACCCACCATGTACTCCTACATGGCCTTTCATCGATACCTTTACCAAACATGTTTCACACTTCCCTCTCTTTACCGAGTATGATCATTTCACTCTGATCCATCACCCAGATGAACCGGACCTGACACAACTCTAAGCATAGCAGGCAACATAAACAAATAGCATGGTGGATCACACATCACATGGCTCAATCAACTCCTACACATGCTAGTGGGTTTCAACTATTTACTGTGGCAATGACAGGTCATGCAAAGGAATAGGGTTCAACTACCGCAGCAAGTAGCAGTTCACACGTTGTTGCCTTAATGCAGTAAAAGAGAGCAGGAGCGAGAAGATGGGTTTGTATCGGAATGATCAATGATTGCTTGCCTGACAGAGTGGTTGTCGGGTACTGCTCTTCAGCTGGATACGCAGAAGTATCCTCGGGAGCAGGACCTAACACGGAGAATATCGGCGATACAATCAATAAGCAACAAATGCAACAATATGATGCATGCTCATGATATGGAAAGATGCATCTATTTTGGGCTAATGCAACTATAACCAGAAGGGTTTGAGCCCATTTGAATCAAAGATTCAAATTGCAACTCAAACTATTATTTATTTAAGTGCATTATCATGTTTTAGAGTATACAGCAAGGTTAACTTGCTCAAACATGCATGAAACTAGTGCCATTGGAAAGATTGGATTTTTCTGATCGATTTTCATATATAAATCTTTTCCATCTGAGCTACTGTTGAATTTATATGATTTTTTGAAGTTTAAAGCATTTTCTGGAATTTCCTGAATTGTTTTTAAATCAAATAATCCCAGAAAATCCTTTACTGCGTTAGCATGACATCATGCTAACATCAGCAAGTCAACAGACCTGATCCAGGTCAAACCTGACTGGTGGGTCCCTCATGTCAGTGTCTCTGGAGCTAATTCCGGTCAAAACTAGAGTTGACTGGGTTTGACTAAGCGATGGGGCCCACTGTCAGTGACTGTGGTGGTTAATCTAATTACTGTTAGCTCCTAATTAACAGGCCACGTCAGCCCGCCGGAGTTTGGCCGGCGGCGACCATTTCGCACGGCGGTGACTCGTCGGAATCCTTGTTCCGGCGACCATTTGTCGCGCGGATGGGCTCTAAGTGCTCCTGGTGATGCACCGCATCCAATGGTGCCACTGGTTGGTCGATTGGTCGCCGGAGTTGACAGCGACGAACTCGTCCGCGGCGGCGCTCGCACGGAGTTGGCCGGGACGGCGTTGTGGTGCACAGGAGGAGGAGTTAGGGGTGGCATTAGCTTGCTGGTGTTCTACTGATCCTAATGGCGTGCTCAGCTGCGAGGCACGGTGCCTGTGGCCACGGCGGCGAGTTGGCCGGCGGCGGTGAGCTACGGTCAGCAAGGGGGCGGCGGCTACAAGGCGTAATCGAGCCCGTAGAGAGAGGGGTTCGAAGCGTGAGCTCACAACGGTCGCAGAGGGCGTCGAAGCGAGCTCGGGGAAGGTCGGACGGCGGCGTACGGGTGGCGGCGATCTCCGGTGCCGAAGGATGAAGACGACAGCGGGGAGGGCGTTGCAGGGCTTCTGGCGTCGTGTGCATCGGTGGGGAGCTTCGGGGCGATGCGGCGGAGCTAATGGTCCGTCGGGGAGGCGAGGGAGTGGCGTAGGGCGCGGTGGCAGCGATCGACGGCGACGAGCTCGCTCGGTGGAGCTCGGCGGAGGGGAGAGAGGAGGGGAAAGACACAGGGGAGAGGGGAGCGGTCGAGGGGGTCTGTGTGGCGTCGTCCGGGTCCATCCAGGGCGTCGAAGGGGCCAGCCAGGCAGGCACGAGGTGGCCGGCGCGTCGGCGGCGCTCGCCACCGAGCTGCTTCGTGCGCTGGCACGGCGAAGAAGACGGGGATGCCCCTGGTGGGCTGTGCCGTCTGGGCCAACAGGTAAGTGGGCTCAGGTAAGTCTGCTTCTTCCTTTTTTCTATTTACTTTCTGTTTCATTTCTTTTGCAACTTTGTTGAATTAATAAAAATGCCAGAACATTTTATAACTCATAGAACTAGTCATGCCCACTGTATATAATATGAACAGTATGGAACATTTTAGTTTATGATTATTTGGGCACATAGAATATTTTATAGCATTTAAATACCCAAATGCAAATACCATATGAATTAATCCAGAGACCTTGGGTGTCCTAGAAAATTGTGCACCATTTTTGGCAGAGGTTTAAGACCAAGGCAGAAATGGTGAACATTTTTAAGGGCATTTTGGGTACATTGGAAAAGATTTTATTAAACCCTAGTTGTTAGAAGAGGGGTGCTCGGGTTTCTGTCATTCCCATTTCAAGTTTCTTTGGAAAGTAAACATGATGCACACTCTAGCTAGTCCTAATGCAAGCACTTACTAGGGATGTGACATGAGTTGTCATTTGATCAATGGGATCACATCATTAGGAGAATGATGTGATGGACTAGACCCATCCGTTAGCTTAGCACTATGATCGTTTAGTTTTACTGCTATTGCTTTCTTCATGACTTATACATGTTCCTATGACTATGAGATTATGCAACTCCCGTATACCAGAGGAACACATTTTGTGCTATCAAATGTCACAACGTAACTGGGTGATTATAAAGATGCTCTACAGGTGTCTCCGAAGGTATTCATGGTGTTGGCATAGATCAATAATAGGATTTGTCACTCCGAGTGTCGGAGAGGTATCTCTGGGCCCTCTCGGTAATACACATCATAATAAGCCTTGCAAGCAAATTACTAATGGGTTAGTCACGAGATGATGTATTACAGAACGAGTAAAGAGACTTGCCGGTAACGAGATTGAACTAGGTATTGAGATACCGACGATCAAATCTCGGGCAAGTAACATACCGATGACAAAAGGAACAACGTATGTTGTTATGTGGTTTGACCAATAAAGATCTTCGTAGAATATGTAGGAGCCAATATGAGCATCCAGGTTCCGCTATTGGTTATTGACCAGAGATGAGTCTCGGTCATGTCTATATAGTTCTCGAACCCGTAGGGTCCGCACGCTTAACGTTTGATGATGATCGGTATTATGAGTTTATGAGTTTTGATGTATCGAAGGTAGTTCAGAATCCCGGATGAGATCACGGACATGGCGAGGAGTCTCGGAATGTCTGAGACATAAAGATTAATATATTGGACGACTATATTCGGACACCGGAACCCCTCC
>LR738713.1:521765492-521812204 GCA_902687465.1 Secale cereale | reverse complement strand
CCCCCCCCCCCCCCCCCCCCGAGGGAGTATGGGCCATAGCGGGCCTATGAGGGAAAGAGAGGGGCAGCCCATGGGGCTAGCCGCACCCCCTAGGGTTCCTAGTTGGACTAGGAAAAGGGGGGAGGCGCCACCTCTTCTTTCCTTATCCTCTCCCCCTTTCCTTTCCTACTCCTAGTAGGAATATGAAAAGGGGATTCCTATTCCTACTAGGAGTAGGAATCCTACTCCCTTGGCGCGCCACTTGGCCTGGCCGCACCTCCCCCTTGCTCCTTTATATACGGGGGCAGGGGGCACCCAAAGACATAGAAGAAACATTGTTCTAGCCGTGTGCGGTGCCCCCCTCCACAGAAACACACCTCGGTCATATCGTTGCAGCGCTTAGGCAAAGCCCTACGACGGTAGCTTCATCATCTCCGTCACCACGCCGTCGTGCTGACGAAACTCTCCCACGAGGTTCTACTAGATCAAGAGCTCGTGGTACATCATCAAGCTGAACGTGTGCTGAACGCGGAGGCTCCATACATTCAGTGCTTGATCAGTTGGATCGCGAAGAGGTTTGACTACATCAATCGCGTCACTAGACGCTTCCGCTCCCGGTCTACGAGGGTACGTTGACACACTCTTCCCTCTCGTTGCTATGCATCTGGTAGATAGATCTTGCATGATCGTAGAAAATTTTTGAAATACTACGTTCCCCAACACTTTGGCCAACCATGGCTGGTTGGTCCTAGCGAAAAACTGAGCCTCGTAGGCCGAGCAGGCCGAATATACACCGTTGGCATTGAGGTTCCAAACAATTGTATCCTTCTCCGTCGACAAAGTTGTCATTTGTACCATGTTCCAAAGATCAACAAACTAGCTCAGCTCCTCAACATTGCTTATCCGGTTAAGCCTTTGCATCCATCTACCATTATGCATTCCTTCTTTGACCGATAGTTTTTTTAAGTGGGCCAGCTTGAAAACCGCAGGTGCCAAGACCATTGGTGCCTCACCACTAAGCCACCTATCCCTCCAGAAACTTGCCATAGTTCCATCGCCCAATGAGATCGTTGTGCAACTGGAGAAGAGCTGTTTATCAACACCATCGCATGGCGTAGTGGTCCCTTTCCATGGTCTATCTCTATCCTCCCATATGTACCATTCCCAGCACAATCTGAGTGCTCGGCTAAAGCACTCGATATTTTTTATGCCCAATCCTCCATGTCTCTTTGGAGAGCAGACTTGCTTCCAGTTTACCAGACTCTTCCCGCCAATCGACGCGTCATCCGCCTCCCAAAGAAAGTGAAGGAAATATGCCCTAGAGGCAATAATAAAGATGTTATTTGTATTTCCTTATATCATGATAAATGACGTTTATTCATGCTAGAATTGTATTAACCGGAAACTTAGTACATGTGTGAATACATAGACAAAACAGAGTGTCCCTAGTATGCCTCTACTAGACTAGCTCATTGATCAAAGATGGTTATGTTTCCTAGCCATAGACATGAGTTGTCATTTGATCAACGGGATCACATCATTAGGAGAATGATGTGATGGACTAGACCCATCCGTTAGCTTAGCACTATGATCGTTTAGTTTTACTGCTATTGCTTTCTTCATGGCTTATACATGTTCCTATGACTATGAGATTATGCAACTCCCGTATACCGGAGGAACACCTTGTGTGCTATCAAACGTCACAACGTAACTGGGTGATTATAAAGATGCTCTACAGGTGTCTCCGAAGGTATTCGTGGTGTTGGCATAGATCAAGAATAGGATTTGTCACTCCGAGTGTCGGAGAGGTATCTCTGGGCCCTCTCGGTAATACACATCATAATAAGCCTTGCAAGCAAATGACTAATGGGTTAGTCATGAGATGATGTATTACAGAACGAATAAAGAGACTTGCCGGTAACGAGATTGAACTAGGTATTGAGATACCGACGTTCGAATATCGGGCAAGTAACATACCGATGACAAAAGGAACAACGTATGTTGTTATGCGGTTTGACCGATAAAGATCTTCGTAGAATATGTAGGAGCCAATATGAGCATCCAGGTTCCGCTATTGGTTATTGACTGGAGATGAGTCTCGGTCATGTCTACATAGTTCTCGAACCCGTAGGGTCCGCACGCTTAACGTTTGATGACGATCGGTATTATGATTTTATGAGTTTTGATGTATCGAAGGTAGTTCAGAGTCCCGGATGAGACCACGGACATGACGAGGAGTCTCGGAATGTCCGAGACATAAAGATTAATATATTGGACGACTATATTCGAATACCAGAAGTGTTCCGGGTGTTATCAGGTAAAACCGGAGTGCTGGAGGGGGTTACCGGAACCCCCCCGAGGGAGTATGGGCCATAGTGGGCCAATGAGGGAAAGAGAGGGGCAGCCCATAGGGCTGGCCGCACCCCCTAGGGTTCCTAGTTGGACTAGGAAAAGGGGGGAGGTGCTCCCTCTCCTTTCCTTCTCCTCTCCCCCTTCCTTTCCTACTCCTAGTAGGAATAGGAAAAGGGGGTTCCTATTCCTACTAGGAGTAGGAATCCCACTCCTTGGCGCGCCTACAAGGGTTGGCCGGCCCTCCCCCTTGCTCCTTTATATACAGGGGCAGGGGGCACCTAAGGACACACCAGAAACATTGTTCTAGCCGTGTGCGGTGCCCCCCTCCACAGAAAAACACCTCGGTCGTACCGTTACAGTGCTTAGGCGAAGCCCTGCGCCGGTAGCTTCATCATCTCTGTCACCACGCCGTCGTGCTGAAGAAACTCTCCCGTGAAGCTCAACTGGATCAAGAGCTCATGGGATGTCATCGAGCTGAACTTGTGCTGAACGCGGAGGTGACGTACGTTCGGTGCTTGATCGGTTGGATCGCGAAGACGTTCGACTACATCAACCACGTCACTAGACGCTTTCGCTTTCGGTCTACGAGGGTACGTAGACACACTCTCCCCTCTTGTTGCTATGCATATAGTAGATAGATCTTGCGTGATCGTAGGATTTTTTTTGAAATACTATGTTCCCCAACAGTGGCATCATGAGCCAGGTCTATGCGTAGATGATATGCACGAGTAGAACACAATGAGTTGTGGGTGATAATAGTCATACTGCTTACCGGCATGTCATACTTTGATTCAGATGTATTGTGAGATGAAGCGGCCCAGACCGACATTACGCGTACGCTTACGCGAGACTGGTTTCACCGTGACGAGAACTCGTTGCTTAAAGGTGACTGGCGGGTGTCTGTCTCTCTCACTTTAGTTGAATCGAGTATGGCTACGCCCGGTCCTTGTGAAGGTTAAAACATCACATACTTGACGAAAAATCGTTGTGGTTTTTGTATGCGTAGGTAAGAACGGTCCTTGCTAAGCCCGTAGCAGGCACGTAAAACTTGCAACAACAAAGTAGAGGACATCTAACTTGTTTTTGCAGGGCATGTTGTGATGTGATATGGTCAAGACGTGATGAGTTATACGTTATTGTATGAGATGATCATGTTTTGTAAAGTTATCGGCAACTGGCAGGAGCCATATGGTTGTCGCTTTATTGTATGAAATACAATCGCCATGTAATTGATTTACTTTATCACTAAGCGGTAGCGACAATCGTGGAAGCAATAGTTGGCGAGACGACAACGATGCTACGATGGAGATTAAGGTTTTACGCCAGTGACGATGGTGATCATGAAGATGCTTTGGAGATGGAGATCAAAAGCAAAAGATGATGATGGCCATATGATGTCACATATTTTGATTGCATGAGATGTTTATCTTATTATGCTTCTTATTTTGCTTAGTACGGCGATAGCATTATAAGATGATCCCTTACAAAATTTCAAGGTACAAGTGTTCTCCCTGAGTATGCACCGTTGCGAAAGTTCGTCGTGCCAAGACACCACGTGATGATCGGGTGTGATAAGCTCTACGTTCACATACAACGGGTGTAAGCCAGTTTTGTACACGCAGAATACTCGGGTTAGACTTGACGAGCCTAGCATGTACAGACATGACCTCGGAACACTGGAGAACGAAAAGTCGAGCGTGAATCATACATTAGATATGATCAACATAAGATGTTCACCATCGAAAACTACTCCATCTCACGTGATGATCGGACATGGTTTAGTTGATTTGGATCACGTGATCATTTAGATGACTAGAGGGATGTCTATCCAAGTGGGAGTTTTTTTAGTAATATGATTAATTGAACTTTAATTTATCATGAACTTAGTCCTGATAGATTTTGCATATCTATGTTGTTGTAGATCAATGGCCCGTGCTACCGTTCCCTTGAATTTTAATGCGTTCCTAGAGAAAGCTACGTTGAAAGATGATGGTAGCAATTACACGGACTGGGTCCGTAATTTGAGGATTATCCTCATTGCTGCACAGAAGAATTATGTCCTTGAAGCACCGCTAGGTGACAAGCCCCCTCCCGCTAATGTAGACGCTTTGAACGTCTGGCAGGCGCGGTCTGATGACTACACGATAGTTCAGTGTGCCATGCTTTACGGCTTAGAACCGGGACTTCAACGACGTTTTAAACGTCATGGAGCATATGAGATGTTCCAGGAGTTGAAGTTAATATTTCAAGCAAATGCCCGGATTGAGAAATATGAGATTTCTAATAAGTTCTACAGCTGCAAGATGGAGGAGAATAGTTCTATCATTGAACACTTGCTCAGAATGTCTGGGTACCATAATCATATGACTCAACTTGGATGCAAAGTTGACGATGATAGTGTTATTGACAGAGTTCTTCAATCACTGCCACCAAGCTATAAAAGCTTCGTGATGAACTATAACATGCAAGGGATGCAGAAGACAATTCCCGAGCTCTTCGCTATGCTCAAAGCTGCGGAGGTAGAAATAAAAAAGGAGCATCAAGTGTTGATGGTTAACAAGGCCACTAGTTTCAAGAAAAAGGGCAAGGGAAAGAAGGGGAACTTCAAGAAGAATAGCAAGACAGTTGCTACTCCCTCGAAGAAACCCAAGTCTGGAGCCAAGCCTGAAACTGAGTGCTTCTACTGCAAAGGGACTGGACACTGGAAGCGGAACTGCCCCAAGTATTTGGCGGATAAGAAGGATGGCAAGGTGAAGAAAGGTATATGTGATATACATGTTATTGATGTGTACCTTACTAATGCTCGTAGTAGCACCTGGGTATTTGATACCAGTTCGGTTGCTAATATTTGTAACTCAAAATAGGGGCTACGGATTAAACAAAGATTGGCTAAGGACGAGGTAAAGATGCACGTGGGAAATGGTTCCAAAGTCGATGTGATCGCCGTCAGCACGCTACCTCTACATCTACCTTCGGGATTAGTTTTAGACCTAAATAATTGTTATTTGGTGCCAGCGTTAAGCATGAACATTATATCTAGATCTTGTTTATTGCGAGACGGTTATTCATTTAAATCAGAGAATAATGGTTGTTCCATTTATATGAGTAATATCTTTTATGGTCATGCACCCTTGAAGAGTGGTCTATTCTTGTTGGATCTCGATCGTAGTGATACACATATTCATAATATTGAAGCCAAAAGATGCAAGGTTAATAATGATAGTGCAACTTATTTGCGGTACTGCCGTTTGATACCTCTTGAGCTTGCATTGTATTTCCTCGAAGAGGAAAGGGAGATGCAGCACAGTAGCGTAAGTATTTCCCTTAGTTTTTGAGAACCAAGGTATCAATCCAGTAGGAGACCACGCGCCAGTCCCTCGCACCTGCACAAACAAATAAGAACTTCGCAGCCAACGCGATAAGGGGTTGTCAATCCCTTTACGATAGTGAGATATGATAGAGATGATAAGATAATATTTTTGGTATTTTTGATTTAATAAAGCAGCAAATAAACAACGAAAATATAAATTGACGTGAAAGTAATTTGATAAAGATAGACCCGGGGGCCATAGTTTTCTCTAGTGGCTTCTCTCATGATAGCGATATTCTACGGCGGGTAAACAAATTATTGTCGAGCAATTGATAGAAAAGCGAATAATTATGAGACTATCTAGGAATGATCATTGTATATAGGCATCACGTCCGAGACAAGTAGACCGACTCCTGCCTGCATCTACTACTATTACTCCACACATCGACCGCTATCCAGCATGCATCTAGTGTATTGAGTTCATACGAACAGAGTAACGCCTTAAGCAAGATGACATGATGTAGAGGGATAAACTCAAGCAATATGATGAAAACCCCATCTTTTTTGTTGGGGGACGTAGTATTTAATTTTTTTCCTACGATCACACAAGATCTATCTACTAGATGCATAGCAACGAGAGGGGAGAGTGTGTCTACGTACCCTCGTAGACCGGGAGCAGAAGCGTCAAGTGACGCGGTTGATGTAGTCGAACTTCTTCGCAATCCAACCGATCAAGCACCGAACGTACGGCACCTCCGCGTTCAGCACACGTTCAGCTTGATGACGTCCCACGAGCTCTTGATCTAGTTGAGCTTCACGGGAGAGTTTCGTCAGCACGACGGCGTGGTGACGGATATGATGTATCTACCGGCGTAGGGCTTCGCCTAAGCACTGCAACGGTATGATCGAGGTGTGTTTCTGTGGAGGGGGGCACCGCACACGGCTAAAACAATTCAACTTGTGTGTCTTTGGGTGCCCCCCTGCCCCCGTATATAAAGGAGCAAGGGGGGAGGCCGGCCGGCCCCTTGTGGCGCGCCTAGGAGGTGCAATCCTACTAGGAATAGGATTGCAATCCTATTCCTAGTAGGAACTACCAAAAGGGAGAAGGGGGAAAGGAAGGAGAGGGAGAAGGAGAAGGAAAGGGGCGTCGGCCCCCCTCCTTCCTTGTCCAATTCGGACCAAGGGGTGGGGGCCGCGCGGCCCAGCCCTAGCCCTCCTTCCCTCTTTCTCCTACAGCCCATTAAGGCCCATAGCTTCCCCAGGCGTTCCGGTAACCCCCCCGGTACTCCGGTAAATTCCGAAACTTTACGGAACACTTCCGTTGTCCGAATATAGTCGTCCAATATATCAATCTTTACGTCTCAGACATTCCGAGACTCCTCGTCATGTCCGTGATCTTATCCGGGACTCCGAACTACCTTCGGTACATCAAAACTCATAAACTCATAATACCGATCGTGATCAAACGTTAAGCGTGCGGACCCTACGGGTTCGAGAACTATGTAGACATGACCGAGACTCATCTCTGGTCAATAACCAATAGCGGAACCTGGATGCTCATATTGGCTCCTACATATTCTATGAAGATCTTTATCGGTCAAACCGCATAACAACATGCGTTGTTCCTTTTGTCATCGGTATGTTACTTGCCCGAGATTCGATCGTCGGTATCTATATACCTAGTTCAATCTCGTTACCGACAAGTCTCTTTACTCGTTCCGTAATACATCATCTCGTTACTAATTCATTAGTCTTTTGCTTGCAAGGCTTATTATGATGTGCATTACCGAGAGGGCCCAGAGATACCTCTCCGACATTCGGAGTGACAAATCCTAGTCTTGATCTATGCCAACACCACGAACACTTTCGGAGACACCTGTAGAACATCTTTATGATCACCCAGTTAAGTTGTGACGTTTGATAGCACACAAGGTGTTCCTATGGTATTCGGGAGTTGCATAATCTCATAGTCATAGGAACATGTATAAGTCATAAAGAAAGCAATAGCAATAAAACTAAACGATCATAGTGCTAAGCTAACGGATGGGTCTAGTCCATCACATCATTCTCCTAATGATGTGATCCCATTGATCAAATGACAACTCATGTCTATGGCTAGGAAACATAGCCATCTTTGTCTAGTAGAGGCATACTAGGGACATACTATTTTGTCTATGTATTCACACATGTATCATGTTTCCGGTTAATACAATTCTAGCATGAATAAAAGACATTTATCATGATATAAGGAAATACAAATAACATCTTTATTATTGCCTCTAGGGCATATTTCCTTCAGTCTCCCACTTGCACTAGAGTCAATAATCTAGCTCACATCGCCATGTGAAATACCGATAGTTCACATCGTTATGTGAATAACACCCATAGTTCACATCACCATGTGACCAACACCCAAAGGGTTTACTAGAGTCAATAATCTAGTTCACATTGCTATGTGATTAATACCCAAGAGTAATAAGGTGTGATCATGTTTTTGCTTGTGAGAGAAGTTTAGTCAACGGGTCTGTCATATTCAGATCCGTATGTATTTCGCAAATTTCTATATATACAATGCTCTGCATGGAGCTACTCTAGCTAATTGCTCCCACTTTCAATACGAATCCAGATTGATACTTAGAGTCATCTGGATTTAGTGTCAAAGCTTGCATCGGCGTAACCCTTTACGACGAACTCTTTATCACCTCCATAATCGAGAAACATTTCCTTAGTCATCCATTTACTAAGGATAATTTTGACCGCTGTACAGTGATCTACTCCTGGATCACTATTGTACATCCCTGTCAAACTCATGGCAAGGTACACAACATGTTTGGTACATAGCATGGCATACTTTATAGAACCTATGGCTGAGGCATAGGGAATGACTTTCATTCTCTCTATATTTTTCTGTCGTGGTCTGGCTTTGAGTCTTACTCAACTTCACACCTTACAAGTCAGGCAAGAACTCCTTCTTTGACTGATCCATTTTGAACTACTTCAAAATCTTGTCAAGGTATGTACTCATCGAAAGTCTTATCAAGCGTCTTGATCTATCTCTATAGATCTTGATGCCCAATATGTAAGCAGCTTCACCAAGGTCTTTCTTTGAAAAACTCCTTTCAAACACTCCTTTATGCTTTCCAGAAAAATTCTACATCATTTCCGATCGACAATATGTCATTCACATATACTTATCAGAAAGGTTGTAGTGCTCCCACTCACTTTCTTGTAAATACAGGCTTCACCGCAAGTCTGTATAAATCTATATGCTTTGATCAACTTATCAAAGCGTATATTCCAACTCCGAGATGCTTGCACCAGTCCATAGATGGATCGCTGGAGCTTGCACATTTTGTTAGCACCTTTAGGATTGACAAAACCTTCTGGTTGCATCATATACAATTCTTCTTTAATAAATCCATTAAAGAATGCAGTTGTGTTATCCATTTGCCAGATTTCATAAAATGCGGCAATTGCTAACATGATCCGGACAGACTTAAGCATCGCTACGGGTGAGAAAGTCTCATCGTAGTCAACTCCTTGAACTTGTCGAAAATCTTTCGCAACAAGTCGAGCTTTGTAAATAGTAACATTACCGTCAGAGTCGGTCTTCCTCTTGAGGATCCATTTATTTTCGATGGCTTGTCGATCATCGGGCAAGTCAACCAAAGTCCACACTTTGTTCTCATACATGGATCCCATCTCAGATTTCATGGCCTTAAGCCATTTTGCGGAATCTGGGCTCATCATCGCTTCCTCATAGTTCGCAGGTTCATCATGGTCTAGTAACATGACTTCTGGAACTGGGTTGCCGTACCACTCTGATGCGGAACGTACTCTGGTTGATCTACGACGTTCAGCAGAAACTTGATCTGAAGTTTCATGATCATCATCATTAGCTTCCTCACTAATTGGTGTAGGAATCACTGGAACTAGTTTCTGTGATGTTACACTTTCCAATTCGGGTGAAGGTACAATTACCTCATCAAGTTCTACTTTCCTCCCACTCACTTCTTTCGAGAGAAACTCCTTCTCTAGAAAGGATCCACTCTTAGCAACAAAGACCTTGCCTTCGGATCTGTGATAGAAGGTGTACCGAACAGTTTCTTTTGGGTATCCTATGAAGATTTACTTCTCCGATTTGGGTTCGAGGTTATCATGTTGAAACTTTTTAACATAAGCATCGCAGTCCCAAACTTATAGAAATGACAGCTTAGGTTTCTCGTCAAACCACAGTTCATATGGTGTCATCTCCACGGATTTAGATGGTGCCCTATTTAACATGAATGTAGTTGTCTCTAATGCATAACCCCAAAAGCGATAGTGGTAGATCGGTAAGAGACATCATCGATCGCACCATATCTAATAAAGTACGGTTATGACGTTAGGACACACCATTACACTATGGTGTTCCAGGTGGCGTGAGTAGTGAAACTATTTCACATTGTTTTTACTGAAGGCCAAACTCGCTAACTCAAATATTTTACCTCTACGATCATATCGTAGAAACTCTTATTTTCTGTTACGATGATTCTCCACTTCACTCTGAAATTATTTGAACTTTTCAAATGTTTCAGACTTGTGCTTCATTAAGTAGATATACCCATATCTGCTCAAATCATCAGTGAAGGTCAGAAAATAACGATACCCGCCGCGAGCTTCAACACTCATTGGTCCGCATACATCAGTATGTATGATTTCCAACAATTCTGTTGCTCGCTCCACAGTTCCGGAGAACGGAGTTTTAGTCATCTTGCCCATGAGGCATGGTTCGCAAGCACCAAGTGATTCATAATCAAGTGATTCCAAAAGTCCATCACTATGGAGTTTCTTCATGCGCTTTACACCAATATGACCTAAACGACAGTGCCACAAATAAGTTGCACTATCATTATTAACCTTGCATCTTTTGGCTTCAATATTATGAATATGTGTATCACACGATCGAGATCCAACAAACCATTTTCATTGGGTGTATGACCATAGAAGTTTTATTCATGTAAACAGAACAACAATTATTCTCTAACTTACATGAATAACCGTATTGCAATAAACATGATAAAATCATATTCATGTTCAACACAAACACCAAATAACACTTATTTAGGTTCAACACTAATCCAGAAAGTATGGGGAGTGTGTGATGATGATCATATCAATCTTGGAACTACTTCCAATACACATCGTCACTTCATCCTTTAACTAGTTTCTGTTCATTATGCAACTCCCATTTCGAGTTACTACTCTTTAGCAACTAAACCAGTATCAAATACCGAGGGGTTGCTATGAACACTAGTAAAATACACATCAATAATCTGCATATCAAATATACCTTTGTTCACTTTGCCATCCTTCTTATCCGCCAAGTATCTAGGGCAGTTCCACTTCCAGTGACCATTTCCTTTGCAGTAGAAGCACTTAGTTTCAGGCTTGAGTTTAGCTTTGGGTTTCTTCATGGGAGTGACAACTTGCTTGTCATTCTTCTTGAAGTTCCCCTTCTATCCCTTTGCCTTTTACTTGAAACAAGTGGTCTTGTTAACCATCAACACTTGATGCTCTTTCTTGATTTCTACCTTCGTCGATTTCAGCATCGCGAAGAGCTCGGGAATTACTTTCGTCATCCCTTGCATATTATAGTTCATCACGAAGTTCTACTAACTTGGTGATAGTGACTAGAGAACTTTGTCAATTACCATCTTATCTGGAAGATTAACTCCCACTTGATTCAAGTAATTGTAGTACCCAGACAATCTGAGCACATGCTCACTGGTTGAGCTATTCTCCTCCATCCTGTAGGCAACTGTCAGAGGTCTTACACCTCTCGAGACGGGCATGAGTATGAAATACTAATTTCAACTCTTGGAACATCTCATATGCTTCGTGGTGTTCAAAACATTTTTGAAGTCCCGGTTATAGGCCGTAAAGCATGGCGCACTAAACTATCAAGTAGTCATCATACCGAGCTTGTCAAACGTTCGTAACATCTACATATGCTCCTGCAATAGATATGTCACCTAACGGTGCATCAAGGACACAATACTTCTATGCAGCAATGAGGATAATCCTCAGATCACGGACCTAGTCCGCATCATTGCTACTAACATCTTTCAACTTAGTTTTCTCTAGGAACATATAAACAATAAACAGGGAGCAACATCGCGAGCTATTGATCTACAACATAGATATGCTAATACTACCAGGACTAAGTTCATGACAATTTAAGTTCAATTAATCATATTACTTAAAGAACTCCCACTTAGATAGACATCCCTCCGGTCATCTAAATGATCACGTGATCCAAATTAACTAAACCATGTCCGATCATCACGTGAGATGGAGTAGTTTCAATGGTGAACATCTTATGTTGATCATATCTACTATATGATTCACGCTCGACCTTTCGGTCTCCAGTGTTCCGAGGCCATATCTGCATATGCTAGGCTCGTCAAGTTTAACCCGAGTATTCTGCGTGTGCAAAACTGGCTTACACCCATTGTATTTGAACGTAGAGCTTATCACACCCGATCATCACGTGGTGTCTCGGCACGACGAACTTTCGCAACGGTGCATACTCAGGGAGAACACTTATACCTTGAAATTTAGTAAGGGATCATCTTATAATGCTACCGTCGTTCTAAGCAGAATAAGAAGCATAATAAGATAAACATCACATGCAATCAAAATATGTGACATGATATGGCCATCATCATCTTGTGCTTTTGATCTCCATCTCCAAAGCACCTTCATGATCACCTTCGTCACCGGCGCGACACCTTGATCTCCATCGTAGCATCATTGTTGTCTCGCCAACTATTGCTTCTACGACTATCGCTACCGCTTAGTGATAAAGTAAAGCAATTACATGGCGATTGCATTTCATACAATAAAGCGACAACCATATGGCTCCTGCCAGTTGCGATAACTTTACAAAACATGATCATCTCATACAAAATCGTATTACTCATCATGTCTTGACCATATCACATCACAACATGCCCTGCAAAAACAAGTTAGACGTCCTCTACTTTGTTGTTGCAAGTTTTACGTGGCTGCTATGGGCTTAGCAAGAACCGTTCTTACCTACGCATACAAAAACCACAACGATGTTTCGTCAAGTATGTGCTGTTTTAACCTTCACAAGGACCGGGCGTAGCCACACTTGATTCAGCTAAAGTGAGAGAGATAGACACCCGCCAGTCACCTTTAAGCAACGAGTGCTCATAACGGTGAAACCAGTCTCGCGTAAGCATACGCGTAATGTCGGCCCGGGCCGCTTCATCTCACAATACCGCCGAAGCAAAGTATGACATGCTGGTAAGCAGTATGACTAGTATCGCCCACAACTCATTGTGTTCTACTCGTGCATATCATCTACGCATAGACCTGGCTCATGATGCCACTGTTGGCGAACGTAGTATTTAAATTTTTTCCTACGATCACGCAAGATCTATCTACTAGATGCATAGCAACGAGAGGGGAGAGTGTGTCTACGTACCCTCGTAGACCGGGAGCGGAAGCGTCAAGTGACGCGGTTGATGTAGTCGAACTTCTTCGCGATCCAACCGATCAAGCACCGAACGTATGACACCTCCGCGTTCAGCACACGTTCAGCTTGATGACGTCCCACGAGCTCTTGATCCAGTTGAGCTTCACGGGAGAGTTTCATCAGCACGACGGCGTGGTGACAGATATGATGTATCTACCGGCGCAGGGCTTCGCCTAAGCACTGCAACGGTATGACCGAGGTGTGTTTCTGTGGAGGGGGGCACCGCACACGGCTAAAACAATTCAACTTGTGTGTCTTTGGGTGCCCCCTGCCCCCGTATATAAAGGAGCAAGGGGGGAGGCCGGCCGGCCCCTTGTGTCGCGCCTAGGAGGTGCAATCCTACTAGGAATAGGATTGCAATCCTATTCCTAGTAGGAACTACCAAAAGGGAGAAGGGGGAAAGGAAGGAGAGGGAGAAGGAGAAGGAAAGGGGCGCCGTGTAACGCCCCGGACACACCCGCCGGTGGTCGTTACTCCTGGCAGGATCTAAACTGGCCTCACATATCAATACTAGTCTTTTCTGCGCACTTTGTCCTCACTCGTGCGCACCCGGGAGCAACTTCCCGGTCGGTCACCCATCCTGAAACTACTCCAAGCTGAGCACGCTTAACTTTAGAGTTCTATCCGAATGGGCTCCCGGAAAAGAAGGAATTCCTTATTGATATGAGTAGTCTATCATCTCTATTAAGCCAGGCTATCACATACACCCCCACTCAGAGGAACCGACGTCCTCGTCGGGCCACAGGAATGTTCCCTTTTGGCACAAACGTCTGTGCATCCAGTCCGATACATGTGCCATGCCGTGTGCCACGACGGGTCACAAACGTCATGAACAACATGACCGCGAAGCTGTCCGCAAACATCTGTGTAACCGCGAGGGTCGGCTCTGATACCAACTTGTAACGCCCCGGACACACCCGCCGGTGGTCGTTACTCCTGGCGGGATCTAGACTGGCCTCACATATCAATACTAGTCTTTTCTGCGCACTTTGTCCTCACTCGTGCGCACCCGGGAGCAACTTCCCGGTCGGTCACCCATCCTGAAACTACTCCAAGCTGAGCACACTTAACTTTGGAGTTCTATCCGAATGGGCTCCCGGAAAAGAAGGAATTCCTTATTGATATGAGTAGTCTATCATCCCTATTAAGCCAGGCTATCACATACACCCCGACCGACCATAGGAGCCCCCTTGATTGATCGTAGCTTGGCCGTTGTTGAGTCTAGCAGAAAAACTTTTTCGGAGTCTAGTTATATCGGAGAGTAGGAATTCTTTTTACTCCTCAGCCCCTTCGTCGCTCTGGTGAGGAATCTTGACGTAGGTGTTTTGAATTACTCCTCTTCCCCTTCAATTTTTTTTAGGATCACGTGGTTAGTTTTTGTTTGTTGCGTCGTTAGTTCTTTCATCTGGTGCATCTCTCGTCAAGTGGACTCGACCCTCTTCTTCTTTGCAAGTGCAACCTCAGTTCTTTTCAACCGACGGTGTTTCCCCATCCGTTGTGGTCTTTCTTTTCCCACCCTCCCACCCTTTTGTTTATCGGAGCCGGAGTCCTTAATCAAGTATCCATCCTACTCGTGTGAAGCCTTTGAATTCCTTTCATCAATTGTTTCAACCGGTGAATTCTCGTCTAGCTCGTCATCATTCTTCTCTTTTCTTCTCCGATGAATTCTCCTCTCGTTTGATATTCTTCACCTCTTCTTCTTTTCCGGTGGATTCAACTCAAGTATTTGGTATTGTTCATATTCTTTTCCCTCGGCTTAGATGTTTCTTCTTGCTCGTTCGTCTTTTGTCATTTAATTATTCCGTAGTTCCGAAGAAATCTCAGCAGGTTGGTCTGTGTTCCAATTAATTCGAGGTTGTCACCTCATTCGAGTCTTTCAATCGTTCCGGTGCATCATCTCCTTTTAATCCTTTTTCAACGGTGGTTTTTTCTCTTCGGCGGGATCATAACCCACAGGTCTTTCCCAGGATCTTACCTGACTCTTCTTATTTCCCGGAGTGTTCCTATATTCTTTTCAAATGTGACGTAAGTATGGATTCCATCAGTCACATGCATTTCCCAAGATCGTTTTTATTCTTTCCATCGTTGGTTCAACCTTTCTTCTTTTCATTCGCCCGGAGCATTTCATCAATTATTTCTTTGTGTTCCTCCGAAGGCCATCGTTTCAGAAGATTTCTTCGTTCTCAGTTTTCAACTTCGTCCTCCATATATTCTTCATCGATGCCTCTTCGTTCGTCTCACATTCTTTCCGGTGCTTCCTTCAAGTATTCTTTAATCAGTTCATGATCTCGTTGCTCTCGTCATTCTAATTCCCTCAAGTTATTTATTCTTCCCGGAGATTTATTCTCTTGTGTTCACTCAATCTCAATTCTTCACGGTGGCTTGTCCTCTTGCATCGTTCAATTTCATTCCTTACGGTGGTCATTCTCGTTCTTCAATCGATTTAATTCTTCCCGGTGGTTCGCTCTTTTTCTTCACTCGGCTTTAATTCTTACGGTGGTTCGCTCAAGAGTTCTTTTCCAGTGCTATCATATCAATCCATTCATTTTATTCCAATCCTACCGGTGTTTCTTGAAGATTTTCGCAAGTTCGCGATATATCCCTCTTTAATCCTTTTCATCGCGAATAAGTGATATGCAAGTCCATTACTTCGCATCAATTTAATTGGTGTAGGATACGCATACCACAATTCTTATTCTTTTTCATCAAGTTGATTTATTCCTTTCTTCGGAGTTTATTCTTAACGAATAAATTCCAGTTCCAAGTGATTAATCTTTTCTTCCCGGAGTTCATAGTTTCTCAGCCATCTCGTTGGAACCCCTATCTAAATCATCGCAAGGCTTTAATCTTGTTCTTTTCATCCGTCATTCTATTTCATCATCCTTTCGTTACCGGAGTTCTTCGTGGAGGTTCATCGCAATTCAATTTATTCTTCGAATGTTCATCAAGATTCTTCTGGAGCAGCTCAAGCATTCTTATTCTTTTGCCTCTCGAGTGCAAATAATTCTCCGTACTCTTTTGAAGGGAGTTTTGCATTTCTTCATTCTCAGCTAATCCATCTTTTATTTGTGGCATAATTCACCTCAAGTTTTAAGATGTGTTTAAATAAGTCCACAACAAGCTTATTCTTTTGTTGTTGATTTTCTCAACAACTCTATTCAAACCTTTCTCTTCAAGATTCTCTTCCAAATTCACTAGTCGTGAAAGTTGTCATCTTCTTCCCCTTCTTCTCATTCCATTCTTTCCATTCTCCCGGAGGCTTTGTGCTGTTACTCTCGTCGAGTTTCGTTCCATCTTCTAAAAGTTCTTGTCCTATTCCATTCATGGTCAACCGGTGTGCTATTTTCTTTCAGTTTTAGCCGGAGTGCTGCCCGAGTTCCTTCGTTTTAATTCCTTTTTTATTCTCTTTTAACCGGAGTGGTTTCGAATTCATTCTTGTTCCTTCATCTCTTGCTTCATGCCTTTCAACCTTCTTGATTCTCGTCATATTCTTTGTTCCTCTTGTTTAACGAAGTCTTTGCAACTTCGTTCATCTCCATTGTATCCTTTCTTTCAACTGCCTCAACCTCTCAAGGTCCTTTGGTTTCACTCTTTTGTCCTCGAAGAACTACGTTCTTCCCTTTTCCTTCTGTCTCGCTCCTAAGATCTCGGGACGAGATCTCTTGTTAGTAGGGGAGTGTTGTGACACCCCGAGACCGGTGCGCCAGGTGTCAGTCAGTTATTCGTTGTTAGTGCCATGTCATCTGCTTGCGTGTTGCATCTTGCCATGTCATCTTGTGTGTTGCATCAACATGTTTTCAAAACTTGCATCCGCCCGAGTTCCCTCGACCTTTCCGTTGTTCGTTCTGAGCCCAGACACACTTGCACGCGCCCGCGGTGCCTCCGAATATTTATTTTATGAGTGGCCGGAAAATGTTCTCGGAATGGGTTGAAACTTGGCATGTGGTCTTATTATAGTGTAGACAGGCCGCCTGCCAAATTTCATCGCATTCGGAGTCCGTTTGATAGCCCAATGGATTTATATAGCGGCACTAGTCGTTGGTTAATTCGTCGGACGTTTTCGGTCTCCGAAAACCCCCGCGGGCCTCTCTCCCTCTCCTCTCACCTCAGCCCAACTACTCTACACAGCCCACCTAGGCCTTTCTAACTTCTCCTTTGCTTCGTTGTCGTTGGATCGCGATTCGATGGCTCCGGAACGGTCCAAAACCCTAATCCTAGGCCCCCTGCCTATTTAAGCAGCTCCCCCTTGCCATTTTAGGCCCCCCTAACCCTAGCTGCATCGTTTTCCGTGCCGCCCCACTCCTCCACCTCCACTTGGCGCCGCAGCAGCCTCTCCCAGCCGCCAGGCCCGTTCCAGCCCCGCCCGGGCCCCGATCTGGGCCCGAGCCGGCCCGCCGCTCGCCCGCGCTGGATCCCGCCTCCCCTCCGTCGTCTTCCTCCCGCCGCGCCTCCCCAGCCGCCCGGCTGTTGCTCCGTCGCCGACCGACCGCCGCCAGTGACCCTTGCCTCCAGGGCGGATCCCGTCGCCTGCTCTTTCCCCAGCCTTCCTGCTCTGGATCGGGGCGGAGGCCCAGATCCCGCAGCTTCTCCGAGCCCCAACCGCAACCACCGCCGCCGGTGGCCTTGCCGCGCCGTCCTTCGCCGGGCACCGGCCGGATCCAAGGCGCCGTGGCCAGATCCGGCCTTAGCGCCCTTCCCCGCACCCATTTCTAGCCTCCGCGGCCGCATCTCCCCGCCGGCGACCTCCCTCGCCGGAGTTCCTCGCCATTGGAACTGCCAGACGCCGGCCGAGCTCCTCCTCTGGCCGATCCCCTCGCCTCACTGGCACGTGGGCCCGTGTGCCAGCCGACGGACATGTCCACAGGGTCTCGGACACGTCCACCCCTTCTACTAGGTAGTTTTTTTCTTCTAAGTCTTTTTCTGTCAGCATTTTGTTGCTATGTTCACATGCATGTAACTTTTTGTGTGGTGATCCAAATTGAGTGTATGATATGTCAAAATGATCGTGGAGATGTGCTCTACGCTTTGTTCCATTGTGCCATGCTCATTTGAGTTCATTTAGATGCTCTAATATCTGTTGCAAGGGTGCTACTTGTTATAAACTGCTGCTACTTGTTATTTTGTTGCCATGTTTGAGATATGATAACTTGGTGCATGTTTATCCAAATGATGCAAATGATATGTCAAAATGTTCATCATGAGATGCTCTACATGTTGGTTGCTTTAGCTTGCATGATAGAATTCATATTGCCATGTTTATCTCCTTTGCAAAAGTGCTTGTGGCTGTTAGGTTGTTAAACTTGTTACGAGATGCCTAGTTGAGGAGCTCGTTGCCATTGATGTGGTTGTCCCCTTGTTGCATGCTTATATGTTTTGGACTCCCCATCATGGGTACTTTGCTGTGGTGCAAACCTCTTGCCATGATATGCTTTGAGGTGACTTAAACTTGCTCACAAACATGCCATGTTGTTATTGCTGTTTTAACACTTAGTGAAATTTCACCAAGTCTGGAATCTGTAATATCCTGATGCTATGTTTGCTTGTTGTTCTAGGCAAATCCATGATAGTTTTGGGGTGACTATTGATGTTTCCTTGTTGTACATGTTGTTGGCTATCCATTCATGCTCTCACATGCTCATTTGGGTGGCTGTAGCATATTTAACTCTTGCTCCAAAGTTGCTATGTGGCTGTTAATTTCAGCTTGTTGTTATATCTTGTTTCATGTGTATCTTTTAGCCCGTTGCTCTGTTTGGAGTGTTCTTTATATGAAACTTGTGTGATTTTGCATGTAGAATCATAATATCATCTTGTTTTCATGTTTGGAGTGAGTTTGGTTGATGTTTGGGTGCATCTTGCACCGTTGCCATGTTGTGCTTCCTACCTTGCCATGTTGTGCTTCCTGTATAGATTTGTCATGCATCATACCTTGCCATGTAATGCATCATATATAAACTTGTGTTGTTTTCTGTGCTTCCTACATTGCCATGTAATGCTTCCTGTATAGACTTGTTGTGCTTCCTGTATAGACTTGTCATGCATCATACCTTGCCATGTTATGCTTCATAGGCTTGTTGTGCTTCCTGTATAGATTTGTCATGCATCATACCTTGCCATGTATTGCTTCCTGTATATATTTGTCATGCATCATACCTTGCCATGTATTGCATCATATAAACTTGTGTTGTTTTGCTGTGCTTCCTACCTTGCCATGTTTTGCTTCCTGTGTAGACTTTCTGTGCATCATATGTAGACTTGTCGTGCATCCTACTTGGTAGTGCATATTGTCATGTTCTTGAGTGGTTTGTTTACCGTTTTGCTTACTTCTTCTCGTTAGTGCTTGTTCCGTTGCGTTCGTGAGGATTCGTTCGTCTACCCGTGGTTCTTCTTCAAGGCTTCTTCTCCGTCTTCTTCTTGGATCCGTTCTTCTTCCTTGCGGGATCTCAGGCAAGATGACCGTAACCTTGGATACCTTTACTATCATTGCCATGCTTAGTGTCTCGATGCTATCGTTATATGTCGCACTACCCATCATTATTGTCAGCCTCTCCTTGTTGCCATGAAACCTCTAACCTTTGACACCTTCCTAGCAAAAACCATTGTTTGGCTATGTTACCCGCTTGCTCAGCCCCTCTTATAGCGTTGTTAGTTGCAGGTGAAGATGAAGTTCGTTCCAGGAGGGAACTTGTTGTTGGAATATCACAATATCTATTATTATTATTATTAACACACCTATATACTGGGCATGGGTGGAAGGCTTGGCCTTTTGCTCGGTGTTTTGTTCCACTCATGCCACCTTAGGCGCCGATAAACCGGCATTATGTTCCTTGATTTTGCGTTCCTTACACGATGGGTATATGGGGACCCCTTGACAGTTCGTCTTTGAATAAAACTCCTCCAGCAAGGCCCAACATTGGTTTTAATTTGCTCATAATAACAACTTAATTAATTAATTAAATTGCATAGGGAGTTAGCGCTACCCGAGGATTCTTTCTACATAGCAGGGGGGCCAGTGTTGATGGTGTTGGTCCCAAACAGGGAGACTGCGGGGCCACCATGGGGAAACTCGAGGATTGGTTTTACTCGTAGGATCGCCCATCCGGTCGTGGCCTGAGACGAGATACGCGCGGCTACTATCAGGGTGTCGACACACCGGGAGGTCTTGCTGGACTTGTTTTACCATTGTCGAAATGTCTTGTGCACCGGGATGCCGAGCCTGATCGGATTTCCCTAAGATAAGGGGTGATGTTATTATATTTATCACTTCAGCTAATCGTGAGAGCTTGTGATGGGCTAAGTTGGGACACCCCTGCAGGGTTATGATCTTTCGAAAGCCGTGCCCGCGGTTATGTGGCGGATTGGAATTTGTTAATGTCCGGTTGTAGAAAACTTGACAGAGGATCCGAAGTAAAACACACAACTGTGTGAGTAACCGTGACTGTCTCTTTTCACTTTGAGAAGAGAACACGGTGGGGTTATGTTTGACTCGTATGTAGTTCAGGATCTTTAGCGATCATTACTAGATGCGACCGTTTGCGTAGATGCTCATCTTATTCTTGTACTCGTAAGTTAGCCACCATACTTTTGCTTAGCCGCTGCTGCAACCTCACCACTTTACCTCTTTTTACCCATTATGCTTTGATAGTCTTGTTACCCATGGTTATGGGATTGCTGAGTCCTCGTGGCTCACAGATACTACAACAACAGTTGCAGGTGCAGGTTTCCAATGTCTTGACGTGAGAGCGATGATCGTTGTTTCGAGTTCTTTCTTCTTCTTCTTCTTCTTCAGTCTTGGGTTAGGTTCCGGGTCGGCAGCCTGGGATAGCAGATGGATGTCTTGTGTTTTTTTTTCTTGTTTGTATCCGTAGTCGGATACTTTGTATTGATGTTGTTGTATTCATGTGACTTGTATGTACTTGTTGTATCCCCATGTATGTATGTAATGGTACGATGTAATGATATCCATCTTGCTAAGCGTCCGAAATGCGGTTGTGCCCCAATCACGTAAGTGTCACGTGATCGGGATAGAATCGCATCTTGGGCCTGACACGCCGGCCCCCCTCCTTCCTTGTCCAATTCAGACCAACGGGTGGGGGGCGCGGCCCAGCCCTGGCCTTCCTTCCCTCTTTCTCCTACGGCCCATTAAGGCCCATAGCTTCCCCAGGGGTTCCGGTAACCCCCCCCCCCCCGGTACTCCGGTAAATTCCGAAACTTTACGGAACACTTCTGTTGTCCGAATATAGTCGTCTAATATATCAATCTTTACGTCTCGGACATTCCGAGACTCCTCGTCATGTCCGTGATCTCATCCGGGACTCCAAACTACCTTCGGTACATCAAAACTCATAAACTCCTAATACCGATCGTCATCAAACGTTAAGCGTGCGGACCCTACGGGTTCGAGACTATGTAGACATGACCGAGACTCATCTCTGGTCAATAACCAATAGCGGAACCTGGATGCTCATATTGGCTCCTACATATTCTACGAAGATCTTTATCGTTCAAACCGCATAACAACATACGTTGTTCCTTTTGTCATCGGTATGTTACTTGCCCGAGATTCGATCGACGGTATCTCTATACCTAGTTCAATCTCGTTACCGGCAAGTCTCTTTACTCGTTCCGTAATACATCATCTCGTGACTAACTCATTAGTCTTTTGCTTGCAAGGCTTATTATGATGTGCATTACCGAGAGGGCCCAGAGATACCTCTCCGACATTCAGAGTGACAAATCCTAGTCTTGATCTATGCCAACACCACGAACACTTTCGGAGACACCTGTAGAGCATCTTTATGATCACCCAGTTACGTTGTGACGTTTGATAGCACACAAGGTGTTCCTACGGTATTCGGGAGTTGCATAATCTCATAGTCATAGGAACATGTATAAGTCATGAAGAAAGCAATAGCAATAAAACTAAACGATCATAGTGCTAAGCTAACGGATGGGTCTAGTCCATCACATCATTCTCCTAATGATGTGATCCCGTTGATCAAATGACAAATCATGTCTATGGCTAGGAAACATAGCCATCTTTGATCAATGAGCTAGTCTAGTAGAGGCATACTAGGGACATACTATTTTGTCTATGTATTCACACATGTATCAAGTTTCCGGTTAATACAATTCTAGCATGAATAAAAGACATTTATCATGATATAAGGAAATACAGATAACATCTTTATTATTGCCTCTAGGGCATATTTCCTTCATTTTTACCCTCGATGGCAACAATACAATATGTGTCTTGTTGCCCCTACTGTCACTGGGAAAGGACACCGCAAGATTGAACCCAAAGCCAAGCACTTCTCCCGTTGCAAGAACTATAGATCTAGTAGGCCAAACCAAACCAATAATTCGAAGAGACTTGCAAGGATATTATGAGCACACATAAAAAGTTCAGAGAAGAACCTAATATCTTTCATAGATAACCTTGATCATAAACTCACAATTCATCGGATCTCGACAAACACACTGCAAAAAGAGATTACATCGAATAGATCTCCTCGAAGACCGAGGAGAACTTTGTGTTGAGATCCGGAGAGAGAGAAGAAACCATCTAGATACTAGCTATGGAACCGAAGGTCTGTGGTAAACTACTCACAACTCATGGTGAGGGCGATGACGATGATGATGATGAAGGCCTCCGTGATGGATCCCCCTCCCGAAACAAGCTCCAAGATGGGATCTCCACGGGAACAGCAGCTACGGCGGTGGAATTAGGGTTTTCTCTTTGCGTACGGAGTTTCTGGGGTACGTAGGCATATATAGGAGGAAGAGGGGCACCAGGGGCCACGGGGCCTGCCCTCGAGGCAGGGGCACGCCCTGGGAAGGGGGGCGCGCCCCCCACCCTCGAGGGTGGGCCCCCTGTCCTCTGGCTTGGTTCCGAAGTTTATCTCGCGTGATTTCCTCCAAAAATATCCCCTATGAAGGTTTCATTCCGTTTGGACTCCGTTTGATATTCCTTTTCTGCAAAACCCTGAAATAGGCAAAAAACAGCAATCTGGACTGGGCCTTTGGGTTAGTAGGTTAGTCCCAGAAATGATATAAAAGTGAATGATAAATCCCATTAAACATCTAAGACTTCATAAATAATAGCATGGAACAATTAAAAATTATAGATACGTTGGAGACGTATCACCGTTTAGGTTATATTGGTGTAAAGCGCATGAAGAAACTCTACGAGGAAGCGGTGATGAGTCTAGATTCCGCAAAATGGCTTGAGGCCATGAAATGTGAGATAGGATCCATGTATGAGAACAAAGTGTGGACTTTGGTTGACTTGCCCGATGATCGGCAAGCCATTGAGAATAAATAGATTTTCAAGAGGAAGACGGACGCTGATGGTAGTGTTACTGTCTACAAAGCTCGACTTGTTGCGAAAGGTTTTCGACAAGTTCAAGGAGTTGACTATGATGAGACTTTCTCACTCGTAGCGATGCTTAAGTCTGTCCGAATCATGTTAGCAATTACCGCATTTTATGAAATCTGGCAAATGGATAACAAAACTACGTTCTTTCATGGATTTATTAAAGAAGAGTTGTATATGATGCAACCAGAAGGCTATGTCAATCCTAAAGGTGCTAACAAAGTGTGCAAGCTCCAGCGATCCATTGATGGACTGGTGCAAGCCTCTAAGAGTTATAGACTTACGATGAAGCCTATATTTGCAAGAAAGTGAGTGGAAGCACTGCAACCTTTCTGATAAGTATATGTGAATAACATATTGTTGATCGGAAATGATGTAGAATGTCCATGAAAGCATAAAGGATTGTTTAAAAGAGTTTTTCAATAAAAGATCTCGGTGAAGCTTCTTACATATTGGGCACCAAGATCTATAGAGATAGATTAAGACGCTTGATAAGATTTTCAATGAGTACATACCTTAATAAGATTTTGAAGAAGTTCAAAATGGATCAGTCAAAGAAGGAGTTCTTGCCTGAGTTGTAAGGTATGAAGTTGAGTAAAGACTCGAAACCCGACCACGACAGAAGATAGAAAAAGAATGAAAGCCGTTCCCTATGCCTCAGCCATAGGTTCTATAAAGTATGCCATGCTATGTACCAAACCTGTTGTGTACCTTGCCATGAGTTTGGCAAAGAGGTACAATAGTGATCCAGGAGTAGATCACTAGACAATGATAAAAAATTATCCTTAGTTACTGGATGACTAAGGAAATGTTTGTTGATTATGGAAGTGATAAAGAGTTCGTCGTAAAGAGTTACGCCGATGCAAGCTTTACACTGAACCAGATGACTCTAAGTATCAATTTGGATGCTTATTGAAAGTGGGAGCAATAAGCTCGAGTAGCTCCATGCAGATCATTGTAGACATAGAAATTTGTGAAATACATACGTATCTGAATGTAACAGACCCGTTGACTAAACTTCTCTCACGAAGCAAAACATGATCACACCTTAGAGTTATTTTGGGTGTTAATCACATGGCGATGTGAGCTAGATTGTTGACTCTAGTAAACCTTTTGGGTGTTAGTCACATGGCGATGTGAACTATGGGTGTTATTCACATAACGATGTGAACTATCGGTATTAAATCACATGGCGATGTGAACTAGATTATTGACTCTAGTGCAAGTGGGAGACTAAAGGAAATATGCCCTAGAGGCAATAATAAAGTTGTTATTTACATTTACTTATATCATGATAAATGTTTATTATTAATGCTAGAATTGTATTAACCGGAAACTTAGTACATGTGTGGATACATAGACAAAACAAAGAGTCCCTAGTATGCCTCTACTAGACTAGCTCATTAATCAAAGATGGTTATGTTTCCTAACCATAGACATGAGTTGTCATTTTATCAATGGGATCACATCATTAGAAGAATGATGTGATGGACAAGACCATCCGTTAGCTTAGCATTATGATCGTTTAGTTTTACTGCTATTGCTTTCTTCATGACTTATACATGTTCGTCTGACTATGAGATTATGCAACTCCCGAATACCGGAGGAACACCTTGTGTGCTATCAAACATCACAACGTAACTGGGTGATTATAAAGATGCTCTACAGGTGTCTCCGGAGGTGTTTGTGGTGTTGGCATAGATCGAGAATATGATTTGTCACTCTGAGTGTCGGAGAGGTATCTCTGGGCCCTCTCGGTAATACACATCATAATAAGCCTTGCAAGCAAACGACTAATGAGTTAGTCACGAGATGGTGTATTACGGAACGAGTAAAGAGACTTGCCGGTGACAAGATTGAACTAGGTATGATGATACCGACGATCGAATCTCGGGCAAGTAACATACCAATGACAAAGGGAACAACGTATGTTGTTATGCGGTTTGACCGATAAAGATCTTCGTAGAATATGTAGGAGCCAATATGAGCATCCAGGTTCCGCTATTGGTTATTGACCAGAGATGTGTCTCGGTCATGTCTACATAGTTCTCGAACCCGTAGGGTCCGCACGCTTAACGTTCGATGACGATTTGTATTATGTGTTATGTGATTTGATGACCGACATTTGTTCGGAGTCCCGTATGAGATCACGGACATGACGAACAATCTCGAAATGGTCGAGATGTAAAGATCGATATATTGCAAGGCTATATTCGGACATCGGAAAGGTTCCGAGTGATTCGGGTATTTTTCGGAGTACCAGAGAGTTACGGGAAATCGTATTGGGCCTTAATGGGCCATACAGGAAATGAGAGAAAGGCCTCAAGGGTGGCCGCGCCCCTTCCCCATGGACTGGTCCGAATTGGACTAGGGAAAGGGGGTGTCGCCTTCTTTCCTTCTCCTTCTCCCTTCCCCTTTTCATATTCCATGTGGGAGATGGAATCCTACTAGGACTAGGGAGTCCTAGTAGGACTCCACACTTGGCGCGCCCCCTCTAGAGCCGGCCTCCTCCTCCCTCCTTTATATATGTGGGCAGGGGGCACCCCAAAGGCACTCCAAGATTTGTCTTAGCCGTGTGCGGTGCCCCTCCCCACAGTTACACACCTCGGTCATATCGTTGCAGTGCTTAGGCGAAGCCCTGCACCGGTAGCTTCATCATCACCGTCACCACACCATCGTGCTGACGAAACTCTCCCGTGACGCTCAACTGGATCAAGAGCTCGTGGGACGTCATCGAGCTGAACGTGTGTTGAACGCGGAGGTGCCGTACCTTCGGTGTTTGGATCGGTTGGATCGCGAAGACGTTCGACTACATCAACCGCGTCACTAGACGCTTCCGCTTTCGGTCTACGAGGGTACGTAGACACACTCTCCCCTCTCGTTGCTATGCTTCTAGTAGATAGATTTTGCGTGATCGTAGGAAATTTTTGAAATACTACGTTCCCCAACAGCCCCTTCCTGGGAGCCAGCTTCCCCGCAATCTTATCAATCAGAGGCTGTATCTCGATTCTCTTTGGCTTTCGCACATCCAATGGCAATCCAAGTGCTGACACGGAAGGGCACCTTGCTGTCCACCAAAAAACAGCCATTAAGGGCAGCAAATCAAGGCCCGTGCAGGAGATAAGGTAGGTTACCGACTTATGAATGTTTGTTTTTAAGCCCGATGCCCCCGAAAAAAAAAAGCCCGAGGCGTCCGCAAAAATTTGGCCTGAACCGCAATAAAGTGATTCAGCGCGGGGTTGAGAAAGAGCGCTGCATCGTCCGCGTAAAAACTGGACCAGAATCTCGCCATCCGTAACTTAAGCGGCGAGAGGATGCCTCTTTCCGTGGCCAAGGAGAGCAATCGCTGGAGCGGCTCCACCGCAATGATGAACAACAGCGGTGACAAAGAATCTCCCAGCGGAGCTCTCGTCGTGGAAGGCAACAGGTTGGCAAGTTCCCCGAGGTGGATAACTGACTATGCTTCACACAGGACCTGACTTGGGCGGTCCATTGGTGAGCAGGCACTATATCAACTTGTCTTACTATATTGGCTCAACTACTGTAGCAACTATTTCCCTATTCAGTTTTCTTATTCACTTTTAATAACATATGAAGAACTTTATTTTTTTAAAGAATCTAAAATTTTCAAACATTTTTTTATAAATGCGAACAATTTCTTAATTTCTAGAAACACATGTATTTTATGAATACATAATTTTCCAATGCATTTTTCAAAAGTTTCTGAATACATGTATAGTAAAAAAAATCTATACATTTTTTTGAAATACAATATTTTTCGAATGCTTCATTATCCAAATACTTGTTCAATAATTTTTCAAATGCTTGAATAACATTTTGATATACATGACAATTTTTTTCATCATTTTTTAATGCATGGTGAACATTTTACCTATACACATTTAACATTTTCCAAATGCTAGATTAACATTTTTCAAATACCCTTGAACATTATTTCCAATGCTTGATTAATATTTTGATATACATGATCAAAAAATTTCATCATTTTCTAATACATGGTCAACATGTTTTCTATACACATTTAACATTTTTCAAATGCTTGATTAAATTTTCGTAAATGTTTCTTCACTATTTTTTCCACCAGGGTAGAAGCAGCCGCTCCTAGCAAATCGACCAGGGTTAAAACCCTGGCACTCCATTTTTACTTTTTTTCGGTGTGTTCCACTAGCTCTGTATAAACAGCTCTGTATAAACACCTCGCAGGCTGGCCGACTCGTGAGTTCGCTTATGCGAGAGATTGATGTGACTCGCCTGAAGCGAGGTATAGACGCGCCACAAGGAGAGCGCTCTGGCCGGTTTTCGTACTAGTCCTACCTCACCGGTCAAATCACTAATTGAAGAGTACTTCTTTCAAAGATCACTCACATCCCCTCGGGTAGCAACAAGTGTCACACTGCATGCGCATCACTTGCCGTAATCGGGGAGTTTTCCTCTTTTTTCGTAGATCCGTTTATTCAAAACGTTTTATCACTTAAATCGTGTGTCCAAATCTCAAACTGTTTCCACTATTAGATTCGTCGCGTCAAGATCTTTAAATTAGACACCATGTTGATAGGTTTTGACAAACTTTATTTTCACGAAAAAATGGACAAAAAAACCGAATCAGAAGCACGTTTTTCCCTTTGTGAAAGAGGCATGATCGTGCCTCTCGTGGAAGCAAAATCGTGCCTTTAGAAAAAATAATTAAGAATGAGTTATTTTTCTTTCCAAGAGGCATGACCGTGCCTCTCGCAGAAGCAAAACCGTGCCTCCCGCGGAAGGAAAAAAAGAAAACACGTTTTTTACTCCTTTTCGAGAGGCACGACTCGCGAAAGCAAAACCAGGTCTCTCCTTTTTTTTCCTTTCCGAGATGCACGACCTCTCGCGAAATTAAAACCGTGCCTCTCGCGGAAGCAAAAAAACCCGCAGTTTTTTTTCGTTTCCGAGAGGCTCGCGGAAGCAAAAAAAGAAAGGAAAAAAAGGTTTTTCCGCGCAATTTTTTTCCTGTATTTTTTTCCGCCCGAAAGCTAAGAAAGATCGATGGAAAACAAAAAAAAACTGTCCAAAAAACTGAAAACGCGTGCGAAAAAAAACCCGGAAGAAAACACTCAGAGCGCGAGACGTGGCCGCCGCTGAGAGCACACCCAGCCCACCCCAAGTGATCAATAGGAGGCTTCCCAAGGAGCGGTAGTTAACTAGTTGCTCTCTTGGGGGAGGGGGTTGGGATGGGTGGGAATAACACAGGAGCCAGCTTGAGTGGGGTAGTAATCTAAACGTTCTTATATTAATCTACAGAGGTAGTAGTAGCAGCTGTTTTTGTCTCCAAACTGAAGTATGCACAAGAAAGGTAGTATATTTTATTTGGATGCACAGTATGACTGTCAGACTCCACCCATTAGTGACGCTCGCCTGCCTAAGCACGAGCTCTGGTTGGATTTTTTTTATTTTTCCGTGAAAGTAGAGGCTATGGAATCCAGAGGAATGTGACGGCAAAAATCCTATACATGCTAAACGCTGTTTTTTTTATTGTAAAGTTTTATAGGTAGCTTACCAAGCTGATCGCTTGGTACATGCCAAACGCTGGTTCTCGTACATTTCCTCCGATTTTGATTCTTGTATTTTTTCCTTTGAAATTCCTACAAACCGAATAGGCCCTAAGTAATTACGGGCCAGACCCAAAGGTAGTCTGATCAGGACGCTCATCTTGTTTTTCTGAACTGATCTTTTTGCTTGTTTTGTTCTGGAGCGCTGCTCAATCGTCAAATTGAAATGTGGAGATGTGAAGTGCCCACGTGAATGCATTCCACCAAAGAAACGTGGTTTCACAGGAGTATAAACGTGGTTGCAGGAGAGACATGGAAATTCTTGGACTGTATGGGTGGTCTAAGTTTTCCTTAATAAAAGACCGGAGTAAGTGGTCTAAGAAATTTAAATTTGTTTGAAATAAGGAATTTAAGGAGTGGTGTGAAAAGAAGAGCTATAGAGGAAAGACATGGGCGCAACGGCGAGTCTCCAGTCGTCGAGCTCCAGAGTTCACCGCAGCCCACGTCGTCCGCCTCTTCTCCACTCCCCCCGTCGCGCCGCGCCCGCTTCCGGCTCCCACTCCCCTCATGCGCCCCTCCGCGGCGGCCGCGGCCGCCTTCCTCGCCCCCGCCGTCACGGCCTCCAGCCGCCTGGTTCCGCTCCGGCGGGCGAGGCGCTTCGCTGTACGCTGCGTCGCCGCTCCTCCCGCCTCCAAGCCCGCGTACTCGCCGTCCAAGGTGAGTTCGCCGACCAATTGGTAGACGAGTGGAAGTATCGACATAAATCGCTGCTGTGGCTGGCTGCCGGATTTGGGCTCATCGGAATCGTTGTATATTGGGTGGCTGGGGAATCCGTTGAATAAACCGCGAGTCTTTAGCACGTTTGAGGTTCGCGAACTTATTCCACACGGATTTAGATCTCGAGTTGTTTGGTAGGTTTTCAGTCGCAACAAACTTCCATATATTGCAAATAAAAGGAAAGAAAAAACAATGCGCAGCAAGAATTTATGTGCCACCTAAATTGTCATAAATTTGGTGTTATATACGGAGTAGCAGTTTTTTAGGTTGAATTTGATACACAGCTGTTGGCACACATCACATGTGGCATACCTAATTTATTAAAAAATATGCGGCATGCGTGGGTGCTTATCAAATTTTGATCCTTCTTCTGTTCTACTTTACCGTGGAGCTTATCTTGAACCCTTTAGTTACGAAGTGGAGAGAGGGAGGGAGAATCTAGTGATCATTGATCAGATGCCTGTTCACATCTGTAAGAGACTGAATCAATATAGAGTATTTTATATCCTGTACCACAATATCCTTCCTCCTTGGTAAAACCAATTATACTTCATCCTATTGATTGCTATTTCAAGACTGTTATCACATAGATTTTTTTTTTGGCGGTGGCACAGAGATTAATAATTGGATTGAATGATCAGTTTAACTTTCTGCGAGATGTTTAGCCCTAGAGAAAATCTCAAATCTATGTTGACGCTATCGATTGATAACTGTCGGGTCAAATTATCAGAACATTGTTGTTGATTTTTCTTGACAAGGTGCATTTACTGCAACGTGAAACAAATGGACTCTATACTACTTGCAGTATGGAATCGAAGTAGAGAAAATCTCAAATCTAAGTTGACACTATCGAGTAATGACTGTTGGGTCAAATTATCAAAACACTGTTGTAGATTTTTCTTGCCAAGGTGGAATCGCTACAATGTGAAACAATTGGAGTCTATACTACTTACAGTATGAAATGCAAGAAGTATTTTCAGTAGTGCGGTGTTGTCCACATGCATATGAGGTGTTGTGTTTCATGGTCAGAATTCTTTAACCTTTTTGGCTCACATTATCCAGGACCCCGTAAGCCTGCTCTCTGTCCTCTCTCTCCCCTCTCACATGCATATGAGGTTTTGTGCTACCTCCTTGCTTCCCATGTCTAAAGTCATGCAAAATTTCAAGACCAATTCGACCTCAGCTTGAAGGGATGGAAAGGAAAAAAATGTGCATGAGTGGTGATTTTTTGCTGACCATCAGTATATGTTTTCTCTAGTTATCAGTTTCATATCTTCCAAACCAATTGAGCTGGTTGTCGCAATTTTAAATGTAAATAAAATATGCGCTCTCTACATCGCCATTTTTTATGTGCAAACTGTTTGAAGACGTTAGGTAACTTTCATTCATAAAAAAAAAACCCATTAGGTAATACTTTTAAAAGGAGGATGCACCGATGCTTCCTCCTTTATTATCTCCCCTTCATATGCTTATCCGGTAGTAGTTGGTTCAGTTTTCCCTAATTGGTCTGGCACATTTACTTTCTTTCTAGTTCTTGTTCACATTCAGTGTCATACCATGGCCCTATCTTCGGTTCTACCTATTTGATTGCTAGTGCAGTGATTTTGCTATGTCGATTTCATTAATTGGCGTGTATGGCTGAGTTTATGCATACACTTGCTTGTCCTCTAAGATAGAGCAAAGTTGATATCATATTGCTCCCATAGTAACAATGATGAGAAGTTGGGACATGAGGAATTGACTTTACAGGAAAAAGGAAATAGGAATTGCGAGGCAAACAAAACAGAATTGCTAAGTTTTTTCTTGACGACCTTGAAGACTTGAACTGTGGACCACATTGCGCTGAACTTAGTACTATGACGACAGCCTTTTGTCTCAAGAAAGTTGGGGTAAACTAGAGATGAAACCCAATAGAAACCTATGAGAACCCATAAAAGAAGTGATCAAGTACATGTAAACAAATTGAAGGAATGTAAATTAAGGTTCTGGTACATTGATTGCTGAATTCCATGCAGTCCTATAAAGGGCCAAATCTCTGGGTACATTCCAGTCCTGTAAGTCTCTTTTTACCACCTCCTCCCATGCCAACTCTGGTCGCCCCTACCCCTCCTAGTATTTTCGCTACTCTTTAGAATACCGCTATTCACTGGTGCTTCTGCAGGTCTCCGTTGGATATGTCCAAACCATCTTAGTCACTGTTGGACAAGCTTCTCTCAGTTGGTGCCACCCCTGCCTTATCACGCATTCCCTTGTTCCTAATCCGGCCCTTTATTGTATGGCCACACATCCACCTTAGCATGCGCATCTCAGTGACACTCATTTGTTGGATGTGTTATCTCTTAGTAGGCCAACACTCTGCTCCATATAAGATAGCCGTCCTATAGAACTTACCTTTGGCTTTTCTGGGACCTTCTTGTCACAGAGGATGCCAGATGCTTGCCACCACTTCATCCACCCTGCTTTGATTCTGTGGCTAACATCCTCATCTATACCACCATTACTTTGTAGCGTTGATTCCAAGTATCGGAAGGTGTCCCTCTTAGGCAGGCAATGGTGTCCCTCTTAGGCAATGGCAGACAAAAAGTGGACCACATTGTGCTGAACTTAGTACTAATAAGCACAAAATATTACTGAAGTTCGTGATACCATGTTTACTCCAACAGATTCCGATAGTACAATTTTTTGTGCATCCATTTGTTAAAGTTAAGGTCCTTAGTGAATATCGACTACTTAAGAGGAAATAATCCCAACACTGGATTGCTAACTGTGGTCATACGAGCAACTTTATTTTTTCTCTGTGGTATTATCTGTCTAACATTATTTGGTATGCTTTTCTAGACTGGGAAGTGGCAGTGGACATTTGAGGATAAACCAGTAAGCGTTTACTATGAGGAACATGAGCAGGGGACTGCTGAGAATGTGAAGAACATCCTTATGATCCCTACGATTTCTGATGTTAGCACAGTGGAGGAATGGAGGGTGGTCGCCAAAGATATTGTGACACGGAAAGGAGAACTCAGCTACCGTGCTACTATTGTTGATTGGCCTGGTCTGGGCTATTCAGACAGGCCATCACTGAACTATAATGCTGATGTGATGGAGAATTTTCTGGTTGAACTACTGAACTCACCAAATAGTCCTGTGGCGGATGCAGGTAAATCAGATTTTACTCTTTCAGTCAACTGGTAGTCTGTCATTACAAGCATCTTCCCTGGAATTAGTACTTGATTCTACACACTTTGCTTTCGTTGTGGTTATTTGGTTCACGAATATGACTCATTCTTCTATCCTTCATTGGTAGCTTACTACTTTACCTGCATATATGCTTATTGTAACCATTGTTATGAAAAGTATATGTATGGTTCAGACTGTTTAGTGGTTCAACCAGAGCCCCGAAGTAGTATGTTTGTGCTATGCACAAAATTATGCCTACCAACGTTATCAGTCATATCCAACTGAAATATTGTAGAGAAAGTGTTTCCAGGTTACATTCTTCTTGGCCAGTATATGATGTTGAAGTGTACATGTGGATAGCCCTTTCCATCAGTTCTGATTTTTGGTTGCGTTGGCTAGTGCACGAAGCTTAACATGGTATCAGAGCCTCAGGTCTTGAGTTCGAGTCCTGGCTTTCGCAATTTATCGAAAGATTACTGCTGCCACCTCTGTGTCCACTGACTCTGAGTCTATTCATGTGTTGACTTCCCGCGTCACACGTGAGAAGAGGGGGTGTTGAAGTGTATATGTGGATTGCCTAGCCCTTTCCATCTGTTCGGACTTTGGGTTGCGTTGGCTAGTGCATGAAGCTTAACACATGAAAGCTGGCTGGCCACTTTATACTGGCATCTTACGGTTACGGTTCTGAACGCAATTATCGTATGTTAGTACTTCGTGGGTAGAGTAGCAATGTAGTTAAAGGAAGCTTATAGAGTTCAGCAGAACAGCCAAAGCCACCATGGGAATATTCTCTTGTCAATGTTAACAAGTACTCCCTCTGTAAACTAATATAAGAGCGTTTAGATCACTACTTTAGTATTCTAAACGCTCTTATATTAGTTTATGGAGGGAGTAGAACAGATTGACTGCTTTTGTCAGTACGATTTTCAATTATTCAGTAATGGCAATCAATTTGAAAATTTTGTTCTGTTCGAATCTCAGTAGTGACTAACGATGTGGGTGTACACTTGCACTGTCTACACTATGTTCAGATGGTGAACTGGTAGTTGTTGGAGGTGGTCATGCAGCAACCATAGCTATCCGTGCAGCTGGGAAGGGCCTTATCAGACCATCTGCGGTTGCTGCTGTTGCACCTACTTGGGCTGGACCCCTTCCCATTGTATTTGGCCGAGGTTCTGATATGGAAACAAGGTACTAAACTTGCGCTTACTAATTCTTCTGGTATTACGTATATTTGCCAGAGAATATTTTTATAGGCACTCTTGTGTTCTGTCATCTGTGCAACTTTGTGTATCTCAAATCAGGTGGAGGCAGGGCACTCATTTGGTTAAGAGTTTCTTTTAAGATAATAGCATAATACCATGATCACCACTACTAATGCACTCAGTTTGCATTTTTTTTGTGCTGTCTTGACTACAAAATCTGTAGACACTCCATTTACAAGCCTCATGCCTGTGGGCTATGGCTATATTCCCCGACCTTTTCCTCACAATATTTATTGTTCATTGTGTATGTCAATTGTCAAGGGTGAATATACAAAATGTGGTATACAGATGTGATAGGCATGAAACATACCCAGAACCGTAAGGTTTGTGAAGCTGTCGAAACATTAAGATATGCAACCGGACTATAGGAGAAAATACTCCCTTTTGATCATCATTATACTGTATCAAAGTGTACCTCATCCTGCCTTTTATTCTGTAGTGTTCATGCCTATCAGTAGTACTATCACATGCCTTTAGGTAGGTTGGAGCATCTCGTTCAACAAATAGTAAATCTGCTAGTTGGTTCAGTACAAATCTTTCAGTTGCAACACTGTTAGTAAAATCTTCTACGTGGTTTAGTACAGATTTGCATTTAGTTGCAGCACTGTTTTGCATACATATCTTTTCGAATGTAGGCAGTTTCAACATGGTGTTGTGTAGGCCCCACAGCTAGGGTGCAATTGAGAAAATGTTTGTGTACGAACGAGCCTGCCTTATGCAGTGATTTCATTAGTTATGTTTGGCATTGGTTGTCATTATGGAATTGTCTCTGTCTTTGCACATGGAAAGTACCGTACCATTTGCAGGCACTTCATTTTCCAAATTGGTTTAGTGGCTTTATGAGAAAGGAGATTATCATCTTTTGTGCTCCAGTACTGATTTACATGTGTAGCCTCACGCATTTAACTAATGTTGATATACATGTATAACTGATTAGTGAAGTCTGTGATGGAGGATTGTAGGTGTGACCTAAAGCAGTATGCATTGAAATCACACAGAATGAATACTGATGTACTAGATAATACGTGATATGATCACCCCTATTAGCTATTTTTCTACAGATACCCGGCCTGCTAGTGCATAAGATTCAAGTTGATCGCACTAAAATAACTTTTGACCTGTCAATAACAGGTACGGGCTTCTACGAGGAACCCTCAGGGCCCCAGCCATCGGCTGGATGATGTACAATGTTCTGGTGAGCAACGAAAAGTCCATCCAGTCCCAGTACAAGTCCCATGTGTATGCCAACCCTGAGAATGTGACACCGGAAATCATCGAAAGCCGCTACGAATTGACCAAAAGAAAAGGCGCGCGATACGTCCCTGCCGCGTTCCTGACGGGCCTTCTCGACCCTGTCCAATCGAGGGAAGAGTTCCTGCAGCTGTTTGCCAAGTTGGACGGAGATGTCCCTGTCTTAGTGGTGTCGACGCTGAATTCCCCCAAGAGGTCCAAGGCCGAGATGGAGGCTCTCAAGGGCGCCAAGGGCGTGACCAAATTCGTGGAGGTCCCGGGCGCGCTTCTGCCACAGGAAGAGTACCCCTTGGCCGTTGCAGAGGAGCTCTACGACTTCCTGCAGGGATCATTCTCGTCGAAAAGATGAACTGCACTTGTGAGGAAACTACACCGGGGTGACCCTGACTGAGTTCATCGACTCGTATCGCCTTTCGCCGGTAAATCCATCGACGCGCCATGTTGTTGTACCCGAGCTTTTTAGAAACAGCAAAGCAGCAGCATCAGTTCCTGGATGCCCTGCTTCTGACGGAGCTGACGTCCACAGCTTCAAATTGTGTAAAAAAGCATACTGCCCTGATCAATAATTGCAGTTCACAGTTAAGCCCATCCTCGTGGTGCCCGTTCACAGTTCACCTTGCATCATCAGCCGATGGCGTCCATTCATTGCACATGGAGGTAGCAGCTCTCTCCCAAGTGAAGACCCTGGCCGGGTTTTCTTCTCATTGATGGCAAGTACATGTCCTACCACTGCAAGCTAGGCACTGGTCTCCACAGGTAAACGTCTCTTCGCTCTTCCTTGTCCGACCCGTACATTTCACCTAGCCAGCCCTAGGCGACGACGGCGCGCTGGGCAGCGCGGCGGCGACGTCATTGAGCAGCGCTCTTTCGCCGCCGGCGAATCAATGCTTGAAGCTGAGAGGTGCCTGCTCGCTCGCTGTTGTACGTATCTGGGTTCTGGAAGCAGAAGCTCAGTCCGGTACGCACGCACGTTGCAGAGGGCGGTCGTGCAGGCAGATTCTTGATCGATAATTATTGGGGCGTGATCCCAGCGGCTGGCCGTGCCGCGGCCATCAATGCCGCATTTAGTGAAGCCTCTCGAGGCCAGCGGCGACCCCCGGCACGCAACCGCGCCCTCGCCGGGCTCGGTCCCGGCCGCCGTGAAACCCTGAGGGCTACGCGGCGGTGTCGGCATGGTCCACGGGGTCGCCGTCGAGGGCGCCCACGTGGCGCCCCGACGGGGCCTGAGAGGGACGGGCATTCAAGGCGGTCGAAAGGGAGGCCGGGGGTGGCAAGTGAGGTGTCCCGGTTCCGGAGGTGGACTTGCTGTGCGCCGGTGCTCCATCATGATCCTGATCCCTCCCGCGCTTGATGACGGTCCATGCAATGCAAGAGTGTGGGCGCCGGCTACTGTGGAGTCGTAGCGTCGTCCGGTCCGCGGGCTTAAATGCCGCGAGACGGGTAGGGTCTTCGGTGGGTGTATGCCTGGTGGATGTGTACTGGACTGTGGCAGTGGCAGTGGCAGGACGAACACGCCCGTATGCGTGTGCGCGGTGCGCTTCTCCCGTTGTGGCTGTTTAAGATTGCGTGGAGTGTTCGGGCTCAAGGCATCCAGAGCCTGGATGATAGCGCTCCCGGTGTTCTCTCGTGCGCAACCGAAACACCGGAGCAAGAGGATTCCAGGCAAAGCTACAAGGACCGGGCGGAACGAGAACGGAAAAATTCAGGCACATGTCACCCATCTCCAGCTTACTGTAGTTCGCTTGACCCCACGTATATATAGCCGTGACAAAAAGCATCGCTTGTTTTGTGCCAATGCGTCTACGAAAAGTCCACCGGGAGCAGGGACAGGACAGCACCAACAATGCAAAAAATAGGCAGCAAACCGCAAACGGGCTTATTAATTCTTCCGCATGGGGACAAGCGTCAGCTGTTAGGGCCATGCAAGCAACTGCCAGTGCCATCCATGCCGATGCCGATCACCACCGACTCCTAACAATTCCAAGTTTGCTTCGCGATCCCTGTAACCCTTTCTGGTTGCTCCCGTCGATCGTCTCGGACGGCCTCTCAGCACGAGTTTCCTCTTCGGCTCATGGCTTCAGATTTAAGATGCAAGCGGCGTGCGGTCCAAGCCTGCTAAATCGGTCATGAGACCAGAGCTACAACCGATTTCTCCAATTATTGAGTGAAAAGCTGCTTCATATGACTTCACTTCACTTTGGCGTCCAATGTTTTCTCTTCAAGTTGGTTTTTCTTGTCGGGGGGTTTTCTTCTTCTCTCGGTGGTGTAATATTGCGCTAATCCTGTGGGGTGCTATGTACTTGTTGTATATTCGGATGCTTAGCCATCTGAATTGTCTAATGGTCGAAGAACAACAACATCTTCTATTTGTGCGCAAATCGAGAGCGGCGCACAGATGCAATAGAGTGGAAATGAAATGGAAAGACAGAAGATAACAGTAGTCTGACACAAAAGGAATGGATTACAACATTAACAACAATTCACATTCCTTTTTAATGACAAAGCAGCGCTTCTGACAAGTTCTCCAGAAAAAAAAAAGGGTGGAGCGCTGTTTGTGAAGCATATTTTCTTCAGACCGTCTGCTGTAAACCAAATGGTGGATAGATAGGAGTAAGTTACTGTTCTTTTTGTTGACGACGGGTAAGTTTTTAACCAAGGGTACATGTCCCGGGATAATAAAGGAACTTCTCTATAGCAGGTGAACCATTAACCCATTATCTTAGGTAACATTGTACAAACACAATGCACACACCACGACAAACTCGAACCAACACCAGGAGAACAGATGGACATAAGGATATTTTGAATCAGTGGTGATGGATATCCTAAGAGATTCACACTATTAAGAAGTGCATCATTCGTTATTTCATTATTTACTCCATGAAGCACACTAATCTTGAACTGGTGGCTGCAAACCAACTACTGTACCTCATAATATAACAAAAGCTGAAAGAATATTTTCAAGAGCTTTTGTTATTGTAGCTCTTGTAGCCTGACGTGTGATACTTATCATTTGGGTATTAGAATGCACGGATCGACACTACTTTCTTAATAAAAGGTGCCATAGGATGTGAACACCAATAAGAAATTGAGCCCCCAAATTTACTCAATCAAGCACAAAAATCTTGAACCGTTGGTGGTGAACTAGTGTGCTACAAGATTAACATTTTTTCGAGGAGGCTTTTCTGTAATCGGTAAACCATTATCCCAACTAACTTCATTTCATTCCATAAAAAAATATACGAAATAATGAAAATGGGAATTAGAGCCCGCGGTACCAAAAGGGATGGGTGGGAATCATAGTTCTAATTACAGGACATGCCTAGCTAACCCGGATGATGACACATGCAAGATGTAAGATACTCACCACCGACTCCGTGAAGCACCCATGTGTTGAATGGCTGGCCACAAACTAAAATCTTCGACATGTACTACTAGACGGAGGATGTTGACATTGGTAACAAGTGGAACATAGACCCTAGGATGCCTAGTAACATCAAAGATACATGAAGGACTACTCTCCAAATCAAAAGTGATAAATAGGTGCCCTAGGATGTTAACACCAAAAAGAAACAGAGCAATAAAATTTACTCCATGAAGCAACATTTTATTGAGGTGAAACAATGCTAGAAAGTTAGCATTACTCGAGGAAGATTTTATGTAACTGTTTAACTATTATCCCAACTAACTTTGTTCAATTCTCCAACGCAACATACACACCAAATGAAACCTGGAAATTAGCCACCATAACACCAGAAAAGGACGGATGGCAATAATAGTTTGAATTAGATGAGATGCCTATCGGTAATTCTCTAGGATGCGGACATAGGTGAAATGATATAGTAGGACACTCACCATAGACTCCATGAAGCACCCATGTGTAGGATGCTGACATATATAAGATGATTAGTAGTCAATTTTGTATTACTCCTCTTAGGCACTGTCAAAATTCCGTAAGTCACTTTATTGCGAATTACGCATATTTGACAGCTGACACGGTTGTCTAGCTCCGATCTGGCATGATGATGTACAAGAGATGTGTTGTTTGAATTGTAATTTTGATGGATTCGTAATCGAATTTTTCATTCGCAAGAAAAAAACCTAGGATGCCGACACATGCAAGATGTAAGGCACTCCCCATCGGCTCGAGGAAGCACCTAGGTTTGCATCATTGGCGACAAACCAAAATCTCCGCAAGGTACCTTATATAGAGGAAAAATATATCAGAAAATCAAAATAAAATCTAATCAATAAGGATTTCCCCTAATCAATTAGATTTTATGCATCACCTACACAATAACCGCAAACTGGCAACGAGTAGCATCGAAGTGGTGACGTAAAAATAACACACTTCAAACAAATCAGAGGTGGTTATGATGCTATGAACCACTACATCAATGTCTAGATCGAGGACGTTAGCACCATTAAGAAGTGTAGCAAACTGCCTAGGATGCCTAGTAACATCAAAATGTAGATAAAGTGACCAATCAGAGGTGATAAATAGGTGCCCTAGGATGTTAACAACAATAAGGAACATAGCACTCAAATTTACTCCATGAAGCACAAAAATCTTGACTCTTGAGGTGAACCAATGCTATAAAATTAGCATTTACTCGAAGAAGCTTTTCTGCAATCACTAAACCATCATCCCAACTAACTTTGCTTTATTTTATAAGGAAATATACACGACGAGATAACCGAAAATTAGACACATGGACGACAACAATAGTTTGAACTACATGAATGTCTAGGTATGCTAGCTCATGATGACACAAGATTTACTAAGGCACTTACCATCAACAACATGAAGCACCCAGCATCTCTAGTCATGAACCAAATGCTGGGGGGGGGGGGGTAGTACCTTTTTTCAGAGCTATAGTATACAAGGAAGAACGAAAGCAAATATGAAATCTAACAAGCCGTTCTGTTAAACAGCTAGATTTCACACATGATCAAAACACAGGTAAGCTCAACACAACAACCCTGAAACTAGCAATGAGTAGCGTCAGAGTGGTCAGTTAAGAATGACACATTCCAATCGAACCAGAGGTAGTTATGATGCTATGAACCGTTATATTAGATCGACGAAGTTGACACTGGTAATAAGTGGAGCACACTCTCTAGATTGCCTAGTGACATCAAAATGCATCGATAAGGACCACCCTATGATTTGGATGTGATAACTAGGCCCCTAGGATGTTAACACCAATAAGAAACAAAGCACTCAGATTTACTCCATGATACAGAAAGATCTTGAGATGAATCAGTGCTACAAAGTTAGCACTTACTCCGGTTGTAAACTAATATAAGACCTTTTAGATCAAACTAATATAAGATCTAAAAGATCTAATATTAGTTTACAGCGGGAGTACTTGATAAGCCTTTTTTTAATCAGTAAACAAGGTTGTCAGAATTATGATTTTGAATCTGATATGAGCTTCGATGGTAGGATCGCAAATCATAGAACCTTAACTATCAGAATCGATTCTACTAACCAAAAGCATAGAATCAGAGTGGTTAATTTGGATCGTAAAGTTGTAGAATAGCACAATACAATCGCAATTCTGACAACCTTATCAGTAAAGCACCATCCCAACTAACTTCGTTTCATTTCATAACGCAATACACACACCAAGACGGATGAAAAATAGACACACGAATAACAACAATCGTTTGCTAGGTACGTAATGAAAAGTAATAATATCTCAAGAGCAAGAAGAATTAGAAAAAGTGAAACAATTCTCTTGCAAGGATGAAAAGTGGAGTATTCTTGGAACATGACTTACAATTTTCACTTACCATCACGTGCAACACATGTCCATTTGTCCATTTGATAATAAAAAATTATTTCCAAGATTATTTGTAATTAACATCAGTACAAGTTTAATTGTGATTAATGTAATTAATGTTGTTTCCAAATTACGGTTAATGAAATTAATGTGTTTTCGAATTGCCTATGATGTGATGGATACATCATTAAAACAACGTGAGACGTTAGCTATAGATTGTTGAATGGCTGCGAACATTTGAATTCGTCAAACCCGTGCTTTTGTAACTAGTAATATCCAAAATCAATTTTTTTTTGAGTTGAAAACCAATTGTTTAGTAAATTTTACCGTGAACAAGATGAAGCACCCACGTGCTGCAGCGCTGGCCACAGACCAAATGCTTCCGGTACAGTAGACTACTTTTACCACTTTCAAATATATTCATAATCCTGTCACACTAGAGGCTTTGGCAGTAAGAGAGACGTTGGTAATCACGGAAGATCTTTATGTTTAGAAGATTCAAGTGGCGTCAGATTGCAAGAATGTGGTGATTGATATAAAGCAGGGATTGTCAGCGGATCATGGGGCTATTATGCATGAAATTATAGAGCGATCAATTGTTTTTCCCGATTGTAATTTCATGCACGAGATTATGAGCTCGAATTTCGAGTCTCACAATCTCGCTAGCTAGGCACGCACTTTTACTTGGGCTTGACGCCGTACTCCCTCCGTCCGGTGAAAAGTGTGCATCTAGAGATTTTAGGACAAATTATGGAGTCAAGTAAAAAATGCATTGGAAAGGTGCAAGCCATCATCTCTCTCCTATTTAATTACCCAACCCCCAATGAGCTAAGTGCATGTAAAAATTAAGAAGACCATGTGTAGATTGTTATTGGTCTTGATTACCGTGTGATGAGAGAGAAGTACTTTAATGTGCATTGGGAAGTTAGAAGTACACTTTTTTGTGGACAAATTTTGAAGCTAAACGTACACTTTTCACCGGACGGAGGGAGTATTTGGTTAGGCCGATCTGGGGACTTGAGTTTTATTACTGTAAATGTTGTGACAATTTAAATAAAGCCTAGCGAGAATATCTCAAAAAAAAGTAGACTACTTTTAAGGCTACACAAAAGGAAGAATAAAAGAAAATGGAAATAAGCAAGCCATTCTTCTTAATTGAAATACTCCCTTAGTTTCATAATTTTATCGTGGTTTTAGTTCAAAGAAGAAATTATGGGACCTACTAGGAAGTACAGTAGATTTCACGACACACCTTAGCCCAACACAGGAGCCGCGAACTGGCAACGAGTAGCATCGTAGTGGTCAGGGCATCTACAATGCCAAGCGCTTATGTAGGCGCTTAGAGAGGAAAAATAAATAGCAAAAAATCAGAAGTAAATCTAAGCGCTATCTCTTGCATTGGTAGACGCTAACTTAGAGGCGCTAAATACGGATCTGAGACAAGGCCGAGAGGTATCGTGCGTGAAAGAAAAATAGCAAGCGCTCGAAGCAATAGTTGGCGTCTACGCGGCACCTGGCGCCAGGAATTGACGAGGAAACTGCCGATTAGCCGGGAATAATTTCCTAGCGCTCCTCGCTAGCGCCCGGTAAGAAGTGGATGACACTCGCCACTGATTCCACGACCGAGAGAAGCGACCGTGCGGGTCCGTGGCGAGATGGACGTGGCCCCCTCGCGCGCGCTCGGGAGCATTCGCGGCGCTCGGCGGCAGATCCATCGTCGGTCGCTTTCGGGCTTGAATCCAGTGAAAAGCGCGGCCCATGCGCACCGGCGACTCGACACGTCCAGCGCGGCGCTGCGGCTTCGTTTCGTTTCGTTTCACACTTCGGCCCTGTAGACTGTAGGCCGTGCCGTGCCGTGCCTTCCGCGAGCCGACAGCTGATCCATCCGCGGGGTCCTTTTCTTGCTGTTATCCTCCGTGCGTCGTCTGGTGCTTTTCCCATTGAAATCCTGTTGACAAACCTCCCTCAGTTTTTGTCCTTCTTACGGTTGAGCGGTTTTATGAAGAATTTCTGCGCCGGATCTTGGCGATTAATGGGGCCTGAGCTCGATCTTCGTCTTTTATTTGTTCTCGGAAAGAACATCTTTGCGTCGAAACACCACCGTAACTTTCTACTAAGTCAGCGACCCTTAGTGCTTGATTGGTTTGCTATCAACATTTTGCATTGCCAATATTTGGCAAAATCTTCTTCGGAAGCAGGGATTCCCTAGCACCTGTCGGAATTGGGCCGCCGCCCTGCTATGCTCTTCCTCCTCGCGCATCCTGCTGAATGGGGTTGCTGGCGAACCAATCATCCATGGTTGTGGCCTTCGGCAAGGCGACCCTTTGTCTTCGCTTCTCTTCGTCCTCGCGATCGACCCTCTCCATAAACTACTCGAGGTGGCCACTCGAAAAGGGCTATTGCACAAAATCTGTGGCCGAAGCATGGCTTTGCGCACCTCTCTCTACGCCGATGATGTTGTTGACTTTTTGGCCCCAAGCGACGTCGACAACCTCTCCAACATCTTGCGGTTACTTGGAAACGTCACTGGTCTGTGAACTAACTTCTTGAAGAGTTCGGTCGCCCCAATTCGGTGCGGGGCCATCCAACCTGGCGCATGTCACCCAAAGCTTACCTGCCGTGAATGCTTCTTTCCCCATCAAATATTTGGGCCTGCCCTTATCTGTGTGGCAGCTCAAAAGTGTTGACTTCCAGTTCCTCTTGGACAAGGCGGCGGCCAAGTTAGGCGGTTGGGACGGCCAAAATATTACCGTCATTGGGAGGACGGTCTTGGTCAAGTCCGTGCTCTCCTCCTTGGCGGTTTACTTCATCACCCCGCTCATTGTGTCGATGACCACCCTACAACAGCTCACAAGGCTACAAAGGGCCTTCTTTTGGGCACGATCAGATAAGACAACCGGTGCCAAGTGCAAGGTGAATTGGGATATTGTGTGTAGGCCATCTGAGTTTGGGGGCCTAGGTGTGCTCAACACGGAGAAATTTGCAAGGGCACTAAGGCCGCGATGGCTTTGGTTTGAGTGAAAGGATCCGTCCAAGATGTGGGTCGGTTTGGGGAACCCATGTGACGACAAGGACTGTGATCTTTTTACGCCTTCTCCACCAACACTATTGGCAATGGTGCCCGCAAACCTTTTTGGGATGCTCCTTGGGTGCAAGGTAGAAATCCCAAGGACATTGCTCTGCTCATTTATGGTGCCGCCACAAGGAAGAATTGGAAAATCAGAGAGGCTCTCTTGGACAATGCGTGGATATCCAAAATAAAGTTGTCACACAATTACTCGATTGATCATTTCAGCCAATTCCTCCAACTTTGGTCTAGCATACAGGGCTTCCAGTTGCAACACGATGTAGAGGACGAGATTGTGTGGAAGCATACTGATAGTGGGCTCTACACCGTTGCTTCCGACTACAAGGCTCAGTTTCATGGCATGATCTGCTCGCCTCTGCAGCATGCTATTTGGAAATTTTGGGCCCTCCCAAAGTTAAGTTCTTCGCTTGGCTGGCCGCCCAAAATAGAGTGTGGACCGCTGACTGATTGGCCAAACGCGGATGGCCAAACTGTGGCATTTTCCCTCTCTGTAGGCGTGAGCATGAGACGGCCGATCACCTTCTCTTGCGATATCAATTTTCCATCTGGATCTGGAACATGATCAAGGTGTGGCTGCAACTTGAAAACATTGATACCTCCAGCTGTCAGCACTTTGAATCCGCCAAGATTGAACATTTCACTTTTGCCAGAGGAAAAGGTGGAACACCAACACTAAGTTTCCTGGAACATTTCACTTTTGGATGCGCAAGAAAATATTGTTTCGTGGAACATTTCACTTTTGCCACTCTTGGATTTTGTAGCTCTCATGCTATGTTCCACACCAACACTATTTGAATCCACACTATGTTATAATAAATATGTATCTCTCATGCTATGTTCCACACCAACTCTATGTTTCCTGGAACATTTCACTTTTGCCACTCTTAGATTTTGACAATTATCACAATTGCCATTTTGCGGCAAAAGCAGCATAATTTTATTTCATTTTTGCCACTCTTAACTTTTGACAATTATCACAATTGCCACACTGAAATTTTTGTTTTTGCCACGGGAATGGCAATTGTGATAATTTTTAAAAACTAAGAGTGGCAAAAGTGAAATGTCAAAATCTAAAGTGGCATAAGGAAAATTGGCAAAATCTAGAATGGCAAAAACAAAATTTTCCCTAATTAATATATGAGGCAAATCTTTTGCCTCCTTTCAAAAACAAAAAAGTTGCCAAAATTTGACAATCATTTGTAAGATTGACAACGGAAATTGATATATGCAACTAATATCTAACGAACATTTGGCAGTTGCCAAAATTTGGCATGCTGACTTTTGACATCAAATCAGTTAGGCTCTTATTTTAATATGAAGCAAGTACTTGCCACATGGAAAATTGAGAAATGACTGCAATTCCCCTAAAAGTTCATATGTAGTGTAGCGGCGTGGCGCCTTTGACCCTTTTGATTGCACACCATGCCATGTACGTACATTCTGCCCAAACCGGACATGCTTCTAGTCGCATGTGCAAACCAGAACTGATTATTTCGTTTTGATGGCGGCGGTGGTGCGCAATCTGGGATATCCCTCGCTGTACCGCAAAAGTTTTTTTTTTTTGAGCATCAGTACAGACGCAAGCGCTCATATACACGCGCATACACTCACCCCTATGAACGCACACACGCACACCTTACCCCTATGAGCACCCCCGAGAGACTGAGCCGGCATATCATCTTGAGATTTACGAAGTCGTCTACTGTCCATCCATGAACGGTTGGAGACGATTTATACGTTAATTTGTAGGTATATGTATAGGTATATGCATGGCCGCACCCACATGCATGCATGCATGCATGTTGTTTGTTTGTTGCGTATGAACGTACGTTGCCAAGTTTCTTGTATGCTGACACCACCACTTCGTCGTCGTGTCCTCACTGCTCTTGTCCTGGTCCCAGCAAATACAACAAATGGTCTATGGGGATGTAACCATAAAATAAGATAATGAAGTTTGAACCAACATTCGATTTGACTTACGAACCTTCTCATGTTCAATGCAATCAACTTATGGATGTGCAAGAAAATATTGTTGGTGGAACATAGTTTCTCTTATAACATAGCATGAGAGCTACATATTTCCTTGACAGAGGAAAAGGTGGTACAAGAAAAAAAAGTGTACAAAGGGATAAAACTAAAGAGTAGCAAATATGGGGCAGAGCCGCGCCAGGGGTAAAACACCATTTTGTACATTGGACTAAATTAGATAATTACGACAAGTTAGCCTTTTTCTTACATTTCATCTCACATATACGCATTTCCATCA
>LR738713.1:521754177-521765439 GCA_902687465.1 Secale cereale | reverse complement strand
TTCCATCAACATTTTTCTAGGATAGGGGGGGGGGGGGATAGCTCTCCACAGCTAGCATGCCCCTCAAAGTCACGTTAAACAAAGTTGCATCCCAAAGCACATCCTACCAGGTGAAATCATAATTTGCGGAATGTCATAAAAGCTTGATAAAATTTACACATGTAAACATTATGCCTTTGTGTGCATATAAAGTTTATGGCAAAATAAAGATTTGTTCTATGTGTTAAGAAACAAGTTTAGCCTAAATACGAACTAAGCCGCTTAGATGGTTAGGTTCCTTGCGGTGGCACTAGACCTGTCCATGGGCAGCCCAGCCCGGTCGGCCCGACCTGACCCGGCCCGAAAAAGCCCAACCCGGCCCGACCTTGTCCACGGCCGGGCTCGGGCCTAGATTTCAAGCCCGACGGCCAGGCCGGGCGGGGCCTGAGCCCGTCAAATTTGCTGATTAACGAAGAGGCCTGGCCCGTGGCCCGACGGGCTTTTAGTGTGATGGGCCGGGCTCGGGCCTGGTTTTTTACGCCAGGCTTTGGTAGGCCCGGCCCGAAGCCCGGCCCGGCCCGACTGATGGCCAGGTATAGGTGGCACCCCCAAGTTTATGACCTAGATTTGACATGGGTCTTGCATATTGTCTGAATTTATTCCAGGTTCTTCAGTGCTATTCTTTCGGTTCTATGGCGGGCCCGTCGACTACGAGGTGCTTGTCGTGACTTCGTCAATCTCAAAACCCGTCGGCTTAGTCTCTCAATGGTGCTCATATGGTTAGGGTTGCATGTGTGTGTTTGTAACGATAAGTGCTTTTGCGTGTTGTTAGTGTCTGCACAATGTTTATAAAAAAACATGTTATGCTTAAACATACTTCCTCTTTTCCAGGACAAGAAAACTGTCTTTTACAGCAACCGAAAACACAAGCATATATACGAAAATTAGATATTATGTTGGTGTTTTAAAACCCCAAACAAATTTACTGTTCAATCTCAGAAGCATGTGCTTCATGACCTATTTTTGGAACCAAAGGTGATTGTATAGTGCGTATTCTAGAACACCATTAATGCATTGGAAATGGGATGACTGTAATTCAATCGCCAATCAAATGAAAAAAAAGTACGATTGCACATGATTTCACAAAAAGAGTTAAGTAAGAAAATTATGTAAATGTTACCACTTTGCGAGTGGCCAAGTATGCCACTTGACGCGTACATCGCCCAACAAGTGATGTTGAAATTTGTTTTCGAAAGAAAGCAGGTGATGTTTTTTCTGAGACAAAGGCAATAAATAAGTAGCCCCCACTCTATACAGCTTCTTACCACGTGTAGAGGTGGGCCAACGGGCGTTTACTTAGCCCATTAATTTTGTAAAGTAGATTGTTAATGACGTTCTCCATCCCTTGAGTGATTTTTTCCTCGCCTACAACATCTTTTAAGAGCAATTTTAAGATGCTCCCTCTTATCCCCTCTTTTCGTAACAGAGGTAAGAAGGCAATCGGACAATGCTAAATGCCTTTTCTAAAGCCAACAATACTGAATGCTGGTCAGTGATGACCCCCCTCCCCTCCACCAAAGAAAAGGAAGAATAAAAAAAATGATGAGCACGTCAAAATCAAAAAGGAAAAATAAAAAAGAATGCTCTCCACACAAATGTTACAGAATTAGAAATTATAGTTAAGTGATTTCTAGTCTTCTCTTTAATTCATAAGTTGATCCGTCAATGATATGGTTTCCAACTTTCTATTTCATTCGAAATATCTTTTTTGTTGTTGAGAAAATTCCATTTGAAATATTTTTTTTTGAGACAACCTCGCGAAGCTTTTATTAAATCATCACAATGTTTACAGGGACGAAAGTAAGATCCCCTGGTTGGCCCAACCACACATGGCGGCCAAACCCGAGCGATAAAGTGTGCTTCGCTAGATTGTGAGCTTCAAAATTTGAGCTCCTAAACTCATGGCTAAAATTACAAAAATCAAACGCTAAAGAGTGGTTTATAATTTCATGCACAATCGCTCCATATGATGATGCATTATCCTTCTTCAGATCCTCCACCACATTCTTGCAGTCCGACGCAACATGAACACGCCTCTGGTAGAGATCTTCAGCTAGCGCTAAACCTTCCCTTATTGCGATAGCTTCAAGAATCTGTGGATCGGTAACGTGTCTTACCACTAGTACTGATGCTCCCAGAAACGTACCTTCTGAGCTTCTGCATAAAGCCCCGACTGCCCCACATCTAGCATGCCTCGGAGCAGCAGCATCAACATTGATCTTGACACAAGTAGCGGCTGGAGGCTGCCATTGCGATGGCCTGTTTACGTTCTGAACTCTGTGCCGAACCTCCTTCATGTTGATCAAGTTAATGTCTTGAAGATAGCTCGTTATGAAACCATATATGGCATGTGGCGGTTGGAAAGTATCTTCATAAATCGCTTTCCTCCGAGCCCTCCAAATAGCCCACAAGATGACTATCATATGTGCAAACATGTCTCTGCTCATTATTTCACTTAGCGCAAATAGCCAGTCTTTGGGATTTTTTTCTTGTCTGTCCACTAGATGGTGAACCAGCTCCTCCGGTGCTAAGGCCCATACACTGCTCGACATCGGGCACATGAGAAGGGCATGTCTCCATGAATCAATTGCCCCACACAAAGAGCAGTTGTCCTCGGTGGCCATGTTCCGGTGCTTCAACAGGTCCGCAGTAGGCATTGATCGTCGCGCCAGCCTCCACACAAACATTCTGAGCTTTGAGGGAACTTGAATATGCCATATATTGCTCCACTTGTCCGCCTCACCATGCACAGATGATGAGCCCTCATCTTCATTCAGCCAAGCCTCACGTTCAAGTTTAGTGCGTAGAACCATGCGATAAGCGGACCGTACACTGAAAACATCTCTCGCTTCCTCATGCCATGCCCAGAAATCATCTACCTGGCGAGTACACAAGGGGATTTTGAGTATCATGTCCGCATCGAACCTGGTGAAAGTCCCTCGGATCACATCTTCCTTCCAGGTAGCCGTGGTGTGATCAATGAGCTCAGAGACCAGTCTTGGTGGATCATGAGAGAGAGAGAGAGCAGTTATTGGCCGTTTAAGCCCATCTCTTGGTAACCAGCTATCCCTCCATATGTCCGTAGTTGTGCCATCACCAATTCTCCTCACAATCCCTTGTGCCATAATATCACGCCCATCCAGGATCGCATGCCAAATCTGGGAGGGGTGCGGCCCGAGCTCAGCATCAAGAATCGAGCCCCCTGGGAAGTAGACAGCCTTCAGAATCCGTGAGCTCAGAGAGGACTCTCCCGTAAGCAACCTCCAGGCTTGTCGGGCCAGCAATGACAGGATGAAAATCTCCAAGTCCCGAAAACCTAGACCGCCAAGGTGTTTTGGTCTAGTCATAATGTCCCATGCAACCCAGCTAGGCTTGCGCTTCCCATGTTTGCTTCCCCACCAGAACTGTCTAATGATAGACATGATATTCTCACAAAGGCCTCTTGGTAGACGAAAACATGACATCGAATATACTGGTATTGCCTGAGCCACCGACTTGATTAGTACTTCCTTGCCTGCCGAGGATAGAAGCTTCTCAATCCAGCCTTTGATCTTCTCCCACACACGGTCCCTCAGATATTTGAACGTACCATTTTTTGAGTGGCCTACGTCAGTTGGCATACCCGGGTAGCGTTCACTCAGCGACTCCTTGTGCACATGTAGGATATTTTTCATGGCATCCTTTATGTTCTCGGGGCACTTCTTACTGAAAAATATTGAAGACTTCTCATGATTAATCCTCTGTCCCGAAGCTGCACAATAGGTTTCTAGAAGGTTTGACACCACTCCTGCACCCTCTACATTGGCCTTGAATAGCAACAGGCTGTCATCTGCAAACAAAAGATGGTTAACAGTGGGAGCCGTTGGGGCCACCTTAATACCTGCAAATGATGACGACGAACTGGATTTAAGGAGGCACGAAAGGCCCTCTGCTGCAATCAAGAATAAGTAGGGGGAGATTGGGTCTCCCTGCCGGATTCCTCTGGAAGGATTGAAAGATTCAAGCTTCTCCCCGTTTACTATAACCGAGAAAGAAACTGAGGATACCATGCTCATGACTGTATCTATCCATACTCCGGCAAATCCTAGTTTAGTCATGATGGCTTTTAAATATGACCATTCCACTCGATCATAGGCCTTCATCATGTCTAGTTTTAAAGCACAATAGCTATTTGATTTAGACCTGGAGCGTTTCATAAAATGCAGACACTCATATGCACTAATAATATTATCTGTTATAAGTCTTCCCGGAACGAAAGCTGACTGCTCTTCTGAAATTATGTCTGGAAGGATCAGTTTCAATCTGTTTGATACCACCTTGGATGCAATTTTATAAATGACATTGCATAGACTTATTGGCCTGTATTGAGACATAAGCGTGGGATTAGTTACCTTGGGGATAAGGACCAGAATAGTGTCACTTATGCATGCAGTGCTGTCCTCCCCACGTAATATTCTCAGGACAATCTCTGTTACCTCCCCTCCGCAAATGTCCCAATGTCGCTGGTAGAAGTGAGCAGGAAATCCGTCGGGGCCCGACGCTTTCGTTGGGAACATTTGGAAAAGAGCCACTTTTACCTCATCCTTTGTATAAGGTGCACATAGGGAAGCATTCATCTCATCCGTCACCTTCCTAGGAACATGAACAAGCACAACATCCATGTTCTGCACCTCTTCAGCGGTATACAAACTCTGATAGAACTCATTAACCATAGCCCGAAGCTCAGACGGGTCATCCACAATCACTCCAAGAGAGTTCTGCAGGGCCTTAATCATGTTTTTCTTTCTACGGATGCTAGCTCGGAGGTGAAAGAATTTGGTGTTTCGGTCGCCCGCCGATAACCACTCCACTCTTGCCCTCTGCTGCCACATAACTTCCTCTCGGTGATATAGCTCGATGAGCCTCTCATTAATTTTCAGCTCCGCATGAGAGGGGGCCACTCGCAGTGGATCACCGCGGAACTCCTCTAGATTCTTTTTCAGCTTTTTTATTTCCTTTCTAACGCTGCCAAATGTGTCTCTACTCCACTTCACCAGCTCTTTGGAGATATTATGAAGTTTTTGTCTCATTTCATCAACCGATAAACAGGGAGGTTTCGCTGCCCATGCACTTGTTAGTACTTGGCTAAGTCCTTCATGTGATTCCCACATAAGTTCATATTTGAAAGAATTCTGCACCTGGGCTTGCACCTCGTTTCCAAAGTCAATGACAATAGGCGAGTGGTCAGATGTGGCGCAAGACAGATGTGTGACTGTTGCTAGAGAGAATCTGTTCATCCATGATGCATTTGCCAAAGCTCTGTCTAGCCTGCATCTTGTATAGCTTCCTCCTGACACCTTCTTCTTAAAAGTAAAAAAAAAATCCATTGAAGCCCAAGTCTTGCAACATGCAAATATCTATAGTGTCCCGGAACGCTTGAATTTGCGCGTTGCTTCGCTGCCCTACACCCTCATGTTCTTCCGGACGTAGAACCTCATTAAAATCTCCCGTGCAAAGCCACGGCAAAGTGCTCAAAGTACTAATGTTTTTCAAAACTGTCCATGTTTGATGTCTCAAGTGCGTTTGTGCCTCGCCATACACGCAAGTCAATCTCCACTCTTCGTGATTCTGCTCCTCAATCTTAGCATCCAAATGATAGATCGAATAACCAAGAATCTCCACCTTTATTGTATTATTCCAAAACATACCAATACCACCACTGCGGCCTTGACTACTAACCGCATAAGCATTATCAAAACCCAAGGTACTAGCTAAATCTTTTACCCTAGCACTATCAATTTGTGTCTCAACAATACACAATAGGGTAGGGGCAAATTGCCTCGCGAAATCGCGAAGCTCTCTAACCATCGCGGCTTTGCCCGCACCGCGACAGTTCCACACAAAGGTACTCATTGGCCCCGGCGGCGCCCGTCGAGCGGACCCGCCAAATTTAGATCACCTTTCACTTGTGTGCCAGCCCTCACCGAATTGTTCTTCTCCGATTCCGCAATTAGCTTTGCGCGCTTCAGGTCCTGAGTGCCACTGGGGCTGGCTGGAGCAGTAGGAGCAGGAAGAGCCAAATGCTTGGCTTGCTCTGAACTAGTTGACGCTGGAGGTGCAAACTGCTGTGCTAATGCTGAGACTCTCTTCCTGTTATTCTCAGCATCCTGCATATCAGAATCCCTATTGTCCTCGAACTCCCCATATCCTGTAGCATCCTCTGGGCTGCCCCGGTCGCTCCTACCACGGCCTCCGCTTCGGCCGCCCCGGCGGCCTCCTCGCCGTCCTCTCCCATTGCCTGGGCCTCTGCCCGTCCTCATCGTCCAGGTTGCACGAAGTTCTTTGAAAACCAGCGCCGACGGAGGGTGAACGCCATTCCCATGTTCTTTGAATAGATGCCCTAGCATCCCGCACACGGCACACCAGTCAGGTAATTTTTCATACTTTACGCGGTAGATCTGGCGTTTTCCATCACGGATCATTGAGACAGCGTTCTTGAGAGGTTTGTTGACATCAATCCTGATCCACACCCGATGAAAATTGCCAACAAAATCTTGAGATTGTGGTTCTGCATAGAGAACCTCCCCACCTTGGACGCCATTGATGGGACTAGATGAGCATATAGCTCCGGCACATCGTGGATCTGTACCCAGATCTCTATAGAGTCAAGCGGAACTGTTGAAGGTTTGATAATGCCATCATAGGGCTTGATGATCACAGCGTCTCCTCTAAAGTGCCACGGGCCATCTAGGGTAACCCGTTCCCAATCTCCCAAACACGAGAACTGGATAGTGTATAGATTGTCTTCCAGGGGTTTGAATTTCGCCTCTTGCGCCAGGTCCCAAGCAGCCCTCATATTCTTGAAGAACCAATACTGGCTATAGGTTTTGTTTGAGTGAACCCTAGCCAGCGCAATCCATCTGACAGCCTCTGGTGGAGCTTCCTTCTCGTCGAACACAACGTCGTCCAGATCCTCCTCCCTCAAGCCCAATTCTTTCATCATCTGCTCTACCTCATCCGCATCCCCATGATCTGAAACTGCCGGTTCTGGAGTCCCGCCCAAAGCCATCTCGATCCCTAGCCCGACTTCAGAAAGATCGGACCTTGTGGTAGCAGCCCTAGTTCCTCCACAATCCCGTGGCCCGCCGGCGCGGATCAGGGGAAGGGGCGTGGGGGTAGGGAAAGACGATCTCGACGGCGGCGTAGAGTCGCCTCCGGGAGGACCAAAACCCTAACGAGAGGGAAACCTACTGCTCTCCATTTGAAATATCTCTGACTGATAGGCCAACTTACTATCCAATTTGGAGGGAGTAGCCAATATTATCCACCAAGTACTGACCTTTTAATGTGTACGCTTGCACCTTAGAGAGAACTACCGAAGGCAGAAATTCACAGGGGCACACAGGTGCGGGAGCACACACCTATCAAGTCCTACCTAGTCGTCCGATTGCTTCACAATCCATAAAGTAGTTGGATAATGCACGAGGGCACACTAAATTTTAAGTTTAATCTTTGAAACTTACGACTTTGCATCTGGAACTTATGATTTTCTCGATCGCTTGCATCAAGTGTCGAAGCTGAAACTGCAGGCTAATTTTAGCCGAGCAAGGGGTCTGGTGCCTCTGTACCTGCATGCCACATATGCTCTATCTTTAAGAGACAACTATCCTATATTTTTTTGGTGAGAAAACTTCTGATCTATTCATTAACTGTCAAGATAGTAGAGTACAAAGAACACCAGAAGTAAACATAATATCCAGGTCCGTAGACCACCTAGCGACAAATACAAGCACTGAAACGAGCCGAAGGCGTGCTGTCGTCATCACCCCTCCCACACCGGAGCCGGGCAAACATTGTTGTAGTAGAAAGTTAGGAAGTCATCATGCTAAGACTACATAGAACCGGCACACCAGAACAACAACCGCCATCGATGAAGAGAGTCCTAGATCAGAAGGATTCAACTTGCAGACACACAACGAAGACTAGATCCAAGCAGATCTACTGAAGACAAATGCCGACCAGATCCCATGAGATACACTGGAGACACACCTCCACACACCCTCTGACGACACTACAAGCATCGCCAGGACGAGGGCTAGGAAGAGACGACCTTATTCCATCTTCAGTAAGCTGTCGTTGCCACGTTTTTCTGAGCATGACATAAACCCTAATAGAACTAAAAAAAACACCTAAAACGGAGCGCTCCCTTCGCTAAGGGCCGGGATCCACTGCGCCTTCATGATCAAAGGACCATAGAAGACAAAGTGGACTGGCGCCGGTGCTAGCGAGAAGCAGGGAAAACCTAGCTGAGAGGTCGCAGAAGCACCGGAGCAAATGGGTACGGGCGTGCGACATAAAATACAACTACCCTGTATTTTTTTTTGCGGTGGAACTACCCTGTACTTGAAAGAGTCAACAGAGTGAATGCATGTATACTGTAGAGAGAGAGGGGGAAACAGATGACTCTCTTTGATTTTTGTTTGTTTGTACTTTGTAACACACATAGTCTAGTGTTCACACACGTAAAATTTAGTGACAAAATGACATCCCTGGCATTATGCGCGAAAGATTTTTTAACAAAACTGGACCTTCATCTCTTTTTTCTTTCAAAAATCCACTTCTTAGAGCACCGATTTTGTGTTTATCTTCTAGAACATCACAAATGTCATTTCTTCTTGAAACTTCACACGAGGGTTATTTGTCAAAAAACCATTTTTTTAATAAAAAAATCACTATATTTTTTGATTTTACCATTCATGTGGGTGCATATGTACCTTGGTTTATTGAGTCTACTCGGTCTCTCTAGTGCGTACACTTTATTCATTTCTCTCTAATATTATTAAGAGAAGACTGAGATCACCAAATGGTATGTGTGACGTCCCTAGTCCCTACTATGACGAGGTACAAGTATGTACAACCACATTGATAGTAACGAGCTCTACTATAACTGGTTACTAAAACTCAAAAGAGACATGTGTAGTTGTGTGGGTATATCACACAAAACGTGCATTTTAGTACCAGGGGTTGCTTGTCACTATCGTCTGGTACAATAGTCGTTCTCTTTTTTTTTTCATCTTCCAAATGGCCCAAAATCTATATGACATGACTCTTGAAATGGAGTTTTGTCACACTTTATAAAAAAAACAACCATCACATACGTTTGGCACTCGTGGCGCCTCCTTATGCGCCACATGCACCGCTGCCCAAGCATTGCCTTCGATCACCGAGGTGGGCTATTTGATGGAAATTCGCAGGGCACACACCTGCGAAGGTCTGCCGGGCTGCTCGATTGCCTCACGATTCCAAAATAGTTGAATTTCGCACGAGCACACAATAAGTTTTAAGTTTCTGTTGTTGAAACTTACAACTTTGTATGTGAAACTTGTGATTTTCTCGCTCGCTCTTACCAAGTTTCACAAATTAATTTTGCAGACATTTTTTGTCGTTTGTAGGCATAAAAATCGTGATTTTATCGGTTGCTCGTACTAAATTTCAAGAGTTGAAACTTAACATTTATTTTAAAAATTAATCAAAACATACTCAAATTGAATCTTATTTGAAAGCCCTGTCACAAGAAACATGAATATGAAAACATAACTTAACTTGGACTGTTTGTCCAAAAATATAAAGGTTTAAAAATAGAAAACCATAAATAAAAGCATGTGCGGGGAACTCGGTGCCTCCGCACTTGCATGCCCGAAATCCGCTCCCGTCTGTTTGAGACGACACACGTTTTTCCAAGATACAGGTTTGCAAAGGAGCCGACGCGGTGCCCATGGTTGTCCAACGATCTACTACTAGTTTAGTTTGCACGGAACCGTGGAATGCCCAAGGCTGCGGGCGGCGCCGGCGCCGTACCGTCACCACCCTGGGCGGAAATATGATCGAGCTCGATAGCTAAGCTACGCGTGTGCTTGGTTTGGCATCGATGAGGGGTGGTTGAATGGCGCAGGATGTATGACCGTACGTAAGTCTCTTTTTCCATTCGAGGACAGCGCGTAGCTAGTTATAGCCTGAACGAGCGACTACCCTGTACTTGAAAGCGTCAACACAGTGAATGAATGTACATATACTGTAGAGAGACTGGGAAAGAGAGAGATGGGAATCATACGACTCCCTTTAGTTTGAAAAGGAATGCAAAAATAAACGAGGTTGTTACACTTACACGTAAGACCGAGACTTAGTGAGTCAACTAATTCATTTGATTTGATATCATGAAGAGTCAATTAATTATAACTTGATTCGATCTGAGGGAGGACTTACGCGTAACTAGGAGTAGCTATACAGACCTGTTGAAATTAATAAGTTGCTTTTGAAGTTTCCACATATGTTCAACAAGTTTATTACGAAGTAGCTAGAGCGAAGGGAAACAGTTAGAGCATCTCCAACAGATGATGTAGATACAAAAATAACTAAATTTTGCATCTTTGAGACCCAAAAATCCCTCTCCAACAGATGATGTAGAAGAAAATTTTGAAATGTCCACCCCAGAAAATGTAAAATACAACACCTAGAGATGTAAATTTACATCTCCACCTCCAGAAGATGTAAAACTGACGGTCATGCGTCAACCGCTCAATCGCCTTCATTTCACTTCCGCCTGCGCGCCTCCGTCTCCGGTGATTTCTGCTCGGCAACGCTGCCGCCGCCTCCCGCCTGTCCATCCCCGACCCGCTGCGACCACGCGGCCATCGCCTCACCAGCCGCGCCGCCGACCCGCCGATGCCCCACAAGTATAGGGGATCAGTAGCTAAGAGTGTCATACCCAACGAGGAGCAGAAGAAAATGATAAGCGACTTTCAACAAGATATTCTCTGCAAGTACTAAAATTAGCGGTAACATATAGTTTTGTAGCAAGGTAATTTGTAATGAGTAACAAGTAACAATATTAACAAAGATGCACCAAGGTGGCCCAATCCTTTTTATAGCAAAGGACAAGCCGGAAAGTTCTCTTATAATAAGCAAAACATTCTCGAGGACACATGTGAATTTGTTGGGGAACGTAGCATAATTCAAAAAATTTCTACGTCTTCACCAAGATCCATCTATGGAGACATCTAGCAACGAGTAACTGAGAGTGCATCTACATACCGTTATGAAGATTGCGTACGGAAGCTTTCAACGAAGCAAGGATGAAGTAGTCGTACTCTTCACGTTCTTCGTCACCGATGATCTAGCACCGAACGGACGTCACCTCTGCGTTCAACACACGTACGGTGCAGCAACGTCACCTCCTTCTTGATC
>LR738713.1:521648666-521754037 GCA_902687465.1 Secale cereale | reverse complement strand
CCTCGCGGCCTAGGGGCCCCACCGGGATGGGTGGCCCCACCCGGTGGACCCCCGGGGCCCCTCCGGTGGTCCCGGGACGCTCCCGGTGACCCCCGGAGATCACCCGTTGGCCGAAACTGGACTTCCCATATATCAATCTTTACCTCCGGACCATTCCGGAACTCCTCGTGACGTCCGGGATCTCATCCGGGACTCCGAACAACTTTCGGGTTTCCACGTGCATTAATCTCTACGACCCTAGCGTTACCGAAACTTAAGTGTGTAGACCCTACGGGTTCGGGAGACACGTAGACATGACCGAGACCACTCTCCGGTCAATAACCAACAGCGGGATCTGGATACCCATGTTGGTTCCCACGTGTTCCTCGATGATCTTCATCGGATGAACCACTGTGTCAAGGATTCACTCAATCCCGTATGTTATTCCCTTTGTCCATCGGTACGGTACTTGCCCGAGATTCGATCGTCGGCATACCCGATACCTTGTTCAATCTCGTTATGGCAAGTCTCTTTACTCGATCCGTAATCCATCATCCCGTGACTAACTACTTAGTCACATTGAGCTCATTATGATGATGTATTACCGAGTGGGCCCAGAGGTACCTCTCCGTCATACGGAGTGACAACATCCCAGTCTCGGTTCGTACCAACTCAACAGACACTTTCGGAGATACCCGATGTGTACCTTTATAGCCACCCAGTTACGTTGTGACGGTTGGCACACCCAAAGCACTCCTACGGTATCCGGGAGTTGTACAACCTCATGGTCTAAGGAATAAATACTTGACACCGAAAAGCTTATGCATTACGAACTATACGATCTCGTGTTATGCTCAAGTTTGGGTCTTGTCCATCACATCATTCTCCTAATGATGTGATCCCGTTATCACCGACATCTCATGTCCATGGTCAGGAAACCGTGACCATCTGTTGATCAACGAGCTGGCTACTAGAGGCCTACCAGGGACTCATTTTGGTCTATGTATTCACACATGTATCACTATTTCCGTACAATACAATTCAAGCATGAATGACAGACAATTATCATGAACAAGGAGATATAATAATAATACTTTTATTATTGCCTCTAGGGCATATCTCCAACAGTCTCCCACTTGCACTAGAGTCAATAATCTAGTTACATTGTGATGAATCGAACACCCATAGAGTTCTGGTGTTGATCATGTTTTGCTCGTGAAAGAGGTTTAGTCAACGGGTCTGCTACATTCAGATCCGTATGCACTTTACAAATATCTATATCTCCATCCTGAACATAATTCCGGATGGAGTTGAAACGGCGCTTGATGTGCTTGATCTTCTTGTGAAACCTGGGCTCCTTGGTAATAGCAATAGCACCAGTGTTGTCAAAGAAGAGAGTCATCGGGCTTGACGCGCTTGGAATGACTCCTAAGTCGGTGATGAACTCCTTCATCCAGACTCCTTCCTGCGCTGCTTCAGAAGCAGCTATGTACTCCGCTTCACATGTAGATGCTGCCACCACGCTTTGCTTGCAACTGCACCAGCTGACTGCCCCTCCATTCAAAATATACACGTATCCGGTTTGTGACTTAGAGTCATCCAGATCTGTGTCGAAGCTAGCATCGACGTAACCCTTTACGACGAGCTCTTCGTCACCTCCATAAACGAGAAACATATCCTTAGTCCTTTTCAGGTACTTCAGGATGTTCTTGACCGCTGTCCAGTGTTCCGTACCGGGATCACTTTGGTACCTCCCTACCAAACTTATGGCAAGGTTCACATCATGTCTGGTACACAGCATGGCATACATGATAGAACCTATTGCCGAGGCATAGGGAATGACACTCATCTTTTCTCTATCTTCTGCCGTGGTCGGCGACTGAGTCTTACTCAATCTCATACCTTGCAAAACAGGCAAGAATCCTTTCTTTGACTGATCCATATTGAACTTCTTCAATATTTTGTCAAGGTGTGTACTTTGTGAAAGACCAATGAGGCGTCTCGATCTATCTCTATAGATTTTGATGCCTAATATGTAAGCAGCTTCTCCAAGGTCCTTCATTGAAAAACTTTTATTCAAATAGGCCTTTACATTTTCCAAGAATTCTATATCATTTCCCATCAACAATATGTCATCCACATATAATATGAGAAATGCTACAGAGCTCCTACTCACTTTCTTGTAAATACAGGCTTCTCCATAAGTCTGTATAAAGCCAAACGCTTTGATCACCTCATCAAAGCGAATATTCCAACTCCGAGATGCTTGCACCAGCCCGTAAATCGAGCGCTGGAGCTTGCATACCTTGTTAGCTTTCTCTGGATCGACAAAACCTTCCGGTTGCATCATATACAACTCTTCCTTGAGGAAGCCATTAAGGAATGATGTTTTGACATCCATTTGCCATATCTCATAATCATAGAATGCGGCAATAGCTAACATTATTCTGACTGACTTCAGCATTGCTACGGGAGAGAAAGTCTCGTCGTAGTCAATCCCTTGAACTTGTCGATAACCCTTAGCGACAAGCCGAGCTTTATAGATGGTCACATTACCATCCGCGTCTGTCTTCTTCTTAAATATCCATTTATTTTCTATGGCGTGCCTATCATCTGGCAAGTCCACCAAAGTCCATACTTTGTTTTCATACATGGATTCTATCTCGGATTTCATGGCTCCAAGCCATTTATTGGAATCTGGGCCCGCCATCGCTTCTTCATAGTTCGAAGGTTCACTGTTGTCTAACAACATGATTTCTAGGACAGGGTTGCCGTACCACTCTGGTGCGGAACGTGCCCTTGTGGACCTTCAAAGTTCAGTAGTAACTTGATCTGTTTCTTCATGATCATTATCATTATCTTCCTCCCTTGTCGGTGCAGGCACCTCAGGAACAGTTTCCTGCGTTGCACTACTTTCCGGTCCAGGAGGGGTGACTGTCACCTCATCAAGTTCTACTTTCCTCCCACTCACTTCTTTCGAGAGAAATTCTTTCTCCAGAAAGTATCCATTCTTGGCAACAAAGACTTTTCCTTCGGATCTGTGGTAGAAGGCGTACCCAATAGTTTCCTTTGGGTATCCTATGAAGACGCATTTCTCCGATTTGGGTTCGAGCTTTTCAGGTTGAAGTTTCTTGACATAAGCATCGCAACCCCAAACTTTCAGAAACGACAGCTTCGGTTTCTTGCCAAACCAAAGTTCATACGGAGTCGTCTCAACGGATTTTGACGGAGCCCTATTTAAAGTGAATGCGGCAGTCTCTAAAGCATAACCCCAAAAAGATAGCGGTAAATCGGTGAGGGACATCATAGATCGCACCATGTCCAACAGAGTACGATTTCGACGTTCGGACACACCGTTACGTTGAGGTGTTCCGGGCGGTGTCAATTGTGAAACAATTCCACAGCTTCTAAGGTGTGTGCCAAATTCATGACTTAAATATTCACCCCCACGATCTGATCGCAAGAACTTTATTTTTCTGTCACGTTGATTCTCAACCTCATTCTGAAATTCCTTGAACTTTTCAAAGGTCTCAGACTTGTGTTTCATCAAATAGATATACCCATATCTACTCAAGTCATCCGTGAGGGTGAGAACATAACGGTAGCCTCCGCGAGCCTCAACACTCATTGGACCGCACACATCGGTATGTATGATTTCCAGCAAGTTGGTTGCTCGCTCCATTGTTCCGGAGAACGGAGTCTTGGTCATCTTGCCCAAGAGGCATGGTTTGCACGTGTCAAATGATTCATAATCAAGAGACTCTAGAAGTCCATCTGAATGGAGCTTCTTCATACGTTTGACACCAATATGACCAAGGCGGCAATGCCACAAGTATGTGGGACTATCGTTATCAACTTTACATCTTTTGGCATCTACACTATGAATATGTGTATCACTACGTTCGAGATTCATCAAAAATAAACCATTGACCAGCGGGGCATGACCATAAAACATATCTCTCAAATAAATAGAACAACCATTATTCTCTGATTTGAAAGAATATCCATCTCGCATAAGACGAGATCCAGAAACAATGTTCATGCTCAAAGCTGGTACTAAATAACAATTATTCAGGTTCAAAACTAATCCCGAGGGTAGATGTAGAGGCAGCGTGCCGACGGCGATCACATCGACCTTGGAACCATTCCCGACGCGCATCGTCACCTCATCCTTCGCCAGTCTCCGTTTATTCCGCAGCTCCTGTTTTGAGTTACAAATGTGAGCAACTGCACCGGTATCGAATACCCAGGAGCTACTACGAGTGCTGGTAAGGTACACATCAATAACATGTATATCATATATACCTTTGACGTTGCCGGCCTTCTTGTCTGCTAAGTATTTGGGGGCAGTTCCGCTTCCAGTGACCCGTTCCCTTGCAATAAAAGCACTCAGTCTCTGGCTTGGGTCCATACTTTGGCTTCTTCCCGGCAACAGGTTTGCCAGGCGCGGCAACTTGCTTGCCGTCTTTCTTGAAGTTCTTTTTACCCTTGCCTTTCTTGAACTTAGTGGTTTTATTGACCATCAACACTTGATGTTCTTTCTTGATGTCAACCTCCGCTGATTTCAGCATCGAATACACCTCGGGAATGGACTTCTCCATCCCCTGCATATTGAAGTTCAGCACGAAGCTCTTGAAGCTTGGTGGGAGCGACTGGAGGATTCTGTCAACGACCGCTTCATCTGGGAGATTCATTCCCAGCTGAGACAAGCGATTGTGCAATCCTGAAATCTTGAGGATGTGCTCACTGACAGAACTGTTCTCCTCCATCTTACAGCTGTAGAATGCGTCGGAGACATCATATCTCTCGACTCGGGCATGAGCTTGGAAAACCATTTTCAGCTCTTCGAACATCTCATATGCTCCATGGTGCTCAAAACGCTTTTGGAGCCCCGATTCTAAACTGTAAAGCATGCCACACTGAACCAGGGAGTAATCATCACTACGCGACTGCCAGGCGTTCAAAACGTCTTGGGTCGCCGGGAGAGCGGGTGCATCACCTAGCGGTGCTTCTAGGACATAAGTTCTCTTGGCAGCTATGAGGATAATCCTCAGGTTACGGACCCAATCCGTATAGTTGCTACCATCGTCTTTCAGCTTGGTTTTCTCTAGGAACGCGTTGAAGTTGAGGGAAACCTGAGCGTGGGCCATTTGATCTACAAGAGATATTGTAAAGAATTTAGACTAAGTTCATGATAATTAAGTTCATCTTAATCAAATTTTAATGAACTCCCACTCAGAATGACATCTCTCTAGTCATCTTAAGTGATACACGATCCGAATTGAGTAGTCCGTGTCCGATCATCACGTGAGACAGACTAGTTAAAAACGGTGAACATCTTCATGTTGATCGTATCTTCTATACGACTTGTGTTCGACCTTTCGGTCTTCCGTGTTCCGAGGCCATGTCTGTACATGCTAGGCTCGTCAAGTGAACCCTAAGTGTATCGCGTGTGTAAATCTGTCTTACACCCGTTGTATGTGAACGTTAGAACCTATCACACCCGATCATCACGTGGTGCTTCGGAACAACGAGCTTTAGCAACGGTGCACAGTTAGGGGAAACACATTACTTGAAATTTTAGTGAGAGATCATCTTATTTACTACCGTCGTTCTAAGTAAACAAGATGCAAAAACATGATAAACATCACATGCAATCAATTATAGTGACATGATATGGCCAATATCATCTTGCTCCTTGGATCTCCATCTTCGGGGCACCATGATCATCTTGTCACCGGCTCGACACCATGATCTTCATCATCATGATCTCCATCATCGTGTCTTGAGGAAGTCGTCACGCCAACTATTACTTCTACTACTATAGCTAACGTTTAGCAACGAAGTAAAGTAATTACATGGCGTTATTCAGTGACACGCAGGTCATACAATAATAAAGACAACTCCTATGGCTCCTGCTGGTTGTCAAGTTCATCGACATGCAAGTCGTGATTCCCTATTACAAAAACATGATCAATCTCATACATCACATATATCATTCATCACATCTTCGTTCTTGGCCATACCACGTCACAAAACACATGCTGCAAAAACAAGTTAGACGTCCTCTAATTGTTGTTGCAAGTTTTACGTGGCTTCTATAGGATTTCTAGCAAGAACGTTTCTTACCTACGCCAAAACCACAACGTGATTTGTCAACTTCTATTTACCCTTCATAAGGACCCTTTTCATCGAATCCGATCCGACTAAAGTAAGAGAGACAGACACCCGCCAGCCACCTTATGCATCTAGTGCATGTCTGTCGGTGGAACCAGTCTCACGTAAGCGTACGTGTAAGGTCGGTCCGGGCCGCTTCATCCCACAATACCGCCGAATCAAGATTGACTAGTAACGGTAAGAAAGTTGAACAAGATCATACGCCCACAACTGCTTTGTGTTCTACTCGTGCCAAGATGCTACGCATAAAACCTAGGCTCAGATGCCACTGTTGGGGAACGTAGCATAATTCAAAAATTTTCTACGTCTTCACCAAGATCCATCTATGGAGACATCTAGCAACGAGTAACTGAGAGTGCATCTACATACCATTATGAAGATTGCGTGCGGAAGCTTTCAACGAAGCAAGGATGAAGTAGTCGTACTCTTCACGTTCTTCGTCACCGATGATCTAGCGCCGAACGGACGGCACCTCCGCGTTTAACACACGTACGGTGCAGCAACGTCACCTCCTTCTTGATCCAGCAAGGGGGGAGGAGAAGTCGTCAGAGATCCGGCAGCACGACGGCGTGATGACGGATGCAGTGGATGTCGCAGCAGGGCTTCGCCGGGCGCCCTGCGTTGGGAGTATGGGGTGTGACGGGAGGGGGAGAGGCGCCAGGGATCAGGTGCGGCTGCCCTCTCCCCCCCACATATATATAGGGGCCATGGGGGGCGCCTGGACCCCCTGCAGATCCAATCTGCAAGGGGACGGTGGCCAAGGGGGGGTTCCTTGCCCCCCAAGGCAAGTGGAGCCCCCCCTCCCCTTTAGGGTTGGAACCCTAGGCGCAGGGGAGGTGGGCCCCCTTTGGTGGTGCGCCAGCCCAGAGGGCTGGTCACATCCCCTCGCGGCCTAGGGGCCCCACCGGGATGGGTGGCCCCACCCGGTGGACCCCCGGGGCCCCTCCGGTGGTCCCGGGACGCTCCCGGTGACCCCCGGAGATCACCCGTTGGCCGAAACTGAACTTCCCATATATCAATCTTTACCTCTGGACCATTCCGGAACTCCTCGTGACGTCCGGGATCTCATCCGGGACTCCGAACAACTTTCGGGTTTCCACGTGCATTAATCTCTACGACCCTAGCGTTACCGAAACTTAAGTGCGTAGACCCTACGGGTTCGGGAGACACGTAGACATGACCGAGACCACTCTCCGGTCAATAACCAACAGCGGGATCTGGATACCCATGTTGGTTCCCACGTGTTCCTCGATGATCTTCATCGGATGAACCACTGTGTCAAGGATTCACTCAATCCCGTATGTTATTCCCTTTGTCCATCGGTACGGTACTTGCCCGAGATTCGATCGTCGGTATACCCGATACCTTGTTCAATCTCGTTATGGCAAGTCTCTTTACTCGATCCGTAATCCATCATCCCGTGACTAACTACTTAGTCACATTGAGCTCATTATGATGATGTATTACCGAGTGGGCCCAGAGGTACCTCTCCGTCATACGGAGTGACAACATCCCAGTCTCGGTTCGTACCAACTCAACAGACACTTTTGGAGATACCCGATGTGTACCTTTATAGCCACCCAGTTACGTTGTGACAGTTGGCACACCCAAAGCACTCCTACAGTATCCGGGAGTTGTACAACCTCATGGTCTAAGGAATAAATACTTGACACCGAAAAGCTTATGCATTACGAACTATACGATCTCGTGTTATGCTCAAGTTTGGGTCTTGTCCATCACATCATTCTCCTAATGATGTGATCCCGTTATCACCGACATCTCATGTACATGGTCAGGAAACCGTGACCATCTGTTGATCAACGAGCTGGCTACTAGAGGCCTACCAGGGACTCATTTTGGTCTATGTATTCACACATGTATCGCTGTTTCCGTACAATACAATTAAAGCATGAATGACAGACAATTATCATGAACAAGGAGATATAATAATAATACTTTTATTATTGCCTCTAGGGCATATCTCCAACAGTCTCCCACTTGCACTAGAGTCAATAATCTAGTTACATTGTGATGAATCGAACACCCATAGAGTTCTGGTGTTGATCATGTTTTGCTCGTGAAAGAGGTTTAGTCAACGGGTCTGCGACATTCAGATCCGTATGCACTTTACAAATATCTATATCTCCATCCTGAACATAATTCCGGATGGAGTTGAAACGGCGTTTGATGTGCTTGGTCTTCTTGTGAAACCTGGGCTCCTTGGTAATAGCAATAGCACCAGTGTTGTCACAGAAGAGAGTCATCGGGCTTGACGCGCTTGGAATGACTCCTAAGTCGGTGATGAACTCCTTCATCCAGACTCCTTCCTGCGCTGCTTCAGAAGCAGCTATGTACTCCGCTTCACATGTAGATGCTGCCACCACGCTTTGCTTGCAACTGCACCAGCTGACTGCCCCTCCATTCAAAATATACACGTATCCGGTTTGTGACTTAGAGTCATCCAGATCTGTGTCGAAGCTAGCATCGACGTAACCCTTTACGATGAGCTCTTCGTCACCTCCATAAACGAGAAACATATCCTTAGTCCTTTTCAGGTACTTCATGATGTTCTTGACCGCTGTCCAGTGTTCCGTACCGGGATCACTTTGGTACCTCCCTACCAAACTTATGGCAAGGTTCACATCAGGTCTGGTACACAGCATGGCATACATGATAGAACCTATTGCCGAGGCATAGGGAATGACACTCATCTTTTCTCTATCTTCTGTCATGGTCGGTGACTGAGTCTTACTCAATCTCATACCTTGCAAAACAGGCAATAATCCTTTCTTTGACTGATCCATATTGAACTTCTTCAATATTTTGTCAAGGTATGTACTTTGTGAAAGACTAATGAGGCGTCTCGATCTATCTCTATAGATTTTGATGCCTAATATGTAAGCAGCTTCTCCAAGGTCCTTCATTGAAAAACTTTTATTCAAGTAGGCCTTTACATTTTCCAAGAATTCTATATCATTTCCCATCAGCAATATGTCATCCACATATAATATGAGAAATGCCACAGAGCTCCCACTCACTTTCTTGTAAATACAGGCTTCTCCATAAGTCTGTATAAAGCCAAACGCTTTGATCACCTCATCAAAGCGAATATTCCAACTCCGAGATGCTTGCACCAGCCCGTAAATCGAGCGCTGGAGCTTGCATACCTTGTTAGCGTTCTCTGGATCGACAAAACCTTCCGGTTGCATCATATACAACTCTTCCTTGAGGAAGCCATTTAGAAATGCTGTTTTGACGTCCATTTGCCATATCTCATAATCATAGAATGCGGCAATAGCTAACATGATTCTGACTGACTTCAGCATCACCACGGGAGAGAAAGTCTCCTCGTAGTCAATCCCTTGAACTTGTCGATAACCTTTAGCGACAAGCCGAGCCTTATAGATGGTCACATTACCATCCGCGTCCGTCTTCTTCTTAAATATCCATTTATTTTCTATGGCGTGCCTATCATCAAGCAAGTCTACTAAAGTCCATACTTTGTTTTCATACATGGATTCTATCTCGGATTTCATGGCTCCAAGCCATTTATTAGAATCTGGGCCCGCCATCGCTTCTTCATAGTTCGAAGGTTCACCATTGTCTAACAACATGATTTCCAGTACAGGGTTGCCGTACCACTTTGGTGCGGAACGTACCCTTGTGGACCTTCGAAGTTCAGCAGTAACTTGATTTGTATCTTCATGATCATTATCATTATCTTCCTCCCTTGTCGGTGCAGGCACCTCAGGAACAGTTTCCTGCCCTGCGCTACTTTCCGGTACAGGAGGGGTGACTGTCACCTCATCAAGTTCTACTTTCCTCCCACTCACTTCTTTCGAGAGAAACTCTTTCTCCAGAAAGTATCCATTCTTGGCAACAAAGACTTTGCCTTCGGATCTGTGGTAGAAGGTGTACCCAATAGTTTCCTTTGGGTATACTATGAAGAGGTTCGAGCTTTTCAGGTTGAAGTTTCTTGACATAAGCATCGCAACCCCAAACTTTCAGAAACGACAACTTCGGTTTCTTGCCAAACCAAAGTTCATACGGAGTCGTCTCAACGGATTTTGACGGAGCCCTATTTAAAGTGAATGCGGTAGTCTCTAAAGCATAACCCCAAAAAGATAGCGGTAAATCGGTGAGGGACATCATAGATCGCACCATGTCCAACAGAGTACGATTTCGACGTTTGGACACACCGTTACGTTGAGGTGTTCCGGGCGGTGTCAATTGTGAAACAATTCCACAGCTTCTAAGGTGTGTGCCAAATTCATGACTTAAATATTCACCCCCACGATCCGATCGCAAGAACTTTATTTTTCTGTCACGTTGATTCTCAACCTCATTCTGAAATTCCTTGAACTTTTCAAAGGTCTCAGACTTGTGTTTCGTCAAATAGATATACCCGTATCTACTCAAGTCATCCGTGAGGGTGAGAACATAACGATAGCCTCCGCGAGCCTCAACACTCATTGGACCGCACACATCGGTATGTATGATTTCCAGCAAGTTGGTTGCTCGCTCCATTGTTCCGGAGAACGGAGTCTTGGTCATCTTGCCCAAGAGGCATGGTTCGCATGTGTCAAATGATTCATAATCAAGAGACTCTAGAAGTCCATCCGAATGGAGCTTCTTCATACGTTTGACACCAATATGACCAAGGCGGCAATGCCACAAGTATGTGGGACTATCATTATCCAATTTACATCTTTTGGCATCTACACTATGAATATGTGTATCACTACGTTCGAGATTCATCAAAAATAAACCATTGACCAGCGGGGCATGACCATAAAACATATCTCTCAAATAAATAGAACAACCATTATTCTCCGATTTGAAAGAATATCCATCTCGCATAAGACGAGATTCAGAAACAATGTTCATGCTCAAAGCTGGTACTAAATAACAATTATTCAGGTTTAAAACTAATCCCGAGGGTAGATGTAGAGGCAGCGTGCCGACGGCGATCACATCGACCTTGGAACCATTCCCGACGCGCATCGTCACCTCATCCTTCGCCAGTCTCCGTTTATTCCGCAGCTCCTGTTTTGAGTTACAAATGTGAGCAACTGCACCGGTATCGAATACCCAGGAGCTACTACGAGTGCTGGTAAGGTACACATCAATAACATGTATATCATATATACCTTTGACGTTGCCGGCCTTCTTGTCTGCTAAGTATTTGGGGCAGTTCTGCTTCCAGTGACCCGTTCCCTTGCAATAAAAGCACTCTGTCTCAGGCTTGGGTCCATGCTTTGGCTTCTTCCCGGCAACAGGCTTGCCAGGCGCGGCAACTTGCTTGCCGTCCTTCTTGAAGTTCTTTTTACCCTTGCCTTTCTTGAACTTAGTGGTTTTATTGACCATCAACACTTGATGTTCTTTCTTGATGTCTACCTCCGCTGATTTCAGCATCGAATACACCTCGGGAATGGACTTCTCCATCCCCTGCATATTGAAGTTCAGCACGAAGCTCTTGAAGCTTGGTGGGAGCGACTGGAGGATTCTGTCAACGACCGCTTCATCTAGGAGATTCATTCCCAGCTGAGACAAGCGGTTGTGCAATCCTGAAATCTTGAGGATGTGCTCACTGACAGAACTGTTCTCCTCCATCTTACAGCTGTAGAATGCGTCGGAGACATCATATCTCTCGACTCGGGCATGAGCTTGGAAAACCATTTTCAGCTCTTCGAACATCTCATATGCTCCATGGTGCTCAAAACGCTTTTGGAGCCCCGATTCTAAACTGTAAAGCATGCCGCACTGAACCAGGGAGTAATCATCACTACGCGACTGCCAGACGTTCAAAACGTCTTGGTCAGCATCGGGAGCAGGTGCATCACCTAGCAGTGCTTCTAAGACATAAGTTCTCTTGGCAGCTATGAGGATAATCCTCAGGTTACGGACCCAATCCGTATAGTTGCTACCATCATCTTTCAGCTTGGTTTTCTCTAGGAACGCGTTGAAGTTGAGGGAAACTGGAACGTGGGCCATTTGATCTACAAGAGATATTGTAAAGAATTTAGACTAAGTTCATGATAATTAAGTTCATCTTAATCAAATTTTAATGAACTCCCACTCAGAATGACATCTCTCTAGTCATCTAAGTGATACACGATCCGAATCGAGTAGTCCGTGTCCGATCATCACGTGAGACGGACTAGTCAAAAACGGTGAACATCTTCATGTTGATCGTATCTTCTATACGACTCGTGTTCGACCTTTCGGTCTTCCGTGTTCCGAGGCCATGTCTGTACATGCTAGGCTTGTCAAGTGAACCCTAAGTGTATTGCGTGTGTAAATCTGTCTTACACCCGTTGTATGTGAACGTTAGAACCTATCACACCCGATCATCACGTGGTGCTTCGGAGCAACGAACTTTAGCAACGGTGCACAGTTAGGGGAAACACATTACTTGAAATTTTAGTGATAGATCATCTTATTTACTACCGTCGTTCTAAGTAAACAAGATGCAAAAACATGATAAACATCACATGCAATCAATTATAGTGACATGATATGGCCAATATCATCTTGCTCCTTGGATCTCCATCTTCGGGGCACCATGATCATCTTGTCACCGGCTCGACACCATGATCTTCATCATCATGATCTCCATCATCGTGTCTTGAAGAAGTCGTCACGCCAACTATTACTTCTACTACTATAGCTAACGTTTAGCAATGAAGTAAAGTAATTACATGGCGTTATTCAGTGACACGCAGGTCATACAATAATAAAGACAACTCCTATGGCTCCTGTCGGTTGTCAAGTTCATCGACATGCAAGTCGTGATTTCCTATTACAAATACATGATCAATCTCATACATCACATATATCATTCATCACATATTCGTTCTTGGCCATACCACGTCACAAAACACATGCTGCAAAAACAAGTTAGACGTCCTCTAATTGTTGTTGCAAGTTTTACGTGGCTTCTATAGGATTTCTAGCAAGAACGTTTCTTACCTACGCCAAAACCACAACATGATTTGTCAACTTCTATTTACCCTTCATAAGGACCCTTTTCATCGAATCCGATCCGACTAAAGTAGGAGAGACACACACCCGCCAGCCACCTTATGCATCTAGTGCATGTCTGTCGGTGGAACCAGTCTCACGTAAGCGTACGTGTAAGGTCGGTCCGGGCCGCTTCATCCCACAATACCGCCGAATCAGGATTGACTAGTAACGGTAAGAAAGTTGAACAAGATCATACGCCCACAACTGCTTTGTGTTCTACTCGTGCAAGATGCTACGCATAAAACCTAGGCTCAGATGCCACTGTTGGGGAACGTAGCATAATTCAAAATTTTCTACGTCTTTACCAAGATCAACTATGGAGACATCTAGCAACGAGCAACTAAGAGTGCATCTACATACCGTTATGAAGATTGCATGCGGAAGCTTTCAACGAAGCAAGGATGAAGTAGTCGTACTCTTCACGTTCTTCGTCACCGATGATCTAGCGCCGAACGGACGGCACCTCGCGTTCAACACACGTACGGTGCAGCAACGTCACCTCCTTCTTGATCCAGCAAGGGGGGGGGGAGAAGTCGTCAGAGATCCGGCAGCACGACGGCGTGATGACGGATGCAGTGGAGATTGCAGCAGGGCTACGCCGGGCGCCCTGCGAAGGAGTTGGGAGGTGTGACGGGAGGGGGAGAGGCGCCAGGGCTTGGTTGCGGCTGCCCTCCCCCCCCACATATATATAGGGGGCCAGGGTGGGCGCCAGCCCCTTGCAGATCCAATCTGCAAGGGGGGGTGGCGGCCAGGGAGGAGTCCCCCTCCCCCAAGGCAAGTGGTGCCCCCCCTCCCCTTAGGGTTTTAACCCTAGGCGCATGGGGAGGTGGGCCACCTTGTGGTGCACCAGCCCAGAGGGCTGCACACATCCCCTCGCGGCCTGGGGGCCCCATCGGGATGGGTGGCCCCACCCGGTGGACCCCCGGGGCCCCTCCGGTGGTCCCGGGACGCTCCCGGTGACCCCCGGAGATCACCCGTTGGCCGAAACTGGACTTCCCATATATCAATATTTACCTCCGGACCATTCCGGAACTCCTCGTGACGTCCGGGATCTCATCCGGGACTCCGAACAACTTTCGGGTTTCCACGTGCATTAATCTCTACGACCCTAGCGTTACCGAACCTTAAGTGTGTAGACCCTACGGGTTCAGGAGACACGTAGACATGACCGAGACCACTCTCCGGTCAATAACCAACAGTGGGATCTGGATACCCATGTTGGTTCCCACGTGTTCCTCGATGATCTTCATCGGATGAACCACTGTGTTAAGGATTCACTCAATCCCGTATGTTATTCCCTTTGTCCATCGGTACGGTACTTGCCCGAGATTCGATCGTCGGTATTCCCAATACCTTGTTCAATCTCGTTATGGCAAGTCTCTTTACTCGATCCGTAATCCATCATCCCGTGACTAACTACTTAGTCACATTGAGCTCATTATGATGATGTCTTACCGAGTGGGCCCAGAGGTACCTCTCCGTCATACGGAGTGACAACATCCCAGTCTCGGTTCGTACCAACTCAACAGACACTTTCGGAGATACCCGATGTGTACCTTTATAGCCACCCAGTTACGTTGTGACGGTTGGCACACCCAAAGCACCCCTACGGTATCCGGGAGTTGTACAACCTCATGGTCTAGGGAATAAATACTTGACACCGAAAAGCTTATGCATTACGAACTATACGATCTCGTGTTATGCTCAAGTTTGGGTCTTGTCCATCACATCATTCTCCTAATGATGTGATCCCGTTATCACCGACATCTCATGTCCATGGTCAGGAAACCGTGACCATCTGTTGATCAACGAGCTGGCTACTAGAGGCCTACCAGGGACTCATTATGATCTATGTATTCACACATGTATCGCTGTTTCCGTACAATACAATTCAAGCATGAATAACAGACAATTATCATGAACAAGGAGATATAATAATAATGCTTTTATTATTGCCTCTAGGGCATATCTCCAACAGGTCACCTAGTGGTGCACCAAGGACATAATTATTCTATGCGGCAATGAGGATAATCCTCAAGTTATGGACCCAGTCTGTGTAGTTGCTACCATCATCTTTCAACTTAGCTTTCTCTAGGAATGCATTAAAATTCAAGGGAATGGTAGCACGGACCATTGATCTACAACATAGATATGCAAATACTGTCAGGACTAAGTTCATGATAGATTAAGTTCAATTAATCAAATTACTAATGAAATCCCACTTAAAATAACATCCCTCAGGTTATCTAAGTGACACATGATCCAAATAACCTAAACCATGTCCGATCATCATGTGAGATGGAGTAGTCATCAATGGCGAACATCTCTATATTGATCATATCTACTATATGACTCATGTTTGACCTTTTGGTCTCCAGTGTTCCGAGGCCATGTCTGTACATGCTAGGCTCGTCAAGTTTAACCCAAGTATTATGCGTGTGTAAAACTATATTACACCCGCTGTGTGTGAACAAAGAGTCTATCACACCCGATCATCACGTGGTGTCTCGAAATGACGAACTGTAGCAATGGTGCATACTCGGGGGGAACACTACTATCTTGAAATTTAGTGAAGGGATCATCTTATAATGCTACCAACGTACTAAGAAAAATAAGATGCATACAAGATAAACATCACATGCATTCAAAATATGTGACATGATATGGCCATCAGCATCTTGTGCTTTTGATCTCCATCTCCAAAGCATCGTCATGATCCATCGTCATCGGCTTGACACCTTGATCTCCATCGTAGCGTCACGGTCGTCTCGCCAACTATTGCTTCTATGGCTATTGCTAACTCATAGCGATAAAGTAAAGAAATTACATGGCACTTGCATTTCATATAATAAAGAGACAACCATAAGGCTTCTGCTGGTTGTCGATAATTTACAAAACATGATCATCTCATACAATAACGTATAACTCATAATGTCTTGACCATATCACATCACAACATGCCTTGCAAAAACAAGTTAGACGTCCTCTACTCTGTTGTTGCAAGTTTTACGTGGCTGATACGGGCTTCTAGCAAGAACCATTCTTACCTACAGCACAAAACCACAACGGTGATTTTTCAAGTTTGCTGTTTTAACCTTCAACAAGGATCGGCTGCAGTCAAATTCGATTCAACTAAAGTAGGAGAAACAGACACCCGTCAGCCACCTTTGTGCAAAACAAGTTGCACGTGACGGTGGAACCGGTCTCATGTACATGGACATGTAATGTTGGTCCAGACCGCTTCATCTTACAATGCCACTGAATCAGAATAAGACGTTTGTGGTAAGCAGTATGGCGATCACTGCCCACAACTCTTTGTGTTCTACTCGTGCATATCATCTACACATATACCTGGCTCATGATGTCACTGCTGGGAAACATTGCATGGAAAACAAAAAAATCTACGCACACGCAAAGACCTATCCATGGAGATGCATAGCAACGAGGGGGAGAGTGTGTCTACGTACCCTCGTAGACCGTAAGCGGAATTGTTTCACAACGCGGTTGATGTAGTGGAACTTCTTCACGCTTCAGCCGATCAAGTACCGAACGCACAACACCTCCGTGTTCTGCACACGTTCAGCTCGGTGACGTCCCTCACCTTCTTGATCCAGCAAGACGTCGAGGTAGTATATGAGTTCCGTCAGCACAACAGCCTAGTGGTGGTGACGGTGAAGTGATCTCCGCAGGGCTTTGTGTAAGCACTACGAAAATATGACCGAGGTAGTAAACGGTGGAGGGGGGCGCCGCACACGACTAACAACTGATGGTGTGTGTTATAGGGCGCCCCCACATATATATAGGTGGGAGGGAGAGGGAGGAAACCCGGGCGTGTGATGTCTACACACGCTTCTACTCCTGTAGACTATGTTGGGCCTCCAAGCGCAGAGGTTTGTAGGACAATAGCAATTTCCCTCAAGTGGATGACCTAAGGTTTATCGAACTCAGGGAAGTAGAGGTTGAAGATGGTCTCTCTCAAGCAATCCTGCAACTAAGATACAAGAAGTCTCTTGTGTCCCCAACACACCTAATACAACTAGGAGTTGTATAGGTGCACTAGTTCGGCGAAGAGATGGTAAAATATGGATGATAGGAGTGACAAAGCAAAGTAATATAAATCTGTAATAAAAAGTGCAGCAAGCAAACAAGTGGTAAACGTGAGCACAAATGGTATTGCAATGGTGGAAATAAGACCTAGGGATCATACTTTCACTAGTGGCAACTCCCAACAACATTAACATAATCGAATCACATGATATTTCCCATAAAACATGCAATGGAGACGCACTCGGAGGTCATTCCTTCGTGGTCAAGAGAGGACGAGAATTATGTAGGGCTACAAAAGCACACCTCAAAGTTCGTAGTTCTCAATCTAAGGATTTCCCAATGTCACCGCGGCCATCCAAAGAGAGTCCCACAATCACCACAACATATCTAAAGGATAGTCAAAGACAAGCACCAAGAGACTCTCAATCTTCAATCAACACACAAGAGAGGAAATCACTCATGAAAATATTTTTCTAATCCATGTCCAATAGACCGCTGTCACCTTGGTCTCGGGGATTATACTAGATAAAGACAAGTGAGTACATCAATCCAATACATAGAGGAAGGGGAAACATCATGGGATCACCCTAGATTAACATAGCCTATGATCACAACGAAGATCACATCATGGGAGAGAGAGATAACCACATAGCTACACGTACGAGCCCTCGGTCCCGGAGAGGACTACTCACGCATGGACATGGTGAGGAGGAGATTGATGATGGTGTTGATGGAGAGGTGCAGCCCCGCGAGGAGGAGATGGCCGGTGGCAGCCACGGAGGCGGCGGCGGCGTCCCTTGGGGGCGCGGCGGCGGCCCTAGGGGGCAGCGGCTCCTTGGCCCCCCTTCTTCCTTGTGGATGGTGCTGCAATGGTGCTGGTCCTGCCCTCCAAGACGGCGGCTCGGGAGGAGGAAAATTCGTGGCTCTTGGTGACCTAGGTTTGCTCTCTTTATATAGACTCTCGGATTCCCGTCATCAGATTTTGGGCCTGAGTAAAACGAGCTATTTCGACCGTCCGGACTCCGATTTGGACGAATTTTATATCCAGAAGCATCGCCTCGAAATTCCCCACAACTTTCGCAACTAGACTTTTTCCGTTTGACGTCGTCTTCGGGCCGGAACGTGACCATCTTTAAAAAACGTTCTCAGACAGATTTCAGGAAAGTTAGAGTCCTACTCCAATACGACTCCTTTTGGGTTTTTGTCAATTTCCAAGTAATTCCTACACAATAAAGTGTAAAACAAGAACATTGTGCACTTTTGCAACTATTAGTAGGTTAGTCCAAATATGATCAAAAAGTGTATGGAAGTGCATAAATATCATAGCAATATCACACAAAAAGGACATGGAGCAAGCAGAAATTATAGATACGTTTTGGACGTATCAACATCCCCAAGATTAATTCCTGCTCGTCCTCGAGTAGGTAAATGATAACAAGCATAATTTCTGTGGTGACATGCTATTAACCATATAAGAACTTTTCACAGTCACATGACAAGTGCTTACTGAGACAATGAATCTGTAGTAATTAAGTTGCCTAACGAGAAAATCACAAAGAACTGAAAGTTTTACAATATGATACTGAAACACTCATTAGATTTGTAGTGAGTATGGTGTGCAAATATGATAAAGTGGTACCTCGCTTGCCCCCTTTAGTTAAGCAAAACATAAATGCAGGGCCACCTCAAAGGTTTAAGTGACGACTAGATACAATGATTTCAGAATAAACGATATCATAATCATGCAGAAGACAATGGTACTTTGGGACAATGCACATTACGCTCAGAATGACAATCATGCTCTCAATAGTTGGTGCTTTAAAGAAGGTGGAGACTCTCGAACCGTGGCTTTTGTTGGCAAGGTTGAAAACCCGTGGTCGGAAACAAAAACTAAACATGTACCAGAGCTCTTGGTTTTTAAAAACAGAGGTAAAATTATTTTTTAGAATATGCATATTTCGTCAACGAATGCTAGCAGATAACTCAATCACTTCTTGAGATGGACAAGTTTCGAGGAACGGCTCCCGCATGAGGACGATCACATCCTCTTAATCTCCTTTGTTTATCACTGCCAAAGTTTTCTGATTTCTCATCAACAAAGCGTGAAGGAGGGTTTGTTTGTTATATAATTTTTAATGAGCCGGGCGCACTCTATGCCAGTTCCTTCTCGTATTATGGGTTTGCACATTAGACATGCAATCCCGGGGTGAAGCTTGTCCAACTTAAAAAGATCATGAATTAACTACAACTTCCTCATGAGCTAAAACAGAGGCACAAAAGAGAAATGCTTTTTTTGAATAATTTCGAGATGGTACATGAAAGTCTTCGTTATGAATGGCAGGTAAATACCATGTATAGGAAGGTATGGTGGACTCATATGGCATAACTGGTTTAAAGGATTTTGGATGCACAAGCAGTCAGTCCGCTTAGTACTGGCGAAGGTTAGCAAAAGACTGGGAGTGACCAACTAAGAGAGCAATGACGGTCATAATCATGCAGAGTGACAAAGCAACATTGAATCAGGCATGGAAGTTATATCGCTACTCAGAAATTAAAGATCATCAAGGCTTGATAGACTTTCTTACAGTCTTAAATATGCGTAAGCATACGCCAAGTCAATCAAAATAAATTCTTGAAGGAAGATATCACTAAACCATACCACATCATAGGCAAACAAATCATGTTGGTACTCCAATAACACATTGAGAACCCCCCAGCTATTTGAGACTAACCATAACAAAACATGAACTACTAAGCACCATTATGCACATAGCATTTTTATCATAGACATATCAACCAGTGCAACAGAAGCCAACTCTCTTAACAAGATAAGCATGATAAATAAAGAGAGTTCCAGCGACCAACTAAACAAAAGCTCTTTAAAAAGATAAGCATGAAAACTAAGAGCTGAACATGATAGTAGCTATTGAAAGACAAAGAACACACACAGCAAAAATAGACATGAAAATTCTATGTTATGTTCTAAGTTGAAGTGGAGCGGGTCTCTCTCCCACACAAAGAAAGCTGAGTTCCAACTCGTTATGAACAGCAAGCAAAGCTAAAGAAAACTAAAAAGGAAACTAAAAGCAAGACGCTCCAAGCATAGCACATAACACATGAAGTGATTAAAATATAGTGGAACGAAAGACGAACTGATAATGTTGATGGAGAAGGGGATGCACGGGGGCATCCCCAAGCTTAGACGCTTGAGTCTTCTTGAATATTTCTTGGGGGTGCATGGGGGCATCCCCAAGCTTGAGCGTTTGACACTCCTGAATCTTTTTATCATCTTCCCTCGCACACTTGAAAACTCCCTTCATACATAACTCATCATAATCTGATTAGCGAGGTTAGTACCCTTAATAAAATAATTTTTCCTTGCTGGAAATAAGGATATTCTTGAAGGTCTACTGTTTCTCAAGATTGCCAAAAGGTTTTTGCAAAGAAAAAAGTAAGCTCAAAGTTTGCAAAACGAAGGAAAGGCAAAATAGGACAGAATCTGTGAAAAACAGACCAGCGGGTAGTAAATAATTTTTTCGGAGCACTTCTGCAACTCAAATAAAAAAACTCAGAACAGACGCCCGAAAGCCAATTGTAAAGAGCACGCTGTCGAAAAAATTCAGACCAAAAAGATGATCTGGTGATTTTATACGAATTTTTCTGTCCAAGGACATAATCTGTTTCCTGGACAGCACGTCACAACTTTTGAACTTTCTTGCAATCAGAGGCTAAACTTGGCACAAAGCTGAAAAATAAAGATACAATGATGATGCTACTGTAGTAACAAACATCAAGACCACTAAAAACTGAAAGAACAAACTGAAAGCAAAGATAACAAGGGTTGTCTCCCTAGAGCTCTTTCTTTATAGCCATAAAGATAGGCTTAAGACTTTAATGATGCTCTCGTAGGAATAAGAGTTGAAGAACAAAAGAGAGCATCAAGAAGCAAATACCAAACACATTTAATCCTAACATGCTTCCTATGCATAGTAATATTGCAATAGAATAATTCATTGAAGCACAAAGCAATAAGCATAGGAAGACAAAACAAGTGCAGCTTCAAAATCTTCAACATAAAGAGAGGGAACTTGATATTATTGAAATATCTATAAGCATATGTTCCCTTCTCATAATAATTTTCAGTGGGATCATGGATGAACTCAACAATATAACTATCACATAAGTCATTATTTCCATGATCCAAAAGCATAATAGTGTCATTACTCTTCATATAAGCAAAATCTTTCTTATTAAGAATAGTGAGAGTAAAGCAATCATAACCATCATGGTAATCATCATATTTAGGAGGCATATCATAATCATAATAAATTTTATCCTCAATAGTAGGTGGACTAAAAAGCTCACATTTATCATTGTAATCATCATATATAGGAAGCAAAGTATCATCAAAGTAAATTTTCTCTTCAAAAGTTGGGGGACTAAAAATATCATGTTCATCAAACGTGTCATCCCCAAGCTTAGAGCTTTCCATGTCATTAGCAATATTGATATTAAAAAACATACTAATAACATCACCACCATCATGATTGTTATGCAAATAATAAAGTTCCAAAGGTTTTTTAATTTTCTCTTCAAACACATCATGTCCAAGTTCAAGGTAGAGCTTATAAAGCTCTCTCATATTTTTGTTGTTTTCCATTAAGCAAGACTAGTGAAATAAAAACAAGAAACAAAAAGATTTAATTGCAAGATCTAAAGATATACCTTCAAGCAATCACCTCACCGGCAACGGCGCCAGAAATAGCTTGATGTCTACACACGCTTCTACTCCAGTAGACTATGTTGGGCCTCCAAGCGCAGAGGTTTGTAGGACAACAGCAATTTCCCTCAAGTGGATGACCTAAGGTTTATCGAACTCAGGGAAGTAGAGGTTGAAGATGGTCTCTCTTAAGCAACCCTGCAACTAAGATACAAGAAGTCTCTTGTGTCCCCAACACACCTAATACAACTAGGAGTTGTATAGGTGCACTAGTTCGGCGAAGAGATGGTAAAATATGGATGATAGGAGTGGCAAAGCAAAGTAATATAAATCTGTAATAAAAAGTGCAGCAAGCAAACAAGTGGTAAACGTGAGCACAAATGGTATTGCAATGGTGGAAATAAGACCTAGGGATCATACTTTCACTAGTGGCAACTCCCAACAACATTAACATAATCGAATCACATGATATTTCCCATAAAACATGCAATGGAGACGCACCCGGAGGTCATTCCTTCGTGGTCAAGAGAGGACGAGAATTATGTAGGGCTACAAAAGCACACCTCAAAGTTCGTAGTTCTCAATCTAAGGATTTCCCAATGTCACCGCGGCCATCCAAAGAGAGTCCCACAATCACCACAACATATCTAAAGGATAGTCAAAGACAAGCACCAAGAGACTCTCAATCTTCAATCAACACACAAGAGAGGAAATCACTCATGAAAATATTTTTCTAATCCATGTCCAATAGACCGCTGTCACCTTGGTCTCGGGGATTATACTAGATAAAGACAAGTGAGTACATCAATCCAATACATAGAGGAAGGGGAGACATCATGGGATCACCCTAGATTAACATAGCCTATGATTACAACAAAGATCACATCATGGGAGAGAGAGATAACCACATAGCTACACGTACGAGCCCTCGGCCCCGGAGAAGACTACTCACGCATGGACATGGTGAGGAGGAGGTTGATGATGGTGTTGATGGAGAGGTGCAGCCCCGCGAGGAGGAGATGGCCGGCGGCAGCCACGGAGGCGGCGGCGGCCCTAGGGGGCAGCGACTCCTTGCCCCCCCTTCTTCCTTATGGATGGTGCTGCAATGGTGCTGGTCCTCCCCTCCAAGACGGCTGCTCGGGAGGAGGAAAATTCGTGGCTCTTGGTGACCTAGGTTTCCTCTCTTTATATAGACTCTCGGATTCCTGTCATCAGATTTTGGGCCTCAGTAAAACGGGCTTTACTCGACCGTCCGGACTCCGATTTGGATGAATTTTATATCCAGAAGCATCGCCTCAAAATTCCCCACAACTTTCGCAACTAGAATTTTTCCGTTTGATGTCGTCTTCGGTCCGGAACGTGACCATCTTTAAAAATCATTCTCAGACAGATTTCAGGAAAGTTAGAGTCCTACTCCAATACGACTCCTTCTGCGTTTTTGTCAATTTCCAAGTAATTCCTACACAATAATGTGTAAAACAAGAACATTGTGCACTTTTGCAACTATTAGTAGGTTAGTCCAAATATGATCAAAAAGTGTATGGAAGTGCATAAATATCATAGCACTATCACACAAAAAGGGCATGGAGAAAGCAGAAATTATAGATACGTTTTGGACGTATCAGCGTGCCCAAGTAGGATCCGAATCCTACTTGGGGTTTCCCCAAGTGGCGCCCCTGCCTTATTTCACCGGAGAAGAAAGGGAAGAGGGAAGAGAGAAAGGAAAGCGGGCCCTGATGACCCACAAGTGTAGGGGATCTATCGTAGTCCTTTTGATAAGTAAAAGTGTCGAACCCAACGAGGAGCAGAAGGAAATGATAGGCAGTTTTCAGTAAGGTATTTTCTGCAAGCACTGAAATTATAGGTAACAGATAGTTTTGTGATAAGGTAATTTGTAGAAGGTGACAAAAGGTAAAAGTAAATAAGGTGCAGCAAGGTGGCCCAATCCTTTTTGTAGCAAAGGACAAGCCTGAATAAACTCTTATATAAAGTAAAGCACTCCCGAGGACACATGGGAATTATCGTCAAGCTAGTTTTCATCACGATCATCTGATTCGCGTTCGGTACTTTGATAATTTGGTATGTGGGTGGACCGGTGCTTGGGTGCTGTCCTCACTTGCACAAGCCTCCCACTTATGATTAACCTCTTATGCAAGCATCCGCAACTACAAAAGAAGTATTAAGGTAAACCTAACCATAGCCTAAAACATATGGATCCAAATCAACCCCTTACGAAGCAACACATAAACTAGGGTTTAAGCTTCTATCACTCTAGCAACCCATCATTTACTTATTACTTCCCAATGCCTTCCTCTAGGCCCAAATAATGATGAACTGTCATGTAGTCGACGTTCACATGACACCACTAGAGGAGAGACAACATACATCTCATCAAAATATCGAACAAAGACCAAAATTCACATGACTACTAATAGCAAGACTTCTCCCATGTCCCCAGGAACAAAAGTAACTACTCACAAGAAATAATATTGTTCATGATCAGAGGGGTATTAATATTCATAATGGATCTGAACATATGATCTTCCACCAAATAAACCAACTAGCATCAACTACAAGGAGTAATCAACACTACTAGCAACCCACAAATACCAATTTGAGGTTTGGGTACAAAGATTGGATACAAGAGATGAACTAGGGTTTGAGAGGAGATGGTGCTGGTGAAGATGTTGATGAAGATAGCCCTCCCCAAGATGGGAGAGTTGTTGGTGATGACGGCGGTGACGATTTCCCCCTCCCGGAGGGAAGTATCCCCGGCAGAACAGCTGTGCCGGAGTCCTAGATTGGTTTCCGCCTCGGTTCCGCCTCGAGACGGCAGCGTCTGGTCCCGAAAGCCTCCTTATGATTTTTTCCAGGTCAAAACACCTCATATAGGAGAAGATGGGCATCGGGGGCCTTCCGGCTGGCCCACGAGGCAGGGGGCGCGCCCTGGGAAGGGGGGCGCGCCCCCACCCTCGTGGGCAGCCGGTGGCCCCCCTCGTGGACTTCTTTCGCCAGATATTTTTTATATTTTCCGAAACGACGTTCTGTTGAGTTTCAGGGCTTTTGGAGTTATGCAGAATAGGTTTCCAGAGTTTGCTCCTTTTCCAGCCCAGAATTCCAGCTGCCGGCATTCTCCCTCTTCATGTAAACCTTGTAAAATATGAGAGAAAAGGCATAAGTATTGTGACAAAACATGTAAGAACGACCCATAATGCAATAAATATCAACATATAAGAATGATGCAAAATGGACGTATCAACGCCCCCAAGCTTAGACCTCGCGTGTCCTCAAGCAAAAGCCGATATCGAAACATATGTCCACATGTTTAGAGATAGAGGTGTCGATAAAAACAAAATACTGACATGAGGGCATCATGATCATTCTCATAACATCAACTTATGTAAATATAATCATATGATTCTTATGCTAAAGTAACAATTCATCCACAATATCAAGTATGAATCATAATCTTCATTCGAAACTAACAAACTTTGATCTCGGTCATTGAAGCAATTGCAATTTATCGTAACATCGGAAATAGTCAAATATAAGAGCTCTTCAGCAAGCCTACATACTCAACTATCATATAGTCTTTCACAATTGCTCACACTCACGCAATACTTATGTTTATGGAGTTTTAATCGGACACAGAGAAAGATAGGGGCTTATGGTGTTGCCTCCCAACCTTTTACCTCAAGGGTAGTGTCAACAGTAATAGATCATGAAAACTTACATCCAAGTGGGTATATCTGTCAGGATCTTTCCAACACAATGTGCTTGCCAAAAGATAAAATGTAAAAAGGAAAGGTGGATTTCACCTTGACACTTATAAGGCAAGAATAATAGATAGGCCCTTCGCGGGGGGAAGCAGAGGTTGTCATGTGTTTTTATGGTTGGATGCACAAAGTCTTAGCATAGAAGAACTTCGCTTTATATTGCCACTTGTGATAAGGACCTTTATTATGCAGTCCGTCGCTTTTATTACTTCCATATCACAAGATCATTTAAAGCTAATTTCTCCCACACTAATAAATCATACATATTTTAGCGAGTTTGCAACATGACAACTTACTTGGAAGGATCTTTCTCAATCCATAGGTAGGTATGGTGGACTCTCATGGCAAAACTGGGTTTAAGGATATATGGAAGCACAAGTAGTATCTCTACTTAGTGCTAGGAGTTTTGGCTAGCATGAGGGGGAAAGGCAAGCTCAACATGTTGGATGATCCATGACAATATACTTTATTTTGGATATAAGAAGACATAACCCATTATGTTGTCTTCCTTGTCCAACATCAACTCTTTAGCATGTCATACTTTAATGAGTGCTCACAATCATAAAAGATGTCCAAGATAGTATATTTGTATGTGAAGCCTCTCTTCTTTTATTACTTCCTATTAATTGCAACGATGACCCAAACTATGTTTCTCAACTCCCAACAACTTTTATTTATCATACTCTTATATGTGAAGTCATTACTTCCCACAAGATCGATATGATCTCTTTGATACTATTTATGTTTTCTTTCTTTTTATCATGACCCAAGTGAGGAAATCAAGCCCTTGACTCAACAGTAATCTTTATTATATAGCTCACAGACTTGATTACAAAGGGTAAAGCTCACAAAGCGAAAGCTCACAACTAGATCATGCTAACTTTATTCTACTAGATCAAGATACTACCAAAAGGATCGAACTAAGTAAAATGGTAAAGATAGGAGTGATAGTGATACGATACCGGGGTCACATCCCCAAGCTTGGGAGCTGCCAAGGGGAGTGCCCATACCCATATGATTATGTCTCCTTCGAGGGTGGTGATGATGGCTTCTTCCTTAGCTTGTGCTTAAGGACAGAATTTTGCTCCTTTATATCATTGATCTCTTGCTCAAGATTTAATATCCTCTTGCATAGTGCCTGCTTGTTTTTGTGCAAGATTTTAAAAGGAATAAATTCGATCTTAGGTTTCTTTACTCTGTCTGGGAGACTTGACTTTTTGAACTCCACGTGCATGTCAGCAGGTTGAGGTAGTGGGATTTCGTCTTCATCTGAGCTAGTCCAATCCTTCCTCTTTGAATCATGGTCCTCTTCTTCTTCCGTGGTCCAACCATAATGCTCACAATCCCCATAGACCTTAGGGTCAGCAAGGGAATCAACCACATAACTTTCTTCCTCCAAATCCTGAGAGGACATGCTGCTTTATCTGCGACAGAAACAGCTTGAAACAAGAATAGAGGATTTTTGCGTGATACAGAGGTCAAAACCTTCGGGAGTATATATAATGAATTCTTACCGACCAAAAGGAGTAACCCACAAGAAAACGGAGTCCGGGGGACACACGGGGTGCCCACGAGGCAGGGGGCGCGCCCTGGGAAGGGGGGCGCGCCGTCCACCCTCGTGGATGCCTCGTGTCTCTTCCGGACTGCGGTTTATTTTTCTATTTTTCTAAATATTCCAAAACGGAGAAAAATTGCCTTTAGAACTGTTTTGGAGTCGGTTTACTTACCGTATCACATACCTCTTCCTTTTCGGAGGCTGAATCGTTCTAGAAAGTGTCCCTTATGTATTCCTCCGGGGTTACGGTTTCAATAATATTGGTTTCAACATTTATAGGATTACCTGAGATATAATGTTTAATTCTTTGACCATTCACCACCTTCGGGTTTGTGCCTTCGAAGTTGTTGATTTTTATGGCACCGGAACGATAGACCTTCTCGATAACGTAAGGTCCTTCCCACTTGGAGAGCAGTTTTCCTGCAAAAAATCTTAAACGAGAGTTTTATAGCAAGACATAATCACCTACATTAAACTCACGCTTTTGTATTCTTTTGTCATGCCATCTTTTAACTTTTTCTTTAAACAGCTTGGCATTCTCATAGGCCTGGGTTCTCCATTCATCGAGACAGCTAATGTCAAATAGCCTCTTCTTACCGGCAAGTTTGAAATCGTAATTGAGCTCTTTAATATCCCAATATGCCTTATGTTCTAGCTCAAGAGGTAAGTGACAAGCTTTTCCATACACCATCGTATATGGAGACATACCCATAGGATTTTTGTATGCAGTTCTATAGGCCCATAATGCATCATCAAGTTTCTTGGACCAATTCTTCCTAGACCTATTAACTGTCTTTTGCAAGATTAATTTCAACTCCCTGTTACTTAGTTCTACTTGACCACTAGTCTGTGGGTGATAGGGGGATGCAATTCTATGGTTGACATCATACTTTGCAAGCATTTTACGGAAAGCACCATGAATAAAGTGTGAACCACCATCAGTCATTAGATATCTAGGGACTCCAAACCTCGGAAATATAACTTCTTTAAGCATCTTAATAGAGGTGTTATGATCAGCGCTACTAGTTGGAATAGCTTCTACCCACTTAGTAACGTAATCAACTGCAACTAAAATATGTGTGTACCCATTAGAGGTAGGAAAAGGTCCCATATAATCAAAGCCCCAAACATCAAATGGTTCAATAACAAGTGAATAATTCATAGGCATTTCTTGACGTCTACTAATATTACCAATTCTTTGACATTCATCACAAGATAAGACAAACTTACGGGCATCCTTGAAGAGAGTAGGCCAATAAAACCCGGATTGCAATACCTTGTGTGCAGTTCTTTCTCCCGCATGGTGTCCTCCATAAGCTTCGGAGTGGCACTTGCGTAGGATCTGTTCCTGTTCATGCTCAGGTACACAACGTCTAATAATACCATCTACTCCTTCTTTATAAACATGTGGGTCATCCCAAAAGTAATGTCTCAAATCATAGAAGTACTTTTTCTTTTGCTGGTATGTGAAGCTAGGAGGTATAAACTTAGCAACAATATAATTAGCATAATCAGCACACCATGGAGCAGTGCGAGAAGTATTTATGATAGCTAGTTGTTCATCAGGAAAGCTATCATCAATAGGTTGTGGGTCATCAAGTATATTCTCTAACCTAGACAAGTTATCTGCTACGGGGTTCTCAGCTGACTTTCTATCAATAATATGCAAATCAAATTCTTGCAGCAAGAGAACCCATCTAATAAGTCTAGGTTTAGCATCTTTCTTTTCCATAAGGTATTTGATAGCAGCATGATCAGTGTGAATAGTTACTTTAGAATCAACGATATAGGGTCTAAACTTATCACAAGCAAATACAACTGCTAAAAATTCTTTCTCAGTAGTAGCATAATTTCTTTGGGTACTATCTAGAGTTTTACTAGCATACTGGATAACATTCAATTTCTTATCAACTCTTTTCCCTAAAACAGCTCCTACAGCATAATCACTAGCATTGCACATAATCTCAAAGGGTAAATTCTAGTTAGGAGGCTGGACAATAGGTGCAGAGATCAATGCTTTCTTAAGTATTTCAAATGCTTCTAGACAATCATCATCAAAGACAAAAGGAATATCTTTTTGTAAGAGATTAGTCAGAGGCCGAGAGATTTTGGAGAAGTCCTTTATGAACCTCTTATAAAACCCAACATGACCAAGGAAACTTCGTATACCTTTGATGTCCTTAGGGCATGGCATCTTTTCAATAGCATCAACTTTAGCTTTGTCAACTTCTATACCTCTTTCAGAAATTTTATGTCCCAAGACAATGCCTTCATTAACCATAAAGTGGCACTTCTCCCAATTCAAAACAAGATTAGTGTCTTCACATCTCTGCAAAATTCGATCATGGTTGCTTAAGCAATCATCAAAAGAAGTTCCGTAAATGGAGAAATCATCCATGAAACCTCAACAATCTTTTCACAAAAATCAGAGAATATAGCCATCATGCATCTTTGAAAGGTAGCAGGTGCATTACATAAACCAAAAGGCATACGTCTATAAGTAAAGGTACCAAAAGGACAAGTAAAAGTGGTCTTTTCTTGATCCCCTTTTGACACAGGTATTTGAGAGAAACCAGAATAACCATCTAGAAAGCAGAAATGAGTATGTTTGGATAACCTTTCTAGCATTTGATCAATAAATGGCAAGGGGTAATGATCTTTCTTAGTAGTTTTATTTAACTTACGGAAATCAATTACCATCCTATAGCCTGTAACTATTCTTTTCGGGATCAATTCATCTTTATCATTAGGAACAACAGTCATACCTCATTTCTTAGGGACACAATGGACATGACTTACCCACTGGCTATCAGCAACTGGATAGATAATACCTGCCTCTAGAAGCTTTAGTATTTCCTTTCTTACCACTTCTTTCATCTTAGGATTTAACCGTCGCTGGTGATCAATAACCGTTTTAGCATTTTCTTCCAATTTTATCTTGTGTTGGCATATAGTGGGACTAATGCCCTTAAGATCATCCAGAGTATATCCAATAGCAGCACGATGCTTCTTCAGAGTTTTCAATAATTTTTCTTCTTCCTGCTCTGAAAGGTTAGCACTAATAATACATGATATATCTTCTTTTCATCAAGATAAACATACTTAAGATTATCAGGTAAAGGTTTAAGTTCAAACACAGGATCAGCCTTGGGTGGAGGAGGATCCCTTAGGATTTCAACAGGCAAGTTGTTTTTCAATACAGGTCCTTGTGTAAGGAATATTTCATCTATCTCCCTTCTCTCGTTCATATGCATATCATTTTCATGGTCTAGCAAGTATTGTTCTAAAGGATCATTAGGTGGTACAGCAATAGAAGCAAGACCAATAATTTCATCCTTACTGGGTGGTGCCTTTTCAAGGGGTTGTCTACGGAATTGAACAAAGTTAAAATCATGAGACATATCCCCTAATCTAACAGTAACAATATCTTTCACGCAGTCTATCTTGGCATTAACAGTATTCAAGAAGGGTCTACCAAATATAATGGGACAGAATTCATCTCGTGCAGAACTAAGAACAAGAAAATCAGCACGGTATTTAAACTTCCCACACAAGACTTCAATATCTTTAACAATCCCAACTGGTGAAATAGTATCTCCATTAGCAAGCTTAATAGTAACATCAATCCCTTCTAACTCAACATGTGCAATATCATGCATAATTTCGTTATACAAATCAAGAGGGATAATACTCGCGCTAGCACCTACGTCACATAAACCATGGTAGCAATGATCTCCTATCTTAACAGAGATAACATGCAAGCTTACAACAGGTTTATGTTTATTCCTTGCATTGGGTTTGGCTATTCTAGCAGACTCTTCTTGGAGGTAAATAACATGTCCATCTAAATCTTCTACCAAGAGATCTTTAACCATAGCAACACTAGGTTCAACTTTAATTTGCTCAGAGGGTGTAGGTGTCCTAGTATTACTCTTAGGAACTACAGTTGAAGCTTGAGCATGATCCTTTATCCTAACAGGGAAAGGTGGTTTCTCCATATAAGCAGTAGGAATAACAGGACAAATCATGGGCGTTTATTGGCAAAAAGCTTTGTAAAAACGAAGTGTGTGGAATGACTTTGGTCATAAGTTTACCCGTGGGTGATAAGGTCAAAGTTACACAGAAGGGTGATGATGGACACTCGAGTGCAACAATTAATCCTGCGCTCTACAGGGCACACAGTGGAAGAAACCAATTGTGTGCAATAATGTCGAAGATCGCGGTCGAGTTAGCTATACAGATCGTCTGCTGTGAGATCGACAAGGTAAATAGATTCGAGAATGGTTAATAAAATCTAAGACCATTGCATATTAAGGTCAAAATAGTGCTACCAATATACGAGTCTCATACGATGCCGTTTCAACGATTGTACCACAAAATCTCGAAATATTATAAGGTTCAAATTCCAGAGTTATATGGCTCAAATTCGAAGATTACAAGGTTCAAACTGATATTAGAAATGAAATTCAGCTCATCAGTTGCAAACGCTCGCGCTGATCCGCTGAACATGGATATCAGAGAGGTTCAAACTAATATTACAACTTCTTAGTATGGTTTCGAAACCTCACAATTTTTGCAAAGGGTTCAGCCACTGAGAAGTCATGTATGGGGTTGACACGATAACTTCCGATTACTCTGTCATTTGAAGTTCCAAAATGAAATTCAGCATTTTTGGAGCCTATTCCATTCTGCCGCAGGCGCCGACGCTGATCAACAAACCATTCATTTTTGCGGAATAAATGTAGGGCAAACCTCATTTCCTTCAGCACCCTTGCTCTGAGAACAAAGAACCTGGCGAATATAATCTCCGGTAAGGTCCCTCGGTAGGAGTTCAATGTAATTTCTGAGAGATGCAGATATAGGGATTCGACGTGATTATTATATTCTATCACATTATCCACTAGTGGGCCTAATCTTATCTGCAAAAGAAGAAAACGTGTTAGTGCCTATTTGGTTTCCAGGATTTGTAAAATGCACTAACATGCCATCTTCGATCTGACATGATTAACATGGGCATTTGATTACATTCTAAAAAAATGTAGCCTTCTTCACAAGAGGTTGGAGTGGATGAAATGTTCCCTAAGAAAACTAGTATAGATGAATCCAAAGGAGAAATGCTTATTGATTATAACCATATGGATCAAGCAACCAATATTGGGGGGGGGGACATGTATGCACTGAAATCCTCCAAAAGAATCCTTCAGAAATCGTAGTACATTGTCATTGTAAACTTGGAAAAAGGTGTCACAAATTGAAATCCCTTATGGTTAACATTTAACAGGAAAGGAACATCACCTTGATATATAGCTTCTCCAGGCACGAAAAGCATCTCAGGAAACTAAGAACTTGCTCCAGGTTGGGGCCGATAGATTCTAGTGCCAAGACCTTCACTATGCGCATTTTCTAGGTCAAGCTTGTCGGAATCATTTTCTGACTGACAGACGGACAAACATCTTCAAAATTACAAATAATGTTAATTTGTAGAAGAAGAGGTAGAAGGTGGTTATTGTACCTGAACGGGTGTGGATCCAATAACAAGTTCGGAGTATTTGTCGGACGAGTAGCCAACCGGTGTCAATTTCGGCATAGAAATGACATTTATTCTTGTTGGACCTTCTTGATCAACTACAAGTATTCTCTCAAGTGCAGGTGTGTCTTCAATGACCATACCGTGGTACACATCTTGTGATGTATTCCTGCCGCACCAACAACACACATAAATAGTCCGGAGAGTCATGGAGGTAATGTGGAAGGTACTGATGACCCACAAGTGTAGGGGATCTATCGTAGTCCTTTTGATAAGTAACAGTGTCGAACCCAACGAAGAGCAGAAGGAAATGATAGGCAGTTTTCAGTAAGGTATTTTCTGCAAGCACTGAAATTATAGGTAACAGATAGTTTTGTGATAAGGTAATTGGTAGCAAGTGACAAAAGGTAAAAGTAAATAAGGTGCAGCAAGGTGGCCCAATCCTTTTTGTAGCAAAGGACAAGCCCGAATAAACTATTATATAAAGTAAAGCGCTCCCGAGGACACATGGGAATTATCGTCAAGCTAGTTTTCATCACGATCATCTGATTCGCGTTCGGTACTTTGATAATTTGGTATGTGGGTGGGCCGGTGCTTGGGTGCTGCCCATACTTGGACAAGCCTCCCACTTATGATTAACCTCTAATGCAAGCATCCGCAACTACAAAATAAGTATTAAGGTAAACCTAACCATAGCCTGAAACATATGGATCCAAATCAGCCCCTTACGAAGCAACACATAAACTAGGGTTTAAGCTTCTGTCACTCTAGCAACCCATCATCTACTTATTACTTCCCAATGCCTTCCTCTAGGCCCAAATAATGGTGAAGTGTCATGTAGTCGACGTTCACATAACACCACTAGAGGAGAGACAACATACATCTCATCAAAATATCGAACGAAGACCAAATTCACATGACTACTAATAGCAAGACTTCTCCCATGTCCTCAGGAACAAAAGTAACTACTCACAGGAAATAATATTGTTCATGATCAGAGGGGTATTAATATGCATAATGGATCTGAACATATGATCTTCCACCAAATAAACCAACTAGCATCAACTACAAGGAGTAATCAACACTACTAGCAACCCACATGTACCAATCTGAGGTTTGGGGTACAAAGATTGGATACAAGAGATGAACTAGGGTTTGAGAGGAGATGGTGCTGGTGAAGATGTTTATGAAGATAGCCCTCCCCAAGAAGGGAGAGTTGTTGGTGATGACGGCGGTGATGATTTCCCCCTCCCGGAGGGAAGTATCCCCGGCAGAATAGCTGTGCCGGAGCCCTAGATTGGTTTCCGCCTCGAGACGGCGGCGTATGGTCCCGAAAGCCTCCTTATGATTTTTTTCAGGTCAAAACACCTCATATAGGAGAAGATGGGCATCGGGGGCCTTCTGGCTGGCCCACGAGGCAGAGGGCGCGCCCTGGGAAGGGGGGCACGCCCCCCACCCTCGTGGGCAGCGGGTGGCCCCCCTCGTGGACTTCTTTCGCGAGATATTTTTTATATTTTCCGAGACGACGTTCTGTTGAGTTTCAAGGCTTTTGGAGTTGTGTAGAATAGGTTTCCAGAGTTTGCTCCTTTTCCAGCCCAGAATTCCAGCTGCCGGCATTCTCCTTCTTCATGTCAACCTTGTAAAATACGAGAGAAAAGGCATAAGTATTGTGACAAAACATGTAAGAACAACCCATAATGCAATAAATATCAACATATAAGCATGATGCAAAATGGACGTATCTGGCCGAAACCCCATTTTTCCTTCTCCAATCCGGCCTCCTACCATAGGGGGGGGGGGGCGCCACCCCTTGTGGGATGGTGTGCTCCCCTATCATGGCCCATATGGCCCATATATTACCCCCGGGGGCTCTGGTAACCCCCCGGTACTTCGATAAATAACCGATACACTTTGGAACACTTTCGCTATCCGAATACTTATCGTCCTGTATATCAATATTTACCTTTCAACCATTTCGAGACTCCCCGCCATGTCCGTGATCATATCCAGGACTCCGAACAACATTCGGTCACCAATCATATAACTCATATAATACTATATCGTCATCAAATGTTAAGCGTGCGGACCCTACCGATTCGAGAACTATGTAGACATGGCCGAGACACCTCTTTGGTCAATAACCAATAGCGGAACCTAGATGCCCATATTGGCTCCTAAATATTCTACGAAGATCTTTGTCGGTTAAACCATTATGACAACATACACAATTCCATTTGTGAGTCGGTATGTTACTTGCTCGAGATTCGATCGTCGGTATATCTATACCTAGTTCAATATCATTACCGGCAAGTCTCTTTACTCAATCCGTAATACATCATCCCATGACTAACTCATTAGTCATTTGCTTGCAATGCTTATTATGATGTGCATTATCAAGAGGGCCCAGAGATACCTCTCCGATACTCGGAGCGACAAATCCTAATCTCGATTCACGCCAACCCAACAAGACACATTCTGAGAGACCTGTAGAGCATCTTTATAATCACCCAGATACATTTTGACGTTTGATAGCACACAAGGCACTCCTCCGGTATCCGGGAGTTGCATGATCTCATAGTCTTAGTAACATGTATTTGACATAGATGAAAGAAGTACCAATAAACTGTATGATCCAATGCTAAGCTAACGGATGGGTCTCGTCCATCACATCATTCTCATAATGATGTGATCTCATTATCAAATGACAACTCATGTCCATGGCTAGGAAACATTAACCATCCTTGATCAACGAGCTAGTCTAGTTGAGTCTTACTAGGGACATAGTATTTGTTTATGTATTCAGACATGTAGTTAGGTTTCCGGTCAATACAATTCTAGCATGAATAATAAACCTTTATCATGAATATGGAAATATAAAATAATAACAACTTTATTATTGCCTCTAGGGCATATTTCCATCAGAGGTTGTCATGCACTTTTTAATTTAGGATGTGCAAACTCCTAATGGAAAGGAACGTCACCTTGTATTGCCCCTTGTGATAGAAAACTTTATTATATATGCAGTCTATCACTTTTATTTCTTTACCATCACAAGTAAGTACAAAGCTTATTTACCCTTATAATAAAAGATTGTACATATTTATGATCAATTTTTATTGCTTTGTGCACCGATGACAACTTACCTGGAGAATCTTATTCAATCCATAGGTAGACATGGTGGACTCTCATAGCAAGAAACTAGATCCTAAGGTTTTTGGATGCACAAGTAGTATCTCCACTTAGTACGAATTTTGGCTAGCAAAAGATTTTGAACAAGAACCACATGTTAAGGATCCATGATGATATAAGTTTTTCTGTGAATATAAGCAAGAATAACTTATTACGTTGTCTTGCTTGTCCAACGTCAACTATTTGATCAACCATGGAATATTTTATGGGGGCTCACAATCATCAAAGATGTCCAAGATAGTATATTTATATGTGAGACCTCTTTTCCTTTATTACTTTTCATGAATTAAATCAATGACCAATGCTATGTTTATTAACTTCCAACAAATTTTATCAACTATATTTCTTCTACGTAAAGTCATTACTCCCCATGGGATTAGCATATGATCCTCTTATTATTTTTATTGCTAAGATTGAAGTAACAAGGTAAAGCATCACAACTCAAACTAATCTTTATTATATAACTCTCAGACTTGATTACATAGATAGATAGATCACGAAACAAGCATTCGAACTAAATCATACTAAAACTTTATTATTCTACATCATAATAACTAGGGATCGAACTAACACTATTGCAGGATGCTGCTAACGCGACACTACGATCAAAGACCCTTCGACGAAACTGTGCGCTATGCCATAATCGCAAACGGGGGTGTAAAAAACCCGTCAAAAAAGGTGCAAAACATTTGCGATGGAGGATGCATCAAACACAGTTCAGATTTTAGTTGCGTGTGCGATGCATGGCATACGATTCAGTTCAATTAACTGTTTGCGATGAGGAGGAACAAAATAAATGGCCAGCCGGATGAAGGGGTGTGCGATATACATCATACGGTTCACTCGGATGAGTTGTTTGTGATTAGGCAACACAAAAGAAACGGTCAGCCAGATCAAGGTGTGTGCGATATACGGCATGCGGTTCACTCGGATGAACTGTTTGCATTGAGAGATGAGAACAGAAACGGTTCAACTTAACAAGATGTGTGTGATACGCGGCAAATAGGACTGAAATCGGAAACGTGTGCGAAGACCTATAACAACACAGACGATCACTGCTAACAAGCTGTGTGTGTTGCGAGCAAACAATTGCTAGTATACAACTATGAGCGATTGATGAAAACATCACCAACAGGTTCCATTGTTTAGTCCGTGTGCGATGTGATTTTCTTTGTCCGCACAACATCTACGCTATGTCTACAGAGCATCAACATATATACTTAAAAAGACAATATTGCATAACCAAATTAAGCATACAATTACACAAGTGAATACACACATAACATTTACACACCAAAGTAAGCAATTACATGCATACTAAAGTAGGAGAAACGAGGATCCAGACATCTACTCATTGTTGCAATGACGCTTGCCATTGCTCTGCTTCCGGCTAGATCCCTGGCCGTTTTGGGGAAGGAGGCACTTCCTCATGTTAACGATCGGCCTATACATGTCGTAGCTCGTGTACGCCTCCTTGTCCGCGTACATGACATGAGCTTCGTCGAGTTTCTCCATCCAGGCCGAGTGCCAGGCACGCTTGTCCTTGTTGCATGAATCCTTCATGTCTCTGTAGTAGGTGTCGATGATGGCCTCGGCGAGGTGAACCAGTGAGTCCTTCTCATGCTCCTTGCTGCCCCAGATCTTGTATTGGCTTTGGATGTCGATAAGAGTCTAGCAAGCGACGCCCGAATTCTCGAGCGCCTTTACATCGTTGGTGATGTCCACCCATAGCGAACATGTAGTGGGGGCTGTTGACAAACCTATCGAAACGCTCGCAAGGCCTTGTGGCCAGGTGCTACCTCTTGAGCTTGCATTGTATTCCCTTGAAGAAGAAAGGGAGATGCAACACAGTAGCGTAAGTATTTCCCTCAGTTTTTGAGAACCAAGGTATCAATCCAGTAGGAGACCACGCGCCAGTCCCTCGCACCTGCACAAACAAATAAGAACTTCGCAGCCAACGCGATAAGGGGTTGTCAATCCCTTTACAGTCACTTACGAGAGTGAGATCTGATAGAGATGATAAGATAATATTTTTGGTATTTTTGATATAGAAACAAAAAAGGTAAAGAAGCAAATAAAGAACGGCGACAAAAATTGGCTAGCTGACGGGAAAGAGATAGACCCCGGGGCCCATAATTTTCTCTAGTGTCTTATCTCATGATAGCGATATTCTACGGCGGGTAAACAAATTACTGTCGAGCAATTGATAGAAAATCGAATAATTATGAGACTATCTAGGCATGATCATTGTATATAGGCATCACGTCCGAGACAAGTAGACCGACTCCTGCTTGCATCTACTACTATTACTACACACATCGACCGCTATCCAGCATGCATCTAGTGTATTGAGTTCTTACGAACAGAGTAACGCCTTAAGCAAGATGGCATGATGTAGAGGGATAAACTCAAGCAATATGATGAAAACCCCATCTTTTTATCCTCGATGGCAACAATACAATACATGCCTTGCTTCCCCTACTGTCACTGGGAAAGGACACCGCAAGATTGAACCCAAAGCCAAGCACTTCTCCCATTTCAAGAACTATAGATCTAGTAGGCCAAACCAAACCAATAATTCGAAGAGACTTGCAAGGATATTATGAGCACACATAAAAATTTCATAGAAGAACCAAATATCTTTCATAGATAACCTTGATCATAAACTCACAAATCATCGAATCTCGACAAACACACCACAAAAAGAGATTACATCGAATAGATCTCCTCGAAGACCGAGGAGAACTTTGTATTGAGATCCAGAGAGAGAGAGAAGAAGCCATCTAGATACTAGCTATGGACCCAAAGGTCTGTGGTAAACTACTCACAACTCATGGTGAGGGCGATGATGATGATAATGAAGGCCTCCGTGATGGATCCCCGTCCGGTGGAGCTCCGGAACAGGCTCCAAGATGGGATCTCCACGGGAACAACAACTACGGCGGTGGAATTAGGGTTTTTTCTCTGCGTACGGGGTTTCTGGGGTACGTAGGCATATATAGGAGGAAAAGGGGCACCAGGGGCCACGGGGCCTTCCCTCGAGGCAGGGGGGCGCGCCCCCCACCCTCGAGGGTGAGCCCCCTGTCCTCTGGCTTGGCCCCAAAGTTTATCTCGCGTGATTTTCTCCAAAAATATCTCCTGCGAAGGTTTCATTTCGTTTGGACTCTGTTTGATATTCCTTTTCTGCAAAACCCTGAAATAGGCAAAAAACAGCAATCTGGACTGGGCCTTTGGGTTAGTAGGTTAGTCCCAAAAATGATATAAAAGTGAATGATAAAGCCCATTAAACATCCAAGACTTCATAAATAATAGCATGGAAAAATAAAAAATTATAGATACGTTGGGGACTTATCAAGCATCCCCAAGCTTAATTCCTGCTCGTCCTCGAGTAGGTAAATGATAAAGAAAGAATTTTTGATGTGGAATGCTAACCAATATAGTTTTTCAATGTAATTCTCTTAATTGTGGCATGAATGTTCAGATCTGAAAGATTCAAGATAAAAGTCTATATTGACATAAGAAACAATAATACTTCAAGCACTACTAATAAAGCAATCACGTCTTCTCAAAATACTATGGCTAAAGAAATTTATCCCTACAAAATCATATAGTGTTGGCTATGCTCCCTTGTTATCACACAAAATATTCATATCATGCACAACCCCGATTTCAGCCAAGCATTTGTTTTCATGCTCTATCTTTTCAAACCTTTCAACTTTCATGCAATACATGAGCGTGAGCCATGTATATAGCACTATGGGTGGAATAGAGGTGGTTGTGGAGAAGACAAAAAGAGGGAGATAGTCTCACATCGACTAGGCGTATCAACGGGCTATGGAGATGCCCATCAATAGATATCAATGTGAGTGAGTAGGGATTGCCATGCAACGGATGCACTAGAGCTAAATATGAATGAAAGCTAAACAGAAGAAACTAGTGGGTGTGCATCCAACTTGCTTGCTCACGAAGACCTAGGGCATTTGAGGAAGCCCATTATTGGAATATACAAGCCAAGTTCTATAACGAAAATTCTCACTAGTATATGAAAGTGACTAAAAATGGGACTCTAGAACATGGTGCTACTTTGAAGCACAAGTGTGGAAAAAGATAGTAGCAATTGTCCCTTTTTTCTTTTTTTTGGGCCTTCCTTTTTTTCTTTGGCCTTTCTTATTTTTTCTTTTTCTTTTTTTTTTCTTTCCCTTTTTTTTGCAGAGGGGCTTTATAGATTCAACCTTTCCTCCCATGTGACAATGCTCTATAGATGATGATCATCACACTTTCATTACAACACAAGATTACAACTCGATACTACAACAACAAAGTATGACTCTATATGAATGCCTCCGGCGGTGTACCGGTATGTGCAATGAAACAAGAGTGACATGTATAAAAATTATGCATGGTGGCCTTGCCACAAATACGATGTCAACTACATGATCATGCAATGGCAATATGACAATATGATGCGTGTCATATAAACGGAATGGTGAAAAGTTGCATGGCAATATATCTCGGAATGGCTATGGAAATGCCATGATAGGTAGGTATGGTGGCTGTTTTGAGGAAGGATATATAGTGGGTTTATGGCACCGGCAAAAGTTGCGCGGTACAAGAGAGACTAGCAATGGTGGAAGGGTGAGAGTGCGTATAATCCATGGACTCAACATTAGTCATAAGAACTCATATACTTATTGCAAAAATCTACGAGTCATCAAAACAAAGCAATCAACGCATGCCCCTAGGGGGGGGGGGAGGTTGGTAGGAGTTAACCATCGCGCGCCCCTGACCTCCACACAAAGGTTGACACTCTACAAATACCTCATGCTTTACTTAGTCACACAACGGTTCACCATACGTGCATGCTACGGGAATCACTAACCTTAACACAAATATTTCTCAACTTCATAATTACTCCACTAGCATGACTCTAATATCATTATCCTCATGCCTCAAAACAATTATCAAGCATCCAACATCTCTTTCTACTCAATGCACTTGGTGTGAATTTTTTTACTACATTGATATTGGATCTCTATCATGCGAAGACTAGTTTCTCTAGCCAAAACACTTTACCATGCTGTTTTAATAGACTCTCAAATAGATCTAAGTGAAGCATGAGAGTTCAAAAATTTCTACAAAATATTACCACCACCGTGCTCTAAAAGATATAAGTGAAGCACTAGGGCAAAAACTATTCAACTCAAAAGATATAAGTGAAGCATATAGAGTGTTCTAACAATTTCTAGGGCATATTTAACTCTCTCAAATAGATGTGTCCAGCAAGGATTATTGTGTCAAACTAAAAATCAAAGACTCAAAATATACAAGACGCTCCAAGCAAAACACATAACATGTTGCGAATAAAAATATAGCTCCAAGTATAGTTACCGATGGATGAAGACGAAAGAGGGGATGCCTTCCCGGGGCATCCCCAAGCTTAGGCTTCTGATTATCTTGAATTTACTTGGGGTTCCATGGGCATCCCCAAGATTAGGCCTTTTCTACTTCTTTTTCCATAGTCCATCAAAGCAATACTCAAAACTTGAAAACTTCACAACACAAAACTTAGACAAAAATTCTCGTGAGCTCCGTTAGTAAGAGAAAGCAAACCACCACACAAAGGTACAGCAAGGAATTCATTCATTGTTTATATTGGTGTTAAACCTACTGTAATACAAGTTCTCTATGTGTCATATCCTCCAATATTACTCATAGATGCATCGGAATAAGCAAACAACACACGAAAAACAGAATCTGTCAAAAACAGAACAGTCTGTAGTAATCTGCTGGGTTCGCCTACTTCTCGAACTCCAAAAAAAATCAAACTAAATTGGTAAATTTGCGCAATTTGTCTACCAATCAGCAGAAAAAAGAATCAACTAAAAATCACGCTCCAGTAAAATCTGAAGACTACTTTAGATAGCGCTAACGATTCTGTTTTTTCACAGCAAGATCATATAAACTTCACACAAGTCTTACCAAAGGTTCTACTTGACACAAACACTAAACAAAACATGAAAACACATCTAATCAGAGGCTAGATGCAATATTTATTCCCTAACAGCAACAAAAACAAAAACATAAAATTGGGTTGCCTCCCAACAAGCGCTATCATTTTACGCCCCTAGCTAGGCACGATACAAGATAGATCTAGGTATTGCCATCTTTGGAAGGCAATCCAGAAGTAGCTCTCATGATAGATTCATATGGTAGTTTGATTTTCTTTCTAGGAAAGTGTTCCATGCCTTTCCTTAATGGAAATTGGAATTTAATATTTCCTTCCTTCATATCAATAATTGCACCAATCGTTCTAAGGAAAGGTCTACCAAGAATAATAGGACATGAAGGATTGCAATCTATATCAAGAACAATGAAATCTACGGGCACATAATTCCTATTGGCAACAATAAGAACATCATTAATTCTTCCCATAGGTTTCTTAATAGTGGAATCCGCAAGATGCAAATTTAAAGAGTAATCATCAAACTCATGGAACCCTAGCAAATCACACAAAACTTTTGGGATAGTGGAGACACTAGCACCCAAATCACACAAAACATAGCATTCATGATCTTTTATTTTTATTTTGATAGTAGGTTCCCATTCATCATAAAGCTTTCTAGGTATAGAAACTTTCAACTCAAGTTTTTCTTCATAAGATTGCATCAAAACATGCACTATATGTTTAGTGAAAGCTTTATTTTGACTATAAGCATGCGGAGAATTTAGCACGGATTGCATCAAGGAAATACAATCAATCAAAGAGCAATTATCATAATTGAATCCCTTGAAATAAAAAGTAGTGGGTTCATCACTATGCAAAGTTTTAATATGTTCAATCCCACTTTTAGCATTTCTAGCATCATGATCTAAAAACTCCGAATTATTGGGACACCTTAAAGCAGAATCATCTCCAATCCTATTCTCATCAAGATTAATACTAGCAAACAAGGATCTAATAGGAGACACATCAATAACTTTCAGATGTACATCTTTATTATCACGATAACAAGAAGAACATGATTTAATATAATCTTCTCTTTTAGCACGCATCCTAGCGGTTCTTTCTTTGCATTCATCAATGGAAATTCTCATGGCTTTGAGAGACTCATTGATATCATGCTTAGGTGGGATAGATCTAAGTTTCAAAGAATCAACATCAAGAGTAATTCTATCCACACTTCTAGCCAATTCATCAACTTTAAGCAATTTCTCTTCAAGCATAGCATTGAAATTCTTTTGCAAGATCATAAACTCCTTAACACTAGTTTCAAATTCAGAAGGCATCTTTCCATAAGAGTTGTTGTAGGAATTACTAGAATTACTAGGAAAAGGCCTAGGATTAAAATTACCTCTATAAGCATTGTTACCAAAATTATTCCTACCAACAAAATTCACATCCAAAGATTCATTGTTATTCTCAATCAAAGTGGACAAAGGCATATCATTAGGATCAGAAGAAGCACTCTTAGCAGCATACAATTTCATAAGTTCATCCATCTTTCCACTTAAAACACTAATTTCTTCGATAGCATGCACTTTTTTACTAGTAGATCTTTCGGTGTGCCATTGAGAATAATTAACCATAATATTATCTAGCAGTTTGTTAGCTTCTCCTAAGGTAGTTTCCATGAAAGTGCCTCCGGCGGCCGAATCTAAAAGATTTCTAGAAGCAAAATTCAAGCCAGCATAAAAGTTCTGAATAATCATCCATAGATTCAAACCATGCGTAGGGCAATTACGTATCATTAATTTCATTCTCTCCCAAGCTTGTGCAACATGCTCATGATCTAGTTGCTTAAAATTCATAATATCATTTCTAAGAGAGATGATCTTAGCGGGAGGGAAATACTTAGAGATAAAAGCATCTTTGCACTTATTCCACGAATCAATACTTTTTCTAGGCAAAGAGGAAAACCAAGTTTTAGCACGATCTCTAAGTGAAAACGGATATAACTTCAATTTAACAATATCATTATCCGTATCCCTTTTCTTTTGCATATCACACAAATCAACAAAGTTATTTAGATGGGTAGCGGCATCTTCACTAGGAAGGCCGGAGAATTGACCTTTCATGACAAGATTCAACAAAGCAGCATTGATCTCACAAGATTCAGCATCGGTAATAGGAGTAATCAGAGTGATAATAAAATCATTGTTGTTGGTATTGGAGAAGTCACATTTGGTATTGTTCTGAGCCATAGTGACAAGCAAGCAATCCAAGACACACAAGCAAACAAGAAGCAAGTGAACAAAAAACACGCGGCGGAAGAAGGGCGAATAAAACGGCAAAGGTGAAGTGGGGGAGAGGAAAACGAGAGGCAAATAAATGTAATGCAAAGGATAAGGGTTTGTCATAGGTACTTGGTATATGACTTTTGCGTAATCCTCCCCGGCAACGGCGCCAGAAATTCTTCTTGCTACCTCTTGAGCTTGCGTTGTATTCCCTCGAAGAGGAAAGGGAGATGCAGCACAATAGCGTAAGTATTTCCCTCGGTTTTTGAGAACCAAGGTATCAATCCAGTAGGAGACCACGCGCCAGTCCCTCGCACCTGCACAATCAAATAAGAACTTCGCAGCCAACGTGATAAGGGGTTTTCAATCCCTTTACGGTCACTTACGAGAGTGAGATCTGATAGAGATGATAAGATAATATTTTTGGTATTTTTGATATAGAAACAAAAAAAGGTAAAGAAAGCAAACAAACAATGGCGATAGAAATTGGCCAGCTGACGGGAAAGAGATAGACCCGGGGCCATAGTTTTCTCTAGTGGCTTCTCTCATGATAGCGATATTCTACGGCGGGTAAACAAATTACTGTCGAGCAATTGATAGAAAAGTGAATAATTATGAGACTATCTAGGCATGATCATTGTATATAGGCATCACGCCCGAGACAAGTAGACCGACTCCTGCCTGCATCTACTACTATTACTCCACACATCGACTGCTATCCAGCATGCATCTAGTGTATTGAGTTCTTACGAACAGAGTAACGCCTTAAGCAAGATGACATGATGTAGAGGGATAAACTCAAGCAATATGATGAAAACCCCATCTTTTTATCCTCGATGGCAACAATACAATACGTGCCTTGCTGCCCCTACTATCACTGGGAAAGGACACCACAAGATTGAACCCAAAGCCAAGCACTTCTCCCATTGCAAGAACTATAGATCTAGTAGGCCAAACCAAACCAATAATTCGAAGAGACTTGCAAGGATATTATGAGCACACATAAAAAGTTCAGAGAAGAACCAAATATCTTTCACAGATAACCTTGATCATAAACTCACAAATCATCGGATCTCGAAAACACACCGCAAAAAGAGATTACATCGAATAGATCTCCTTGAAGACCGAGGAGAACTTTGTATTGAGATCCAGAGAGAGAGAAGAAGCCATCTAGATACTAGCTATGGACCCGAATTTCTGTGGTAAACTACTCACAACTCTTGGTGAGGGCGATGATGATGATAATGAAGGCCTCCGTGATGGATTCGGTGGAGCTCCGAAACAGGCTCCAAGATGGGATCTCCACGGGAACAACAGCTACGACGGTGGAATTCGGGTTTTTTCTCTGCATACGGAGTTTCTGGGGTACGTAGGCATATATAGGAGGAAGAGGGGCACCAGGGGCCATGGGGCCTGCCCTCGAGGGTGGGGGGCGCTACGTAGGCATATATAGGAGGAAGAGGGGCACCAGGGGCCACGGGGCCTGCCCTCGAGGCAGGGGGGCGCACCCTGGGAAGGGGGGCGCGCCCCCCACCCTCGAGGGTGGGCCCCCTGTCCTCTGGCTTGGCCCCGAAGTTTATCTCGCGTGATTTTCTCCAAAAATATCTCCTGCGAAGGTTTCATTCCGTTTGGACTCCGTTTGATATTCCTTTTCTGCAAAACCCTGAAATAGGCAAAAAACAGCAATCTGGACTGGGCTTTTGGGTTAGTAGGTTAGTCCCAAAAATGAAATAAATGTGAATGATAAAGCCCATTAAACATCCAAGACTTCATAAATAATAGCATGGAACAATAAAAAATTATAGATACGTTGGAGACGTATCACCAGGCTGTAGTTGTAGATAAGGACGTGGTGGCGCATGCACATCTGGGCGACGGTGGCCTTGGGACGAGACCCGGCATGAGCGCGGGTGTATTCGAGGTCGAACCTGACCACCTTGTACTTCTCCTTGGCAAGCAACAACTCCATGATGAGGATGGAGTGCTCCAACCAGACCCGGTCGTTGGTGTACACCACCGAGAGGTCCATGAAACTTCTGTGGGTGTCCACCACGGCACGCATGGTGAACTGTTGCTCGTCGTCGGCAGCCGCTCGGAGCACCATTGGAACCACGCATGATACCCTCTAAGATGTTCTCGTGGTGGGTGTGCTTCTTGCAATGGTGGGGCGCGATCGAAAGGTTGGATGCTGTAATAAATGGGGGTCGGCTGGCCTGTAATTGTCACGTCTTATCACGGCGTTCATAGTGGAGGATTCAAGTGCACACTTGACAACATTGCACCACATGCGTGGGCTCGAAGAGGCGCCAAATCTATCATCAGTGAGCCTGTTCCCACGCTACCGCGCAGTTTACCGCGCAAGGTTCCCGCCCGGCTAGTTTGATCACACGTCGGCTAGAAGAGGGACAAATAATGGGCGTTTATTGGCAAAAAGTTTTGTAAAAACGAAGTGTGTGGAATGAATTCGGTCATAAGTTTACCCGTGGGTGATAAGGTCAAAGTTACACAGAAGGGTGATGATGGACACTCGAGTGCAACAATTAATCCTGCGTTCTACAGGGCACACAGTGGAAGAAACCAACTGTGTGCAATAATATCGAAGATCGCAGTCGAGTTAGCTATACAGATCGTGTGCTGTGAGATCGACAAGGTAAACAGATTCGGAAATGGTTAATAAAATCTAAGACCATTGCATATTAAGGTCAAAATAGTGCTACCAATATATGAGTCTCATACGATGCCGTTTCAACGATTGTACCACAAAATCTCGAAATATTACAAGGTTCAAATTCCAGAGTTATATGGCTCAAATTCGAAGATTACAAGGTTCAAACTGATATTAGAAATGAAATTCAGCTCATCAGCTGCAAACGCTCGTGCTGATCCGCTGAACATGGATATCAGAGAGGTTCAAACTAATATTACAACTTCTTAGTCTGGTTTCGAAACCTCACAATTTTTGCAAAGGGTTCAGCCACTGAGAAGTCATGTATTGGGTTGACATGATAACTTTCGATTACTCTGTCATTTGAAGTTCCAAAATGAAATTCAGTCTTTTTCGAGCCTATTCCATTCTGCCGCAGGCGCCGACGCTGATCAACAAACCATTCATTTTTGCGAAATAAATGTTGGGCAAACCTCATTTCCTTCAGCACCCTTGCTCTGAGAACAAAGAACCTGGCGAATATAATCTCCGGTAAGGTCCCTCGGTAGGAGTTTAATGCAATTTCTAAGAGATGCAGATATAGGCATTCGACGTGATTGTTATATTCTATCACATTATCCACCACTGGGCCTAATCTTATCTGCAAAAGAAGAAAACGTGTTAGTGTCTATTTGGTTTCCAGGATTTGTAAAATGCACTAACATGCCATCTTCGATCTGACATGATTAACATGGGCATTTGGTTACATTCTAGAAAAATGTAGCCTTCTTCACAAGAGGTTGGAGTGGATGAAATGTTCCCTAAGAAAACTAGTACAGATGAATCCAAAGGAGAAATGCTTATTGATTATGACCATATAGATCAAGCAACCAATATGGGGGGGGGGTGGAACATGCATCCACTGAAATCCTCCAAAAGAATCCTTCATAAATCGTAGTACATTGTCATTGTAAACTTGGAAAAAGGTGTCACAAATTGAAATCCCTTATGGTTAACATGTAACAGGAAAGGAACATCACCTCGATATATAGCTTCTCCAGGCACGAAAAGCATCTCAGGAAACTAAGAACTTGCTCCAGGTTGGGGCCGATAGATTCTAGTGCCAAGACCTTCACTATGCAGTTTCTGGGTCAAGCTTGTCGGAATCATTTTCTGACAGACAGACGAACAAACATCTTCAAAATTACAAATAATGTTAATTTGTAGAAGGAGAGGTAGAAGGCGGTTATTGTACCTGAACGGGTGTGGATCCAATAACAAGTTCGGAGTATTTGTCGGATGAGTAGCCCACCAGTGTAAATTTCGGCGTAGAAATGACATTGATTCTTGTTGGACCTTCTTGTTCAACTACAAGTATTCTCTCAAGTGCACGTGTGTCCTCAATGACCATACCGTGGTACACATCTTGTGATGTATTCCTGCCGCACCAACAACACACATAAATAGTCCGGCGAGTCATGGAGGTAATGTGGAAGGTTCTGATAACCCACAAGTGTAGGGGCTGTATCGTAGTCCTTCCGATAGGTAAGAGTGTCGAACCCAACGAGGAGCAGAAGGAAATGATAGGCAGTTTTCAGTAAGGTATTTTTTACAAGCACTGAAATTATAGGTAACAGATAGTTTTGTGATAAGGTAATTGGTAGAAAGTGACAAAAGGTAAAAGTAAATAAGGTGTAGAAAGGTGGACCAATCCTTTTTGTAGCAAAGTACAAGCCTGAATAAACTCTTATATAAAGTAAAGCGATCCCGAGGACACATGGGAATTATCGTCAAGCTAGGTTTCATCACGATCATCTAATTCACGTTCGGTACTTTGATAATTTGGTATGTGGGTAGACCGGTGCTTGGGTGCTGCCCTTACTTGGACAAGCCTCCCACTTATGATTAACATCTAATGCAAGCATCCGCAAGTACAAAAGAAGTATTAAGGTAAACCTAACCATAGCCTGAAACATATGGATCCAAATTAGCCCCTTACAAAGCAATGCATAAACTAGGGTTTAAGCTTCTGTCACTCTAGCAACCCATCATCTACTTATTACTTCCCAATGCCTTCCTCTAGGCCCAAATAATGGTGAAGTGTCATGCAGTCGACGTTCAAATGACACCACTAGAGGAGAGACAACATACATCTCATTAAAATATTGAACGAAGACTAAATTCACATGACTATTAATAGCAAGACTTCTCCCATGTCCTCAGGAACAAAAGTAACTACTCACAAGAAATAATATTGTTCATGATCAGAGGGGTATTAATATGCATAATGGATCTGAACATATGATCTTCCACCAAATAAACCAACTAGCATCAACTACAAGGAGTAATCAACACTACTAGCAACCCACAGGTACAAATCTGAGGTTTGGGTACAAAGATTGGATACAAGAGATGAACTAGGGTTTGAGAGGAGATGGTGCTGGTGAAGATGTTGATGAAGATAGCCCTTCCCAAGATGGGAGAGTTGTTGGTGTTGACGACGGTGACGATTTCCCCCTTCCGGAGGGAAGTATCCCCGGCAAAACAGCTCTGCCGGAGCCCTAGATTGGTTTCCGCCTCGGTTCCGCCTCGAGACGGCGACGTCTGGTCCCGAAAGCTTCCTTATGATTTTTCCAAGTCAAAACACCTCATATAGGAGAAGATGGACATCGAGGGCCTTCCGGCTGGCCCATAAGGCAGGGGGCGCGCCCTGAGAAGGGGGGCGCGCCCCCACCCTCATGGGCAGCCGGTGGCCCCCCTCGTGGACTTCTTTCGCTAGATATTTTTTATATTTTCCGAAATGACGTTCTGTTGAGTTTCAGGGCTTTTGGAGTTGTGCAGAATAGGTTTCCAAAGTTTGCTCCTTTTCCAGCCCAGGATTCCAGCTACCGGCATTCTCCCTCTTCATGTAAACCTTGTAAAATACGAGATAAAAGGCATAAGTATTGTGACAAAACATGTAAGAATAGCCCATAATGTAATAAATATCAACATATAAGCATGATGCAAAATGGACGTATCAACTCCCCCAAGCTTAGACCTCGCTTGTCCTCTAGGGAATGCCGATATAGAAAAATATGTCCACATGTTTAGAGATAGAGGTGTCGATAAAAACAAAATACGGACATGAGGGCATCATGATCATTCTCATAACAGCTACTTAAGTAAAAAAAGTCATACGATTCTTATGCCAAAGTAACAATTCATCCACAATATCAAGTATGAATCCTAAACTTCATTGGAAACTAACAAACTTTGATCTCGGTCATTGAAGCAATTGCAATTTATCGTAACATCAAAAAGGGTCAATATAAGAGCTTTTCAGCAAGCCTACATACTCAACTATCATATAATCTTCCACAATTGCTCACACTCATGCAATACTTATGTTTATGGAGTTTTAATCGGACACAGAGAAAGATAGGGGCTTATGGTGTTGCCTCCCAACCTTTTACCTCAAGGGTAGTGTCAACAGTAATGGATCATGAAAACTTACATCCAAGTGGGTATATATGCCAGGATCTTTTCAACACAATGTGCTTGCCAAAGGATAAAATGTAAAAAGGAAAGGTGGATTTCACCTTGACACTTATAAGGCAAGAATAATAGGTAGGCCCTTCGCAGAGGGAAGCAGAGGTTGTCATGTGTTTTTATGGTCGGATGCACAAAGTCTTAGCACAGAAGAACATCACTTTATATTATCACTTGTTATAAGGACCTTTATTATGCAGTCCGTCGCTTTTATTACTTCCATATCACAAGATCGTATGAAGCTTATTTCCTCCACACTAATAAATCATACATATTTTAGCGAGTTTGCAACATGACAACTTACTTGGAAGGATCTTTCTCAATCCATAGGTAGGTATGGTGGACTCTCATGGCAAAACTGGGTTTAAGGATATATGGAAGCACAAGTAGTATCTCTACTTAGTGCGAGGAGTTTTGGCTAGCATGAGGGGGAAAGGCAAGCTCAACATGTTGGATGATCCATGACAATATACTTTATTTCAGATATAAGAAGACATAACCCATTATGTTGTCTTCCTTGTCCAACATCAACTCTTTAGCATGTCATACTTTAATGACTGCTCACAATCATAAAAGATGTCCAAGATAGTATATTTGTATGTGAAGACTCTCTTCTTTTATTACTTCCTATTAATTGCAACGATGAACAAAACTATGTTTTTCACCTCCCAACAACTTTTATTTATTATACTCTTGAATGTGAAGTCATTACTTCCCATAAGATCGATATGATCTCTTTGATACTCTTTATGTTTCCTTTCTTTTTATCATGACCCAAGTGAGGAAATCAAGCCCTTGACTCAACACTAATATTTGTTATATAACTCACGGACTCGATTACAAAGGGTAAAGCTCACAAAGCAAAAGCTCACAACTAGATCATGCTAACTTTATTCTAATAGATCAAGATACTACCAAAAGGATCGAACTAAGTAAAACAGTAAAGATAGGAGTGATGGTGATACGATACCAGGGTCACTCCCCCAAGCTTGGCAGTTTTCAAGGGGAGTGCCCATACCCATATGATTATGTCTCCTTCTGCAGGGGTGGTGATGATGACTTCTTCCTCAGCTTACGCTTAAGGGCATAATTTTGCTCCTTTAGATCATTGATCTCTTGCTCAAGATTTAATATCTTCTAGCATAGTGCCTGCTTGCTCTCCTGCAAGAGGTTAAAAGGGATAAATTCGATCTTAGGTTTCTTTACTCTGTCGGGGAGGCTTGACTTTTTGAACTCCACATGCATGTCCCCTGGTTGAGGTACTGGAACTTCGTCTTCATCAGAGCTAGTCCAATCCTTCCCCTTGGGATCATGGTCCTCCTCTTCCTCTGTGGTCCAGCCATAATGTTCCCAGTCCCCATAGACCTTAGGGTCAACAAGGGAATAAGCTATATAGCTTTATCCTTCCGAATCCTGGGACGACATGTTGCTCTTATCTGCGACAGAAACATCTTGGAACGAAGACAGAGGATTTCTGCGTGATACAAAGACGAAAACCTTCGGGAGTATATATAATGAATTTTTACCGACCAAAAGGAGTAAGACACAAGAAAACAGAGTTCGGGGGACACACGGGGTGCCCACGAGGCAGGGGGGCGCACCCTCCACCCTCGTGGACGCCTCGTGTCTCTTCCGGACTGCGGTTTATTTTTTGTATTTTTCTAAATATTCCAAAACGGAGAAAAATTGCCTTTAGAACTGTTTTGGAGTCGGTTTACTTACCGTATCACATAACTCTTCCTTTTCGGAGGCTGAATCATTCTGGAAAGTGTCCCTTATGTATTCCTCCGGGGTTACGGTTTCAATAACATTAGTTTCAACATTTATAGGATTACCTGAGGTATAATGTTTGATTCTTTGACTGTTTACCACCTTCGGATTTGTGCCTTCGAAGTTGTTGATTTTTATGGCACCAGAACGATAGACCTCCTTGATAACGTAAGGTCCTTCCCACTTGGAGAGAAATTTTCCTGCAAAAAATCTTAAACGAGAGTTTTATAACAAGACATAATCCCCTACGTCAAACTCACGCTTTTGTATCCTTTTGTCATGCCATCTTTTAACTTTTTCTTTAAATAGTTTGGCATTCTCATAGGCCTGGGTTCTCCATTCATCGAGAAAGGTAATGTCAAATAACCTCTTTTCACCGGCAAGTTTGAAATCGTAGTTGAGATCTTTAATAGCCCAATATGCCTTATGTTCTAGCTCAAGAGGTAAGTGACAAGCTTTTCCATACACCATCTTATATGGAGACATACCATAGGATTTTTGTATGCAGTTCTATAGGCCCATAATGCATCATCAAGTTTCTTGGACCAATTCTTCCTAGACCTATTAAATGTCTTTTGCAAGATTAATTTCAACTCCCTGTTACTTAGTTCTACTTGACCACTAGTCTGTGGGTGATAGGGGGATGCAATTCTATGGTTGACATCATGCTTTGCAAGCATTTTACAGAAAGCACCATGAATAAAGTGTGAACCACCATCAGTCATTAGATATCTAGGGACTCCAAACGTCGGAAATATAACTTTTTAAGCATCTTAATAGAGGTGTTATGATCAGTGCTACTAGTTGGAATAGCTTCTACCCACTTAGTAACGTAATCAACAACAACTAAAATATGTTTATACCCATTAGAGGCAGGAAAAGGTCCCATATAATCAAAGCCCCAAACATCAAATGGTTCAATAACAAGTGAATAATTCATAGGAATTTCTTGACGTCTACTAATATTACCAATTCTTTGACATTCATCACAAGATAAGACAAACTTACGGGCATCCTTGAAGAGAGTAGGCCAATAAAACCCGGATTGCAATACCTTGTGTGCAGTTCTATCTCCCGCATGGTGTCCTCCATAAGCTTCAGACTGGCACTTGCGTAGGATCTATTCCTGTTCATGCTCAGGTACACAACGTCTAATAATACCATCTACTCCTTCTTTGTAAACATGTGGGTCATCCCAAAAGTAATGTCTCAAATCATAGAAGAACTTTTTCTTTTGCTGGTATGCGAAGCAAGAGGTATAAACTTAGCAACAATATAATTAGCATAATCAGCATACCATATAGCAGTGCGAGAAGTATTTATGATAGCTAGTTGTTCATCAGGAAAGCTATCATCAATAGGTTGTGGATCATCAAGTATATTCTCTAACCTAGACAAGTTATCTGCTACGGGGTTCTTAGCTCCCTTTCTATCAATAATATGCAAGTCAAATTCTTGCAACAAGAGAACCCATCTAATAAGTCTAGGTTTAGCATCTTTCTTTTCCATAAGGTATTTGATAGCAACATGATCAGTGTGAATAGTTACTTTAGAATCAACGATATAGGGTCTAAACTTATCACAAGCAAATACAACTTCTAAAAATTCTTTCTCAGTAGTAGCATAATTTCTTTGGGCACTATCTAGAGTTTTACTAGCATACTAGATAACATTCAATTTCTTATCAACTCTTTGCCCTATAACAGCTCCTACAGCATAATCACTAGCATCGCACATAATCTCAAAGGGTAAATTCCAGTCAGGGGGCTAGACAATAGGTGCAGAGATCAATGCTTTCTTAAGTATTTCAAGTTTTTAGACAATCATCATCAAAGACAAAAGGAATATCTTTTTATAAGAGATTAGTCAGAGGCCTGGAGATTTTGGAGAAGTCCTTAATGAACCTCCTATAAAACCCGGCGTGACCAAGGAAACTTCGTATACCTTTGATGTCCTTAGGGCATGGCATCTTTTCAATAGCATCAACTTTAGCTTTGTCAACTTCAATACCTCTTTCAAAAAATTTATGTCCCAAGACGATGCCTTCATTAACCATAAAGTGGCACTTCTCCCAATTCAAGACAAGATTAGTGTCTTCACATCTCTGCAAAACTCGATCAAGGTTGCTTAAGCATCATCAAAAGAAGTTCCGTAAACGGAGAAATCATCCATGAACACCTCAACAATCTTTTCACGAAAATCAAAGAATATAGCCATCATGCATCTTGGAAAGGTAGCAGGTGCATTACATAAACCAAAAGGCATACGTCTATAAGCAAAGGTACCGAAAGGACAAGTAAAAGTAGTCTTCTCTTGGTCCCCTTTTGACACAGGTATTTGAGAGAAACCAGAATAACCCTCTAGAAAGCAAAAATGAGTATGTTTAGATAACCTTTGTAGCATTTGATCAATAAATGGCAAGGGGTAATGATCTTTCTTAGTAGCTTTATTAAACTTACGGAAATCAATTACCATCCTATAACCTGTAACTATTCTTTGCGGGATCAATTCATCTTTATCATTAGGAACGACAGTCATACCTCCCTTCTTAGGAACACAATGGACATGACTTACCCACTGACTATCAGCAACTGGATAGATAATACCTGCCTCTAGAAGCTTTAATATTTCCTTTCTTACCACTTCTTTCATCTTAGGATTTAATCGTCGCTGATGATCAATAACCGGTTTAGCATTTTCTTCCAATTTTATCTTGTGTTGGCATATAGTGGGACTAATGCCCTTAAGATCATCCAGAGTATATCCAATAGCAACTCGGTGTTTCTTCAGAGTTTTCAATAGTTTTTCTTCTTCCTGCTCTGAAAGGTTAGCACTAATAATAATAGGATATATCTTATTTTCATCAAGATAAACATATTTAAGATTATCAGGTAAAGGTTTAAGTTCAAACACGGGATCACCCTTGGGTGGAGGAGGATCCCCTAGGATTTCAACAGGCAAGTTGTTTTTCAATACGGGTCGTTGTGTAAGGAATATTTGATCTATCTCCCTTCTCTCGTTCATATGCATATCATTTTCATGGTCTAGCAAGTATTGTTCTAAAGGATCATTAGGTGGTACGGCAATAGAAGCAAGACCAATAATTTCATCCTTACTGGGTGGTGCCTTTTCAAGGGGTTGTCTACGGAATTTAGCAAAGTTAAAATCATGAGACATATCCCCTAATCCAACAGTAACAATATATTTCATGCAGTCTATCTTGGCATTAACAGTATTCAAGAAGGGTCTACCAAATATAGTGGGACATAATTCATCTTGTGGGGAACTAAAAACAAGAAAATCAGCAGGGTATTTAACCTTCCCACACAAGACTTCAATATCTCTAACAATCCCAACTGGTGAAATAGTATCTCTATTAGCAAGCTTAATAGTAACATCAATCCCTTCTAACTCAATAAGTGCAATATCATGCATAATTTCGTTATACAAATCAAGAGGGATAATACTCGCACTAGCACCTACGTCGCATAAACCATGGTATCAATGATCTCCTATCTTAACAGAGATAATAGGCAAGCCTACAATAGGTTTATGTTTATTCCTAGCATTGGGTTTGGCTATTCTAACAGACTCTTCTTGGAGGTAAATAACATGTCCATCTAAATCTTCTACGAAGAGATCTTTAGCCATAGCAACACTAGGTTCAACTTTAATTTGCTCAGAGGGTGTAGGTGTCCTAGTATTACTCTTACGAACTATAGTTGAAGCTTGAGCATGATCCTTTATCCTAACAGGGAAAGGTGGTTTCTTAATATAAGAAGTAGGAATAACAGGATCAACATTATAAGTGATAGTCTTTTCTTCAATTTTAATAGGTTCAACTACTTTTACTTCAATAGGGGGATGGTATTTAAACCACTTCTCCTTGGGGAAATCAACATGAGTAGCAAAAGATTCACAGAAAGAAGCTACTATCTCAGAGTAAGTCCATAATTAGTGCTAAACTCACGGAAACCATTGGTATCTATAAAAGATTTAACACAATCAAACATAGGGGTCATACCTGACTCCTTACCTTCATCGAGATCCCAATCTTCAGAGTTGCGTTTAATTCTTTCCAATAAATCCCATTTGAAGTCAATAGTCTTCATCATATAAGAGCCAGAACAAGAAGTATCGAGCATGGAGCGATCACTAAGAGAAAGCCGAGTATAAAAAAAATTGAATAATCATTTCTCTTGAGAGCTCATGATTGGGGCATGAATATAACATTGACTTAAGCCTCCCCCAAGCTTGAGCGATGCTTTCTCCTTCGTGAGGCCAGAAATTATAAATATAATTACAGTCACGATGAACCTGGTGCATAGGGTAGAACTTCTGATGAATTCCAACTTCAGACGATTATAGTTCCATGATCCCATATCATCGCGTAGCCTAAACCATGTCAATGAATCTCCCTTCAAACATAAAGGGAAGACCTTCTTATTGATAACATCCTCGGGCATACCTGCAAGCATAAACAATCCACAAACTTCATCCACATAGATTAGGTGTAAGTCGGGATGCAGTGTTCCGTCTCCTGTAAAGGGATTTTCAAGCAGTTTCTCTATCATACCCAAAGGAATCTCAAAGTAAACATTTTCAATAGGTGCAGTAGGTTGAGGAGCAACTCTTTGCTCTTCTGTTCGGGGTGAAGATACCCCGAACATGCCCCTTAAAAGATTTTGAGCCATAGTAACAAATGACAATAAATTTCAGCACACTATATAAATTTTTCCTTACCAAATTCCACTTACCAAAGGCGCTTCACTCCCCGGCAACGGCGCCAGAAAAGAGTCTTGATGACCCACAAGTTTAGGGGATCTATCGTAGTCCTTTCGATAAGTAAGAGTGTCGAACCCAACGAGGAGCAGAAGGAAATGACAGGCAATTTTCAGTAAGGTATTTTCTGCAAGCACTGAAATTATACGTAACAGATAGTTTTGTGATAAGGTAATTGGTAGCAAGTGACAAAAGGTAAAAGTAAATAAGGTGCATAAAGGTGGCCCAATCCTTTTTGTAGCAAAGGACAAGCCTGAATAAACTCTTATATAAAATAAAGCGCTCCCGAGGACACATGGGAATTATCGTCAAGCTAGTTTTCACCACGATCATCTGATTCACGTTCGGTACTGTGATAATTTGGTATGTGGGTGGATTGGGTGCTGCCCTTACTTGGACAAGCCTCCCACTTCTGATTAACCTTTAATGCAAGCATCCGCAACTACAAAAGAAGTATTAAGGTAAACCTAACCATAACCTGAAACATATGGATCCAAATCAGCCCCTTACGAAGCAACACATAAACTAGGGTTTAAGCTTCTGTCACTCTAGCAACCCATCATCTACTTATTACTTCCCAATGCCTTCCTCTAGGCCCAAATAATGGTGAAGTGTCATGTAGTCGACGTTCACATGACACCACTAGAGGAGAGACGCCATACATCTCATCAAAATATCGAACGAAGACCAAATTCACATGACTACTAATAGCAAGACTTCTCCCATGTCCTCAGGAACAAAAGTAACTACTCATAAGAAATAATATTGTTCATGATTAGAGGGGTATTAATATGCATAATGGATCTGAACATATGATCTTCCACATAATAAACCAACTAGCATCAACTACAAGGAGTAATCAACACTACTATCAACCCATAGGTACCAATATGTGGTTTGGGTACAAAGATTGGATACAAGAGATGAACTAGGGTTTGAGAGGAGATGGTGCTGGTGAAGATGTTGATGGAGATAGCCCTCCCCATGATGGGAGAGTTGTTGGTGATGACGGCGGTGATGATTTCCCCCTCCCGGGGGGAAGTATCTGATACGTCTCAAACGTATCTACTTTTCCAAACACTTTTGATATTGTTTTGGCCTCATTCTTGCATGATTTGGACTAAACTAACCCGGACTGACGCTGTTTTCAGCAGAGCTGCCTGTATGGTTTATTTGTGTGCAGGAAAATGGATTTTTAAGCATCCACGAAAAATCCACGAAAAATCAGAGAAAATCCACGCACCCGAAGGAACCAAATACCAGAAGTGGGGCCAGAGGGGGGCCAGGGGGTGCCCAGGCGCCCTATGGGCACGCCCCCCCGGGCCGCGCCGGGGGGGCGCCTGGGTGGGGCCCACGCCCCCTGGTGCCCTACTTTAGCCCGTATTTTTCCTCCCGACGCAGAAACCCCAGATCGGAAGTTCTTTCGCAGTTTTTCATCGCGGAGCCGCCGCCACCCTCTGTTCTTCCTCGGGAGGGCTAATCTGGAGGCTGATTTGGCCTCCGGAGAGGGGAGATCGTCGCCATCGTCATCATCATCACCACTCCATCATCCCTCCATGACTTCCCCCTTCATGTGTGAGTAATTCCTTTGCTGTAGGCGAAGGGGATGGTAGGGATTGGATGAGTTAGATCATGTAATAGTTCGTCAGATTGTTGGGGGCATGTTGCCTATCATCTAGTATGGTGTTTATCATCTTTGCTACAACTTGTTATTCTTAATGCTTGACACTTAGGGCCCGAGTGCCATGATTTCAGATCTGAACCATATGTGTTTGCATGAATATATTTGTGTTCGTGATCCTATCTATGAGTTGTATGCACCTATTACGGTTCGGAACCGGCGATCCCAAAAGTGACAGCTTGGGACACCAAAGGGGATGGTCCGTAGTTTGAGGATTACATGTATCCATTGAGTTCATTGCTTTGTTCCGGTACTCTTTGACAGGAGCACCTTAATATCCATTAGTTCCTTTTGGCCCCGTTCGTAGTGGGATGGTAGGACAAAAGATGTTGTGCAAGTTCTTATTGCAAGCACGTACAACTACCTACGGGATACATGCGGTTCCATTAAGAGTCCTCAGGACTTAGCTCACTCTTTTGTTGATAAGTACTTTCCTGCTCACATGCAACATGCCGCTTTACAAAGAATTTATAACTTTAAACAGTTGCAGGATGAGTCCCTCCCTAAAGCTTGGGGGAGGTACTGCGGTCTGATTCGGTCTAGACCAGGACATGAAATCCCTAAGAATGAATTAATCGATATATTCTATGCTGGTCTAACTGATGAATCCAGGTCCTATTTGGACAGTTGTGCTGGTTGTGTTTTCAGGAAAAGAACACCGGACGATGCGGAAGATTTAATGGGCAGGATTGCCAAAAACCATGAAGATTGGTCCGTCCCTAAACCACCTCCACCAACAAAGAAGAGGGGCATGTTTGTTCTAAGCCCCGAGGATATGCGAGAAGCAAAGAAGTCTATTAAAGAGAAAGGTATTAAAGCTGAAGATGTGAAGAATCTACCCCCTATTGAGAAGCTGTGTGAGCCTACCACTCACCCTCCTATGGTAGAGGTACACTCTCTTTCAGATTTCAACGCAAGTGACATCCCTCATGGTAAGCCTCCTGGTCAATGTTTAGATGAGTTTGATAATTTTATTATGAAACAGAATCATTTTAATGAGAGGATAGAAAGTCAGTTGCATGATAATTCCCTTGCTATCAAAAAGTTGCTTGATGTTTTAGATAGAACAGTTAATGATGTTCAATGTCTTGTGAAGCATTTTCATATGGTTCAAACTCAGCTTGATCAAATTTCTAATGTGCAAAGAGATTTGCTTGCTAACAATGCCAAACAAGATAAATTGCAGGCTTTTGGGATTAAGACCCGAGGAGGAACTAGTACTCAAGATCCTCTTTATCCAGAGGGACATCCGAAGAGAATCGAGCAAGATTCGCAAATGCAGGAAGAAGAAATTGTTGTCTCTCCAAATAAGAAGAAGAAACATAGAGAGACTGACAATTCTAATGATCCTATTGCAGATGAAGAGCCAGCTATTGATCCCAACAGTGTATCTATTTCCGATGCTGAGACTGAAGACGGTGCTGAACCTGAAGGTAATGATAATGAGAAGAATGATCCGCCGGAAGTACGAGAAGAAGAAGCACCTGACAAACGTAAGAGGTACACTAAAGAAGACTTCATCGCAAGAAAACATGGGAAGGAGAGAGAACCATGGGTACAGAAACCCATGCCCTTTCCAGGTAAGTCCATCAAATCTAAAGAAGAAGAGCATTATAATATGTTTTGTGAATGGATTAAACCTCTTTTTCTTCAAATCCCTTTGACAGATGCTATTAAGTTACTTCCTTATTCAAAATATATGAAAGATATTGTCACTAAGAAAAGAAAAGTTCCTAATGATGCAATATCTACTATGTTTGCTAACTATTCTTTCAGTGGAAAGATTCCTGAGAAGCTCGGTGATCCAGGTATACCCACCATTCCTTGCTCCATAAAGAATAATTATGTCAAAACTGCTTTATGTGATCTTGGAGCAGGAGTGAGTGTTATGCCTCTCTCTCTTTATGAGAGGCTCTGTTTAGAGAAACTAATTCCTACAGATATCTCCCTTCAGATGGCTGACAAGTCAACCGCTGTTCCGATAGGTATTTGTGAGGATGTTCCCGTACAAGTTGCTAATTGTTTAATTCTTACTGATTTTGTTATGCTTGACATGCCCGAGGATGGGAGCATGTCCATTATTCTTGGTAGACCTTTCCTTAACACCGCAGGTGCTATTATTGATTGCAATAAAGGGAAGGTTACCTTCCATGTGAATGATAAAGAACACACGGTATATTTTCCGAAGAAGACCGACAGGAGGCATGCCCTCAAATCTATAGAGAATATCGAGGCCGTGAAAATTGGAGAATGGGACTGTCCACTACATGTGCCTCATAAATACAAAACTATCATGGTAGAGACAATGTCCATCAAGGTAAAAGTTCAGTGATTACTTCGTAGGAGGTGAGACTTTTTGCTCTATATATAGCTTGTTTGTTGGTAAGACTTGATCAACCTTACTAGTGAACGTGTTTTATATGGATAAAGAGTTGAGCTTGCTATGTTTTCATTTGTTTTTAGTTTTGTCCTACTTGCTGTACCAAGTATCTATGTTTTTGAAGCTTCACAATACTACTAACTGCTTCAAGTTTTCAGAGAGTTTAGTAGCTTTTTGAACTTCGAAAAAATTTCAATAGTGAAGTTTTCAGAAAAATTCCAGAAAAATTATATAAAAAATTTCCACAACGGGAGAGACCCGGAAAGTCCTGGGGCCAGCCAGGGGGGGCCACCAGTGGCCCAGGCGGCCAGCTAGCGCGGCCCAGCCCCTGGCCGCGCCCACAGGGCGCCTGGGGCCCACGGGACCACCCTCCAGGTACTTCTTCTTCCCCTCTCTCTCTCTTTTTCCAGAAACCCGAGTTCTGGTCTTGTTCTTGCTGTTCTTGCTGTTCTTGGAGGCGATTCTTCGATCTCTCTCTACAGCCCATCATTTGAGCTGAAATTTTGAGCAAATACTCCCTGGTATGTGACTCCTCCACCCCTCCAATTAGATTTTTGATTGGTGGCCTCATTTGTGAGTATTTAGTAGTTCTTGGTGCTGTAGAGATGAGCTTGCATGCATGTGTAGAAAGTTATTTTCCAAGTTTTGATGCAAGTTTATGCCTTGGGCAAGTGAGTTGAGTAGTTTGCCTTAGCTCACTTTGTTTTAATCCTTGTTTTTGTAAATTGTAAAAAATTTCAGAAATGAGTTTGTTAGGAAGGGCAAAAGGATGGCTTGAGAAGAGGAGGCCCGCACACTCCAATCGAGTCACTAGGGCCGCAGCTTCACCATCGACTGCCAGGGTGAGCTATAATGAGGATCATGTGCCCCTGGAGTTGTTGGAAGACACAAGTCCAGCACGTGCGATGACATTTCCATGTGATGAATTTATGGAAGCTGCGGGAATCAAGGATGCGTTTTATAATCTTTGTGCTAATGCAGGTTTAACACGACTCGTCACGAGCCGTGTTACCCAGTATCAAAAACTCACCTCCAGTTTCATTAACAGTTTTAGATATAATCCTGATTCAGGTGCTATTGAGTTTAAAATTTATAATGATCTTATCACCATGACTCTGGGAAACTTTTGTGAAGTAATAGGTGTGCCGAACGTTGGGAGGACGGCAAGGATGGCCACTCAGCCCTCCGAGCTGAAAACCGTCATCAACTCTCTCTGCAGCATGGGTACGAGGGATATTCATCGGTCGAAGATCTCCAGCATCTTGTTTCCTCGCCTCAGGTATTTTGCATATTATATTGCTAGAGGGGTGTTAGCTCGTGACAACACGAGCAACATTTCTGCTCCGGATATTGCTATCCTGGCAGCAGCCCTCTCAGGGAGGCCTGATTATAATCTGGGTACCTTAATTGCTCGACGCCTTGCTATGAATGGTAACAAGGGGGACTTATATGGTGGCATTTATGCCACACTTATCTTAGAGCATCTTGGAGGCACCCCACACCCTGATGATACTCCTTTTACTTATTTAAGCTTTGATCTTGCTGCTATGAAAAGGCATAAGTTTGTTACCATGGGTTCTGAGCTTGATAACCTTGTTTATATCTTGCGTTTCGGAACTACCGCGGAACGCGAGATCCGTCTACCTGCACCTCTTTTGTTTGATTTTTCTCGCAGGAACGGATGGTCCTTTGATGTTGTCCAGTTCGATGAGTTCATAGTCCATCATCAGTTTCATAACCCCATGGAGGGGGTTGTGCCCGACGAGGAGAGGCACGGTGAGATACCACATTTTCAGGAAGAAACCACCACCGAGTTTGGTGAAGGGTCTTCCTCTGTTTGGCGTTCGGAACCTTCCTCGTGGGAGACTCCGAGGAGTTCGGTGTACGCGCCAGCATCCTTCTACGACCCTTGGTCTCACCACCATACACCTGGAGCAGGAGGCTCCTGGGGGCAGTAGCTGCTACCAACTTAGGCCCAAAAGCCTAAGCTTGGGGGAGTACGTGCCCTTCTCACTTTTTCATTGTACTATCCGTTTTATTCGCTTTGATCTTTTCAAAGTTTTTGCCCATTCTTCTTTATTTCTCTCTTTTCAAAAACAACAAAAAGATTTCCTCTTTCTTTTGCTTTTATTCAACTTTTGAAAAATCCAAAAAGATTTCCTTTCCCTCTTTAGTTTGCTTTGTTTTCAGAGATCAGCTCAAGTCCGTGATGGCATTTGATTATATTTCCTACGTTCGATCGTGCAAGTGACAAGCAGTAATGACGAAGATCGACTGAAAGGAAGCAACAAGGAAGACCGATATGAACTCTTATTGTTTCTAGTTTTGTACATATGCCTGTACTTATGATCTAGAGACCAGCTTGTAGCGACATAGTGCTATGTTTACAATGCTCTTCCAGTGGTTCATGCTTTCCTTGTGGCTAGTCTCGAATAACTAGAGTATATAATGTGTTATTGAAATGATCTACATGCATTGCACTGTTCATAGTCCGGTATATTAAGGTGGTATTTCCCTTTAGAGAATTTTTGGATTGACTTGGCACATGCTTACACATGATTAAGACTGAGAGTCTACTTTGCCTTGATGATCTTTGAGTTTTAGAGTAATTATATCACTTTCATGCCCGATTCAATGTTGCTTTATCGCTCTGCATGATTATGACCGTTATTGCTCTCTAGTTGGTCGCTTCCCAGTCTTTTGCTAAACCTCCACCTGTACTAAGCGGACTGACTGCTTGTGCATCCAAACCCTTTAAAACCTGTTATGCCATATGAGTCCACTATACCTTCCTATACATGGTATTTACCTGCCATTCCTAACGAAGACTTTCGTGTACCATCTCGAAATTAATCAAAAGCATTTCCCTTTTTGTGCCTATGTTTTAGCTCATGAGGAAGTAGTAGTTAATTCATAATCTTTTTAAGTTGGACAAGTTTCACCCCTGGATTGCATGTATAATGTGCAAACCTCTAATATGAAAAGGAACTGGCATTGAGTGCGCCCGGCTCGAAAAGATAATATAACAAACAAACCCTCCTTCACGCTCTGTTCATGAGAAATCAGAAAACTTTGACAGTGATAAACAAAGGAGATTAAGAGGATGTGATCGTCCTCATGCGGGAGCCGTTCCTCGAGACTTGTCTAGCTTAAAAAGTGATTGAGTTATCTGCTAGCATTCGTTGACGAAACATGCACCTCTCAAAAACATATTTACTTCTATTTTTAAAACCAAGAGCTCTGGTACATGTTTAGTTTTTGTTTCCGATCACGGGTGTTCAACTTTGCCAATAAAAGCCACGGTTCGAGAGTCTCACCTTCTTTCTTCAAAGCACTGACTAGGAGAGCATAATTGTCATTCTGAGTGTAATGTGCATTGTCCCAAAGTATTACACTGTCTTCTGCATAATTGTGATATAATTTATTCTGAAATTCTTAGTTCTAGTCTCCTTTAAAACTCTGGAGGAGTCTCTGCATTTATGTTTTGCTTCACTCATGGAGGCTAGCGAGATACCACCCTAATATGCTCAAGCTATGTGCAATGTAATCTTGTCTTGATTTTCAATAATATATTATTTACTTTTAAGCATTTGTGACTGGTCACTTGAAAGAAGGATTGCTCCTTGCATTGTCCTCATAAGTACTGTTTCAATACTTGCTAAACTCTTTTCGTAGTACATGCTTATATACATCTAATGAAGCAAAAGAGTTTGTCAAAGTTTTATTTGTTGCGTTCAGTTCGTTAAACTGAATTGCTTGAGGACAAGCAATATGCTAAGCTTGGGGGAGTTGATACATCTCAAACGTATCTACTTTTCCAAACACTTTTGATATTGTTTTGGCCTCATTCTTGCATGATTTGGACTAAACTAACCCGGACTGACGCTGTTTTCAGCAGAGCTGCCTGTATGGTTTATTTGTGTGCAGGAAAACGGATTTTTAAGCATCTCAGAAAAATCCACGAAAAATCAGAGAAAATCCACGCACCCGAAGGAACCAAATACCAGAAGTGGGGCCAGAGGGGGGCCAGGGGGTGCCCAGGCGCCCTGTGGGCGCGCCCCCCCTGGGCCGCGCCGGGGGGGCGCCTGGGTGGGGCCCACATCCCCTGGTGCCCTACTTTAGCCCGTATTTTTCCTCCCGACGCAGAAACCCCAGATCAGAAGTTCTTTCGCAGTTTTTCATCGCGGAGCCGCCGCCACCCTCTGTTCTTCCTCGGGAGGGCTAATCTGGAGGCTGATTTGGCCTCCAGAGAGGGGAGATCATCGCCATCGTCATCATCATCACCACTCCATCATCCCTCCATGACTTCCCCCTTCATGTGTGAGTAATTCCTCTGCTGTAGGCGAAGGGGATGGTAGGGATTGGATGAGTTAGATCATGTAATAGTTCGTCAGATTGTTGGGGGCATGTTGCCTATCATCTAGTATGGTGTTTATCATCTTTGCTACAACTTGTTATTCTTAATGCTTGACACTTAGGGCCCGAGTGCCATGATTTGATCTGAATCATATGTGTTTGCATGAATATATTTGTGTTCGTGATCCTATCTATGAGTTGTATGCACCTGTTACGGTTCGGAACCGGCAATCCCAAAAGTGACAGCTTGGGACACCAAAGGGGATGGTCCATAGTTTGAGGATTACATGTATCCATTGAGTTCATTGCTTTGTTCCGGTGCTCTTTGACAGGAGCACCTTAATATCCATTAGTTCCTTTTGGCCCCGTTCGTAGCGGGATGGTAGGACAAAAGATGTTGTGCAAGTTCTTATTGCAAGCACGTACAACTACCTACGGGATACATGCCTAATGTTTGATATTTGCCTAGATGATCATTACTTTTCCGTGTGCCGTGCCCCAAGTTAGAATCTATCTCATCCATGCAACGCCCAACCATCCATCTCCCTAGCCTACAGTATTTTAAACCTTGTTTGTTACTAGTCGCTACTTTTGCTATTTACTTCGCTATCTACTGTTACTATTTACTTTTACTATTACTATCATCACTATCATATCACTGTTACCACTTATCTTTTGTTGCAAGTAAGTATATTTCAGGTGCGGTTGAATTGACAACTCAACTGTTAAAGCTTATAAATAATCTTTGGCTCCCCGTGTGTCGAATCAATAAATTGGGTTATTCTTACCCGCGAAGACTATCTCGATCCCTTACGGTTGAGGGTTATCAGTATCCCCGACAGAACAGCTCTGTCGGAGCCCTAGATTGGTTTCCGCCTCGAGACGGCGGTGTCTGGTCCCTAAAGCCTCCTTCTGATTTTTTCCAGGTCAAAACACATCATATAAGAGAAGATGGGCATCGGGGGCCTTCCAGCTGGCCCACGAGGCAGGGGACGCGCCCTAGGAAGGGGGCCACCCCCCACCCTCGTGGGCAGCCGGTGGCCCCCTCGTGGACTTCTTTCGCCAGATATTTTTATATTTTCCGGAACGACGTTCTGTTGAGTTTCAGGGCTTTCGGAGTTGTGCATAATAGGTTTCCAGAGTTTGCTCCTTTTCCAACCCAGAATTCCAGCTGCCGGCATTCTCCCTCTTCATGTAAACCTTGTAAAATACGAGAGAAAAGGCATAAGTATTGTGGCAAAACATGTAAGAACAGCCCATAATGCATTAAGTATCAACATATAAGCATGATGCAAAATGGACGTATCAGGTACTCAACCCATTGATCGCCTGAAGTCGAAGGTATTTGAGTGCAGTATAGCCACGGAGCAGGTGCTCCATGTCACCGTTTGAGAGGCAGACGGCGACAAGCTCGAGGTGCTTTAGCTCTGGTAGAATAAGAGCAGGCGCGTCATTAAGGGGGGGATGGCAGTTCCTGAACTTGGCGATGCGCAGCGTGGGCGCAAGGCAGAGTGCGAACGTTGGCAGTGATCATATATGCCCATCATCAAAAGTGAGCTCCTCGATCTGATCTAGGGCGGGGGATCGGAACCAGTCATCAAGCTTGGCTCAGTCCTTGCCATTGGAACTTAACTTGCCCATTCTAAGGCCTCTGGTTGGGCCAAGGTGACTGCCGAGGATCTTGGAGAATGCATCCAAGCTTTTGCGATAGCCATGGCAGAGCTCGTGGGTGTCGATGAGGTCGAGAGGGTTGGAGTTCCATGGGGGTGCCACCGCCGGGAAAGGACGGTTGTCCGCACCCCATATTTGATTGGGAGGAGGGAGATGATGACTGTCAACATATCATCAGGGAGGCTGCTGATGAGGTATAGGCCTGCGGGAGTCGCTTGCAGTTCTAGCTCGCCCCGCCTCCGCTTGTTGGCAACCCCGTTCTCCACCTCTAGAGTCTCCTTGTCAGTGGTGCTTTCTTATAGAAATGGGAGTACAGAGAATATTTAGTTAAAAGAGGGCAATAGAAAAGTGTATTGGTAACTAGAAGTTATTAGGTAGGAATATAGTAAGAAAAGGGAATAACAATTGGTTGCTTAAATACTACACAATTCATTTGACATTGCTGGGTAAGTCAACATGCAGATAGTTGAAAAGATTCGAACAAAGTCTGGACGGATGATTTTGTCGGGGAAGTTAGCATATATCTCATGACCAGGCCCTTTTATGTGCAGTGCAATTTTAGTGCTAGCTTTCAGTACATAAAACTTAGAAATTTCATTAGAGGGATAATGGACAAGCACGTCCGTGAGACGCTTACTAGTCTCTGCAACTTCTTCGATGTTATATCTTGAAAGTCCTTAAGTGTGAAGCAGCTCCGAAGGCTATAGGAAGAGATCGTTGTCATACTACGTGAGCTTGAGATGTACTTCCCACCCGCGTTCTTTGACATCATGGTGCATCTGTGTGTCCACATCGTGGATGACATCATCGACCTTGGGCCGACATTCCTTCACAGCATGATGCCATTCGAGAGGATGAATGGGATCATCAAAGGATTCGTTCGTAACATGTCCCATCCCGAAGGGAGCATCGTCCAGGGGTATCTGACGCATGAGTGCGTCTCCTTTTGCGAGAATTATATAGGCGTTGGAGACCCTATTGTTGGTTTTGCCCGTCAATAAACACGATGGGAAGATTGAAGAAGATGGTCACAACAACGGCCGGAGGGAATTGCACGTGGACTACTCGGATCGTCGGAACAACTTTGACATGGCTAACTTAGTAGTGCTACAACAACTAGATGTGGTAGATGCTTATGTGGCACAGCACAAAGAAAGCATCACAAAGAAGTACTGTGATAAGGGGATGCTCAAGATGGACGACGAAGTTATTTTAGATCACAACACCACTTTCTTGAGTTGGTTCAAAGATCAAGTTCTTGAAAATCCACCGGAAGAGGGCAGTTCGGATGGATTGCTCATACACGCCTTAGCACATGGCCCCGCGCCCAAGCTCGCGACCTATCAGTCGTACGATATCAATGGGTACACGTTCTACACGGAGGCCAAAGACATGGATAGTGATTACCAGAACTCCGGGGTGACAATTCAATGCGTGACTGACGCCAACGACACAACTGAAAGATTGTACGGAAAGGTCGAAGAGATCTGGAAGCTTGCCAATGCTGGAATGCACGATGCGACGATGTTCCGTGTCAGATGGGCCAAGGACATCATAAGAGAAAACAAGTATTTCACCACCATGTCTATACCCGATGCGAAGAGCACTCCCGTGAACGTTAACGCCATCGCCAAAAATGAGCCATGGGTACACACTAAGCACGTGACACAATGCTTCTTCATAACCGACCCGACAAATCCCAGCCGTGTTGTCGTGAGGAGATCCAAAAGGAGCATCATCGAAATGGATGGAGTAGCCAACGAGGAAGACTACGACCAATACGGCAACCCGACGAGGGAAGATGACGATGACGATGAAGCATACATGAAAAGAAGAATCAATACTACATTACCTAAGAAAGATCGTAATCCATGGCTCCGGAAAAGTCATAAGGAGGGGCTCAATTACTCGGCAACGAACAAGAAAGGGAAGAAGCTCGATGTGAAACATCGTCGACACAGCTAATCAGAAACCTACATATATATATATATATATATATATATATATATATATATATATATATATATATATATATATATATATATATATATGTATGTATGTATGTATCTATTTTGTGTACGCACTTCAGTAACCGTTATCGGTAAACTGATATGTTACCACATGCACAGGTTCCGGTGATATTCGCGTAGTGGGGAGAAGAGGGAGACGTCGCCGTCGGGAGAAAAACAAAAAAACAAAAACAAAAGGGAGAAAGCAGTTCAAAAGAAAAAGAAAAGTAAACAGAAAAGAAAAGGAAAATAATAAAAGAAAAAACAAAAACAAAAGGGAGAAAGCAGTACAAAAGAAAAAGAAAAGTAAACAGAAAAGAAAAGGAAAATAATAAAAGAAAAAACAAAAGGAAAATAATAAAAGAAAAGAAAACTAAAAACTAGAAAACGAAAATAATAAATAAAAAAGAAAAATAGCAGTAGCGCTTGTTTGTGGACCAGCGCTATAACTAAGTATTTAGAACAAAAAAAATAAAAAAGATAGCGATAGCGGTAGAGCTTGTCTATGGACCAGCGCTATAGCTAAGTATATTAGAACAAAAATAAAAATAAAAATATAGTGATAGCGGTAGCTACAGCGCTTGTTTGTCAAGCAACGCTACCGCTATTGTGAGTTCACCGCCACCGCGTGGGCTCTCAAAATTTCACCAAGTCCTATTCCCGCCCATCTCCACCTCGCTCCTGCGCCCGCCGTCGACGCCCTCGCGACCTCGCCGTCGCCCCTGCGCTCGCCGTCGACGCCCTCCCGACCTCGCCGTCGCCCCTGCGCCCACCGTCGACGCCCTAACAACCTCGCTGCACTGCTACTTCTTGAGCTTGCGTTGTATTCCCTCGAAGAGGAAAGGGAGATACAACACATTAGCGTAAGTATTTCCCTCAGTTTTTGAGAACCAAGGTATCAATCCAGTAGGAGACCACGCGTGAGTCCCTCGCACCTGCACAAACAAATAAGAACTTCGCAGCCAACGCGATAAGGGGTTGTCAATCCCTTTACGGTCACTTACGAAAGTGAAATCTGATAGAGATGATAGTTTATATTTTTGGTATTTTTGGTTTATAAGAACATAAAATAAAAGCATAAAAAGCAAAGTAGATGTAGATTGATATGTTTAGAATAGACCCGGGGGCCATAGTGTTCTCTAGTGGCTTCTCTCATGATAGGGATATTCTACGGCGGGTAAACAAATTACTGTCGAGCAATTGATAGAAAAGCGAATAATTATGAGAATATCTAGGCATGATCATTGTATATAGGCATCACGTCCGAGACAAGTAGACCGACTCCTGCCTGCATCTACTACTATTACTCCACACATCGACCGCTATCCAGCATGCATTTAGTGTATTGAGTTCATAAGAACAGAGTAATGCCTTAAGAAAGATGACATGATGTAGAGGGATAAACTCAAGCAATATGATATAAACCCCATCTTTTTATCCTCGATGGCAAAAATACAATACGTGCCTTGCTACCCCTACTGTTAGTGGGAAAGGACACCGCAAGATTGAACCCAAAGCCAAGCACTTCTCCCATTGCAAGAACTATAGATCTAGTAGGCCAAACCAAACCAATAATTCGAAGAGACTTGCAAGGATATTATGAGCACACATAAAAAGTTCAGAGAAGAACCAAATATCTTTCATAGATAACCTTGATCATAAACTCACAATTCATCAGATCTCGACAAACACACTGCAAAAAGAGATTACATCGAATAGATCTCCTCGAAGACCGAGGAGAACTTTGTATTGAGATCCAGAGAGAGATAAGAAGCCATCTAGATACTAGCTATGGACCCGAAGGTCTATGGTAAACTACTCACAACTCATGGTGAGGGCAATGATAATGATGATGAAGACCTCAGTGATGGATCCCCCTCCGGTGGAGCTCCGGAACAGGCTCCAAGATGGGATCTCATGGGAACAGAAGGTACGGCGGTGGAATTAGGGTTTTCTCTCTGTTCACGGAGGTTTTGGGGTACGTAGACTTATATAGGAAGAAGGAGGGCACCGGGGGACACTCGAGGGGGCCACGAGGTAGGGGGGCGCGCCCTGGGAAGGAGGGCGCGCCCCCACCCTCGTGGGCCACCTCTTGATCCACTGACGTGGTTCTCAAGCTCCGCGTGCGTGATTTTCTCCAAAAATATCTCTCGCGAAGGTTTCATTCCGTTTGGACTCCGATAATCTTTTTCTGCAAAACCCTGAAATAGGCAAATAACAACAATCTGGACTAGGCCTTTGGGTTAGTAGGTTAGTCCCAAAAATGATATAAAAGTGAACGATAAAGCCCATTAAACATCCAAGACTTCATAAATAATAGCATGGAACAATAAAAAAATTATAGATACGTTGGAGACGTATCAGCCATCGGCCGTCGGCCCCGCGCCCGCCCTCGACCTCATCGGCCATCTCCCCTGCACCCGCCCTCGACATAGCCGCCGCCCTCGACCTCGACGCCGCGTGCAATCGCCACTGCCCCGTAAGCCTCTCCCTCTCCTCTCCCCTGCCCTCCTCTCTCTCTCTGCTCTCTGCTCTCTCTCTCTCTAATTTGAATTTAGCCTAGCTAAGTGTTGGATGTATGAACCTGCCTAGATAGGAGATGTAGCAGAGAGAGAGAGAGAGAGCAATTTAGTTTAGGGCAATTTAGCAAATTTAGTTTAGTGCAATTTAGTTTAGGGGGATTTTGTTTAGGGCAATTTAGTTTAGGAAATTTAGGAAATTTAGTTTAGTGCAGTTTAGTTTAGGGCAATTTAGTTTAGGGAAATTTATTAAAAACAGTAGCAAATTGGTTTCTGTAGGTATAAAAAATAGTAGCTAAAATTTATAAAAAATAGTAGCTAATTATTTGTTGTAGGTATATAAATTAGCTATAGAAAAAGTAGCAAAAATTTATAAAAAACTATAGCTAATTAGGGCAGTAGCAAATATAGCTAGGGCCAATTTTTTTTAGCAAATGAGAAAATTTAGCTAGGGCAAATTTGTTTAGGGCACTAGCACATCAAACCCTAGATGATGTTTTAGGAGCATATAGTCTATACAATGTTGTTGTTTTTAACACCGGGATAATTTGCTAAGTCGTGGAAATCTGCCATATAATGTTGCCATGTTCTCTTGAGATAGCATCAAATCTGTTATGTGAACTTGTGCCATTTGTCAAAGAATATCTGATGAGTGGCCTATGTTTTGCTGGGATGTTGATTTATTTCCATTCCGGCAAATTTCAGGCGCTCCATATGTCCACTTTTAAGCAAAGTTATGCCGAAAATTTCCGTTATTTTTTGAATGATTTACGCTAGAAACTAGGACATATGGAGTACCCGGGATTTGCGGGAAGGGGAATGAATCAACATTCCGACCAAACATAGGCCCCTTTTTCCTCTTCATTATATCCTTTATTTACAATTATTGATCAATAGGGAACATGTCTACTTACGCCGAAGTCGTGGGTGGTTCTACTTGCCTCGAAGACCCCATCGAGGCAGCAAATCACTTTTTGGATTACTTGGACGAACACCATATGGGGTTGCATGGTGGCGGAAGTGCCACCAACTCCGACACCAACGCCGACGCCGGCACCAGCACTGGCACCGGGATCGACACCACCCCGAGACCGGCAATGATGATGTCATAGCCGGTAAATCACTGAAGAAGAAGAGGACACGAAAACCAAACGTGCTTGGCATCAGGCAAATTGTGGTCACGGAGATGCACCCCAAGAGGTTAGAGCCAACGACGCCGGAGGAAGGTCGCTCGTGCTGGGGCAATCAACTAGGATGCATCCTCAGGGAAACCGCCAACATCAATGACGTTCTGTTGAAGAAGATACCACATATGGAGCACATGCTCCTCAAGAAGTTGCACAATAGGTTCCTGTTCCCCGGCCGGAATGAAGGCCAATATAAAGATCCGTGGGATGATCCTGGCATGACAATGATAAACGACAAGGCGATGGTGACGTTCACCAACGACTTGTCCTCCTGGAAATTTCGGGTGAAAAGAGCGATTGCGAAGAATGAACCGTGGTCCAAGATTCATGCTGATAATCCGTCAATAACGGAAGCGGACCTTGCAAAATTCAAGGAGAATTGCGCTAAAGAAAGTGTCAAGGCAAAGTCGTAGAAAATGAAGGTGCTCCAGGCCAGGAACACGCCTCCCCACCGCCTCAGAAGTCGTGGTTACGAGGGGAAGAGGCACGTATGGGCCAAGGAGGACGCCGAACATGAAAGCACAGAATCCCAGGCCCCTTGGCAGAGTTCACCGACCCATTGGAGCATGACTGGATCAGGTCCCGGTAGAAGTGGGACAAAGTCAAAAAGATCTTTCACACGGACATGAACACGAGGGAGTTCATGAGACTTCTGGTAATTTTTATATTACCACATTATCATATTAGCTTCCAATCAATTCGACTGCATGTTTTGTCACATTAGTAAACCATCCACATTCCTTTTGCAGAAAGAGCAGCACCAAAAGGCAGCCATAAGCGACGAGTCTTCACAGTCGTCACCGAAGCCCAAGTGGGACACCCCATTCAACCGGGCCCTGAACATACTGAAAAAGGTCCCGGTGGACAAGCCGCTGTCATATGGACGTGTACACGGTGTCGGAGATGGCGCCTCGTGGAAGACGTGCTACAACGAGGAGCCATAGGAAAGAAAGAAGAGACGCTTGGTCGTCACTCAGCAGAGCATCTACGAGAAGGTCAAGATTTCGGTCAATAAGACCAAAAATGAGACCAAAGAAGAGTTGCTCGGGGCCGTTAATGCAGCGGTCACTCACATGCTGGTCAGCTTGCTTCTGGCACTTTTCGATTACACGAAGAACAATCCAAATGCACGACCGGAGTACTTTCCCCTTCCCAGCTTTGTCGCGAGCAATTCAGTGAACACTAGAGCACCAGCACCTGCTCAAGCAACCGCAAAAGGTCCCGCTCCTGTTCATAGCAGCCCGACCGTCTCTTGCATGCTCGGTGGGCCTTCATTGCTGGCTGAGCTCGACGCCCTCATGGTAATTACGCATCATATCCTTTTCAGCAGCATGTCTATAGTCTTCCATTTTAGTTACCTTTCGGTTGTTTGACGTCACATACATGTCTCCTTCGGTGGCCGACGACACCCCGGGCACCCTACTCTATGACATCAAGGGCCAGAAGGTGGCCATTGGAAAGGCAACGATCATGAAGCCCAACGACCGCTTGTTCCACAACCGAGAGATGCTTGATGGCGTCTTCAAGGTTAACGTGGACAGTGTCTTAGCGGGCTTCGAGGATTTGCCTCCTCCGGTACCAGTCGCTGACGACGAGACCCCTAATATGATTGGCGCATGCAAGAACTGGTTTTTTTCCTTGGCCCAAGTCTCTTCTTTGTCTCGAGGCGCCCAGTATCACGCCAACGCCACCTTCTCAATAAGGTATGAACACCACCACCCCACCTACCAAATTACCTGCACCTGTCGTGGCGGGTGATAGCGGACGACGCGAGGGAGAGCCTCCATTAGTACTAGATCATGTCGCCCCCGCTGTCGAAGAAGCAAATGTCGATGATGACATGGATGAGGATGATGATGAAGACCCTGGCAAGTATTTCAATACCGCCTATGATGATGGAAGGCTGATGGCTCAGGACGACGAAGACTCAAGCTATGAGCATGGAGACAATGACTTGATGCTGCCTGATTTGCCGAAGCCGGAACATCCTAAGGCGGAATGCAAAATGTCTCTCTTCAAAAAATCCTCGCAGGAGACGCCTCCAGATGCCGCCTCTACCCAGCAACCCCCCGAGGACCGTACAATGATTAGCCCGACGACACTTGGGGTGGTGGTTAGGGAAGGTATGGTGGGATCACTACCGTCACCCACCAAGAAGCAAATGAGGAGACTGGACAGGAAAGGCCCTAAAGGCGCCAGAGCTGCTTCAAGCAGCCAGCCGCCTCTGAAGTCCCGGGTGGTAGACAGGATACCCATCGAAGGTAAGAATCGTTTCCATGTCGCCGGCTAGCCGATGCTACCTGCCAAAGCTCTAGATCACATACTGAACAATGATCTAAGGAGACTCCATGAAGATGTGCTGGCTAGCAAGAAAAGCCTTCTGATCACGGAAAAACCAGGATACCAGATTTACGCGGCTCAGGTGCCGCGTGGGAAGTTGTACGTCAACAACTGGCCTGCGAATCAGTTTATCCTGCGATTTGACTACATCTTCGACATGTTCCACATGACCAAGCTAGATTTCCAGTTCATCCGCATGTATGTGCTGTATCTCAACTACTTCATCAGGATCGAGAACATACAATATATCTGGGTCGTGGACCCGTTCTATATGCACGAGAGCTTCTTGGCAGTTTGCAAAGAGCACCGTGGATATGCGAGCAAGTACCTCGGTGAATTCATGATTTCTAATAAGGACTAGGAAGCGATTCTCCTGGCTTATCATCCCACGTAAGTCATCCATGCGTATCCTTTCGTAAGTGTTAATCATTCCTTTGCAAGCATGGAGGCTAATTTGAGGTGTACTTAATTTGTGCATAGGGGGTGGTGCCGTGCTCATCGTTCTGTACCCGGAATACTCCCATGCTATGTACTTGGACTCATCAAAGAACATCAAGAAAAAGGATCACACACATGTAAAGAGTGTTCTTGATAGTGCCCTGTTTACCTTCAACATGTCTGGTGGATATACCAAGGTGAAAAGGAACAGGAAGAACGGGTTGGTTTTCCGCCATAAGACCGACTTCTGCTGCATCCAGCAACCGCACACCAGTCAGGCTGATGGATTCTACCTCATGCATCACCTCCTCGAGTACAGAAGGGATAATCAACGCCTTCGCATGTCACCTACTACCGAAGATGTCGAGATTGTCAGCTGGGCCACAAGCATAGGAAAGACACCAGATCATCGAATCCGAGCTGAGTTTTATCACATCCTGTGTGAACTTGCCCAAATGATGATGAAGTAGGTCCTCGAACCAATAGGGATGTTCTACCATGGGCCAAGAATGACGCGGGATGATATCCGAGCACTACTACTCGCTCAACGTTTAGATCTTAAGCCTTTCACGAAGCTCGGGTGCTTCCTCCTTGACTATGAAGATTGGACCGCCGACATGGAGGACTGATCACTCTAGTTAATTAGTTTGGGTATGAGAAACTTCATCTTATGCCTCTTTGTTTTCTTAAGTACATTATGTTGCACATTATCGTTCAATTGATCAACTGTCGATGCAGGTACATAGATCAGAGATGGCGAAGGACTGCTACGTCATGTTCACTGGGAGGGTTCCAGGAGTCTATGACAGCTAGTCAAGCGCTCAGGCACAGGTGTACAAGTACCCGGGTGCTAGCCACAGAGGGTTCGACAGCAGAGCCGAAGCGGAAAGTAGTTACTTGAGGTCGACACTCCAGCATGAGCGGGGGCGGGACCGCCGGTACCTCAAGTACTACATAGTCGCGCTCTTGCTCATGCTGATCGCTCTTCTCCTCTACATCATGGTTTAGATAGAGATGATGAAACTTGTGTGTGTGCCATAACCATGCATTTGCACTTATTCGAGACATGACATGATCACTCTTGTGTATCGCTATTTTCGAAATGTGATGAAATTTGTGTTGAATGATGATGATGGTATGACGAGAGTACTGTATGTCTATGATGATGATATTTAGTATGATCTGATGAAACTACTGTATAGAGCCTGTATAAATACATCACAAATACATAGAGGGGGTGTAAATCCGTGAAAGCATGAATACTAGCAGCAGCGCTGGATTGCATCTCATAGCAGCGCTAGGTTAGCAGCATCGCTTCCTTTACTCAAGCGCTACAGATAGTTAGCAGTAGCACTACTCTAGGAAGCACTACTGTTAACAGTACTTACCAGTAGCGCTGCCCATACCAGCTCTACTGCTACAACTTAGCTGTAGCGCGCTAGTAGTAGCGCTGGACCCAACGCTACTGCTATGCATATTTCCAGCGCTACTACTAGGGTTTTCCCTAGTAGTGCATGTTTTTGGTGCCAATCCAAAAATTGTTCTTAAAATTAGTTTGTGCTACCGTCATGCTTTAACATGACACAACCGATCTAGAGACCTCAAGCGGGTCAGCCTTCGAGTTAAACCTCCTATCCCGAAGGTGGAGTGCTTCTCATGCCAGTTTAGCAAACTAAACTCGAGCGGCTTTAGTGAGAAACTAGGCTATCCGGCTATTGACAACACACTTAAGTCGAGAAAGGAGTGGTAGAAAAAGACTTTGCAACGACTAAGAAGAAAACACTTATTTTAAATCGGCTCATATGAATTTAAGAGGCCCCAGTTAACATGGACAAAAAAGTTATTTTTAACAAACATAATTTTTTAGAAACAACTTTTTGTTTAACATAAATATAATGCTTGGTTCAACCGCACAAAAACTCAACATTTTAAGAACTTGAGCATGAAAGCGACTTAGCTGGTTAAGGTGCTCGGTATTGATGACGAGGTACACACTTGTGGCGGAACAAAGATGTATTCCCCAACCTGGCCGAGGTCCCAGCCCCCGAGCCGGTTCTGAGGTGCCCGAGCAAAGATCTCGAATTGCTGAAGTGATAGCACGACGGTGTCGATATGTCGAGGGGAAGCCCCCGGTTCAACCGAGGTGTCGAAGTTGGTCGGCTGGTGACGCTGAGGTCCTTGGAGTAGGTTGATGAAGAGATGACAAAGCGCGCGGTCCAGCCGAGGTGACGGAACATGTCGGTAAGGTGGCATTGCAGCCCCATGCTAGCTGAGGTGTCAAAGCAGGTCAGTGTGGTGGACATCGTCTTAAAGAAACAAGGGCGCGGCCATGCTGATGCAGATCGTAACTTGTGACGTGATCAATGTTGGCTTAATGCAGTGAACACGTGGCGATGCCGGTGCGGACGACCCATGTAACCCATGGTGATTATTTAGCCTTCGTAATGTCGAACTCTTAGTTGGCTCGCTGGGGTGATGATCCGATGAGTTTGATCTTGGCTCGACGAAGCGACGACCTGTCTAGCGCAGGCCGACCACCATGGAGCAACGTTGTCGGGATGGTCTAACACCGGCGCGATGGTGAAATTGTCTAGGAAAATAATCAAAATTTATGGGCACGTGTTTGTCAGATTCATGGCTCCACAAAACCCTACTAGGTTCGAACTCTAGGGTGTATGCAAAGATCTCAACCTCACCTATCTATCTACTCACCGTCTCACGAACTAACATGATGAACAAGAATGTAAAGGAGACACGAGGCAGTTTATCCTAGTTCAGGCCACCTAGCGGTGAGTGGCCCTACTCCAGCAGTATGGTGGGTTAGCCTCGAGACGGGCTGTGGATGAACTAGTACAATGAGTGAACAACCTCCGGAGGTGAGGTGTTCTTGCTTGGTGGTGGAGGAGAGGGTCTGAATGATCCGTCCCCTTGTTGGGTGGTGGCTATCCTACTTATATAGTGGCCTTGATCCTCTTCCCCGAAATGTTTGGCAGGAAGGGATCCCACAACGGCCAATTTTGAAGGGGGACAACTAGTAAATCTTATCCTGACTAAAGGTGGTCATCGCCTGCAAAGCCTGTAATCCTGACGCCATGGTGGGCTCGATGATGACCTCCGTCCTGCCGTCCTGGCGGTCTTGGTCTTGTTGCAATGGAATGGAAAGCTTTGGCAGATTCCTCGGGACTCTGCGTCTGAGCCCGCTTCCTTAGCACCAAAGAGGAAACTGATGTACTATGCCCACTGGCGCCCGCCTGGCCTTGGTCGTCATGGCTTGCGTCATGCAAACCTTGCGAGGTGGGGGTTGCATAGTGTTATCCTCTCCTCAGGAGCCAGCTAGAAAAGGCTGCCCCTTCCGGAGGTCTTGGTGTCGTCCCCTCGTGAGGGTCTTGAGTGTCAATGCTGAAGATGGGCCACGCCGGGCTTGAAAAGGATCCACGTCGCGGGCCACAGGCAGGCAAGTTTGGGTACCCTGGTTCCCAGAGCACCGACAGTAGCCCCCAGGCCCAAGGCATGCTCGGACTTGGCTTCGAGGTGAAGCCAAAGGGCAAGGCCGAAGCGCTGCGGGCCCCAATCACATGCGGTCCTGGCTGATGCGTGGCGTATGGATTGGATGTGGGCATCTCCACTTCCCCATGTCGCCTCGGCAACCGGTTGACTTGACTGGAGCCTGCTGCATGCAGAAAACGGTCATCATTACATGTGATCGTGGGGGCTGACGGTTAGCCTCCCCCTTGCTATAAATGAGGAGGGGCAGGATCCCCTCTGGCTTATCCACCTTCACGTTGTGTTCATGGCACCGATTTGGAGGTTCTCTGTGGCAGAGAAAGGAAAAGCCCATGCGGAGGGCCCTGGTCCACTTCCGTCGAAGAAGAGGCCTGCCAGCTCCAGGAACACCGCCGGAGGGCTTGAAGTGACGCGGCCTTGGCTGGAACGGCCACCGCCGGGCTTCCCGATCCCTTTGCATGCGCGAGGCCAAGGGCGAGAGGGCAGCGCCCGCCTTTGCCTTGGAGTCGACCGCAGAGGACCAGCCGCGGCTGGGCGACTGGTTCGCGATGGTGCTCATGCCGAGGGCACTTCTTGGGAGTTTGTGGTGTTGACGGCGATGCCACCGCCTTCTTGGATTCGGCTCCCGAGGTTCTTTGCGGAGCTGACACCGCTGAGGGGTCCTGCTGAGCTGTGGTTGCAGCACACTGGGTGCTCCAGCCAGGCTTCTAAGGCAGAGGTCGAGTTCGTCCCCCCAGCCAACGTCTTTATGGCTCGAGAATGGGGCGAAATCTCCCATGCTTGCCGTCCTGAGGGGGCCTCCGTCATCCACTTCGAGTTCGACGGAGCCTCCACACTCTTCTTGAAGATCTTTGGTGAAGACGGCCAATGCCTGGAGAGCTTCCCTGGGAGGAGCGGCCCGCGTTACGCGTTCGCGGGCACTGAACTTGCCCTTGGCCTTGTCAGCGGCTCTTCCTCTCAACAGCGAATCGCCAGAGCCCAGCGACGACCCTGAGACCAGCGATGATGACAGCTACGAGCCCCCGAGCTCTCGTCGGGCCTCGAGCAGGGCGCGAGCGCCCGTACGACGCTGCCGGTGACGTTCTTGGACACACTACCCATGAGTTCCTTCTTTTGTTCCCTACGCGGAATCATGTCGAGCCCCGTGGGGGCGTGTAAAAATCGGAAAAATTGCTTCCATGTATTTACTTCTTCGTTTAATGTTGCGATCGCATATCCCGCTTGGGCCCAGCCCCCTTTTTTGTTCTCAAGGTAACTTGATGCTCTACACTGACAGGACCCAGTCCCCAGGCTGGCTTCAGCCGTCACTGGTATGCCAGGTCGCTATGACATGGTCAAGCCCAGGAGGTGAGCGGCCTGAGGTCCGATAAGAGCCTCCGAGGGGTGATGCTCGAGAGGTCCCCTTTAGCGCGCATCCGTCTCCCTACAGGACGAAAAAGGGAAGGCGACGTTGCCCTAGCAGGGCTGCGAGAGGAGAGAAGAGGAGCATCCGGCCGTGAGGTCTTAGCCGATGCGCTAGGGTGACTTATCTTGCTATGGATCCTCGTGGAGGGGGTTGTCCGCGTCCTTGCTATAGCGTTCCCAGGTGAGGCCCATGCCGGTCTCTCCCCCTTTGGCTCCCATGGGTGCTCTACGCCCTCGAGTCCCGACCCTCGAGCGAGGCTCAGCCGCCGCTGGTATGCCAGGTTGCTATGCCGTGGTCAAGGCTAGGGGTGAGGGCTTGAGAGCTAGTAGGAGCTCCTGAGACACGATGCTCAGGAGCACCCCGTTTAGCATGCAAGATGGTTGCGTCGGGGGGAGTGGCATGCGCGGACACTCCTAGTTCAGCTCAGGGGTCCCTGCGAATCATTCTAGAAAAGAAGTTATAGTGCGTGGCAGCGCTTGCCCTGCTGTCATTGGTCTTTCCATAGGAACGCGAAGGCATTGAGGACCCAGCGAGGTGACGTGCGCGAGGATGGTCGCGAGCCAGAGCTCATTCTCTCAGATTTTTCAGCGCTGCAGGGACGAACCCGAACACAGGCACCGTGCCGATGGTCTCTTGGAACGAATAGTGGCATGTCAGCAGCGATCGGGGGCCGTGAGGGGTGCCAGGGCACCGGTGGTAATCACAGGATAACTCAGGCAAGTGTAAGACAAGGTTTTGATAGATGCATAAACGATACATGCCATAGGAACGGACCCACATGGTCTCGGGATGATGCAGCCCAAGGGTGCCCCCAACTGAATAAAAACGAGAAATGTCACCTCGCACCGTTGCTGGAGAAGTGTTGGAGTAGATGAAGATGCTTGCTGCAGATGTTGCTCCTCATGAATCGCTTGGCTGCGGGACCTCATGAGGCTCCTGAGGTTCTGAGATGCGACTCTATTGAGTCATGGGACGTTGAGGCAAACGTGTAGCCTACCGCCCGAGCCAGGGACGGCAACTGCACTTGGTGGTGCGGGGCGACGCTCGCCTTGCATTGCTCTTGGTACATGCAAGTCTTCAATGATATGGGTGACGAACTGCCGAGTGCCGTCCTCGCGGAAACGTGCGCTGAAGCACGCCTCCAGATGATACCCGAGCACCTCACTCGTGGTGTTGTCTAGGTCAGAGGCCCTTCAGAGGAGAGCCCCCGAGGCCAGCCGAAGAGGGGCGCCGGGCGCGCCTTCCTATGTGAGGGAGGAAGGTGCCCCGTTCATGGGCGTAGATCCTGAGGCGCGGCCATCGGGTGTTGCTTCCTCGTGAGAATTCAGGGCGAGCAGCTTCTTCTTCTTCTTTGGGATGGCTTCAGGAGGATAGGCAAAGCCCTCAGTGTCGGGGTTCTCCACTGCTGCAACTTGGTAGGTGCGTTCGAGAGCGCACACCACATCCTTCTCTTCGCAGGCAACCACGATGATGCCGCTGCTTCCTGGCATCTTGAGGATGTTATAGCCGTGGTGGGTCGCCGCCATGAACTTGGGTAAAGCTGGGTTGCCGAAGACTGCGTTGTATGGGAGCCGGATGTGGTCGATGTCGAAGTCGACGAGCTCTGTGCGGTAGTTCTTGCGGTCGCTGAAGGTGACAGGAAGGCGGATCTGTCCTATTGGTGTTGTCGAGCCGCCAGTTACTCCAGAGAAAGGCCTGGTGGGTTGGAGCTGGTCGTACGGAACCTGGAGCGTGTCGAATGTCTCGACGGAGAGGACGTTCCCCGTCGCTGAGGGTTTTGGTGACGAGCACGTTGCTGATGGTAGGCGAGCAGAGCACAGGGAGGGCGCCGGTCGCGGCCGCACAGTTGAGCAGGTCAGCGGAGTCGAAGGTAATGGTGCACTTGGACCATCTGAGAGGACGCGCTATCTTGAGCTTGGGGAGGACTGCATTCACTTCTCGGGCGAACTGCTTGAAGACGTGATGAGATGCAGGGGCCTGAGTGCCCCCAGGATGCATGCCACTGCACGCGGCTCCTAAAAGCCCCCAGCCCCTTCATCTTGATGGTGGTCGTCGTTCCTTCCCTGCGGTGGTGGCAGCGGAGGAAGGGCTGCATTGTCTCGGGGGCGATCTTCGTGCGGCTGGTCCCTCCATTGATCCTCACGATGCTGGTCTCTCCATGGGCCCTCACGAGGCTGGCCTTGCCAGTGATCCTCGGGAGGCCGCTCTCGCCAGCCTTGGCGAGAGTCGCAGTTCTCCCAGCGTCCTCCGCCACGACGACCTCTGCAATCGTAGCCTCATTCGCCGTGCTCGGGGCGTCGTCCGAAGCGTCCGTCACGGATGGCCCCGAGTTCCTGGCAGTTGTTGGTGTTGTGGCTGTGCACGTTGTGGAAGGCGCAGAACGGGCGGCTACCCTTAGAGGAATCAGGGTAATCGCAGCCGCGTTTCATCTCAGGCTCAGCCGCGAGTACTGCCGGTCCTTAGCACTTGGCCTCCTTGTTCTTGGCCTTCTTGTCTTCTGGATCAGCCTCGGGAAGCTTGATGAGCGAGAAGCGACCCTCTTCTGCCTTTGCGCACTTGATCGCGAGGCTAAACATCTCCAGAGCTGAGCACCAGTCTTCCGGAATGGCGAGCTCCTCCTTCATCCTGACGTCTCAGACGCCATCAGTGAATGTCAAGATGATGGCTTCAACGGATATCTTGGGGATCTTGATGCGGACGTTGGTGAAACGTTGCATGTACTTGCGCATGGTCTCTCCTGTTTGCTGCTTGATGCGCCGCAGGTCCCTCATCCCCGGGGTGCGGTCGCGAGTCCCTTCGAAGTTCGAAATGAAGTGTTCGCGCAGCTCACCCCACGAGGAGATCGACTCCTTCGGGAGGTTCAGGAGCCACAAATGAGCGCCATCTTTGAGAGCCATGGGAAACCAGTTGGCCATGACCTTCTTGTTGCCATTGTCCACTTCAATGCTCAGCTCGTAGAGCTGCATGAATTCTGCTGGGTCGGATGTTCCGTCGTAACGCGGGGGTAGATCGGGCTTGAACTTGCCGGGCCAGATGACACGACGGAGCTCCGGGGTGAACGCTCGGCAGCCTGTCGTGTTGACTGGTGCTTGTTGCTGAGGTGGAGCCTGGTCCGGGTGTTCATGTGCCACCGCACGGGCAGGCGTGCGACCTTGACAAGGCGGAGCATGAAGCGCGCGCGCCTCGCCTTGTGGCCGCTGCACCACTTGACAACTTTCTTCATCTCGCGTAGCCACCCTGCATGGCTGGTCACGCTGGGGGGACTCGCGCCTTGGCTCGGAGAAGACATCTCTCCGGAGCGGTGCTACTTCTCGAGCTTGCGTTGTATTCCCTCGAAGAGTAAAGGGTGATGCCGCACAGTAGCGTAAGTATTTCCCTCAGTTTTGGAGAGCCAAGGTATCAATCTAGTAGGAGACCACGCGTGAGTCCCTCGCACATGCACAAACAAATAAGAACTTCGTAGCCAACACGATAAGGGGTTGTCAATCCCTTTATGGTCACTTACGAAAGTGAGATCTGATAGATATGATAGTTTGATATTTTTTTAGTATTTTTGGATATAAGAACAGAAAGTAAAAACGGTAAAGTAAAGTAGATTGTAGATTGATATGTTGAGAATAGACCCGGGGGCCATAGGTTTCACTAGTGGCTTCTCTCATGATAGTAGAATTCTACGGTGGGTGAACGAATTACTGTCGAGCAATTGATAGAAAAGCGAATAATTATGAGAATATCTAGGAATGATCATTACATATAGGCATCACGTCCGTGACAAGTAGACCGAAACGATTCTGCATCTACTACTATTACTCCACACATCGACCGCTATCCAGCATGCATCTAGAGTATGAAGTTCATAAGAATAGAGTAACGCCTTAAGCAAGATGACATGATGTAGAGGGATAAACTCAAGAAATATGATATAAACCCCATCTTTTTATCCTCTATGGCAACAATACAATATGTGCCTTGCTGCCCCTACTATCACTGGGAAAGGACACCGCAAGATTGAACCCAAAGCCAGGCACTTCTCCCATTGCAAGAACTATAGATCTAGTAGGCCAAACCAAACCAATAATTCGAAGAGACTTGCAAGGATATTATAATCATACATAAAGGAATTCAGAAAAGAACCAAATATTTCTCATAGACAATCTTGATCATAAACCCACAATTCATCCGATCACGACAAACACACCGCAAAAAGAGATTACATCGAATAGATCTCCTCGAAGACCGCGGAGAACTTGGCATTGAGATCCAAAGAGAGAGAAGAAGCCATCTAGGTACCAACTATGGACCTGAAGGTCTGTGGTAAACTACTCACAACTCATGGTGTGGCGATGGTGTTGATGTAGAAGCACTCCATGGTAGATCCCCCCTCCGGCGGAGCTCCAGAACAGGCCCCAAGATGGGATCTCACGGGAAAAGAAGGTTGCGGTGGTGGAATTAGGGTTTTCTCTCCTATTCTGATGTTTTCGGGGTACATGGATATATATAGGAGGAAGGAGGGCATCGGGGGACCAACATGGGGCCCATGAGGCAGGGGGGCGCCCTGTAGGGGAGGGTGCCCCCACCCTCGTGGACACCACGTGTGCCCTATTCCGTGGTTCTCAAGTCTCCCGTGAAGATATCGCTCCAAAAATATCTCTCCCGAAGGTTTCATTCCGTTTGGACTCCGTTTGATATTCCTTTTCTGTAAAACCCTAAAATAGGCAAAAAAACAGTAATTTGGACTGGGCCTTTAGGTTAATTGGTTAGTCCCAAAAATAATATAAAAGTGTATAACAAAACCCATTAAACATCCAAAACATCATAAATAATAGCATGTAGCAATAAAAAAATTATAGATACGTTGGAGATGTATCAAACACCCCCAAGCTTAATTCCTGCTCGTCCTCGAGTAGGTAAATGATAAAAAAAAGAATTTTTGATGTGGAATGCTAACCAACATAATTTTCAAAGTAATTCTTTTTATTGTGGCATGAATGTTCAGATCTGAAAGATTCAAGACAAAAGTCTATATTGACATAAGAAATAATAATACTTTAAGCATACTAACAAAGCAATCATGTGTTCTCAAAATACCATGGCTAAAGAAAGTTATCCCTACAAAACCATATAGTCTGGCTATGCTCCCTCTTCATCACACAAAATATTCATATCATGCACAACCCCGGTTTCAGCCAAGCACTTGTTTTCATACTCTATTCTTTCAAACCTTTGAACTTTCACGCAATACATGAGTGTGAGCCATGGATATAGCACTATGGGTGGAATAGAGTGGTGGTTGTGGAGAAGACAAAAATGAGGGAGGTAGTCTCACATCGACTAGGTGTATCAACGGGCTATGGAGATGCCCATCAATAGATATCAATGTGAGTGAGTAGGGATTGCCATGCAACGAATGCACTAGAGCTAAAAATGTATGAAAGCTCAACAAAAGAAACTAAGTAGGTATGCATCCAACTTGCTTGCTCATGAAGACCTAGGACATTTGAGGAAGCCCATCGTTGGAATATACAAGCCAAGTTCTATAATGAAAATTGCCACTAGCATATGAAAGTGACTAAACATGAGACTCTCTATCATGAAGGACATGGTGCTACTTTGAAGCACAGGTGTAGAAAAGGATAGTAGCAATTGTCCCTTTTTTTCTTTTTTTTTTCTTTGGGACAATGCTCTAATAATGATGATCATCACACTTATATTGATTTACAACTCGATACTAGAACAAAGTATGACTCTATATGAATGCCTCCAACGGTGTACCAGGATGTGCAATGAATCAAGAGTGACATGTATGAAAAATTATGCATGGTGGCTTTGCCACAAATACGATGTCAACTACATGATCATGCATGGCAATATGACAATATGAAGCATGTCATATTAACGGAACGGTGGAAAGTTGCATGGCAATACATATCGGAATGCATATGGAAATGCCATGATAGGTAGGTATGGTGGCTGTTTTGAGGAAGGTATATGGTGGTTGTTTTGAGGAAGGTATATAGTGGGTGTATGGTACCAGCGAAAGTTGCGCGGTATAGGAGAGGCTAGCAATGGTGGATGGGTGAGAGTGCGTATAATCCATGGACTCAACATTAGTCATAAATAACTCATATACTTATTGCAAAAATTTATGAGTCATCAAAATAAAGCAATCAACGCATGCTCCTAGGGGGGAGGTTGGTAGGATTTAACCATCGCGCGCCCCGACCTCCACACAAAGGATGACACTCTACAAATACCTCATGCTCTAACTTCGTCACATAGCGGTTCACCATACATGCATGCTACGGGAATCACAAACTTTAACACAAGTATTTCTCAATTTCATAATAACTCCACTAGCATGACTCTAATATCACTATCCTCATATCTCAAAACAATTATCAAGTATCAAACTTCTCATGATATTCAATGCACCTTGTATGAAAGTTTTTACTACATTCATCTTGGATGCCTATCATGTTAAGGCTAGTTTTATATCCAAAGCACATTACCATGCTGTTCTAATAGACTCTCAAAAGGATATAAGTGAAGCATGAGAGATCAACAATTTCTACAAAATAAAATTACCACCGTGCTCAAAAAGATATAAGTAAAGCACTAGAGCAAACTATTTAGCTCAAAAGATATAAGTGAAGCACATAGAGTGTTCCAATTCCTAGGCCATATTTATCTCTCTCAAAAAGGTGTGTCCAGCAAGGATAATTGTGTCAAACTAACAAGCGAAGACTCAAATTATACATGACGCTCCAAGTAAAACACATATCATGTGGTGAATAAAAATATAGTCCCGAGTATAGTTACCGATAGATTAAGACGAAAGAGGGGATGCCTTCCCGGGGCATCCCCAAGCTTAGGCTTTTGGTTGTCCTTGAATTTTACCTTAGGGTGCCTTGGGCATCCCCAAGCTTAGGATCTTGCCACTCTTTGTTCCGTAGTCCATCAAAGCAATACTCAAAACTTGAAAACTTCACAACACAAAATTTAGATAAAAATCTCGTGAGCTCCGTTAGTATAAGAAAACAAACCACCTCTCAAAGGTACTGTAATGAACTCATTCTTTGTTTATATTGGTGTTAAACCAACTGTATTCCAACTTCTCAATGATTCATATCCTCCAATACTACTCATAGATTCATCAAATTAATCAAACAACACACGAAAAACAGAATCTGTAAAAAATAGAACAGTCTGTAGTAATCTGTAACTTTCGCATACTTCTGTAACTCCAAAAAATTGAAATAAATTGGTAAACGTGAGGAATTTGTCTATTAATCATCTACAAAAAGAATCAACTAAATAGCACTCTCCAGTAAAATCTACTTGGCAGAAACACTAATTAAAACACAAAACCACATCTAAACAGAAGCTAGATGCAATATTTATTCCTAAACAGAAGCAAAACAAAAAATATAAAATTGGGTTGCCTCCCAACAAGTGCTATCGTTTAATGCCCCTAGCTAGGCACGGTACAAGGATAGATCTAGGTATTGCCATCTTTGGAAGGCAATCCATAAGTGGCTCTCATAATAGATTCATAAGGTAATTTAATTTTCTTTCTAGGAAAGTGTTCCATGCCTTTCCTTAACGGAAATTGGAATCTAATATTTCCTTCCTTCATATCAATAATTGCACCAATCGTTCTAAGGAAAGGTCTACCAAGAATAATTGGACATGAAGGATTGCAATCTATATCAAGAACAAAGAAATCTACGGGCACAAACATCATTAATCCTTCCCATAGGTTTCTTAATGGTAGAATCTGCAAGATGCAAATTTAAAGAACAATCATCAAGCTCATTGGAGCTTAACAAATCGCACAAAGTTTTTGGGATAGTGGAAACACTTGCACCCAAATCACACAAAGCGAAGCATTCATGATCTTTAATTTTAATTTTAATAGTAGGTTCCCACTCATCACAAAGCTTTCTAGGGATAGAAACTTCTAATTCAAGTTTTTCTTCATAAGATTGCATAAAAGCATCAACTATGTGTTTGGCGAAAGCTTTATTTTGACTATGAGCATGCGGAGAGTTTAGTACGGATTGCAACAAGGAAATACAATCAATCAAAAAGCAATTATCATAATTTAATCCCTTGAAATCCAAAGTAGTGGGTTCATCACTATGCAAAGTTTTATTCTGTTCAATTCCACTTTTAACAATTTTAGCATCAAAATCCAAAAACTCCGAATCATTGTGACACCTTTTAATTAAGGTAAACTCATCTCCAATCCCATATTTATCAAGATTCATACTATAAAACAAGGATCTAATAGGAGACACATCAATAACTTTCAGATCTTCATCTTTATTTTCATGATAACTAGAAGAACACGCTTTTATATAACTCTCTTGTTTAGCACGCATCCTAGCGGTTCTTTCTTTGCATTCATCAATGGAAATTCTCATGGCTTTGAGAGACTCATTGATATCATGCTTAGGTGGAATAGATCTAAGTTTCAAAGAATCAACATCAAGAGTAATTCTATCCACACTTCTAGCCAATTCATCAATCTTAAGCAATTTTTCTTCAAGCAAAGCATTGAAATTCTTTTGCGAATTCATAAACTCCTTAACACTAGTTTCAAATTCAGAAGGCATCTTTGCATAAGAGTTCTTGTAGGATTTACCATAATTATTAGAGGACTTACTAGGAAAAGGCCTAGGATTAAAGTTTCCTCTATAAGCAATGTTACCTAAATTATTCTTACCAACAAAATTCACATCCAAAGATTCATTATTATTTCAATCAACGTGGATAAACCCAAATCATTAGGATCAGAGGAAGCACTCTTAGCAGCAACTAATTTCATAAGTTCATCCATCTTTCCACTCACAACACTAATTTCTTCAATAGCATGCACTTTTTTACTAGTAGATCTTTCGGTGTGCCATTGAGAATAATTAACCATAATATTATCTAGGAGTTTGGTAGCTTCTCCTAAGGTAGTTTCCATGAAAGTGCCTCCTACGGCCGAATCTAAAAGATTTCTAGAAGCAAAATTCAAGCCAGCATAATTTTTTTGTATAATCATCCATAAGTTCAAACCATGTGTAGGGCAATTATGTATAATCAATTTCATTCTCTCCCAAGCTTGTGCAACATGCTCATGATTTAGTTGCTTAAAATTCATAATATCATTTCTAAGAGAGATGATCTTAGCAGGAGGAAAATACTTAGAGATAAAAGCATCTTTGCACTTATTCCCGAATCAATACTATTTCTAGGCAAAGAGGAAAACCAAGTTTTAGCACGATCTCTAAGCGAAAACGGAAATAACTTCAATTTAACAATATCATTATCCGTATCCCTCTTCTTTTGCATATCACACAAATCAACAAAGTTGTTTAGATGGATAGCGGCATCTTCACTAGGAAGGCCGGGAAATTGATCTTTCATGACAAGATTCAATAGAGCAGCATTGATCTCACAAGATTCTGCATCGGTAATAGGAGCAATCGGATTGCTAATAAAATCATTATTGTTGGTATTGGAGAAGTCACACAATTTGGTATTGATCTGAGCCATAGTGACAAGCAAGCAATCCAACACACAAGTAAACAAGAAGCAAGCGAACGGAAAACACACGACAAAAAGAAGGGCAAATAAAACGGCAAGGGTGAAGTGGGGGAGAGGAAGAAGAGAGGCAAATAAATGTAATGCGAAGGATAAGGGTTTGTGATAGGTACTTGGTATATGACTTCTGCGTAAGCCTCCCCGGGATAGGCGCCAGAAATTCTTCTTGCTACTTCTCGAGCTTGCGTTGTATTCCCTTGAAGAGGAAAGGGTGATGCAGCACAGTAGCGCAAGTATTTCCCTCAGTTTTTGAGAACCAAGGTATCAATCCAGTAGGAGACCACGCGCAAGTCCCTCGCACCTGCACAAACAAATAAGAACTTCGCAGCCAACGTGATAAGGGGTTGTCAATCCCTTTATGGTCACTTACGATAGTGAGATCTGATAGATATGCTAGTTTGATATTTTTGGTATTTTTGGATATAAGAACAGAAAGTAAAAATGGTAAAGTAAAGTAGATTGTAGATTGAGATGTTGAGAATAGACGCGGGGGCCATAGGTTTCACTAGTGGCTTCTCTCATGATAGCAGAATTCTACGGTGGGTGAACGAATTACTGTCGAGCAATGGATAGAAAAGCGAATAATTATGAGAATATCTAGGCATGATCATTATATATAGGCATCACGTCCGTGACAAGTAGACCGAAACGATTCTGCATCTACTACTATTACTCCACACATCGACCGCTATCCAGCATGCATATAGAGTATTAAGTTCATAAGAATAGAGTAACACCTTAAGGAAGATGACATGATGTAGAGGGATAAACTCAAGCAATATGATATAAACCCCATCTTTTTATCCTTGATGGCAACAATACAATACATGCCTTGCTGCCCCTACTGTCACTTGGAAAGGACATCGCAAGATTTAACCCAAAGCCAAGCACTTCTCCCATTGCAAGAACTATAGATCTAGTAGGCCAAACCAAACCAATAATTCGAAGAGACTTGCAAGGATATTATAATCATACATAAAAGAATTCAGAAAAGAACCAAATATTTCTCATAGATAATCTTGATCATAAACCCACAATTCATCCGATCTCGACAAACACACGGCAAAAAGAGATTACATCGAATAGATCTCCTTGAAGACCTAGGAGAACTTGGTATTGAGATCCAAAGAGAGAGAAGAAGCCATCTAGGTACTAACTATGGACCCGAAGGTCTATGGTAAACTACTCACAACTCATGGTGAGGCGATGGTGTTGATGTAGAAGCACTCTGTGGTAGACCCCCCTCCAGCGGAGCTCCGGAACAGGCCCCGAGATTGTATCTCACGGGACCAGAAGGTTGCGGAGGTGGAATTAGGGTTTTCTCTCCTCTTCTGATGTTTTCGGGGTACATGGATATATATAGAAGGAAGGAGGGCATCGGGGGACCAACGTGGGGCCCACGAGGAAGGGGGCGCGCCATGTAGGGGGGGTGCCCCCACCCTCGTGGACGCCACGTGTGCCCTATTCCGTGGTTCTCAAGTCTCCCGTGAAGATATCGCTCCAAAAATATCTCTCCCGAAGGTTTCATTCCGTTTGGACTCCGTTTGATATTCCTTTTCTGTAAAACCCTGAAATAGGCAAAAAAAACAGCAATCTGGACTGGGCCTTTGGGTTAATAGGTTAGTCCCAAAAATAATATAGAAGTGTATAACAAATCCCATTAAACATCCAAAACATCATAAATAATAGCATGGAGCAATCAAAAATTATAGATACATTGGAGACATATCAAGCGGTGGGGGAGGTGCGCCACGGGCCTCGTCGCTTGCCTGCAATTCTGGAAGAGGCAGCGAACGGCACTATGATGGAGCTTCTCCCGCGGCGCTAACGAGCTCGGTGATGCGGTCCGGCAATTCTTCATAGAGGTCATCGGCCGGGCGGTAGCGCAGGAGCTCACGCGCCATGAGGAGCGCGGCCTGCGAGTTCGCCGGGCCGCGACGGGCGTGGGAGGATGAAGCAGCCGTCGGAGTCAGCGACGGGGTTGCAGTGCGGCCGTCGCGCCACGTGGAGAGCGGAATGACGAATCCTACTACACGTGGGCAGCGGGGCCGGTGGCAGTGTTTGCCGCTGGTGATGGAGAGCGATGGGGGATGCAATCGCCAGGGGGTGCGTTCCTGGGCCACGCGAGCGGCGACAGCGACTCGGCGCTCGGCACAGACGCGGCGGGCGTCATCCATGGGCCGGTGAAACGACGATGAACCGAACGGAAAAATAGGAGCTTCGATGCACCCCTACCTGGCGCGCTAAATGTCGGATTCAGGGCTCCGTAAAACCCTACTAGGTTCGAACTCTGGGGTGCGTGCAAAGATCTCAACCTCACCTATCTATCTACTCGTCGTCTCACAAACTAGCACGATGAACAAGAATGTAAAGGATACATGAAGCTATTTATTCTGGTTCAGGCCACCTAGCGGTGAGTGGCCCTACTCCAGCAGTATGGTGGATTAGGCTGTGTATGAACTAGTACAGTGAGTGAACAACCTCCGGATGTGAGGTGTTCTTGCTTGGTGGTGGAGGAGAGGGTCTGAATGATCCGTCCCCTTGTTGGGTGGTGGATATCCTACTTATATAATGGCTTTGGTCCTCTTCCCCAAAATGTTTGGCGGTAAGGGATCCCACAACGGCCAATTTTGAAGGGGGACAACTAGTACATCTTATCCTGACTAAAGGTGGTCTTCTCCTGCAAAGCCTCTGATCCCGACGCCAGGGTGGGCTCGGTGATGACCTCCGTCCTGCCGTCCTGGTGGTCTTGGTCTTGATGCAATGGAATGGAAACCTTTGGCAGATTCATCGGGACTCTACGTCTGAGCCCGCTTAGCACCAAAGAGGAAACTGATGTACTGCGCCCGCTGGCGACTGCCTGGCCATGGTCGTCAAGGCTTGCGTCATGCAAACCTCGCGAGGTGGGGATTGCATAGAGTTCTCCACTCCTCAGGAGCCAACCAGACAAGGCTGCCCCTTTCAGAGGTCTTGGTGTCGCCCACGCCGTGAGGCTTGGCCGCTCGCGATGGTCTTGAGTGTCAATGCTGAAGATGGGTCGCGCTGACCCTGAAAAGGAGCCACATCACGGGCCGCAGGCAGACAAGTATGGGTACCCTGGTTCCTAGAACGCCGACAGTGTTCGAGAACAACACAAAATACCCTAAAAACCAATTCCTCCAAAAAGGATGTCCAATATCCTATTCACAAAGTAAGATGAACTCAGGTTGAATTCGTTTTTGTGGAGAAAACATATCCAAAAATTGATGCACTCATCGGATGTTTCCTGGAGTTTGAATGGTCAGATCAAGCTGAAATTTTGAGAGGTGATTGATATGGGAATTCCGTCGCCGATGAATGGTGTGATTTTACAATGGATGTCCGAGCTGGTCGCTGGAACCCTCGCGCCAAACCCGACAAGATACGACAAGGCTCCAGTATATCGTAGATCGTCGAAGATTCCTCCATCAGAATACGAATAAATTTTATAGGGTTGTTATAGACTCAATTCCGCACAATTCCACCAAACAATCATTAAAATGCCGCTTGAGTAGGTGGGGATGGCGGATTCAACTTCGCTCTCCAAATAATAGCACGGTTGCTCGAGGGCAATGTTGACGTTGAGCCCCCGATCACAATGAATGATTCCTCCATGATCTTGACAGATATATGAGTAAATGTTTATATGAGGCGTTTTATAATAAGTGTTTTTTTCTTAGTAGTTGTCAAAACCGGTGAATCTCAGGTAGAGGGTCCTGAGCTGTGGATCTCGGGCCTCTCAATGAAAGCACCGATGTCAGTGTCAAAACCGGCGAATCACATGTAGTGGGGTCCCGAGCTGTGGACCTCGGATCAGTGGTAACAATAACAAAGGAGACAATGTTTACCCAGGTTCGGGCCCTCTTGATGAAGGTAAAACCCTATGTCCTGCTCTTTTTATATTGATGTGGATGTATCAAGTACAAAGTTGATCTTACTCGAGATTGTATGTTCTGTATGATTCTAATGATCTAGCATATCGGTTGTCATAATCCTCTACCAAATAGTCTAGCCCTTCCTTATATAATGTACCGGAAGCTTAGAATAACAATAGTCCTAGTCGGCTACATTGGTGGAGAGGAGTTCCTGTCTTGATCACCAAGTCTTGTGGAATCTTCCTCGTATATGTCATGGGCTGCCCGAAGTGGCCCAATTGTGAACCACCGTGGGGGTCCTTGGCCTGACCCACCTGGTCAGGAGACAACATGGTGAGTACCCCCCTAGTTCAGGACACCATCAATGACCATGAAGAAGGATTTGTCGACTAATGCGAAGACCCATGTCACCTAGCTATCCAAAGGTCTGGGGATCCAGCTGGGGACAATGCCTCCCCAAAGATGAGTATTCCTGACTCCATCAAGGGGTGGGCATGGGAGTTGGTTTTATTGCAGGGATGTCCCTAGGGCCAACAACTAGTTGGGCGTTCCCCTCTACTCGGCGGAGAGGGTGAGGTTCCCGAGTCCCTCATATTGACGGAGGAGGAGAAGGCAGATGTCGGCATCTTGGCCGGTGTCCTGGTTGGGGTTGTGAACCTCGGCGTCAATGGGATGGACATGCTAGAGACATTCCTTAGTCGGCAGATGATACGTCTCCAATGTATCTATAATTTTTGATTGTTCCATGCTATTATATTATCCTTCTAGGATGGTTTATGGGCTTTATTATACACTTTTATATTATTTTTGGGACTAACCTATTAACCCAGAGCCCAGTGCCAGTTTATGTTTTTCTCCTGTTTTAGGGTTTTATAGAAAAGGAATTTCAAACGGAGCCCAATTGACCTGAAAATCAATGGAGGCGGTTTTTGGACCTAAAGAAGCCCAGGAAGTCCCGGAGGGGGGGGGGGAGCGAGAAGACCCACAGGCTGCCCACGAGGGTGGGGGGCGCGTGCCCCCCTCGTGGACAGCCCGTAGCCCCCCTTTGCTTGGCCCCGACTCCAACACCTCCTATATATACTGAAACCTCCAGAAAGAAACCTAGATCGGGAGTTCCGCCGCCGAAAGCCTCTGGTGCCACCAAAAACCAATCTAGACCCTGTTCCGGCACCCTGCCAGAGGGGGAGTCCCTCTCCGGTGGCTATCTTCATCATCCCGGCACTCTCCATGACGAGGAGGGAGTAGTCCACCCTCGGGGCTGAGGGTATGTATCAGTAGCTATGTGTTTGATCTCTCTCTCTCTCTCTCTCTCTCTCTCTCTCTCTCTCTCGTGTTCTTGAGATGGCACGATCTTAATGTATCGCGAGCTTTGCTATTCTAGTTGGATCTTATGATGCTTCTCCCCCTCTAGTCTCTTGTAATGGATTGAGTTTTCCCTTTGAAGTTATCTTATCGGATTGAGTGTTTAAGGATTTGAGAACACTTGATGTATGTCTTGCACGTGCTTATCTGTGGTGACAATGGGATATCATGTGATCCACTTGATATATGTTTTGGTGATCAACTTGCAGTTTTCATGACCTTGGGAATCTATGCATAGGGGTTGGCTCACGTTTTCGTCTTGACTCTCCGGTAGAAACTTTGGGGCACTCTTTGAAGTTCTATGTGTTGGTTGAATAGATGTTTCTGAGATTGTGTGATGCATATCGTATAATCATGCCCACGGATACTTGAGGTGACAATGGAGTATCTAGGTGACATTAGGGTTTTGATTGATTTGTATCTTAAGGTGTTATTCTAGTGCGAACTCTATGATAGATTGAACGTTACTACGGACTCTTGAATAGATCGATCAGAAAGAATAACTTTGAGGTGGTTTCGCACCCTACCATAATCTGTTCGTTTGTTCTCCGCTATTAGTGACTTTGGAGTGACTCTTTGTTGCATGTTGAGGGCTAGTAATATGATCTAATTATGTTATCCTTGTTGAGAGAACTTGCACTAGTGAAAGTATGAACCCTAGGCCTTGTTTCCTATCATTTCAACACAATTTATGCTCATGTTTACCACTTTCTACGTTGCTGTTTTTATATTTTCAGTTTACAAAAACCTATATCTACCATCCATATTGCACTTGTATCACCATCTCTTCGCCGAACTAGTGCACCTATACAATTTACCATTGTATTGGGTGTGTTGGGGACACAAGAGACTCTTTGTTATTTGGTTGCAGGGTTGTTTGAGAGAGACCATCTTCATCCTATGCCTCCCACGGATTGATAAACCTTAGGTCATCCACTTGAGGGAAATTTTCTACTGTCCTACAAACCTCTGCACTTGGAGGCCCAACAACGTCTACAAGAAGAAGGTTGTGTAGTAGACATCAAGCTCTTTTCCGGCGCCGTTGCCGGGGAGATTAGTGCTTGAAGGTATATCTTCAGATCTTGCAATCGAATCTTTTAGTTTTTTATTTTATCACTAGTTTAGTTTATAAAATAAAACTACAAAAAATGGAATTGAGGTTACCTCATATGCTTCACCTTTTTAATATCTTTCGTGAAAATGATGGGAAGGAAAATTGTGCTCAAGTACTAGAAGAAGAATTACATAGAATGCTTGGCATAAAATACGTGAATGATGAGCATGATTGCAATGTTGTTAATATGAATTCTTTGAATACCCATGATGCTAATGATATGCAAAGCCACAAGCTTGGGGAAGCTATGTTTGATGAAGATGATATGTTTAGTCCCCCAAGTTTTGATGAGAAAATTTATTATGATGAAAGCATGCCTCCTATTTATGATGATTATATTTATGAAATAGGATTTGGAGAGGTCATGACTTTATTTAATGATGAATCCACTATTTCGGAAGAGGTCCCAGTTGATTATGAGAACAAAGTTGCTATCTATGATGATTATTGTGATGAATTGTATGCTATCAAGAATAATGATAACCATGAAACTTGTCATCATGATTTTAGTTTTCAATTGGATTATGCTTCACATGATAGTTATTTTGTTGAGTTTGCTCCCACTACTATTGATGAGAATAAGTTTGCTTACGTGGAGAGTAGTAACATTTCTATGCAAATAGATCATGAAAAGAATGCTTTATGTGCTGGTTATATGGTTGAATTTATTCATGATGCTACTGAAAATTATTATGAGAGAGGATCATATGCTTCTACATATTGCAATAATATCAAGTTTCCTCTCTATGTGCTTGAAGTTTTGAAGCTATGCTTGTTTTGCTTTCCTATGCTAGTTGATTATTGCTCCCATAAGTTGTTCGATTACAAAATCCCTATGCATAGGAAGTGGGTTAGACTTAAATGTTCTAGTCATATTCTTCATGATGCTTCATTTATGTTTCAATTCTTATCTTTTATGCGAGCATCATTGAAATCATCATGGCTAGCTAGGGGCGTTAAGCGATAGCGCTTGTTGGGAGGCAACCCAACTTTATTTTCTTTTCTTTGCTTTTGCTTCCGTTTAGGAATAAATATTGCATCTAGCTTCTGTTTAGATGTGGTTTTGTGTTTTAATTAGTGTTTGTGCCAAGTAGAACCTTTGGGAAGACTTGTGTGAAGTTTATATGATCTTGCTGTGAAAAACAGAATCGTTAGCACTCACTAGAATGGTCACCAGGTTTTACTAGAGCATGCTATTTAGTTGATTCTTTTTGCAGATGATTAATAGACAAATTCTACACGTTTACCAATTTAGTTTAAATTTTTTGGAGTTACAGAAGTATGCGAAACCTGCAGATTACTACAGACTGTTCTGTTTTTGACAGATTCTGTTTTTCGTGTGTTGTTTGCTTATTTCAATGCATCTATGAGTAGTATTGGGAAGTATGTGTTGGGGAACGTAGTATTTTAAAAATTTCCTACGATCACGCAAGATCTATCTACCAGATGCATAGCAACGAGAGGGAAGAGTGTGTCTACGTACCCTCGTAGACCGGAAGCGGAAGTATCAAGTGACGCGGTTGATGTAGTCGAACTTCTTCGCGATTCAACCGATCAAGCACTGAACGTACGGCACCTCCGCGTTCAGCACACGTTCAGCTCGATGACGTCCCACTAGCTCTTGATCCAGTTGAGCTTCATGGGAGAGTTTCGTCAGCACGACGGCGTGGTGATGGATATGATGTATTTACCGGCGCAGGGCTTCGCCTAAGCACTGCAACGGTATGACCGAGGTGTGTTTCTGTGGAGGGGGGCACCGCACACGGCTGGAACAATTCAACTTGTGTGTCATTGGGTGTCCCCCTGCCCCCGTATATAAAGGAGCAAGAGGGGAGGGCCGGCCAGCCTCCTATGGTGCGGCTAGGGCAATCCTACTAGGAATAGGATTGCAATCCTATTCCTAGTAGGAGTCCATCAATAAGGAAGAGAGGGAAAGGAAAAGAGGGAGAGGTGGCGCCCCCCCCCCCAATCCTAGTCCAACTAGGATCCCCTGGTGGGGCGCCGGCCAGCCTCTATGGGCTGCCTCTCTCCTTTCCTCAAGGCCCACTATGGACCACCCCCCCTCGTAGGGGGTTCCGGTAACCCCCTCCGGCAATCCAGTTAAATCCGAAACTTTTCCGGAACGCTTCCGGTGTCCGAATATAGTCGTCCAATATATCAATCTTTATGTCTCGGACATTCCGAGACTCCTCGTCATGTCCGTGATCTCATCCGGGACTCCGAACTACCTTCGGTACATCAAAACTCATAAACTCATAATACCGATCGTCATCAAACGTTAAGCGTGAGGACCCTACGGGTTCGAGAACTATGTAGACATGACCGAGACTCATCTCCGGTCAATAACCAATAGCGGAACCTGGATGTTCATATTGGCTCCTACATATTCTACGAAGATGTTTATCGGTTAAACCGCATAACAACATACGTTGTTCCTTTTGTCATTGGTATGTTACTTGCCCGAGATTCGATCGTCGGTATCTCCATACCTAGTTCAATCTCGTTACCGGCAAGTTTCTTTACTCGTTCCGTAACACATCATCTCGTGACTAACTCATTAGTCTTTTGCTTGCAAGGCTTATTGTGATGTGTGTTACCGAGAGGGCCCAGAGATACCTCTCCGACACTCGGAGTGACAAATCCTAATCTTGATCTATGCCAACACCATGAATACTTTCGGAGACACCTGTAGAGCATCTTTATGATCACCCAGTTACGTTGTGACGTTTGATAGCACACAAGGTGTTCCTACGGTATTCGGGAGTTGCATAATCTCATAGTCATAGGAACATGTATAAGTCATGAAGAAAGCAATAGCAGTAAAACTAAACGATCATAGTGCTATGCTAACGGATGGGTCTTGTCCATCACATCATTCTCCTAATGATGTGATCCCGTTGATCAAATGACAACTCATGTCTATGGCTAGGAAACATAACCATCTTTGATCAATGAGCTAGTCTAGTAGAGGCATACTAGGGACATACTGTTTTGTCTATGTATCCACACATGTACTAAGTTTCCGGTTAATACAATTCTAGCATGAATAAAAGACATTTATCATGATATAAGGAAATACAAATAACATCTTTATTATTGCCTCTAGGGCATATTTCCTTCAGTCTCCCACTTGAACTAGAGTCAATAATCTAGATTACAAAGTGATGATCCTCACACCCATGGAGTACTAGTGCTGATCATGTTTTGCCCGTGGAAGAGGTTTAGTCAACGGGTCTGCAACATTCAGATCCGTATGTATTTTGCAAATCTCTATGTCTCCCTCCTTGACTAGATCGCGGATGGAATTGAAGCATCTTTTGATGTGCTTTGTTCTCTTGTGAAACCTGGATTCCTTCGCCAAGGCTATTGCTCCAGTGTTGTCACAAAAGATTTTCATTGGACCCGATGCACTAGGTACTACACCTAGATCAGATATGAACTCCTTCATCCAGACTCCTTCATTTGCTGCTTCGGAAGCAGCTATGTATTCCGCTTCACACGTAGATCCCGCCACGACGCTCTGCTTGGAACTGCACCAACTGACAGCTCCACCGTTCAATAAAAATACATATCCAGTTTGTGACTTAGAGTCATCCGGATCAGTGTCAAAGCTAGAATCGACGTAACCGTTTACGATGAGCTCTTTGTCACCTCCATACACGAGAAACATATCCTTTGTCCTTTTCAGGTACTTCAGGATGTTCTTGACCGCTGTCCAGTGATCCACTCCTGGATTACTTTCGTACCTCCCTGCTAGACTTATAGCAAGGCACACATCAGGTCTGGTACACAACATTGCATACATGATAGATCCTATGGCTGAGGCATAGGGAATGACTTTCATTTTCTCTCTATGTTCTGCAGTGGTCGGGCATTGAGTCTTACTCAACTTCATACCTTGTAATACAGGCAAGAACCCTTTCTTTGACAGATCCATTTTGAACTTCTTCAAAATCTTATCAAGGTATGTGCTTTGTGAAAGTCCAATTAAGCGTCTTGATCTATCTCTATAGATCTTGATGCCTAATATATAAGCAGCTTCACCGAGGTCTTTCATTGAAAAATTCTTATTCAAGTATCCTTTTATGCTATCCAGAAATTCTATATCATTTCCAATCAATAATATGTCATCCACATATAATATTAGAAATGCTACAGAGCTCCCACTCACTTTCTTGTAAATACAGGCTTCTCCAAAAGTCTGTATAAAACCATAAGCATTGATCACCTCATCAAAGCGTATATTCTAACTCCGAGATGCTTGCACCAGTCCATAGATGGATCGCTGGAGCTTGCATACTTTGTTAGCATCTTTTGGATTGACAAAACCTTCTGGTTGCATCATATACAACTCTTCTTTGAGATATCCATTCAGGAATGCCGTTTTGACATCCATTTGCCAGATTTCATAATCATAAAATGTGGTAATTGCTAACATGATTCGGACAGACTTAAGCATCGCTATAGGTGAGAAAGTCTCATCGTAGTCAACTCCTTGAACTTGTCGAAACCCTTTCGCAACAAGTCGAGCTTTGTAAACAGTAACATTACCGTCTGCGTCGGTCTTCCTCTTGAAGATCCATTTATTTTCGATGGCCTGCCGATCATCGGGCAAGTCAACCAAAGTCCACACTTTGTTCTCATATATGGATCCCATCTCAGATTTCATGGCCTCAAGCCATTTTGCGGAATCTGTGCTCATCATCGCTTCCTCATAGTTCGTAGGTTCATCATGGTCTAGTAACATGATTTCCAGAACTGGGTTGCCGTACCACTCTGGTGCAGAACGTACTCTGGTTGATCTACGACGTTCAGCAGAAACTTGATCTGAAGTTTCATGATCATCATCATTAACTTCCTCACTGATTGGTGTAGGAATCACTGGAACAATTTTCTGTGATGTACCACTTTCCAATTCAGGAGAAGGTACAATTACCTCATCAAGTTCTACTTTCCTCCCACTCACTTCTTTCGAGAAAAACTCCTTCTCTAGAAAGGATCCATTCTTAGCAACGAATATCTTGCCTTCGGATCTGTGATAGAAGGTGTACCCAACAGTCTCTTTTGGGTATCCTATGAAGACACATTTCTCCGACTTGGGTTCGAGCATATCAGGTTGAAGCTTTTTCACATAAGCATCGCAGCCCCAAACATTAAGAAACGACAACTGTGGTTTCTTGCCAAACCATAGTTCATAAGGTGTCGTATCAACGGATTTAGATGGTGCCCTATTTAACGTGAATGCAGCTGTCTCTAAAGCATAACCCCAAAACGATAGTGGTAAATCGGTAAGAGACATCATAGATCGTACCATATCCAATAATGTACGGTTACGACGTTCGGACACACCATTACGCTGTGGTGTTCCGGGTGGCGTGAGTTGTGAAACTATTCCACATTGTTTCAAATGAAGACCAAACTCGTAACTCAAATATTCTCCTCCACGATGAGATCGTAGAAACTTAATTTTCTTGTTACGATGATTCTCTACCTCACTCTGAAATTCTTTGAACTTTTCAAATGTTTCAGACTTGTGCTTCATTAAGTAGATATACCCGTATCTGCTCAAATCATCAGTGAAGGTCAGAAAATAACGATACCCGCCGCGAGCTTCAACACTCATTGGCCCACATACATCAGTATGTATGATTTCCAACAAATCTGTTGCTCGCTCCATAGTTTCGGAGAACGGAGTTTTACTCATCTTGCCCATGAGGCATGGTTCGCAAGCACCAAGTGATTCATAATCAAGTGATTCCAAAAGTCCATCACTATGGAGTTTCTTCATGCGCTTTATACCAATATGACCTAAACGGCAGTGCCAAAAATAAGTTGCACTATCATTATTAACCTTGCATCTTTTGGTTTCAATATTATGAATATGTGTATCATTACAATCGAGATCCAATAAGAAAAGACCACTCTTCAAGGGTGCATGACTATAAAAGATATTATTCATAAAAATAGAACAACCATTATTCTCTGATTTAAATGAATAACCGTCTCGCAATAAACAAGATCCAGATATAATGTTCATGCTCAACGCTGGCATCAAATAACAATTATTTAGGTCTAAAACTAATCCCGAAGGTAGATGTAGAGGTAGCATGCCGACGGCGATCACATCGACTTTGGAACCATTTCCCACGCGCATTGTCACCTCGTCCCTAGCCAATCTTCGTTTAATCCGTAGTCCCTGTTTCGAGTTACAAATATTAGCAACCGAACCGTATCAAATACCCAGGTACTACTACGAGCATTAGTAAGGTACACATCAATAACATGTATATCACATATACCTTTGTTCACCTTGCCATACTTCTTATCCGCCAAATACTTGGGGCAGTTCTGCTTCCAGTGTCCAGTCCCCTTGCAGTAGAAGCACTCAGTTTCAGGCTTGGCTCCAGACTTGGGTTTCTTCGTGGGAGTAGCAACTGTCTTGCTATTCTTCTTGAAGTTCCCCTTCTTTCCCTTGCCCTTTTTCTTGAAACTAGTGGTCTTGCTAACCATCAACACTTGATGCTCCATTTTGATTTTCTACCTCCGCAGCCTTTAAGCATAGCGAAGAGCTCGGGAATTGTCTTTTGCATCCCTTGCATATTATAGTTCATCACGAAGCTTTTATAGCTCGGTGGCAGTGATTGAAGAACTCTATCAATAACACTATCCTCGTCAACTTTGCAACCAAGTTGAGTCATATGATTGTAGTACCCAGACATTCTGAGCAAGTGTTCACTGATAGAACTATTCTCCTCCATCTTGCAGCTGTAGAACTTATTGGAAATCTCATATTTCTCAATCCGGGCATTTGCTTGAAATATTAACTTCAACTCCTAGAACATCTCATATGGTCCATGACGTTCAAAACGTCGTTGAAGTCCCGGTTCTAAGCCGTAAAGCATGGCACACTGAACTATCGTGTAGTCATCAGACCGCGACTGCCAGACGTTCAAAGCGTCTACATTAGCGGGAGGGGGCTTGTCACCTAGCGGTGCTTCAAGGACATAATTCTTCTGTGCAGCAATGAGGATAATCCTCAAGTTACGGACCCAGTCTGTGTAATTGCTACCATCATCTTTCAACTTAGTTTTCTCTAGGAATGCATTAAAATTCAAAGGAACGGTAGCACGGGCCATTGATCTACAACAACATAGATATGCAAAAACTATCACGACTAAGTTCATGATAAATTAAAGTTCAATTTAATCATATTAATTAAAGAACTCCCACTTAGATAGACATCCCTCCGGTCATCTAAATGATTACGTGATCCAAATCAACTAAACCATGTCCGATCATCACGTGAGATGGAGTAGTTTCAATGGTGAACATCTTATGTTGATCATATCTACTATATGATTCACGCTCGACCTTTCGGTCTCCAGTGTTCCGAGGCCATATCTACATATGCTAGGCTCGTCAAATTTAACCCGAGTATTCTGCGTGTGCAAAACTGGCTTACACCCGTTGTATTTGAACGTAGAGCTTATCACACCCGATCATCACGTGGTGTCTCGGCACGACGAACTTTCGCAACGGTGCATACTCAGGGAGAACACTTATACCTTGAAATTTAGTAAGGGATCATCTTATAATGCTACCGTCGTTCTAAGCAAAATAAGAAGCATAATAAGATAAACATCACATGCAATCAAAATATGTGACATGATATGGCCATCATCATCTTGTGCTTTTGATCTCCATCTCCAAAGCACCGTCATGATCACCTTCGTCACCGGCACGACACCTTGATCTCCATCGTAGCATCGTTGTCGTCTCGCCAACTATTGCTTCTACGACTATCGCTACCGCTTAGTGATAAAGTAAAGCAATTACATGGCGATTGCATTTCATACAATAAAGCGACAACCATATGGCTCCTGCCAGTTGCCGATAACATTACAAAACATGATCATCTCATACAAAATTGTATAACTCATCATGTCTTGACCATATCACATCACAACATGCCCTGCAAAAACAAGTTAGACGTCCTCTACTTTGTTGTTGCAAGTTTTACGTGGCTGCTATGGGCTTAGCAAGAACCGTTCGTACCTACGCATACAAAACCACAACGATGTTTCGTCAAGTATGTGCTGTTTTAACCTTCACAAGGACCGGGCGTAGCCACACTTGATTCAGCTAAAGTGAGAGAGACAGACACCCGCCAGTCACCTTTAAGCAACGAGTGCTCGTAACGGTGAAACCAGTCTCGCGTAAGCGCACGCGTAATGTCGGTCCGGGCCACTTCATCTCACAATACCGCCGAAGCAAAGTATGACATGCTGGTAAGCAGTATGACTAGTATCGCCCACAACTCATTGTGTTCTACTCGTGCATATCATCTACGCATAGACCTGGCTCATGATGCCACTGTTGGGGAACGTAGTATTTTAAAAATTTCCTACGATCACGCAAGATCTATCTACCAGATGCATAGCAACGAGAGGGAAGAGTGTGTCTACGTACCCTCGTAGACCGGAAGCGGAAGCGTCAAGTGACACGGTTGATGTAGTCGAACTTCTTCGCGATTCAACCGATCAAGCACCGAACGTACGGCACCTCCGCGTTCAGCACACGTTCAGCTCGATGACGTCCCACGAGCTCTTGATCCAGTTGAGCTTCACGGGAGAGTTTCGTCAGCACGACGGCGTGGTGACGGATATGATGTATTTACCGGCGCAGCGCTTCGCCTAAGCACTGCAACGGTATGACCGAGGTGTGTTTCTGTGGAGGGGGGCACCGCACACGGCTGGAAGAATTCAACTTGTGTGTCTTTGGGTGTCCCCCTGCCCCCGTATATAAAGGAGCAAGAGGGGAGGGCCGGCCGGCCTCCTATGGTGCGGCTAGGGCAATCCTACTAGGAATAGGATTGCAATCCTATTCCTAGTAGGAGTCCATCAAGAAGGAAGAGAGGGAAAGGAAAAGAGGGAGAGGTGGCGCCCCCCCCCCCCCCCACC